>CM061535.1:28609873-29343320 GCA_030545055.2 Neoaliturus tenellus
CTTGAAGCAATTAAATGTCAAATTATGATTGTTTATTGTTTATAAAGTTTTCCCAATGTTCTAAAGATTTATCAAACAAATGAATTATTATTTTATAAATCAGTAAGTTTAGCTATGTTGACTAACCACCACTATCAAACAGTCCGTGCAGTTGCAGCCTCCAGTCCAGTCCAGGTCTTGGAAGTCCAACTGTAGTTTAACCATTTATTCTGGCAAATTAAGTTTGTAGTTGTGAGGAGGATAGGAAAAATAAAACACTTCACATTGCTTCAAAATAATTTATTTTTCAGTATTAAATTGCTAGTAAAGTAGGCCTAGCAATTCGTAGATTATTTATACCCGTTTTTATAGTTATTCACAAATTATTTCTCGTCTCGAAAAATCTCGGTCAAAATAAAATCTCGTCTCGGTAAACGAGATTAAAAATTTCTCGGAAATTTCTCGTAATTTCGAGACCCGTCCATCCCTAATATATATATATACACTTATACATATGGTGTTTTTGGCTTCTGGGGACCTCAAAATGAAAAAAAGTAACATGGTCCCGGGCTTAGGTCTTACCTTGGCTACTACCGTAATAGCGTATTCCCTATATTGAAATTCGCTAAAAGTGGTATCTTCAGCTGGGGTACCATTGATTCCTGGGTGACAATTAAATGAAATATAAACCAATTTCCTTCAACCAAAGGTGTTTGTCAACTCTATCTTACCCTGTGATTTATTCTCTAGCCATCATCTCCTACAAATATTTGTAATCAATTAATGATATTCTGCCGTTCTGTATAATACAACCTCGCCTTTCATTTATATCTGTGCTACAAAATAATCGTATGTTTTTTTCTAGTTTTGGAGGAACTGGTGATGATGAATTCTACCATAGAGAAGTATCTCCATTCAAAGCTGATTGTTCCTGGTCAGAAATATATCAAAATGTGTTCGTTGAACATGATTGATCTAGTTGAAGAAGTCCTAGCCAATCATCCAGATAAGCAACAGCACATTAAAGACATTGCCAAATGCCACTTTATCCCGGTAAAACCTCCAAGAAGCCTGTATGTTTGTACAGAGAGCAAGAATGTTAACCATTTAAAGCATGAGGAGTTTCAAGTGGCAGTAGTGCATACCACTGAAGCCTGGACAGATGCGATCTACTTGTCAAATAGTACGCTGACAGTAGCTAACAACACTGATCAGTGTATAGAACTATACTCTATAGTATGCACAAGCAAACAGCGATTAACTCATGATCTTGTAGATCCCACAGACCATGCTCTTCAAGTTCCGACTAAATTCAATTATGATATAAGCTGTGAGGTTCAAGTGTTTCTCATTTCCAGTGATGAAAATAACCCAGAGTCTGCCATCGGGAAAGTAAACTTTGAGACTGAACTTGGCTATGGAAATGAATTTCAAATTATATTGAGCGCCGATGATGCAGGGCTACAGCTTCTACCTAATAGTACCTACAAAATTGAAACAAAGTTCTCTAAGCCACATCCTCTGTGGTATACGAATGAGATAGATTACATCATTCCAAGATTACATCATTCCAGGCCAGAGTAGTGATTTAGATGTGGGTTGTGGGCTGGTGAACACAGAAAGTAACCTTTTTGGTAGCCATATCAAGTTTGTACTCTACCGAAAATCTGTCGACCAGAAGTCAACAGATATTTAAAAATGTCGACAAAAAAATAAAAACATTGTTTTGATTTAAATCTTTGATTTCAATAAATATTATTGTTTACTTCTTTGATTTAAATCTCTTTATTCCACAATTCTTTATTAGTGGTGAATTTTAATACCACTATTCTGTTTATCTAGGCTCAATAGAGTCACAAATAAGTCTGTAAAAATGAAACTATGAACAATACCAAAACAAGGTATTTTTAAGCCTATATAAAAAAGCTTAAAACCCTTTCTTTCCCAAACTATGAAAGACCTGAAGAATTTTTTTTTAACTTGTT
Source organism: Neoaliturus tenellus (assembly GCA_030545055.2). NCBI lineage: Eukaryota > Metazoa > Arthropoda > Insecta > Hemiptera > Cicadellidae > Neoaliturus > Neoaliturus tenellus. The sequence continues at coordinate 28,611,838 of CM061535.1, forward strand.
ATTTGGGTCCTAATTAGTCATAATCCATTATTATTTAAAATTTTTCCTCAGAGATAAAAAAAATTAGAAACTTGTATCCATATGGCACTTATGCAACACCAAGGTCTCTGCTTGGTACTATATAGGCCTAAATGAAATAACGATTCAATTTTTATTTAGTGATTTCCTTTTCTTTCCCATGGATGCCAAATGGCAGCAGGTTTATTATTTTAAATAGTTTCATTTGGCACATATGGGAATATAATGATCTTACACGAAAACAAATTAGCAAAAAACCTGTCTTGATCTTTCCATAGGAGCCAATTGGATACAAGTTTTTTAACTGAAATTATTTCATTGAAAAATAAAACTGTCACCATAGCAACTTGATATTTCTTGAATTGAAATAATAACTAGTTTAAAAATATTTTTTTCATTGACTGTAGTTACATATAAGCTGATGAAAGTTGCTGATGAAAGTGGCGAAGTTCACATGGCAGCACTCAACATGACATAGAACATAACCAATAAATTTCAAAACCAAACAATCAATGCTGGTTTTGAAATTTTCAAAGCCTTTTAAATCAGTATATATATATATATGTCAAAATGTAGCTGTAGCTGTAGCGAGCTACTATAAAAAGTAGCTTCCCCAACACTGGGCAATGAAGTTCACTATTCAGTCTTAATTCTAAAGCAAGTATTTTTTTTATTAGTAATTGTTGTAGTTAAATCTTAATATATTTGTAAACTTAAAAGTTTATGTGCACTAAACTATATTAGATGAGATGAGACTAACATTGTAAAATTTTCATGATGGCTGCCAGAAATTTTATTTTTATAATGTGTCTTACTTTCAGAGTGTAAAATTGTTTAACAAAATTAATTAATTACAATTTCCTTCTAGTGTAAGGCAGCTGTTCCCAACATTTTTATGCGTATCATATCCCTTGAGAGATACATAACAGAATGAGTACTGCCAAAAAATCAAACACCAATTTTTATAAATACACTAAAATAAGTGTTCCGTAATTGATACCAACATTAAAAGGCTGTTCAGAAGCCTTTCTGTTTATTTACTTTAAAAAATTATTTTTAAGAGCTACTGAAAACATTAAAATTTAAAATGTATATTAGTCTTAGCGGCAATCCCTTAGCCGATTTTGCTGCCCTAAGCCTTTTGCACTAAACATATACAGCAGATTTGGGTTTCCTTCCCCCCCCAAAAAAAAATGTTTGTGCACTAAACTAATGAACATTTTCATTTCTTTGGGCAATTTAATATTCTTGATTTCTTGAAAACTGAAAACCGACATTGTGAATGAATTACTCTTACCTGGTAAATCCTGGGATGTAGGCCTACTAGCAATCATTCTGGATTTGTTAGATACTGTATTAGATGCAGATCATTATTTTTTTTTTATATTTTTATGTAACCAGCTTTCAATCACAGTTGAGTGTAACGGACCAATTGCTTACCATGTAACAAATGTACTATAGTAATTAGTTGTATGCACTTTATGATCTGTCAAACGGTCAAGGGACTTCACTTCAGAATCAGGCAGCGGCCGTAGCTCAGTGGTAGAGCTCTGGGTTATCACCCAGCGGGCCCGGGTTCAATTCCCAGCTCGGGTACAAAAAGATCGTTAGGCCGCTCCCGTGGTTCGGAAGTCACGTTAAGCCGTTGGTCTACCTGCATAGAAAACAAAAAATTGCAGGCATTTCAGGCGAGGAGAACTATAAGTTAATTGCTGATCTCCCTCCCCTAAAAGCCATACGATAATTAATTAATTACTTCAGAATCAAAATCAATTTATTTCCACACATTTTTACATATTATTATATAAAATTAATACCATTTCTTCCCATAATGTTTGAACGCTTTTATTTGCATAAAAAAATAAAATGTCATCAGCAAAAGCATAAATCTTACCATTAAAATTTAATTGTAACAAATCATTAATAAAAATCAAAAACAAGGTCGCTGACGTCACTAAGCCTTGTGGAACCCCGACCCTCACCAGCAGCGGGGAGCTGAGGTGTTCCCCGACTCGCACCTGCTGCAATCTGCCCATGAGAAAACTTCTGAACCAGTCATTTGCAACACCTCTAATTCCAGCCGATTCCATTTTCTGCAGCAAAATTTCATGATCAACGAGATCAAAAGCTTTCTTGAAATCGATTAAAAGCCCTGAGGTTTTCATGTTGTCGTTTAAGCAATTGTACAACTTATTAGTTACATTAATGAGAGCATCCTCAGTGGATCTCCCTTTCCGAAAACCAAATTGGTTGTTACTGAAAAAGTTAATTGCATTAAGATAATTTACAAGTCTTATTTTCATGATTTTCTCAAAAATTTTAGAAAAGACAGAAAGGAGGCTAATGGGTCTTAGATTATAAATTTTAATGGATTTGGTCTTCTTAAAAATTGGGACCACTACACTTAATTTCAATTTTTCCGGGAAAATTCCAGTTCTGAAACTTAAATTGACTAAATGGGTAAGTATTAACGGAGCAATGCGTTTTACTTAAAATACACTAAACTTATCAAACCCCAAAGATTTTTTATTTTTGAGATTCTTAATTACATCTTCGACTTCATGATTCATGGTTGGTGCTATAAAAAACTAATGAAGACGTTGCGGTAACGGTCTACCTCGCTACCTGAGAAAAATAATATATAAAAAATATTATACCTCGCTATCTGAGAAAAATAATATTGTCTTAGGCCTAAAAAGGAAACCCATTTCTGTTTTCTTACAATTATAATTTTGTATTTTGTGTCGCAGCTTATCACACGTTAGATAAAATCATCATAAAAAAATCTGCCAATGTCACCCTTATTAAGTATTTAAACCCATAATTTTATCAACATCTATAAACTTACACCCTATTATGTACATAGGAAGAACCTCATAATCACAAGTATTTTTATATTTTGGAAATGACCATGTAATAATAAAATTATTTTTAGTATGCTGCAAGTGATTCCTATAATGGATAAGTTTGATTGGCATGAGTCCCAGGACATTACCATGGGGCTGGATACAAATTCGCCAGTGGTTGGAGGGTCGACGAAAAGATACAAATTCGCCAGGTTCCGATTAGGCAGAAAATCGGGGCCGTCAAAACATACAAACTCGCCAGTTTCAGGAATCCGCCCGCAGCCCCTCGGCCGGCATGCGGCGCGAGGACGGGTAGACAAAAGTTCATTGTCAAAAATATTAAATTGGATTACTTTCTAGATTGAGGGCGACTACTTTCACCCCTTTAGAATTATTATAAATGTAATATTTTTTCACATCACTTTCTTCAAAGCACTATATATAAACATTTAAAAGTGTTGATTCAGATTTGTGAGTTTAATTTACTTTCTACGTAGTTCCAAAAATCCTAATGAACATTCAAGTACTTATTTAAAAGACTGATTTTAAATTAAATTAATATAAACATTTTCGATTTATTTGGACATTCCATTTAATTTAGTCTTAGAAGAAAATATTGCAACAACTGATTGTTGCCAGTTTAATCAATTGTGATAGATTTATTTGTTCTTATTATACCTAAAATGTCAGATTTTTGTTCGATCTTTGTTTACACTTATTAGAATAGTTGCGTTTATTGTAATAAAAATATTTCATAGAACTCTATTAGTACAGTAAAATAAGGCCAAAACAACCTTTTGATCGGCAACTGATGTGCATCTGTGAAATTTTCAAGAGACCATCTTTGAAGCTTTAGAAAAAGAGATTTGATGAGTCCCCAAAAAATAATTTTGATTTACACCTATAAAATCACTTTTCAAAGTGGCGGATATTTGATAATGGGATACATTTTAAAAAAAAACTTCCCTTTTCATTTTTACGTGCATCTTTCAAATTTAAGCTGTGGTACCAACGCCAATAACTGTTGAGTGGTAAAGCCTTTATTTTGAACGGTCCTTAATTATTGGCCGCCATATTCGATACAAATAATTTTTTCTAATGAAAAGATAGTATTGTTACACGTCATTTCTCAGTAGATTTTTGCACTGATTACAATGCCGCAAACCGTTTTTGAAAATATTCGTTTGTATATACGAAATATATATTTCAAAGATACCGTATACAGAAATTAGAATTCTTCTCTCTACATGGATGTTTTAAACATTGGGATTTTATTATTTTTCCTATATATCCTATTCTAATTGAGATAGGTTGTGGGTTTTGGTATCAAATCACTCATTGGCCTTATTTAGTGTATTTGATCATTTGAATTGGCTTGGTTTGTAGCGGTTTGTATGTTTTAAACTTAACCCAAATTAAAAAAAGAAATATTTTGTATTAAAAAGTGTATAATTTCTCATCTTAAACGTATCAAATTTTAACACTCAGTGTCTGGAATTTAAGTCAACAATGTACAGTGTAATTTAAGACCAGAACGATCCTTGAAACTCATTTACATCTTGAGTTGTACTTCTTTCACCGCAGACGAATTTCAGCAACCAATAAATTTTATGTTGACTGGAAATCATAAGTCACTTAAAATTCAACGAATTTCAATGGTCAATAACTCAAATTGAAGAAACTGATTTACTAGTTGCTTTAGGATCAGAATTACGGTAACTTTGTGTCTTATTTAGAACTAGAGATATTAATCTTTAACTAAAAGTGAGTTTAAAAAATTTAAGTTTCTATTAAATATTTCTTTTATTAATGACACTTAATTTGTTGTCAAGTTTTCGCTACCTTTTATCAGTATTTCATAAAAATAATATTCCTACAAGCAATTTGTGCAAAATTACTTACTGGCATAAAAAATCTTGAACCTTTTAGCGAATTTCCCTATAGGGAATACGCTATTACGGTAGTAGCCATGGTAAGACCTAAGCCCGGGACCATGTTACTTTTTCATTTTGAGGTCCCCAGAAGCCAAAAACACCGTTCGTTCATTTTCATATATATGTATATATATATCTATATATCTATATATATATATATATATATATATATCTATGTGTCCGTGGTACTGATAACTTTTGAAGGGGACCTCCGATTTTGATGAAATTTGGTATGAAGGTGTAAGGCTAGGTCTATTTTCATGAGTTCGCGAACCAGCATGATCGGGTTATGGGAACGGGGTTTTATGGGGTTTCAAAGGGGTCAAAAATGGGTTGTTTGCATTTTTGGAGCATAATTTTCAAAATTCAACAATTTTAACTAAAACCATTTAAAAGAGCTTAAAAAAACAAACAATTTACTATTTTCAATTTTTAACTTGGCTTAACAGGTTACGGAGAAAAGCCAAAAATAGGTTTTCCATGTTAATCTTATGGGAAATCAACAAAACACTGTATCTCGCTTATTTATTAAAATAACTTGATAAAATTTGGTATGTACATTCACTTGGTAGGGTTCAACTGATATTTGCTTACAACACCCACATGGCGGCAAACCTACGTACTCACCCCTATGGGGTTTATGGGGAAAATGAAAAGAACACCATAACTTGATAATATTTGATATGTTCATTCACTAGGTAGGATTTAATAACTGATATTTGCTTACAACACCCATATGGTGGCAAACGTACTTACTCACCCCCATGGGGTTTATGGGGAAAATTAAAAAGTGCCGAAAATTGATACAGTTTGACATTTACCTAACGTAACTATTACATTTCCTAACAAAACTAACATTTTATAACAACATCCCAAGGCAGCCAACCTACATACCCATTCCTATGGTGTTAATGGGGAAAATACAAACTCTCAAGATCGTTTGGAAATTCGCTGAGTACGCAGGTCTGCTGCGACGGGGGTATTTTCTGAACATCCTGTATATATCATTGCCTCAGTTATATTTCAAATACCTTGCAACTCCAAGGGCGGATCCAGGACCGAATTACGGAGGGGGCGGTTTCCTTGAGAGGGCAATAGCAACTCAAAACATTGGGGTGATTGTTTCAGGGGGGAGGGGGTGCAATGACCTTGAACGTCGCGTAAACAGATGAGGCAGCGAACGTCATGGTCTTACATGAGTCCACTGTCAACTTATTTTGAGAATTCTCTGCTTTTATTCCGACAAACATTTACGTAAAAAATAAATCTTAGACTCTTAATCTCAAGTAAAAGCATAAGATTATGTCTAAAACGTGTTTTTTATTACATTTTGCAAGATAGCAGAAGTTTTAGTGCAACACAGTCTAAGTTTTAATTGTAAAAACTGATTGAAAGACGTATTTGGAAATGAAAAATTTGAATTATCCCGTTCTATTTATAAAATTTATTTATAAAAAGAGGTAACAAACCGTTAAGATGTAAGCGTAGGCCTACTGTAACCTATTTGCGAAAAGGTAAAATGCTTTTTCAGAACTAAAAAAATATCTTGCTTGGGTACTTTTTGTTTCTTTTTATAGATGACATAAAAGATTACTAAGGAGTTACCGACCTTCCAGCCATACTTACTAATTAATGTGCTGTCACTGTAACATTTATTTGTTGGCCTAAAGATGGAACTATAATTGAACTATTTCCAGCTATATTGTAGGCCAATACAAAATCAATGCTACAACCTATATGGTTATTTATAGGTTCTTTTTTGCTTTGTTTGCGATAGTACAGAGATGCTAAACCAGATTTTCGACCTCGGCGAACGTCCGTATCACCGTCAAAAAGATTAAAAACTGCCGTAATTTTGCACTTTTTTACGTTTGGCTAATTTTGACCCTGAAGAAACAGTTTTTCATGAAAATCACCCATTATCATTTTAAAAGTGCATTAATTTTCTTATAATTTAAGAACAAAATATAGTTCTTCAACATAGTCATATGGTCTTAAAGTTTTTCTAATATGGCTCTTCAAAGTTACTCAAAATATCTATTGACTCTAATTTTCGTGTGTAGGCCTAAAGCTATTCAGCATATCGGAAGATTATCGATCCAAACCTCATCAGGTTTTTTTATCATCTTATGCAGTCTTATATTGCTTATTTTTCTATCTGTCAGGCTAAATGTGATATCAATAGGCGTAAGTATTTAAAAATTTTCATTCAAAATGCATACATTTTAAAATTTAAAATATCTCTAAGTATTTTTATATCTCTTCCGCTTCCAAAATGGCGGCAATTTAATTTTTGCAAGAGCGCTTTCGGTGACTTGCCATAGTCAACTGCTAGTCGCCGAAAGCGCTCCTGGGAAAATACTCAAATAAAATCATTGGCAGTCCAACGGACAACATCGCCGATTTGTTGAACATCGGACCGCCACGACATCTACGTCTAATTTTAAATGGTCTTAATTTATAAGAAATTCAACGTAATTTTAACATGATTATGAATGATTTTTGTTACAAACCGTTTCCTCACGGTCAAAACTAGCCAATCTTATGAAAGAGTGAAAAATTACGCCAGTTTTTAAGCTTTTTGGCGGTGATTCGGAGGGTCGGTAAGGTCTAAAAATTTGAGGATCTCGGTACTATCGCAAAGTCCCACTATCCCATTTCATGCAAGTTAGGCCCTACTTTGGATGACAAAGTTAATGTACTAAACCGGTGATTTTTGGAGTTGTAGGACTATACATTGCATTGCGCGCGAATGGCGGGAACAACCGAGGGTAGCTGTTCGGAGCTTCGGGCTCGCCACCATTGCGCCGCGCGCTAATCGACATTTCTCGACAGTCCGGCTTCGCCTGGTATCCATGCAGCCTTTGAATGATTGCAACGCAGACGCAGATTGCGCAATACCTTCATACTTTGATATTAGTGTTATAAATTAATTAAACAACCTTTAAAATGCATTTAAAATTTTATTATTTTTTCTATTGAAATACAATGTCTAGTATTTCAAAAGTGTTATGGAAAGATATAAAATGGGCCAGGTAAAACTGCCCGAAAAGTTTCCTTACGGGGGGGGGGGGGCGATCGCCCCTTCCGCCCCTCCCTGGATCCGCCAATGTGCAACTCTTCCTTCCACTATTCATTAAAACATCTCATCACCTCAATTATAAGTGCACGAAATGAAATTTAGATCACAACTGACAATTTGGGTTTTGGTGGAATTAAGAGAACAGAGTTAGTCAGGTTAAGTTTGAAAACCAGCATGATCGAGAAATGGAAGCGGGGTTGGGGTTTAAAAATGGTAAAAAATGTGGTTTTAGCAATATACTTGGTACTTGATACTTTGAAGGTCATCCAGTTGGCCGCTGGCAGTGTTGGACCCGTCAATAACTGTTCCCAGGGGGCGCAGCGGTTTATGTTGTTTGGATGGAGGTTTGTGGTTTGGTTAGGTTTGTTTGGTGAGGTCAGGACTAACCAGGTTTAGGTATTTTAGGAGTAGCATTGACAAAACTCATAAAATTCATTTAAGTTGTAAAATAACTGACTTAATGAAAGGTTTTTAAGTTCACTCTTTAACTTTGACAAAGTATTTTCTAATCTAATTTAAGACAGAAGTTTTGGACAAATGTTCTAAGTTTTTGAAAATTTTTTATGTAAAAGGGGTTTTTCTCAAAAAGTGTCAATTTATGATAAATTGCAAAGGTGTCCTTAAATCTAGTGTAATATATATGGAGTTTAGTTTGAGGTTCAAGGTCGTTTAACTTAATATAACAGGCTACTTCTAACACATACAAACTAGGCACTGTCAGAACACCCAGGGTTTTAAAATACTCCTGACAACAGGGCTTAATTTTATCCGGGGTATATCTCCGGTACTTTTTGGCACACCGGCTTGTTTAATTTTAAATGATATATCAAATTCAAAATGGTTTTTTAGCGAATTTCCCTATAGGGAATACGTTATTACGGTAGTAGCCATGGTAAGACCTAAGCCCCGGGACCATTTTACTTTTTCATTTTGAGGCCCCCAGAAGCCAAAAACACCGTTCGTTCATTTTCATATATATATATACATATATATATTTATATATGTATATATATATATATATGTATATATATATATATATATATATATATATGTGTCCGTGGTACTGATAACTTTTGAAGGGGACCTCCGATTTTGATGAAATTTAGTATGAAGGTGTGAGACTAGGTCTATTTTCATGAGTTCACAAAACAGCATGATCGGGTAATGGGAACAGGGTTTTATGGGGTTTAAAAATGGTCAAAAAAGGGTTTTTTGCATTTTTGGAGGATAATTTTCAAAATTCAACAATTTTAACTAAAACTATTTAAAAGAGCTTAAAAAAACAAACAATTAAGTAGATTGAATTTTTAACTAGGCTTAACAGATTACGGAGAAAAGCCAATTTAACTTAATTCTTACCTAAGTAAATTGAATAGTGTTTTCTTTAAAAGAGGTTACCCTGACAAAATCATTAGAAAACAATTCAAAAGGTTAGACAATTACTAGTAAGCAAAATTGTTTTGAAGAAGACCCCAAATTCTTTACTTCATATTTCTCTGTTCTTCACAAAATATCAGTGTCATGAAAACGGGCTATGAACTTTTGAAAAACTTGACCTTGACTGATAATATATTTTCTAGACCTTTAAATGCCAAATTTAAAGAACATGCTAGTAGGGCTCAAGATTGAAAAGAAAGATGTTACCAGTCATGAGTTGGCCCACGGATGTGAACCGTGCAAAAAACCGCGATGCGGAATATGCAAAATTATTAGTAGGACTGACCAATTTAAAAGTACTGTGATGGACAATGTTTACCCGATAGTTTGACACATGGATTGTTCATCACCAACTGACGAGTAAACATTGCCCAAAGAATATATTGGTCAAACATCAAACTCTGTGAGGGTCAGAATGACGGGACATCGCTTTTCAGTCAAACACAAGGACGACAAAAAGTCTGTGGCCTTACACGCTTCAGCTAGGTACATATAATGATGAGTTTGATTATTGTTTTTTATTTTGAGCTTAAGGCTATCCACAAAATCAAAAGAGTCGACAGCAAAGATGTCAATGAAATGAACATAAGAACATACCAATCGGCAGAACAAAACAACTAGGCTTACACGGACTCAACATTCGTTGATCAGTTATACTTTCCTGGCTTATATTTTTCCAAAATAATTCACTAGTTTTATTTCACATCACATCCCTCCCTGAACCAAAATTGTCATCTGTTCTATTGTTTTGTTTATGTATCATTCCACAAAAACCTCACCTTTGTATTTGAAAAAGATTAAAAATCGCATTATTGTACAAAAGTGGGTGTAATTCTCTCAGAATATACATACATATAAATATAGATGATATTTGTAATTTTCTTGTTTATAGAATTTATATTTTTTCTACATTCAAAGTAAATTATAGCAAGATTTAAACAAGGTTTCCATGTACTGTACCCATAAGATCGTGCCACAACTATCCTACACTCATCTCTCATTCATATTTAGGTTAAAATACCTACTGTGTGAAGTCCCTGTCTTAAAAAAGTGATTTAGTGAATATAAAACATAAAGTAAAAAAAATGTAAAAAAATTTTGGTGAAAATTACGTTTTAAATTTCACGGTTTTTTTACTTTCACATTTTTACGTTATTTCCACGTGAAAAAAGTATTATTTTTTACTTTTACATTTTCACCTTTTTTCACGTGAAAATAACGTGATTTTCACATTGTGTGCTGACTGGGATGTATGGTGTATGGTTTATTATCATAAGCATGACATGGAAAATGTATGTATTTTTGGGTTTTCAATGTCACCGGCTAAGTAGACGATTCAAAATTTCCATTAAAGTGGTAGAATTTAAAAATTCGTTGGCGAAACTGTCAAAACCTTATTTTGACACTTCAGAAACCCCAAATCCCGTTTTGATGGTCTAGTCTAATAATCTAATAATCACTATGTTTTCGAATTTAACCTGCAGCTGAATTATACCCTTTTCTTTTTATAGAAGATATTTCAATCATCTACCTTATCATCATCAAAATCGGAGGTTCCGTTTAAGTACTAACTATAAAGGCTCCAATCTGAAACCCACTTTTGTGGCTCCTTTCAAAAATTTTTACTGTAACAGCTTAACTGTTAAATTTTGCCGAATACATACATACTTTCTTTGTAAACGATGCCAGTTTTAAAGGGAAAACGCAAAGTTAATGTAAAAGATGGACTCTAAGTAAATAGAGCCAATGAACTGAAACTTGGCGTCATAAAGTGGAACTTTTTTACCTAAGTATAAGGTTCATAGATTAGAATTAAAATTTAATGGAACAATTTTGAGTTTCTAAATGTGAACATAATATGTAAAAGTATATTATTAGCGTTCTGCTTATACAAGTTTCGTACTTGAGCGTGCGCCTTGTCCGAACCCCAACTAGATCGCTCTACAGGAGTGACCGCTGTGCGCAATGGAGGTTTGACATCTTTCTGACCGTTGCGGACAAAGGACGCTCTCCCCAAAACTAAGCACTACGGTAGTTTGTATTTGATCTTAAAGATGTGTAATCTTTTCTTGATCTTATAGGTTTTAAGTTGCGGTTTGTGATTTACGTTAACAATAGTCTTATCTAGGCCTACTTCCATAGCTCACACTTTCCCTTATTTAATAATAGTTTCAGTGTTAAATTGACATAAAATAATAAAATAATAATTAAATTGACAGTATTAAAAATAAAAATGAACGTTATTTATAGACTTAGCCAAGGCTTTTGACACTGTGGATGGACATAAACTGCTTGAGAAATTAAACTTTATAGGTATCAGGGGTTTGGCATACAACTGGTTTAAAAATTACTTGGAGAATCGAAGACAGATTACATGAATTAAAGGGACTGACAGTGAGGCTAGAAGTATAGATTATGGGGTAATTCAAATAGGGTAGTACAATGGGTCCTTTACTTTTTTAAATCTATATTAACAACTTAACAATAGTAAATATTTCAGGTAAACTGTATCTATTTTCTGACGATACAGCCATTCTGCACGAAGGTGATAATTGGGATTCCGTATTTGCCCAGACAGCAATTTAACATTTTAAAAACCATTATTAAAGCCTTTTCTTAAAATTGAAAAACCATTATTAACCCTTACGAATGCAAAGGGTGTAACCCTTAGACAATGCCTTAAAAAGGGTTCTAGTTGACAAAAATCAGGGGTTTTTTAACCCTTTTGAAAAAAGGGTTAAAAACCTTTCCTTGTAAAGGAATCCCTTAGCAAAATAAAGGGTTATAAAGGCATTAAAATGGTTTTAAACCCTTGTGTGAAGGTTTTAAAGGGTTTTATTAACCCCTAGAAAAGCTTTGGACTTTGGTCAAAAACCTTTCAAAAAGGGTTTTAAATGCCTTCTCGATTTAATTATTTGCAGTAAAATTGTTGTTTTTGTTATACTTCATTGTCGCGTCCCAGCTAGAAATTTCATTTCCTCACATTTTAGTGTATCAATTTTGTAATATTATTTGTCACAGTTGCTTTATAATCAGACATGGCTACCTATCCACTTTTTAAGTATGTCAAATCCCCTTCACCCTAACCCCGATGCTTGAAAATATTTTGTGCAGAATAAGCTATAGAAATACCTAGGTATATAGAAAGCAACTGGAACTGTCACAAGAATATTACAAACTGTTACACTAAATAATGTGGTGAGGTGGTAATTTACCTGCTGGGAAGCAACAGTGAAAAAACCAAAACAACAAACTCCAACAAGAAAAAATAAAAGGCTTCAGCCAATATCAAAATGGAATGGGAAAACACATATTTCACCTCACTTTTGCTTCTTACTCTCCCCCAACTTCTAAAAAAAACTGTAAACAAGTTATAAATAGGAATAGCTTACATAAAATCACAAAAAAAGAATAGGTTGGTGAAAATAGACTACTTTTTCTAGCTTAATGAGTTAAAATTGTTTTTAGATTACTTTTGGCTGTTCTTACATAACTCATGTCATTTAGTTTTAATTTGATATTAATAATACTGATAAATCAGTAAACCGTTCTATAGACTAAATGTTTAAAATAAACTAAGAACTGCAAAAAAATCACTAACAAATGTTCCCATGTTCAAATTCAGTATTTAACACGAATTTCACCAAACTTTTCTCCTTCAAATTCATTAATAGTAGAATAGTCTACATTTGAAAGTTTTTTCTGCAGGTCAATTTATTGATAAGATTGAGCCTTATCACTGATATTGGATTAGAAATACTAATAGTTTATATTAAGTCAAATTGTTTGAAATACTCCAAAGTATTCCAAAGTAATAAACATGATTCAGGTTATGGTTAAAATTTACTGTTGAAAAATAAAAATCTTAAGATTAAATTTTTAATCACACAAATATAGTGCTTGAACCATAAAATTTTTGTGTTTCATATAAACACATTCTATTTTATATTTATCAATTTTTGCTTAGGTACAATTTAAGGTACAAACTTAACAAAAAGAAGTCCAAGGATATGTTGATGTTTTTGTATTTTATGTTAGTTAAATTAACCATAACTTACTATTTTATAAGAGAAGAAAAATAAAAACGATAAAAATCAATAAAATGAAGGATTAGGAAGTTACCGGTATAAAATAAGTAGGCCTGTGACAACAATTTAGACATCAACATGTATTATTTACATTTTAAGTATTAATTACAAGTTATTAGGTTACTTCTTCTACTTCTTCATTGGTGAGTTTTCCATTCGGTTTGTTCTCCTGGGTTGTCCCCTCCTCCCTGAAAAACATATATTCGTCAAAATGTATAAATAAAAAACTGCGTTAACATTAAGATTTGAAAGGTCGTTGAAAAGCTGGAATAAAAAACAACGCAAATTTAAAACATCGTAAAAATTAAATACCTGCTTTCTGTAATGTACTGTTGGTTGCTTGGGTAACTAGTTTTGATCCATGAGTGAATATCATCAGGCCGTACAGAAGATGTTGTAGCACTTCATATGAAGGTTGTCAAGAAGAATAAAATCATATATAAAAACACATAAACACGGACACGGACACAACGAATAACGAACAAATTTTGTATTGTTGTGTCCGTGTCCGTGTTTATGTGTTTTTATTTATCATTTTATTCTTCTTGGCTACCTTCATATGAAGTGCTACGACATCTTCTGTATGGCCTGATGATGATTCACTCATGAATCGAAACTAGTTGCCCCAGCAACCAACAGTGGATTAAATACCACTTTTAGTATTTCAACGTAATCCGGAGGCTAGAACCATTCAATATGAGAAAAGTTTTTCAATGTTTTTTTCTTTTCAAACCATTTAACTCAACTGTACTAAACGGAAAAAAGAGTACAACGAAGAAGTAAAAACAATATTCCGATTACCTGAGTTAAATAGTTTCGAACGAAAAGACATTGAAAAACTATTTCCGCAAACAAAATCAGCCTACAAAGATAAGGAAAACAAAATGGGCGTTTCCGTACACTGGTCCAGAAATACACCCAATTGCAAAAGCATTAAAAAAACAGGTGTTAAATATTGCATTTTACACTAACAATAATTCAAAAAGAAAACTTCATACGGAAATGAAAAATGACAAAAATTCGAAAAGTGGGGTTCACAAGATGAAATGTTTAACGTGTAAAATATTAGTATCAGGTTAACCGAGCTTGGCTCGTTGGTTTTATTCACATTTGTTATAGTGTCATGGTAAGTAAATAAGACTACTAAATTTCCACCAACAACCGACTATACCTATTCGCCGTTAACAGCTGTTTGAAAAAGACTGCTTAACATTAATGTTACTTTATTTTTGTGTACCGTTCGTTGTTATTTCGTAACCAAAATAGCAACCCTTATGACCAATGTTAAAAATTACAATTTTTAAACTTAAATTTAGCCCAAATTCGATTTTTCTTAGGATTAGGCCTGTTTCTTAACTTATTTTTAGGCCAAAACACTCTTAAATTCAAAGTTTAAGCAAAATGTACCCGCTAGATTCCGAGATCGTAGAACAGACATCCCTTCAGACATTGCTTGTATTATAGTATAGGATACATAGGTCAAACTGGTAAGTTTTAAGCAAAGATTAAAATAACACATATACACATTAAAACAGAAAGACCCTAAATCTCATTATGCTATACACATTCTAGATGAAGATCACAGGTACGGAAAATAGAGGAAACCTTGGAAACAGTACAAACCCTCAATAAGAGCAAAAAAAGACATTTTGGAAATTTCTGGGAAGCCTAGTACCACCCGAAACAGTCTTTAAAAATACCAAAACACCCCTCCCTATAATGTTACATAAGGAATCATGGAGAAAGCTATAACAGTTGCAGTTAAGAATGTCGAAAAGACGAAAGCGCTCCTGCACCAAACCAACACAGTGTTGCCCGACAGACCACAAATCACTGAGATTATGTGAGTTCGGCACATCAACATCACCAACCTCGTTGAATTCGCCATAGTATAAAGTACAATTTTAAAAACGATAAATTATTTTTATTTAACTGTAGTTAGCAATAAAGAATTTATTAACTGGCTGCGATGCAAAACCACATATTTATACTGGAACACGTGGACCAATGTTAATTTTTTTTTAAGTTTCAATTAAAGATTAGCCTATTTAGAAAAATAGTAAGATTTTTCCTGGCATAAAGATATGTGTTTCAATTTTTTTATCTGAGTACTAAGTTATTTGCAAAGTTTGGAGAAAATCGTTCGAGCAGTCTTTGAGTTGCGTGTGCAAACATACATACATACATAAAAATATACCTTACTCAAATTAGAGTATAGGATTGTATCTGCTTCACCTATCTTAGGCCTACATCTTTATAGAGACGCCACCCCTTTTAACCCTTCACTCTCTGCTAACTAGACTCTCATACATAAATGCATATTTTGCTGGCCTACACTTAATGTGTCATAACTGACAAGAGTGTGTGCGCCATTGTGATTAAATGTAGTGTCAATGACATTCAATCACAATAATACTGTATGTATTATCCACTTGAATAGGTCTTAATGCTCCCTTCAGCAGGCATAAATGTACAATATTGCTCCGCCATCTCGACAGCTAAAAATACAGTAAAGAGTCGATTTTTCGAATGTCAATTATCCAAACCGAAACCCCACTGCCGTAAATGACCTTTTAAAAGTATTCCTGGCTTATTAGGCATTAAATTGATGCTTAAGTTTGCCTAACCACCGCAGCACGAAACTGACTGAGTACATATGACGTATCTGTTTCGCGACCGTGGGCGGAGATGCATTCATCGATATCCTCTTAGACATGGCTGCCTATTGTGAATCAAAATCCACAAAGTTTTAACCATAATAGTATAATTTTTACAGTGTTTAATAACTCTTCATTGTGTGCAATAATATTGAACCGTTGATTATACGTAATCAAAAATTGGAAAAATACTTTTTGACAAAGACGTGCAAATAAATCTATTTTAGAGTGGAATAGGATTATTACTTTTTATGTATTTTCACGCTACAATACTTTATCTAGGTATTTTTTTTTTTTTTTTTTTTTTTTTTTTTTTTTTTAGTTCAACATAGATATGAAAAAAGGATTCAAGGAATTAGGCTGAAGTAGAATCTATACTTATTTAATACGCAAAGGGTTTTTTTGTGTTGAGAACTCATCCTACAATTTTCAAGCGATATTAAAGTTTTTGGTGTTGTTGGATAAGGCTTGGTCCGTAGTTGTTTCCGCCAAAAATTAATGAAAATCGGACATGAAATAAGGACGCTATACACAAATTAAATTTGAAATGTTCCCATTAAAATAACATTGGGTTTGGCTTGAACACTTTTAACATCTATTAATTTACAATATTTGATTGGTCAGTTGTCGTTGATTTAGAACCAAATGTAACTGTTTTGTATTGTATTAAAATAAATTGCTCAATTTTGAGAAACAAATAGACTAGTAAGTATAATTATGTTAATTAAAATTTAAATAGCAATTCGTTTTATCCGTCTAAGAAATATATCTATTCCAAAACAGATAGAGCATAAAAAGCAGCTAAAAATAATTAAATGCACTTATAGTATGGACAAGATTTTTTGTTTTGTTTTCTGTGTCAGAACCAGGATATCTATTGTAAAAAATGTTTATTTTAGGTCATTCAACAAACTGAAATATTGTATTATTTTTACTGACCAGGTGTAGCTAAACCGCAACAGACGGTCCAGGAGACTATTGTTGTATTAGTGATAAGTACACATTGGTTAGTTTTAAGAATTCTAGCAATAAAAGCACTTTTCATATCATTTCATAAAAGTGAAATACATTATGATGTTACGATGATTACGTAAGATCCATAAGAGTGTAGATTCTGTGTTATTTAGAATAATTTGTAACTTGAAATAATATTGTTTGCATTAATCATCAATCATTCATCTATATTTAATCATCTATCTACCACTTTGATAAAGTAAGGATTCACAGAGTTTAGTATTACAGCTTTTGTTCCAACTTTTACACAAAAATATTTTCAATTATCTTTTATTTCTCATTATTTACTGTAAAATCATTTACACCAGTTTGTTGAGATGCGTTTCGAGTGCAGAAAAGTCATTCCAAATATAAATTATTAATAAAAATCTGCATAATCTGTTTTAAAAGATTAAAAAAAACTATACACAAACTAAATAAATAATTTCAATAAAAACACAACTATCCTATAACAATTAATTTCTATAAATTGATCGGGCAAAAGCGGAAGACACCCCGTGCTGAGAGCCTCGCGATCGGGCGCAAAGTAGAAGCTACCTCAGCATACTAGAATAAATTGACCCCGGTATCAATATTTAATCTGTAAAAATCGGCAAAACCAGGCATTACCGTTTAAAAAACTACACTCTAAAGTTATGAGAAGTTAACACTAAATTATATGTAAGGCTCCTTGAAGGCATAGGTGTAATAATGTATTTAGAAATACAACTAAAATAAGTTTTTTTTAACTGAAAACCTAAAAAAAAAACATACCATTATCCTTCACTGAATTTCGCTTGCATTAATCCGTCGCAAACGTGGCATGATTGCAGTTTATTCTTTGTAGTGGCTCCCCTATGTTCCCAAGCATGCTTCTGAAACACAAATAAAAAACACAGTAGCCATGTAATATTCAAATTTCTTTGACGAATAAATGTTAAAAGATTTATATTTCAAAAATGTAAAATGTAGGTCTATATCCCTCATCAGCACTTGACCAAATTTAGATTAGTCAAATGTGTTTTGTCATTAACTGGACAAGATATATACCACAATAAAATTTTATTTATTGGATGTGAGTTTTCAATTTAAAATTTATTAATTGTTCCAATAAGAAGAGCTACAGAAATGACTGGACAAGATATGTCTTTTGACTTTTAGTGTCAAGCCTTTTATTTGTGTGGTCATGTTTAACTGTTGTACTTTGTTTACGGGTTGACCTACAAAGATATTAAAACAGTTTGAATTAGGCGTAGCAGATTGAGCAGAGTTTAAAGAAAACTGGAAGTCACCTGTTTTATGCTAAAATTTTAATCATTCCTATATGAAGAGAGAACGTTGTGCTCAATAAAATACCAGCTATTTAGAGGAACAAAATTGACAATGCTGGTTTTTTAGTAGGTCAGAATGTTTTGTTAATCTTTTACCGTCCCGTCCCCCAACTACCTTTAGAAGCTATTACATGGTAATTAAATTTTCAGTATTTAACTCTATAAAAGTAGGGCTGAAAAAAAATCTAAAAAAATGAAATCAAGATTGAGCCTGGTTTTGATATTTAATACTTTCTTTAAAATATTGTATGAGCCATATAAAGTATTAGGGCCTAGGCCTAGATCTTTTAATAATTATTGATATTCTTTTTCTCCTACTAATGTTAAGTGTATTGTTGCTATGGCAGTAATGTAAATATTGAATTAGAGCAAGGATTTATACATGCAATAAATTTGGAAAAAATCATAGTATGGTACCTAAAAATGTAAAGAGACATGTTTTAAAGATCATATTATACATAATTCCACACATCTTAAATTACATTTAGCCTACATTACTTTTTAGTCTATGAAAAGAACAATGTATAAGAACTTTAAATTTCTGTACATTCTTAAAAGAAAGCTTTTAACTAATTCACTGTTATTTCTAAATCACATGATAAATTCCGGTGGGAGTGATATGATGTTACTATTTTAAATTGTGGTGGGAGTGATATGATGTTACTATTTTACTAACTTAGGGCTTCACCCACCTGATATTTTTCCAGTGTGATAATTAGAGTATCATGCATTAAATTTTCAATTTGACTATGGATACCCTAAACATCGTGTGCGGAAATATCATCTGGTGGGTGAAGCCCTAGTAACATAGTAACATCATAGAAAAACTAACCAGATACAGAAGTGTCACGCAATGCTCATTTATGTTATGCAAAATTTTGTGGTTAAGCGGCCTGATCATAGGAGGCGCTGCGAGCAAAACCGGCCAAGTACCATTAACGATTCGTGGACTCAGCCGGACTGCCGGCCGGCCAGCAGCCGACGGTTTGGCAACGTCGCTTGGCTAGTTTTGCTCACAGCGCCTCTTAAGATCTGGCCGATTCAACTACAAAATTTTGCGTAACAGAAATTAGAATTGCGTGAGACTTCTGTATCTGGTAAAATTTTCCATGATGTCACTATGTTACTAGGTCTTCTCCCACTTGATATTTCCAGTGCAAAGATTAGGGTATCCATAGTCAAATTTTCACAAAAATTGTGAAAATTTAATGAAGGATATTCTAATCATCACACCGGAAAAATATCAGGTGAGTGAAGCCCTAAGTTAGTAACTTAACATGGTAACATCATATGAAATACGGTACACTCCTTAAATGAACCGCAGTTATTGATTAAACGTAAAGAGTTTTAGTTATTAGACTATATGCATATTTATAAAACTTATATTTACATAGGCCTATAGCCTAAGTTAGTATAGGCCTAAAATATTTTGTTATCGGTAACATAACCTAACTAACCTAACCTAACCAAGGCCTAGCGATCATGTGAGTCATATTGAGCAAAGTTTTATGTAAAATATGAATATATACATAATTATGGAATAAAACACACCAAGTTAGTACTCACATGATGGTTAGGTTAGGATAAGTTAGATTGGGTTAGTTAGGTTATGTTACATAACATAATATTTTATACTACCCTAGGCCTAACTTATATGTAAATCTAAGTTTTTAAATATGCATATAGTACTGTATATAAACTAAGGCCCGGTACACATTGGTGCAAGGATTGTCCGAGGCGAGGACTAGGGGAGGGCGAAGCGGGGAATGTGTGCTCTGTTGCAGCAACACACTTCATCTTATGGCTTTTCCAAAATTTTTACTGCAATTTCCGGTTTATTTCAAAACGGATTGAAATACCGTACTATTTTTATATTTTTAATCAGCTTAACATCCCGGTTAATTTGAGTATCCACTCGACCTATTTTGGAAGAAATGTTTTTCCGACTTTTTCCATGAAAAAACTAGGCCTAAGTTTTCATCGTTTTTAAAATTTGGGTACAGTAATTTGGGACAGTTTGTAACAAACAAACAAAAAATCAATTTTTATGAGGTGGCAGCTAAACTGCAAAACTAGCCTATCTAATTATACTATTATAGTTAGTCAAAGAAGTGGATTTATGGGCATGGACTTGGGAAAATTTTTAAAAAGGCAAAGTTTAAATTTGAGTGGTTCTTTTAACAGGTGATTAGTTAGGTTGTTGGTTTGTTATTTTTATTGGTGTTTGATTGAAATTGTTACTATGTGTTTGGTTTTTTGAACACTAACTATGAGGCTAACAGCACCCTTAATCGTATCATGAGATTGGGAAATAAAGTATGTCATCTTGTTGATTTCTTTGCTGACAGTCCTTTAGTCGTCAAGAATAAATTGCGAAGAGTCCCAGATGAAGAGCTACTCCTGTAAACAAGTATTGCCAATATTATCGTACCTTGTATTGTTTTTTGTTATTGTTATTAATTTTTCTTTATTGTTGATACTATATTTATTGTTATTGTTAGATTGTTGAGTGATGGATATTTTATAGCGGCATCATCATTATAGTAATTTGCTGACATTATTGTTATTAATTGCTTCATATTGTTATTTGAACTGCAGCATCAAAGTATTGTACAAAATATTATCAATTGAGTTTACCGTCTTGTTATTATTGTATAAGTATTTATCTTGTTGTTGTTATTATTGTTGTTATTATCATGTATTGATTATTTTCAATGTAATGGGTTTCTCGTTGGAATAAATAAATAAAAATAAATAAATCCAATATAAGATCGATAGATGTCTATTTATAGCCCAACTCTATAACATAACCTTAACTGGCTAAAACACTTTTAACTAAAAAATATCAAGTTATTTCACGAAAGGAATTAATAAAGCTACGGTACTAACTTAAAAGGTTGCCTTTCAAAATGAATGTCGGTTAGTTGTCAGTAAAATAGTAATAACAATTACACTTACCTTTGACTATAGAGTGTATGTATTTTTCTTCTATTCGTCGAACTTCTTCATACACAACAAGAATGTAAAACACTAACATTATCACAAAATAAAACCCGGTATAAAGACGCACAAGTAAGTATTGGAAGATTAATAATGGCGGATGGCTGGACGGACGTCTGACGTTTAGAAACAGAGCGTCTGCGTCTGCGTCTTTCTTGCAAGGAATTGTGGGACGTCGGCATCGTGGCTTGCCATTGGTCCGCTTTCATTGTTCCAAGATAGGGTTGGGGTGGCCGTGGCCGTCGACAAAGGGTGTTTACGCTTGGCTGAAACACTGCTAGGTCAATAAAAGGTTCCCTGCCATAAACGTTTCTGAGAATAATCGTTTTGAAGGGTATTAGGCAATGTTTGTCTTACTCCCATTTCTCATAAATGGTTTATAAATTATTTAAAAAGGTTGACGTAAGGATCTGTGCTGGCTGGGTGAAGCTGCCAAAAGGGACCTATCTTAAATAAAGTCTTGGTTTGATAATAATTTATTAACACTCAATATATCAAAAACCAAGTTTATGCCAATCGCTCTTAGAAATAGTACCGACACGACAATCAACGGTCTCACGCTTCATATTTGTGGGGAAATACAAACAGAAAATTGTGATTGTAAAATTATTGAAAGAGATTCTTATAAATATTTGGGTGTCATGATGGACAATAGGATGTCATGGACAATGCATGTTAAATTTTAATAACAGACTTAGAAAATTAAATTAAATTCAGTTATGAGTCAGACGCCGAGCAGTGCAGACGTGTGTGTCAGACGCTCCCACAATAGTGAGTCATCAAGTGTTCTACGGTAGTTTTTATTCGTTGGTGCCTTACCAAAGCTATTTTAGTGGCTTATTTATCATATTCTATGGCAGTATAATATTATTGGAACCTATAATTATGTCTGAGTGCTCTGTTTGCAAAAAATCAACCGCAAAGGCGAGACATAAAATCTCTTGCTCTGATTGTAAGAGCCTGTGTCATGCTGCATGTGTTAATCTTTCTAAAGATGACATTGATTTTATTGTAAGTGAGAAACAAATATGGCGTTGCCCCGATTGCAGCAAAACTAGAAGACAGAGCATGACAGCAGACAATAATGATCCTGATGTGAAAAGCTCATTGACAGAAGTACTGAATAAATTAAATGAAGCTGCTCAGGATCACAAACGAATAGAAGCTGAAATAAATAAATCGTTTGAATTTGTTAGTGAACAAATTAATGATCAAAAGCACATCATTGCAGAACAGGCTACTAAATTGAAGGAATACTTGGAAGTCATCAATGCCCTTAAAGCTGAAAATTTAAATCTTAAGAAAAAGGTCCATGACTTAGAAGTAAGAATTGAAGATAGCGAGTAATACCTCCGCAGTAATAATGTGGAAATTCACGGCATCCCTGAGAGCAAAACGGAGGATGTATACGAAGTGGTGAGGAAGGTTGGTGTGGCTCTCGACATGACAATCTCCAGAGAGGCAATTGACGTTTGTCACCGGCTTGGGAAAAGACCCGATTCCGACTGGCCTGCGGGTATAATTGTAAAATTTATCAGGAGAGAAGACAAACTGAAAATGCTGGAGAAGAGGAGAACAAAAAGAAATCTAAATAGTCGAGATTTTGGTTACGCTGAACCCTCAACACCTGTTCATTCATTCATTCATTCATTCAATGGGGCGGACCTAATCCCAAGGCGCGTCAGCCGCAAGGGCTTTTTGCGCTCCCCTAATGTAGTTTCAGAGCTCATCCCTGTTTAGAAACTTGATGAACTTCCGCATCCTGCAGACAAGCTCCTCCTGAGGAAGGAAAGTGCCCCTCCATAGTCCTCCAAGGGCCCTCTCTCTAGCCTCTTCCAGCTCCCCACAGTCAAACAGCACGTGATCAGCAGTTTCTTCAGACTGCCCACACCTCCTGCATACCGGGTCACCATTGTAGAGACCCAAGCGCTGCAGGTGCTTCCTTAAAGAACAATGTCCTGTTATAAGCCCTGTTACCTGTTTAATTTGCCCCCTCTCCAGCTGCAGAATACTGGAGGCAATTTTCCGAGATGGAGAGTGAAGCATGAGCTTACTTACCCTCAATTGAGGAAGTCTGAACCAGGCCTTACGATGCTCCTCCCTCGCCCATGACATGACCGCTTGGCACGCATACTCACGAGAGACAGCACAGAAAGGCTCCGGACCAGTAAATTCTGAAGATGAAGCTGCATTGGCAACTGCGTCCGCAGCCTCATTCCCAGGTATCCCTGTGTGACCAGGGACCCAGCAGAGCGTCACGCTGTTGCATCTACCCAGTGCAGATACAGTAGACTCCCTCTTAACCGGCCACCTCGGGACCAGGCCGCGGCCGGATAACGAATTGGCCGGTTAAACCGATGTTCATTTTGCCAACCCACAATTTTATATGGCCTAAATATAATTATTACTTGAAAAACAACCTTAAATACATTATTTATAGCTAACATCCACCACCCATGAAATCCACAACAAACCTACACTAATAATAATTCGTTTCTTTATTGTGATCTACTGGATTGTAGGTCCAAATGCATTGACTTCCGGTGGCAGTCACTTCCGTAAAGGACATTACAGTTTAATTGGTTTGAGAACGTCAATATGAAATAAAGTTGAATGATACATTAGATAAGAAAACTACGTTTCCGGCGAAACACGGCTGGTTAAAGCGATGTTGAGATAAAAAATGGCCGGTTAAAAAGATGTTATTTTGTGTCAGGGTAGGCCGGTTAAAGCGGAGACCGGTTAAAAGGTGGTCGGTTAAGAGGGAGTCTACTGTACTGTGGTGAAGCAGTCCCAGACGATCTTTGACCTGAACTCGCAGGAGTCCAGAGCCCTTAGAGCTGCCTGGCTGTCTGAGAAAATAGAAATGCTCCTGTCCCTGACACCTTGCACCAGGTTTGCTCTGGCGCACTCCATTATCGCAGCAACCTCCGCTTGGAACACCATGGGATGCATCCCCATAGGGAGACGAATCCCTACCCCCGCTTGCACCCCATGTACTCCAGCTCCTGTTCCTCCTCTTACCTTGGACCCGTCTGTGAACCATTCCAGATCCGCAGGTGGAAGAGGGTTTCCTCCAGACAGCCAATCCTCCCTCGCTGGAAGAAGGACCCTAAGTGACTTACCGAAGGCATATTTGACCGACATGTAGTCCGAGGGCATGTCCAAAACATTCCCCTGTACAGTCAGAATGATCCGAGAGTGACCCCGGAATTCTCCAGTGTCTATCCAAAGATTCTCACATTTGAGTCGATGAGCAGCTTTCCTTGCCGTGGTCTTGATGAAAAGATCAATCGGCAACAAGTTATTGAGAAGACAGTCCAGGGAAGCCCCAGGACTGGAACTCAGGGCTCCTGTGATGAGGAGACAGGCGAGTCTTTGAACTCCCGACAATCCCCTGACCGCCACCGCCGAGTCCATCTTGGGCCACCATACAAGCGAACCGTAGGTAATGGCAGGTCTGACCACAGAGACGTAAAGCCAGTGCATCAGTTTTGGCTTCACTCCCCATATCCCTCGCACCAATCGCCTGCATGCCATGAGAGACCACTTACCTCGGTCTATTACCTTTTGGAGTTGTGGTCCCCAGTGAAGCGTCCGGTCCAGAGTTACCCCCAGATACTTCACCTGATTCTGCAATTCTATATTAGAGCCTTGCAGTACTAAGGGGTCGATCCCTCTCAGGTTCCTCCTCCTCGTGAAAGGAACCACCACAATCTCCGAAGGATTGATTGAGAGACCTACCTCTTCGCACCAGCGTCCAACAGACCTCAGAGCCCCATTCATGAGATCCCTGACTGTGTCGTTGAACCTACCTGACACCAGAACCACTATGTCATCAGCGTATCCCTGTGCGTATACACCGCTTTCATTGAGAGTTCTGATGAGATCGTCTACCACAAGGTTCCAGAGGAGTGGAGACAAGACCCCACCCTGGGGACAACCTCGAGTTGTTCTTGCCACTATCTCCTCGTTGTTGAGTGATAGTTTTACGTTTCTATTTCTCAAGAGGGCTTCGATCCATCCCCTTGCAACCTCGTGGAAACCATGAGCTGTGGCTGCATTGATGACAGCCTGAGTCTCAGTGTTATCAAAGGCACCTTGAATGTCTAGGAAGGCCCCAAGTGCAACTTCCTTACACTCTAGCGACTTTTCGATCCTACTTACCAGCTGATGTAGGGCAGACTCACATGATCTTCCTGGTAAGTAGGCGTGTTGGCGTTCGTGGAGCGGGTGAGCCCTAAGCGCCGTTTCCCCCACATACCTTGATACCAGCTTCTCCAGAGTCTTCAGCAGAAAAGAAGACAATGAAATTGGGCGGAAGGACTTCGGATCCGTATACCTAGCCTTACCAGGTTTTGGAATGAAGACTATCCGAGAGCTGCTCCAGACTGCTAGAATATGTCCCAGGGCCAAACTGGCCCTAAACAATACCGTCAGAACTGGTAGCAAAAACTCCAATCCCTTTTGAAGAAAGACGGGCCTCACCTGATCAGGTCCCGGTGACTTGTAGGGGTTTAGAGTGTTGACTGCCCAGCGTATCCGACTGTGAGTAACGATGCGACCCGCCACCCTCCATCGAGTGAAGTTGGCCCGCCGCACATTCGTACTCACCTCATCAGTTGGCCGGGTGATTATACTCCCTGGAAAGTGTGTGCTTGCCATGATTTCAAGCACATCCCTGGGATTATGAACCATGATGCCATCCGGACCCTCAAGAGATCCAAGACAAGAGGGCCTATCTTTCGATAAGATCTTGTGGATCCTTGAAGTCTCACAGACGCCTTCGAGATCACTGCAGAAGTTTTTCCAAGAGAGCCTCTTTGCTCTCCTGACTGCAATGTTGTACTGGGTGAGCAATCTGTGATAAGCGTCCCAGCAGTTACTTAGCTTCGCCCGTTTGAATAGAGCCCTTACCCTTTTCCTTAGGCTTCCAAGTTCCGAATTCCACCACCCAGACTTACCCTGCCGTCTCGCCGACAGTGGACAGCAGTCCTCGAATGAGGACACGATGTCTCCGCGCAGGCGATCCGCAGCCAAGTCAAGATGATTTGTGTCTCTGAAACAGGAGTACAGAGGACCTGAATCCTCTATTCTCTTCTGCAGAACAGTCTTGTATTTCGCCCAGTCCGTCCTTTTGGGATTTCTGAACGTGTTCTTTTCAGGTGAAAAGTTTCCTACCATAAGTTTAAGTGTCTGTGATCAGAGAGAGATGGCTCCTGAGACACATGCCAATCAGCGATCTCAGCCCTCATCCCCTCTGTATACAATGTGAGGTCAATTACCGATTGTCCGACTCGACTGACAAAGGTCGGTTCCGACCCCACATTGGCGATCATGAGTCCATTGGAGACTAGATAATCTAACAGTATATTACCTTTATTATCGTTCCTCCTGCAGCCCCATGCCGTCCCTCAACACCTGTATACATCAATGAGAATCTCTCTCCTGCCAAGAGGAAATTGCTGGCAGCTGCGCGTAAAGTGAAGAACGATAAGAACTACTCCTTCCTTTGAGTTCGCAACGGCAAGATTTTCCTCAGAAAGAACCAAGGCGATCCCGTGATTGTTGTAACTTCTATTGAACAAGTTGAAAATCTGTAAGTTCTGTTTATTGTACACCCATCAATATTAAAGTTTTTCTGAATTATTTAAATTTTAAGCTTAAATGAATTTTCAAAAATGTCATGAATTTATAATACTTCATCAAAATATTTCTAGTTTACGGGAAAACTTTGACAGTTTTTTATTATACATCGATTCCTTAGCTGACTCACCAGATGTATTAATCTTAACAGAAATCTGGATTCATAGTTGCGAATTAGACAGCTATAATATTTTTGGGTATAAACAGTATGCTAATTGTAATGATAGCTATCGCTCGGGTGGAGTGATTGTCTTTGTTAAGGATTTTTATGTAATTAAGTCTTCAGATGTCAACATCACTACTGGCGATGCTCTGAAAGTGGTAATTGAAATTGAGTCCATGTCATTAGCAATCTTAGCTTTTTATAGATTACATTCACACACAGTTGCTTCTTTTTTAGATGAATTAAATAACTTGTTAGGTCACTCAACAGAACGAAATCTCCTCCTCATAGGTGATATAAATTTATGTTTGCTTAAACAATCGCTCCACGTAGATAATTATTTATCCATATTGTCAAGTTTTGGGCTAGAGCAGTTAGTTGATTCACCAACTAGAGGTACAAGCTGTCTGGACCACGCTTTTTCTAGATCTAGGGATAATTTTCAGTTTGTGGTAAATGTTTTGCCCTCTGATCGTAGTGACTATGATGTAGTTGTTTGTAATGTTTCTGTACCTGGTATAACTGCTTATAAGAATAATATTTCCAATGCAGATAAAACGAGAATTGATTACGAAAAATTGTCTTTAACCATGAATAATGTTCAATGGGCTCCTTTGCTTGGTAGCAATGATGTAGATTATGCATTTGACAATTTTATGATTATCTTAAAGCAAGCTGTAGACACTTCATCATACACTGTTAAGTACAATAAAAAAATTACTCTCTTAAAACCTTGGATGACAAATGAGCTTTGTAAGCGGCAAAGGTATAAAAATATTTTGTATAAAAAAGCTATTAAAAGGCCAAATGATGCGAAACTTCAATAAAGGGCTTTTCATAGATTCTCCTTCAAATTTAAGAAAGATTTGCAAGAACAGAAAACCTTGTACTACCAGGGAATATTTGAAAATAATAGAAATGATATTAAGAAACAATGGAAAACCATTAATGCCGTTCTGGGTGTTGAAACAAAGAGAAATGATTTTTCAGGTATCATGTCCAAAAATGATAGGGATCTATTAATCTATGATAGTCAGAGTGTAGCTTCAGAATTTAATAATTTTTTTATAACTGTTGTCGATGATCTTTTGAAGAATGCCGATTCTTTTGTAGGTTATGATGATAATGAGTATGAGAGACTCTTTCCTGCCAAATATATCCAAAACTCTTTCTTTTGTTATCCCACATCACCTGAGGAAGTCCTTAAAGTCATCAACTCCTTAAATAGTAATAAATCTCCAGGGATTGATGGTATATCACCCTATCTGGTAAAAAGGTTAGGAAACTGTTTATCGCCTGTTCTTTCTCAATTGTTTAACCTTAGTTTTGAAAAGGGAGTATTTCCTGCAGTTCTTAAATCAGCTTTGGTAATTCCTTTACACAAAAGAGGCGATAGTTCAGACCTAAATAATTACCATCCCATATCCCTTCTCTCAGTATTTTCAAAATTGTTGGAAAAAATTATGAAAGTACGTTTAATAAAATTTTTAGAATCTAATAATTTTTTTTCAAAAAACCAATTTGGATTTATGGAAGGAAAATCCACCGAAGATGCAATGTTACACTTATGTTCTGTAATTTTTGATGGACTAAATAGAAATGAACATGTCAGTGGTATCTTCATTGATATAACAAAGGCTTTTGATTCAGTAGAACATAGTACTCTTCTCAACTATTTATGGATGGCTGGTATTAGAGGTGTTCCACATGATTGGTTTAAAAGCTATTTAAATGATCGTTCCCAATCAGTAAAATTTCAAAGCTTCATTAGCTAATCTCTACCAATTACGTCAGGGGTTCCCCAAGGGTCTGTATTAGGTCCAATTTTGTTCTTGGTATATATTAATAGTCTTTGCTTTGGGAATCTTTCAGGTTCACTTACTTGTTTTGCGGATGATACTGCCCTTTGCTATTCTTCTCCTTGTAAAGTAACGTTACAAATTCAAATGCAAAATGACATGAATAAGTTGAAAATGTGGTTTACCAAAAATAAAATGGTTTTAAGTGACAAAACTAAATGTGTATATTATTCTCTTAGAAGTAAGGTTGTTCCTGATCAAGAAATCTTTTTCAAATGTAAATCTTGTTCACTTATTGAAAATTCATCCTGCAATAACTGTGTAAATATTAGCTGTGTAGAGAAAATAAAATATCTTGGTCTTATTATAGATGAAAAAATGAGTTGGAAAGATCATATATCGAAGTTAAAAAGTTATTTATACTGTGCACTGAGAAAATTTTATTTTTTGCACTACATTGTCCTGTAACTGTTTTAAAGACGGTTTACCATTCCATTGTTAATTCAAAGGTGCAATATGGTATAACCTGCTGGGGTGGTACTTATTTTTCCACTATTTACCCATTGAAAGTTTGTCAAAACAAGATTGTTCGAGTCATAACAAGAGCAAACCGACGAGAATCAGCTTTCCCACTTTATCAATATTTAAAAATTCTTCCCCTCAGATACATTTATATATTTCGGGTTTTAAGGATATTCTTTTTGAGAGGCGGTCACGTGCATGCAAATATGAATGTATATTCAAGAAGGCTTCAGAGTTTAAACAGAGTAAATGCACCTTTTCCACGTATAGAAGCATATAAACGTTTTTATTCTTTTACCGCCCCAAAATTCTACAACAAACTTCCCGCTCAAATTACTTCTTCATCAAGCTTGTTCTTATTCCTTAAGAGTTTAAAACTTTGGCTATTGTTACAAGGTGATGTAGAAATATTACTAGGGTAGATATTTGTCTTTGTTATCTTAAGTTTTAAATGTTTTTGTATGCTTAAACTCACGTCAAATGGTCTTATTTTGATTAATTGTAAATTTAAAGGAAATTGATATAATTTTGTTTTACCAGCTTTTGTTTTATTTTTATCTTCACTTTTTTGGATTTATTTTACGTATAATGTTTCTCAATGGCAATAAATTACTGCTTTATGTATTTTTTTTGTCTTAAGGCACTGTTGTTTATATGTTATTGTAACGCTTGTATGACAATCAATCATATTTTATTGTTTACGTTAGGGACGTCTGACACAACCACTGTGCTAATGTTTATGAAGGCAACCTCAACACAGCTAATGCTAAAGAGGTGCCTACCATGATGTACTTTATAATGATAAGTGTATATTGTGTATTTGTTGTAAAAACATGTGTGCATTATGGAATAAAGAATTTATTTATTTATATATTTATTTATATATGCTTTTAATCAACTCATTAATATTTTAACACCAACTGAAATTAAAGTAATATACTATGCTTATGCACAGCCAAATTTAGGGGGGGGGGGGTATTGGCATGATGTGGGGCTTACAAATCAACCCTTAACC
This sequence comes from Neoaliturus tenellus, assembly GCA_030545055.2. NCBI lineage: Eukaryota > Metazoa > Arthropoda > Insecta > Hemiptera > Cicadellidae > Neoaliturus > Neoaliturus tenellus. Next base: position 28,642,369 of record CM061535.1, read on the forward strand.
CTCTGTTAGTAACTCAAAAAGCAAGAGCAGTTATTTGTAATTTATATAAAAACGCTAATAGTATTTTCCAAATTTCAACCCACTCATATCAAACTAGAAATACACTTAACTTAGGAATTCAAATTGCCAAACTCTCTAAATCCTTTTAAAAAATTAATACTTTTTATATTCACATATTTATTTGTATAGAAATCTACCAGACTTTTTTAAAAATTAAGCTTTATCTTACACGGTTTACAAATCAAGAGTCAATAATTGGCTTAATACGATTGGAAGGGTAAACTCAGAAAGCTTGATCACTTCAATTCACAGACGTTAGGCTGATATGCCAGGAATGTGGAGAGAGAGAGAGAGAGAGAGAGAGAGAGAGAGAGAGAGAGAGAGAGAGAGAGAGAGAGAGCGAGTGAGTGTGTGTGTGTGTGTGTGTGTGTGTGTGTGTGTGTGTGTGTGTGTGTGTGTGTGTGTGTGTGTGTGTGTGTGTGTGTGTGTGTGTGTGTGTGTGTGTGTGTGTGTGTGTGTGTGTGTGTGTGTGTGTGTGTGTGTGTGTGTGTGTGTGTGTGTGTGTACAATGTCCCCATAAGTTGTGGGGCCTTGTGTGTGCATTTCACCGGATTGTGGGGCCTTTGCGAATTGTGGGGCCTTACACACGGCCCCACAAAAAATCGATTTTTTTGTTTTGAGCTGAAATTCCACTTTTTAGGGTCGATTAGGTTAGGTTAGGTTAGGTTAGGATAGATTAGGTTAGGTTAGGTTAGGTTAGGTTATGTTAGATTGATTTAGGTTAATTTAGGTTAGTTTAGGTTAGTTTTTTGTATAGGGCCCCACAATTCCAAATGGCCCCACAGTATTGTCAAATGCACACACATGGCCCCACAAGTTGGTGTGTAAACACAAGGCCCCACAAATATGGGCAAACAAGTATGTGTGTGTGTGTGTGTGTTGAGTTTACTTTTTTTTGGGGGGGGGGAGGGAAAGGGTAAAATCCATCATCTATTAAATAAATGCAAAGTAGCATCTTAGTTGAAATAAAATTTCACTTACCTGTTTATGGTTCGAATATAATTTTTTTTTTTTTTCTTAAAGTATCCTTCTTAATAATAACGCTCAAATCCAAGTTGTATTTTTTTTATCATTTTAGTTTCCTTCTATTTTATTATTTTATTTTTGTTTAATCTGTAATACTAAATAACAGCTCAAAAAAGATTATATCTTTTCATTATGATAACGTCTCATCTTGCTCTCAAGCATGGGCTACATGTAGCCTATGTGAGATGTATTTCTTATACTAGCCACTCTCAATTTGTTTAGTATTAAGGAATCTTTTATCAATGGCCCATGTTATATTGTGTATGTTAACATGTATTATCAAAATAAAGCTGTTTTTTATTTGGTTTTTTATTTCATTTGAAATTATCATCAACCAATAAATCAACTGCGTCTGTATAAGTATCATAAATTATTATCAAAGAGAGGTAAGCACTTGTTATCATGGGCCGTTGTTGCAAAGTGTCCTCTTACCTTCCGAATGACTAATTTTCACCAGAGCCTACTCAAGCGCTGAGTGATCCTCACTTTGGTCTAAGGGCTTCTGATTGGTGATGATTGTTCAAGAGCCAGTTTAATAATAAAAGTCTCTTCAACAAGTGATCCGATCAGATAGTCCTATATTATTTATTTTTTTTTAATACCATGATGTATATGGGTGGGATTCCATTGTAAAACCACTTATACACGTATCAATAGTCTAAAAGTAAAATAAAATACCATTGCATAACCTATCCTAGACCTTCGATATTACTCTTACATTACATTTTGAGACATTTAAACTAATACAATCTAACTCACACTCAAAGGTAATAATTTGTGTATTATCTATATAGTCTAATTTAAATTAAACTGGATTTTTGTTAGGACACTAAGCAAGATGTTACCAACACAACAGTATTAATTCCATTCAATCGGAACATAAAATCGTTCTAAACTTTTGAAAACGGGCCACTTTTCATAAACAAGCTTAAGTTAGTTGCATTCCCGATTGCTGTAAAATATTTTTAAAACTCATTTAATAAAACCACCGATAAACAACTAATCATTCACATTGTTATGAATATACAAAGCAAGTCACAGTTTATTTAATCAATCGATTTCTGATCACGTGTTCAAAACCTACCGGTAAATAAAAATAATCAAAACGTATCTAGTTAATGAACGCAAATATTATTCTAGTAAAATTACCTTTAACATCAAGTTAATCTGGAAGTAATTGCAAAGTGTTTCTATGAATTTGTAGTTAAATTCCAAATTTTATGTGAGCATAAAATCAACCAGTTACTGTAGTAAGGTCATAAAAATCGACATAAATGATGAAAATAGACTAGACTTGGTCTTACATACCACTATGACAAAATTGGTCAAAGTCGAGCGTTTTGTACATAAGTTACTGCTTTCACGCCATCTACATACAAATTAATTTAAGGTGAATTTTTGTAAATTTTTGTCTAAGTAGTAGATTTATGGATTAGAAGGTTTACAAGTTAAATGGGACAACTTTGAGTTTTTAAATGTTCACATATTTTAAACTATTATACTTATTAATAGTTGTATTATAAGTGTTTAGGCCTAAGTACTTTAATGCAAACTTAAATGTACTATAAGTTTTTACTTCATGAGGACCTAGAACAAAAAGTTATCTTGGTTCCGGTCTTAAGTCTAACTGTATAACAACTGTTTCCCAAAAGGCCAATATTCTCTAGTTTCCCCCAATTATAATAACTCCTTTGCTCTTGTTATGCAACTACCAGCAACACCAGTCATAGTCTAAAGAAAAATGTGTAAGCATTTAATTGCATACATTTTCCTATAGCCTAATACATATTAAGGCCTTCGTTAAGGTTTGAGAAATAATTTACAAAAACCTAAACAGAGTACAGCAGCCACCCCAGAACAATCCGCCATAGAAGACACACTCAGCGTTGTAGATTGATGTTTTTTTTCATCACCATTTTCTTCAGATAATTTTACATAAGAATAGATAAATAAATAGTTTGCAATTACTTCCACTCAGCCAATAATTTCACTTGACCAATTATGTCATAATACATTGTTCAAACTTTCAGTTAGTTATACTCAGTTACATAAAACAGTAACGGTTAACATTTAATCTAAGTTACAACGTCTAACTTCACCGGCTATTACAAAAGGGCCAAGGGAGGGAAAGTTCGTGACGGAGCAGTGGAAGTGTGCTAAACAGTTACTTTTCAATACCCGCTGCAACCGTTACAGGTACTCCTAAGTACCCGGGTACAAATACCAGTTACAAAGAACCCGGTTACTCCATGGTGTGTTACACCATGGGTTACTCCATCCCGTTACTCCGCAACATGTCTATGCGGTAGCTGCTAGAGGGTACTACTTTACTACCCTGGTATTTTCCTGGGTATTTATTTTTTAGCATACTCTACTCTCCGTTTTGGTTTTGATAGAAGAGATAATCAAATTAGTAATGAAGAGACAAACTGAACTTTAAGAAGTGCTTAAAATAAACCGTAAAATGTATCACTTCTTTACTAAAAGAATAAACATAATTTTATAAATCAATTTAAACCACTCATATATTTGACTATTTGATTCCTATCAACAACGATTAGATATTTAGGTTATGTTTGGTGGTATCCATAATAAGACTTGACTGTCAAAGTACCCGTTACAGGCAGTTTTGGGATACCTCCCGCCGTTACGAGTACCTCTGTCTGTACCCGAGTATCTGAAACGGGTATTTCTTGTTGATTCGTCGTTACAAGTATCTGTACCTGCTTGAAGTAACTGTAACGTGTATTTCTGTTATTGAGTAACTGGTACTTTTGCTGGAGGTCTGTAGGACTCGTTACAAAGTACCTACGCGTTGCAGTTACTTTGACCGTCTAAGGAGCAGTTTATACCGTCGTTGGCGAGCTTCGCCGGTTCTGACTTGGCCTCCTGTTAACTTTATACCAAGCATCTTTTAACGAAGTTCGTTTTATAACAGAACTTTACAAGCAGTAGCTAATCACTCCAACCTTCACTTTGTCATGTTTCGATCGATCGCCTAGCCTGAGATATAAGGAGTGATAAAACCTGGTACACCTGATACCCAGGAGTGAGATATCTGGGTAGCTGAGTGGTTATAGCGCCCGCCTTTGAATCAAAATAAGTTTGCCGGTTCGATTCTGATAAAGTTAGTAGCTGTTTAAAAGTTCGATCCAGGACTCAGTTTCCATTTATCGTTGGGCTATTTGACGATGATATCGTAACGACGGGCCGAAGTTAGATAAATAAATAACAAAATAAAAATAAACGCTGTAAATTTGAGGTAGGCCTATTTGTGTTATTGTAACTTTTGTATTGATTATAATTTACAGCCAGATAAATACATTGTTTTGGCAGACGACCTTAGTTTATCATTTCGACTGATTGATCATTTGCAAATCAAGCCTTACTAATGAACTTCAATTAATTAAAACTGTTTATTGGAAATAACAGTTTATGGAAATTTATTTGGGTTGAACTTTGTAGTAATGATAATTTTTCCAAGGAAAATTTTAATTTCATGGATTTAACTTATCATTTTTTCTTGACCAAGTTTTATGTGGCAAACAATTTCTTGGAAATTTCCGAGACTCGAAGTTGATAATCCATGACCTAGATTACCTCTTCCTCCTCCTCAAGCCCTCTTTTACTCTTCCTTATGTGATGGAGCTTGACAAACATTATGGACCTAAAATTTATTTATGAATCTTAAATTTTGTACCAATATAATATTTTATAAAGTGCTCACTATTCTAAAAAAATTGGAAAAATAGTGCTCGGATGTTGTTAAAAAAAAGTTTTTCAGAAATACTTTTAGGGTGGACAACTTTAACATTTTGCTTGTAGCTATTTTGCACCATTTACTTTTTCACAGAGTGATGACGACGGTTTCCAAATTCATGAAATTTTAGCAGTCTATCTATCTTTATCATAGGCACAGATCAGGTTTTCAATTTATTTATTGTGTAGATTACACGACAGGGGGTGAGAACCAAGTAAAAATCGTGTTGGTACCAACACAGCACCCTGTCACAAGAGTTCTACATGCCTTTCTCAATAGCCTACATCGGAGCAAAACTTGCGTATTGTCGATTTCTTGCGTAATTATCTCTTTTCCCCATATACAATGAGGATGAGTATGTGGTTGATACCATGGAGCTACTGAAAAAATCTGTATGTATACAGTTAATTGATCCTTCTTGTGGAAATTAATAAAAAAGTGTACGGAAAAGATTATTGTACAGTGGTACTGGTTACAACATGATTGGCAGATGGCGTAAACACAAGAAATCGCTCATTCATGGATGTTGATATATGAATAAATAAAACAAATACATCTAGCCTATTATTATTGTACATGCCATTACTTAAACATAAATATATGCAAGTAAAATTAATACTGTTAACGAGTAGCACAAAAGTTATAGACTTTAAAACTACGTCATCCACTATACATGCTGAAAACCATTTGTAATACTAGGGACTGTAAAGTAGGCCTAGTATACAACAAATGAGTAAAACCTATTTATATAGTCAATATAACAAATGATTTAGGATAACATGCACTCACATGACAATAATAAGTTACTAACAATACAACTTTTTGAAAATGTGAAGAGCCTCATTTGACATCATTTTACATTATTAATTCACCAGTTGACAAATGGTGTGCGTGGGCGCACAGTGGTGCCACCAAAAGCACAAAACATGCTCGAAATATTTATGATAATAAAAACCCGAGATTTAAGTTTTGCTGATCCCTCATAAGAATGACGTGGGAAATATGATTTTTCTTCACTCGAATACACGTAAAAGCTACTTTGTTGACCCATGATAAAATCCAACTCCCATGATCATTTTGGATTTCGAAATTAACTTGATAAATGCTGCCCTACACGTTTATTCTAAATGGCATAACAAACTTGTTTCATTTTAAAGTTTCCGCTTAGGTGGGTACATACACAAATTTATAGTGTAGCCTACTATGAAAAAGGTTATATTATTATATTATACATTATATTATCTAAAATAAAAGTTATTATGGCACCGTTTCTATGGCCTACTCTTTGCTTTCTCCGTAAAGTGCTCAATTTCCGAAACTCTCCAAAGCGTTCTGGTACCATTAAAATTTCATTCATTATTTGAAATCAATGTGGGTAACGGATGTAGGCATGCACACACTGAACCATGTTATGGGATAGCAACATTATGATATTTCCGTTATTGGACACTGTTGGCCTACCCACACAGCTGATGTGGCAACGGGTTAAACCAACGCCGTGATCAATGCATAGGTCAGTCTGTGATAGTGGGGGGGGGGGGAGGGAATGCAGAGTAAACAAGTAATTTGCCGGTGCAGCGGCAGTCTATATGTCTACCTACCTACCTACCAGTCTTGTGTCTTACTTATTAAACCTTACGTATTATTTTGGAAATTGCAATTATTTGAACATAGTTTTCGGTTTAAAATTTTTGTTCTTTCCAAATACACATAAACGGGAAATTCCTATAAAATTGGTTTCAAAGTGTAGTTTACACAAACAACTTTAATACAGTTAATGCAAAAAACTCAAGGTAAAATAGATTTTTCTGTAACAAATACATTTTCTAAAATTTAATTAGTTTTGTCATATACTTTGGGTAACATGTATTTAACACCGTTCTTATGACCATTGATGAAGTCAATGAAATGATGTTATACAGAATGTTCGGAAACTCTGTCTTTTGAACTCCGTGTAGTGATTCCTTGGATAAAAATGAACAAAACATTTTACGGGAACATACGTCATAAAATGCTTCGTTAAGCCACTAGTCGCGCCATTTTTTTTTTTACACTCAATAATTTTTATTTCCGTAACAAATTGTTGTATTAAATTTATATTTCGCGTGAACCTATATCAAACCAAAGTTCATTTCCACAAAAAAATGTCCGGTGTGTACTTTCAAAATGGCGGCCATTTTAAGTTTTTAAGCTCAAATATCTCCAAAGCGGTAAATTTTGTAAAAATTGTACAAATACCAAAAAAGTTGACACATTAAATTATATCCAACCAACGATACCAAGGTTGTGATCTGGAAACAAATAACTAAGTTATTGCCATTTTTTTGCAGGAAAACATCGATTTTGTATTATAATCCATGAAAATTAATGTTATTTTAATAAAAATCGGAATAACTTCGGTATTTGTTGTCAAATTCTTAGAAACTTGGTCATTGGTTAAGTGATTCGTTAAGTGATAGGTTACATGAAACGATTCGTCAATTTGTTTTGACTTTTTGTTAATTGTACAATTTTGATAATATTTACTGCAATTAAGATATTTGAGTTTGAAACCATAAAATGGCCGCCATCTAGAGAGTAAACGTCAGAAAAAGTAACGATTTTCCGCAAATTCTAAATACAGTAGCTGTAAATAAGAGAAGCCAAACCCGGTCGATGTTAAAAAACGGTGGCGGCCAAATAACCGCGCCTTGCTCTCCGTTGCTTAAAATTAACTTTTAATAAATTCATCATAAATAAAATACAATGTATCTTAATTGCTTGGTTGTAATTTCGGTTCTTATGTAGTGAAATATGCATAAAATACTTTGTGAAAATATTCTCATTTTTAAGGATTCCATCTTACTGTATCAAGTTTTAAAAATCTAGTCCTTTTATATTCATGGGGGGTTGTGATATGGTAGAAAAGAGGGGCAGTTGTGAATTTGTGACCCTCAACTTCAAATTGAGAAACATTCAATTTTTTTAAAAGTAAATTTACTTATGAGATATACAGTATAATTATGACAACATATTTTACAGCTAACCATGAGCCGAGTTGCGTCGATATTATTTGAGTTACAAGAAAGATACAAACTATTGTTTAATTGTAATACAACACGCCAACTTAGGTGCGGCAATACATCAACGTCAAGTCACGTCACGTCACGTCACGTCACGTCCACACTCGGCGATTCCGGAGGGGATGCTATACATTAACGTCAGAATTCGCATTCGCCCTTGACGTCGCGTCCATTCTGAAAAAGCGCGCGGATATTACCACATAGATTAGCCTACTTGTGAACTAAAAAGCGTATACACATTTTTTACTCATTAAATTCATATAGGCCTACTATTGTTTAAAAGTTAGCATCGAGAGAGTTAATCTATCCCCGACTTCTATTACTTTCCTATTCTATATACTTTAAAATTTTCTATTTCATTTTCCAATTCTATTAGGGCCTACCTATTTCATTCTCTCTCTGTTTTTAATCTCATTTAATAAATAATCATTTGTTCAATTTATTATATTTTTCAATATGTTTATTTGATTGTTTCTAAAAAAAAAAAAAAAAAAAAAAAACAAGATCAATATGTTGCGATTTTGAAAACCCCTACCTATAAAAAATGGCACTCGGTTAAAAATGTGACAAAATGAACCTTTCAAGTGGAAAAACCAAGAACAATGAATAACAAATTAGAGTGAAGGAATGAAAAATAATTGATGGAAGAATTAATGATCCAATACATAATCAGATTTTATGGGAGATTACAATTAATGGAATTAAATGAATAAATTCTTTAAAAAATGGCACAGGGTTTGAGTTTAATTTAAAAAAGCAACGTTTGTGTTTGCCACTTGAGAATTTAAATGATGTATGCGCACGTTACATTATAACTCACCAAGGTTCAATATAGTTAATAAAATATATTGGATGTAATTAATATTCGGTTCCGAAGTTTCCCGATTGCGTCCGAGGCCAACGCCGAACGGCTGAATGAGGAGGCAAGTAGGTTGATTGCTGATTGCTGGTTTACCGCATATTATGCGATAAGGGCAGCCAGTACAGAGGAGCAGGTCGATATTGTGGCGACAGCCAGTCGGCTGACGTGGCACAGGGTTGTCCTGGCGATGGGTTCGATAATTTCCTCCAGGAATCCCGTTGAATATCAACGTAGTATAGGATATTGAGTATCTATTTTGAAAAGGCCAGGACATAATATGGTAAACAAGTTTCTGTCGAAATGTTATACTGTTCTAAAAATAATTTTATAATACCTACAATGCCTCCATAAGAGTTCTTTTCGGCCTATTCCTAGAAAACTCGTTACTTCTAAGATGTGAAAGAATAAATTAATAAGTATTGAGTTAATTGGATGTCATCTCGTTGTGATTTTCTGCAATGTTATGGTTTTAGCGAATTTCCCTATGGGGAATACGCTATTAAGGTAGTAGCCATGGTAAGACCTAAGCCCGTGCGGGACCACTTTATTTTTTCATTTTGAGGTCCCCTGAAGCCAAAAACGCCATTCGTTCATTTTCATATTTATGTATATATAAATATATATCTATGTGTCCGTGGTACTGATAATTTTTGATAGGGACCTCCGATTTTGATGAAATTTTGTATGAATGTGTAAGACAAGGTCTATTTTCATGAGTTCGCGAATCGGTTTGATCGGGTTATGGGAACGGGATTTTACGGGGTTTCAAAGAGGTCAATAATGGGTTTTTGGAATTTTTGGTCCACAATTTTCAAAATTCAACAATGCTAACTAAAACCATTTAAAAGAGCTTAAAAAACAAACAATTTAGTATTTTGACTTTTAACTTGGTTTACAGATTACGAAGGAAAGCCAAAAACAGGCTTCCCATGTTAATCTTATGGGAAATCAACAAAACCCTGTATCTCGCTTAATTATTTTCATAACTTGATCAAATTTGGCATATCCACATTCACTAGGTAGGGTTTAATTGATATATGCTGACAACACCCATGTGGCCGCAAAAATACATACTCACCCCATATGGAGCCCATATTATGGGGCCCAGTTTATGGGAAGAATTAAAAAGTGCTGAATATTGATACAATTTGATATTTACCTTATCTAACCATTACATTTCCTAACAACTAACATTTTCTAACAATATTTCATAGCAGCAAACCTACATACTCATTCCTATGGTGTTTATGGAGGAAATAAAAAATCTCAATCTCCTTTGGAAAGTCGCTGAGTACGCAGGTCTGCTGCGACGGGGGTATTTGTTGTTGTTGCTGGTGGATAAGGAGACTCCGGCCGAACCGCTAAGCAAGTCTGCCTCTAACGGGCATTTTGCAAATCCCCTGGAAGGAAGGTATTTTGAAGGAAGAGAAATGGTGAGAAATTGGATAGAAGACTTCCGATTGACAATTCAGAGATCCGTCCTTTGTTCCTGTGACAACTGAAATGCAGGCTCAATCAGTTGGCCCTCTAAAGGCCAACCAAACGGCTGTCCGTTCATGTTCCTCAGCTGGGGGTTTCCATATGTCCTCGGGATGACATCAACCCCCTGCTGTCTAGAACATGAATGAGGGAAGGGAAATTGTGATAATGAACAGCCAAAACTTACCACATGTTATGACAACTTCGTTTTCTGTATCCAATGTCAACTTCGCAGCTAGTATAAAACAGTTTTAAAGTTGTCCCGGGAAATGTTATGGTCTGTCTATCCGATGAAACTAGCCCAAATTTAAAAATGGATTGATGCACAGAAGTAATAGCTGAATAAGGATCACCAATTGGCGCAATGCTGGAAACAAACCCTTTAAAGTTAATAAGTTGTAACAAAATATAGGCCTAGTTATTCGAAGTTATCTTAATATGTAGTGCAGTATGACGAAAAATATAGTTTTTATCTCACCCCAAAGGGGGATTTTTGATCCTTGGTATCGATTTAAAAAGCTTCAATTTTTGGGTGATATACAAGATGGGTGATGTACAAGTGATATACAAACAAGACAAATATTTCTTCAATTTTTTATCTGTACGGAGAACGGTTGGAACTGAATAATACTCAAATGCTGTAATAAACAATCTGGAAACGCTTGCAATACCAAAAAACTAAAATTGCCCTTTCAGTTAGATCATTTGGTAAGTAGTGGGGTTTTGCCGGTTCTGGCCCATTTCAAGGCCAAGCGGTTCGAACCGGCAGGTGTGGTTGACAGTGATGGGTGTGTTTTGTAAGTGGGTCAAGGCCATCCGGAGGGAGTTTTAAAAAAGCGGAGCCGCGAGGGGCTCAGTCGGGGCGGGGACTCGGGACGGGTCGGATCGGAGCGGGAGCGGCGGGCCGAGGGAGGGTTGTTTTTTTTTTAGTTTATTTATTTTAATTAATTTAAATTAAAATAGTGTTGTTGTTGTTGTTGTGCAGAGAGGCGTTGGAGCGTCGTGCACCGTTGACGCAGTGGTAGACGCCGAAGGTGATGGCGAAAAGGAGGTAGACGCACAGCATGCACAGTACGCATTTGAACAGTTGCAGCAGGCGGACCATGCCTTGTTGGTTCGCCGTTTCCAATTGCAGCCTGTTGATCTCCAGTCTGAGTCTGTCCTCCTCCAATCGTGATCTGAGCGTAACGTCGTCCATCATGTCTGTGTGTGCGTGTTTTTTAGTTTGTGGTGGGGGAAAAAACGGGAGCGGTGTTGATGGTAGGAAAGTCGGCGATGAAATGAGAAGCGAAGACGAATGCAGTGCATATTTATTGTAGAGTGGTGGGGGGTGAAGAAAAAAAAAAAACAGTTGTCTTCGACTAAACCTCATCGTCAGCTGGGTCGGAAGGTGCAGCCTCGGAAGGTGGAGGAGTGCCGCCTGCAGGTTCGATGTCCTCGCTCTCCATCTCCTCGCATTGTGGACAATTGTAGGAGATCTCCACAGTCATGGTGATGGTGTTGTTGGGAGCGCTGACTACGTCACTCAAAGTTTCAAAAATATCCTTCAAGTCTTGTTGCGACTTTACGGTAAATGTATTTGTACTTGTCGCTAAAGGAAAGCCGCTCATCGTTCGGGAGTCGGCGAACAAATGGCGAGCGGAGGTGAGGCGGCCGCCTATATTCGGTAGGGGTACCGTGGTGGGGGAAGAAAAGAGTGGGGGGAGGACAGCGGTGGGGCGAAGCCCGGGTGGGGGAAGAAAAGAGTGGGGGGAGGACAGTGGTGGGGCGAAGCCCGGGTGGGGAACGAGGGAACTTCGGTCATCGCAGTTCGCCGCGAAACGCCGTCGGGATAGGTTGTGGGAGCCGTATGAAGATAAGCGCTAGCTGTAACACAATGTAGAAAATAGTAATACTTTGTTTGTAAATTAAATATTAAATTTATATTTAACCAGAGCTTGCATTTCTTGTTCCTCGTCGTTTAATTCAACAATTTTAACACCATTAGTAGTCTGTTCCTCTTCCTCTGCACTTTGCGACGATGAAGACATGGAGGTGCCAGGAGAAGATGACGAGGATGAAAATATTGTGGTAGGATTGACATATTGCACCGTGATGTTGATCCATCTTAAAGGATAGCTATCAATGACTGTCAGTAAGTTTTGGAATAGTTCTTCCATCTCTTCTCTGTTGGTAATTAAATGTTGAAAGGAAATGAATTTATCATCCATGTTGTTGTCAGTGCGAGTAATGAAATAAGAATGAGAAGCGTATGGGATGATCCGTAGAATATATGTTGTAAAAAAAGTGGTGGGGGTAATCTCAAGGTCAATCAAATGGAATTTTAAAAAAGGGCTGCAGTCAGTGACTACCGCTATACATCTGAAGCTTCAACAGGATCAGAAGACCAATCTGATCTGTACTTGCACGCACTTATGATGCATGTACAAAAGTCGTCTTTATAATATGCATTGCACTTTCGACAAGTGGCAAGTTTTTGCGGGTGAAATTTGATACACTTCTGGGGACAGCAAGTGTGGAAGTATCGTGATTTATAAATCTTGAAGGTTCGCAATTCTGGTGGCGGTAGTTGCTTTGTCTTGCACTTGCAGTAACAGGATCCGAAGAATTCGCACTTTGTACAAGCTAATCCGTCTACCATCCATCTTCCTAAATCTGTGCATTTCTGTTCACAACAGTAGCGCGGTGCGTCCTCGTTGTTCTTCTCCTCCATGTTGCCGCTTCCAAGTGTTGGCAAGAAATGAAGTTGTACAGTGTAGGATAGCGTGTTTTATAGATCAATAAAAGTGGTGGGGGTAATCTCAAGGTCATCCAAATGGAGTTTTAAAAAAGATCATCTTACAAATGTAAGATGTTTTTTTTTTTTTTTTTTTTATTTATGATGCTGGCTTGTCCTTTTCTTCTTCTTCTTCTTTAGGCTCTTTCTTAATATTCTGTTCCTGTTCCTGCTTGTTCGCTGTAGCCATGGCGATGAGTTCTTCAGTGGATAGCGGGTGCACTTCTGGAAACTTCAGGATCAGTTTTGGTTGGAACCCTTCTCTAGTCAATACACTGAGATCGGCGCTCATCTCTTCTACGGTTCTATAGTCCTTTCCGTAGATCTTTCCATTGAATTCAATCATCATTCGGTATAACATGGCGGCAGTGGTTGTTATCGCTGCGACCGTAGGAGAGCAAATGATGATTCTGTTGGAGTTGATCCCTCGTTTTATAGCGAAATTTTACAGCGAACCCTTGTTGACGTCATGCTTTGTCATTTAGTAGTATTTGTGGAATTTGACATTGGTTTGAGTAGATGGAGCGGATGTTGTCGCCGCCTGTGTGGGAAAGAACAATTCTTCATCGCAGAAGTTCTGTTTGGAGAACATCCTCTTGTTTGTTACATAGGTGTCAACGTTCAAGTGATAACCACCGGCAAGAAGCACTCGCAATTCATTAGTGAAATTGTCGAGCTGTTCAAAAGTTGTAATAGTGGAGGTATCGTATGATGCACACTTGATCTTGAGAGACATTGTGCAATCACCAACGGAGATGTGTACAGCACTGAAGGTAGTCGTAGACTGAGGGAATTCTTACGGACATTGCTCCATTTATATAGTTTTTGAAACTAGGTCAAGGTCACCCGAAATTGTTTTTTATATAAAGCAGCATACCGATATGTGTACAAACACATACCGATATGCTGCTTTATATTTGTTTTTTTTTATTTTTTTATTGTTATTCATTTATTTAGAAATATTTTACAAAAGTTTACAAGAACAATATGAAATTACAGATTAACTGTTGGCGTTAGGCATGACGTGAAGCGTGAGCTCTGTAGAATTACTTCCGCTCGGACCGTGGGACGCCAAGTAGAGAGCTCCGGGATGGATGAGGCGTAGATCTTCGTTCTGCAGAAGTTGGACGAAGCGTTTGGGAAGAAAGATTTGAAACTTCGGTTCATCACCAGGCGAGTAGGGCGCTTCACTCAGCGTGCAGTTGATGGCGTCTCCGACAGTTGTTTCCATCTTCTTGATGGTGTGGATGATGTAATGCTTTTCTTCCTTCAATTCCGAACATCTTTTAGTGGGTAGGATTGTGGACTTGGAATGTTTGTTGAACTGATCGACAAGCGATTGTAAAAATGTTTGCGTTGCCATTTTTTACTTCTTCTTTTTTCGTTGATAATATTCTTAGTCTTGCGAATCTGCGTGTGAGGTGTTGACTGCTCGGTGGCTAGAGTAATACTCATGCCCGGTCATGGTTGTCCCCTCGCTTTTATACCCTTCCCATCCCCCACCACTCTGTTGGAGATACGCGTTCAAGCGATAAGCGTTCTTCAAGGCGCATTGCGATTGACGATGTTTAAAGTTTTTCGATGAAATACAAATGTTGCCGAAATGACATTGGAAATCCCTGTCCACCTGGACATTTAACACTTCGTGGTTTGTAAACTTCTGTATCCAACTGGCTTTTTCCACTCCTTTTGTGTAAATAATTTTAAATTCTTTACAGTAATGATTCATGATTTGCGGCATCATACTGTAGTGTACAAAACCTTCATCCCATCTCAAGTTGTGAAAGTATTTCATCAACCACTTGTTCGTTACTCTCGCTTTGGTAGTTAATCTGTTAAACGGTAGTGGCGGTTGGAATAAATAGTGATAAACTACAGATGTGTTCATATCTAAAACTACTAACTCTTTTATGATAAAACTTCCGTCGTTACCGCGGAACGCTTGGAATTCAATTATACCTCGTCTCACTTCCATTACTTCCGATTTGTTAGAAAACGAAACTCGTTTGTTCATGACGAAGGTTGGTAAACGACTGTTTGCAAAACCGCGGTGCACGCTCTTTTATACCCGAGGGTCTACACTTATCAATTATTGAATGAGCCTTCTTCGTTCACCTCTTGGGCTTGCTCATCTATACTGTAGTTAGTCTGATAGTTGTGCAACTGTCTCCACATGTCAACTTCATGAGGTATCCTATTGAAGATGGACGTATCTACGGGACCGTACAGAATCGGCACATACGGTTGCCTATCCAATGTATCGGTTAGATACTCTTTTATAATTGCACTTGAAAATATTAGCTGTTTTAGATATCTTGTGACAGGACCGGTAGCACAACTTAGACTGTAGAATTCATCTTTTGTCAGGTGTATCTTCATCTCATGCTTGGTTAAATCTCGAAAGCGGACGATTTGTCCACCTCGATGTTTCACTATATCGATTTCGATATTGGATTCCAGCAGACTTAATTTTGTCCTTCTTCCAAATGTGTTGTTACTCAAATAACATTCCAAAAGATGTAGATGTTTTCTAAACGATTCCCAGGAAATTTCAGTGAAGGCCACCATTTTAGATCCGTGATTTAAAATAACAGTTGGTGAATAATCCAATGATTTTATAACTCCGGCGGACACGCTCTTTGTCATACAAGAAGAGATGGGATAGTAGATCCTGAGAAATACTTCTGTCAAAATATTGGTGGAGATGGTGTCATCGATCTTTCTTCTTTTTACTCCTTTTTCAACTTCCTCTTCTTTTTTCTTATGTTTAAACTTGAGGAACTCGTCCATTTCTTGTTCGACTTGTTTTTCTATATCCAAACTATTGTCACCCATGGGAGGAGTAGTTTCTTCTTCGTTAGTATTTGCAGTAGGAGAGCTCATCTTGCGGACGATGCTTCCCATACGACGGTCAGAAATATAATGAGATTTTCATTCTCTTTCCCCCCTTTTATAACATTTGCGTCGACCGCAAAAAAAAAAAACAGTTTTTTTACAACACATTTTTAACAATTCCTGTTAATGGAGTGTAAGTCACTATCTTGTCATGTATAATTAAACAGTATGCCGAAGTTCCGTCCGGTATTGCTTCTTCAAACTCCATTTCGATTTTTATATCCACACTGGACGATTTCACGGATTCGTTTTGTTTTGAACAATCGATAACGACTATTGGGGCTTTGGAGAAAAACTGTTCCGGCGATAATAGCGGTGTATTTGTCTTCCCGTAATATGACGATTGAAACCTCGCATACATATCGTACAAGATTGAATAGCGTTTTTTACTAAACATGACATTTAGATTGTCATAAGGAAAGAATTGAGAGTTTAGAAAAACTTTACAATTCTTTATTTTGCAATGGTCAAATTGACCGGCGTGCGAAGTTATAACATCTTTTCGTTTAGTCTGGAAACCGAGTATTACGTACCGTGCCCGTTCTAGATAAGTGGACGTCTTGACAGTCCATGTTTGACGCTCTGTTTGAGGTAGTGTGGGATATTCATGGAATTCCCAACTTCTAAACGGCATGACGATATCACGGTCAGATTTCAACTTTCTCAACAATACGATTCTGTGTTCATCGGCTAATCTGACATGCGGTACTCTCCACACGACTTTATCCAACTGTAGCTGCCATTCCAGTTTGGCTTCCGTAGTTCCAGGGTCTGCAAGTATCAAGTCCTTGTTAGTTGAAGATCTGAGTAATACCAATTCTTGTTTGACATTTATTATTATCCGTCTGTAATCTTCAGCGAATCCCAAAAGCAAACGTAAAGGGACATGGAAGTCAAAATGACCATTGGAATCCGGTGTTATAGTGTCTTTATCGGGAGCAACCCATCCGGCGGTGACTATTGAATTTTTCTCATGCGGTGTTAATGATGTTAATCCTTTCAGCGTTGTTGTTAGACCGACCTTTTTTGTCGAATCAACCGTCACTCCTGATATTTCATATCTTATTTCATCAAAAAGATATGCCATCGGGTTATTTATAAAAGGAACCGTTGAAGCGGTTTTTCCATCCAATTTTAATACCCGTCCTTCGATGTACAAGTAACTTTCACACGGTAACGTGTAAATGTCCTGTTGTTGAATGGGGATCCTTATTTCATCGTTATTGTTTAATTTTGATGAAGTGTAAGGGTTGTGCGTGTGATATTCCTTCTCCCATAGTGTTTCGTCGAACGTCGGCCCTTGAGATATATCCAGGATATCCATCGTTGGTAAGTCTTAGTCCGATCTTTTGCAGGAAACGAATGTTGTCCGGTGTTAACTCGTCCAATGTTGAAGAGCTACTGAGGTCTCGGCTCTTCCGTTGCGGTTTAAATGTCAATCCCATGTTGAACTTATGACACCGCTTTTATGTGTAACCGTATTGTAATGGTTTCTCCTCTAAAGTCAACACTGTTACCGTCCTGATCCGATATGTTCAGTACGATGTCCGAAATGAAACTGGTGTTCAATGGTAGGTATATCAGGTTTTGTGGTTTCTCAACTATTTTAAAACCGGGAGCCACTGTTGGATAAAATGTATGTAAAATATGTTGGTTTACCCCGTCTCTATACGATCCGTGTATGATATTGCATGTTATATCAATACTATTAACCTTTAATATTGTTACTGTGGTATCACCTGTATGAGTAGGTCCGGGATCTAAGATTTTTCTTTTCTTATCTGAAAATCCCAGTAAACTACCAATTGAATTTTCTAAACTTAAATCTATATAATACTTTGAAGTGATTTCCGCTTTTAAAGTATTGTTATTTCCTTTTATACTGATATTTTCTTCTCCTAGCTGCTTCTGTAATACTTGGTTTATATCGTCTATTTCATACGATCCGGTAGATAAAGTTATTACCTTCAATTGCGAATAATTTCCTTTTTCATCTTTACTCTCGTAATAATGTAGTAAATTGTTTTTTCCCTCCGTGACGTTGGGAATTGAATTGTACGTAGTAAAATCCAATAGTGCAGCTTCCCACAGTCTATCCTTGGATAAACGTAGTGCCGGGAAAAGAGTGCTTTTCAGTGTGGATGAATTTCCACTCAGTGACACTGTATACGATGACATCTCAAAGTTGACTGACGCTTTTCGCTAAAAACTCCAAACATAAATGTCCACATATTTCTGTATTGTTGGGTTGTTCTCTTTTGTAATTGTAAAATATATTTTCGGAGTTCCGAAAATAGTGTTGAAGTTCTTTCGGCGGTGGTAGATTGCCAAAACTGTCAAAGTAGTAAACGTTCTGTCCGAGTTTTTTATAGCATACCCAATGAGTTCCTGGACCATGAGTGGAATCCAAATTTACTATTCCAGTTTCATTTTTCCATATTTCATTTGGTAATGCGTCTTTCATAAAAACTCCTCTAAAAAATGGTATTCTTAAACATTTCACATAATTTGATAATTGATAATTTGTCAAGGCTTTATTTGGAATTATCAATTGATTGTTCTTATTTAGTATACACGGTACGGTCTTAGGTATAGACCTGCTCCGTTTTTTACCATCGACCAAACGGAAGTTTTCTTCGCCTTTGCTTTACGAGTCCTACGACGTCTTTTCTTAATGTTTCCACCTCTTTTGGGAGCTCTTCTCTTTGCAGGCCGTCCTCTACGACGTTTCCCGCCACCAAATTTTGTTTTACCCTTCATGGCTGTAGTAACTGCCCAAGCGGCTGCTTTTTCTGCAATACTTGCGTCACTTGATTTCACTCTTTGCCAAGCTTTTTCCGCTAACACTCTATCCGCTATCGATCTATTCGTTGAATCTGCAAACTTGGAATACGCTATATCGTGTTCTTTGCAGGCTTGATCCAATTTATTAATTCCAGGATCCCCTCTTGCTAAACGTTTTGCCAACTTAGTTCCGGGTCCACAATATTGATAACCTCCGGGCAGATGAAATTCGTATGGTAGAGCGTCTATCGCTCGATTTAGAACAGCACCAACAGGAATCCGTCTGAGCAGGGATAACGCGGCTGATGTTATACCACGTCCTTTCTTGACGCTGTCTTGACGACGACTGAGCGGTGCGGTCTTCATTGTGTCGTCTTATATAGCCGGCGTGTTTACTCTACGAGATGCTTTACACGAATGAATAACTCGTGCACAATTTTCATATTTAAATACTTAATTATTCAAATTAATTATATACTGATTTATGATTCTATTTTTAATCCAAGCTTCTCGTTCATCGGGTTGAATCATCACATGACTCGTTGTACTAGCTATATGATTGTGGGTATCGATAAGTAAATTGCCCACTATTCTTATTAAACAGTCTAAAGTTACAGCATCTTTTGGATGTTGGGGATCGTGTAACTGCATAATACGTTTATCATTACAGGTGTAAGCAGTCGAATCACTTTTCGACGTTGTTATGACTTGTCCAATAGTAGCAGCATCATTTAAATCTTCTCCTGGTAAAATATTAATTATTTTCTTCATCTTTGCATCATATTTGGTCCCAAAGTGTTTATCCCAAGTTATTGTTTGTTTCATTGTAACACAATCATTTGCTTCGTAACCAGGATAAATATCTTTTATTCTTCTATTACGACCATTGTATGTACCTAATGTACCACCAGTAGCAATTAATGTTTGCACCATTAGAGGTACATCTGTATCTTTTATACCAAATCTTCCATTTGTTATTGTTTTACGTCCTGCATCCCATTCATCATTATTTCCTTGCATTAAATTAAACTTTTCATTTCCATGTATAAATTTATCTCCCCGCTTTAACACGGCATCTTCATGTTTTACAAAATTGGATGTTTCCTTTTTTAATTCTTTAGATAATTGTTCTATAGTAACAGCATCTTTTGGTTGAGAACCGAACTTTACATTTGACAACACTTTCCCATGACAATCGATTTCATCATCATCTTGTAAAATACAGTTGTCCTTGATATATTTCAGGTTTACAGCATCGCCGTCTTCCTTTGGGTATCCAATGTCATTTATAATAAATTTATAAAAAGAATATCCATGTTTAGTTTTTTCCGGTATTATAGAATGTAAATATTCTTTATTAACTGAATCTTTATCATTTTTGGGATTTCCCACGTTGGTTATTCTATAATTTCCAGCATCATATGTTTGTCCATCTTTTAAGTTGTTACCCCATTGCAATTTTAAAGTATTTGAAAGTTCAGATGATAAGTAATCTTTAGTAATTGCATCAGAACTATCAGTTGGTTTACCAACATTAATTATTCTATGCGATTTGATATCGTAAGTATTCTTGTCTAATTTCAATGATGTAGAAGTAGCTTCTTTAACTGTTTTTAAATTTGCTCCATCAGTATCTTCTTCTGGATCTTTAACTAGTTTTAAACGTTTATTACTTATGTTATAGTCACCTTCAGGAGTTTGTGGTAAACCGCCTCTTTTTCTGTCTTCTCCGACTTGCACCCCTAACGCGGAGTACCGTCCGAACTTGTCGACACTCATGTTAGAACTGATACATTATACGCTTGCAACTCTTTTATATCCGCGGGCAATTATACGACTATGCCGCGATTCCTAAGTTCATCAACCAGAGCCACCCATTCATTATTTAATCCCGTATGACCGGCTTCCATGGCTTCATGTAATAGTCTCATCCTGTCAACCAATTTATTGATGTCTCTGTAGTAGATCACATTTGTGTTGTACAGATTTTTCATAAGTCCTTTACCAGATGTTGAAGTATCTCCTTTACTCTTTTTCCCATGTTGTTCAAGAAGTGATAAATCCATAAGTGATAAAGATTTTCTTTTTAGCGGTTGTTTTAGCGCCGGTGCGGTACGCAATGTTGGCAATTTTCGTGGTGGAAATAGCTTTTTAATAACGATGTTATATTTCGTTGCACGTGAACGATTAATCATCGCATCCTTTGAGTAATTCCTTTTATGAGCGTTGGTATTTTGTAGAATTTCTTTAAAAACATTTAAATCTTTGATTGAATACCTTAGTGGTATGTTTTTAAAAATTAATTCATACAACCCTTTTGTTCCTTTATATTTATGCTCGCCGATAATGATGTAATCGTCCTGAGTTATTTCAAGCTTTGAATCACCGATTTTCAATTCATTCCCATCAATCCTTGCTCCGTATACATGTGATTTGCTTAAATTAGGGTTAGCTTTCATGTCATGTAACATTTTCATTATGTATTTCCTTCCAAGAGGTCCATGTTGTAATATATCGCTACTCAATTGAGTTAGATTTGGAATGGATTGTTCTGCTTCAGGTATTGGGTGTTCTTCTTCTTCTTTTTTAATAATTGGTTCTTCTTCTTCTTCTTTTGTTTCTTCTTGCGAAAATTCACTAGCACTTGTATATGAATCATCGTCGTCTTTTTTTAAAGCTTGTACCTCTTGTTTAGAAACTGGTAGTAAAACATCTCCTTCATAACGAGGTTTACCAATGGTCTCTGATATCTGTTTTAATGGTTCCGTAATAGGTTTAAATGTAGTCTCCAGAAATTCTTCTCGTTCACTTAAACCCATCCTTAATGCGCGATTCTTCATCCTAATAGAATCGCTGAGTGATTTTATTTCTTTCAATAGTTTTTCCTGATTCACCATGTTTACACTGTGAAGTCTGATTCATTACTAGACGTACCGCCGTTCAATCAATGGATTAATACAAATTTGTCCAACCCTATCCGATATCTTCCATCTTTTATAGCTTCATCTTTCATAATTACGAGAAAGCCGTACTTTTCAGCCCACGCTTTGCCGCACATCTCTTTAAATTTATCAAATGTCATATCCGCATTGACATGATCGTTATATACGTGTTTTAAATTTGTTTCATCTTGCTTGAATATTATCAGCAAGTTAGCATTATCCCTTATAAGTTGTTTTGGAATTTTACTGTAGGTTTGACCAATATAAATACTGTCAATATTATGATGTCTTCCCATTGCGAAATAACTTCTGATTGTGTCGTGATTCTCACATGATACATCGTCAAATATAAATACAGAAAATGGTTTAGCTTCGTTTGGTTGCATAATTGTTTCACTGGCATTAAACTTGTAGAAATTTACTTCTGGTACACTCGCTAATACTTTATCCAACAACTGGTATTTAGGTTGTTGCAAAGATTTTGAAAAAATGTATATATTGTTAAAACGTAGTCCTTTTGGATTAGTTATAAGGTTAAAAACAACATTTGTTTTTCCACAATTTGAAGGACCGGTTATTAAACATCTTATGGAGTTCGGTAGTAATTCCCCATGTTTACCACGGTTTAACTTGTCACTATCCACTGTCAATTCATCTATGTTATTAATATTAAATCGTTCCTTTTGCTGTACAATATCCATCTTGTTTAAAGGTTGAACACATAATGAGTTATCAAAGTATTATACCAAGTCTTTTGTAGGAATCCAAGAATCTTCACTCTTGTCAAATCCCAACCAACGGACTTTAACTTTATCCTTTTTTCTTTGTAAAACCTTTTCGACAAGATATACATCGCCAACTGTTGATTTCAATAGTTCATGCCCATAGAATCCGCCTTGAAGTAGTTCACCTTTGTTGTCCTTTAAAATGTACGTTTCTGGTATTGTCGGCTGCACTTTGTAGATTGTAAATACTTCGTTAGTCCAGTTTGGTAGATATCTCTTACTGAAAACCCCTTTGTATTTACTTATACGCACCTTATCGTTTACTTTAAACTTTTTAGGTTTTAATCTTTCAATTTTGGGAGCCGTATTTTTTTTAATACGCTCCAAAACAAGCTTAGCATTGCCGCTATTTACTTGGATAGGTTTCATACCAATAGTGCGATGATATTTGTTATTGTACTCTTTTATAAGCTGCGGTAATATATCGTACCACACATACGATCCTCGTTTGGAAAATGTTTTGTACATCGCTCCTTTCAACGTTCTATTGAATCGTTCTATTATCGAAGCTTTGACTTCCGAATTTGTAGAATAATGATTTATGTTATATTTTTTCATTAATGTTACAAATTCCTTATTGAAATATTCTTTTCCATCATCAGTTTGTAAATGTTTTATGACAAGTTTATTTCTTTTAATAGCCGTTTCCATAGCTTTTGTAACACTTTTCCCACTCTTGTCCTTAAGCGGTAAAGCGTCAGCGAGCTTGGTAAAACAGTCTATAATCGCTAATATATATTTAAATCCTTTATTTAATTTACTATGCGGTATCATTTCGATGAGATCGGCTTGGTAGAGATCGTTCATTCCTTTAATAACTGTATTTCTTCTTGGAAATTTTCTTCTTGCCGGTTTATGAAGTTCATGTACAATCTTATCCTTCAGTCCTTCCATTCTTAGATGTTGTTTCCACGCCGGTTGAAAAAATACTAATCCTCAGACTGGTTTGTCTTCTTTTATATTATTAACAAATATGGGTCAAGGCCGAATAATAGCTGTGTAAAAAAGAGGGGGCATGGCATTGGGCTTGCCATGCTCCCCTCTTTTTTACGGAAAGGAAAAAAGGAAGTAGGTGAAAGGACGAAGAACAGGTTTTATTGGTCGATAGGAGTTAATGAATAATGTCCAAAGGGAAGAGTGTGTATATTGTCTTGCTGGATATGCCTCTTGTCATCCTTGTAGCTTAGCGCCCATTTGGTTTGTTTAACACTGTAAACTTGATGGTTGAAGCTTCTTATCGTATTAAAAGTTGCTGTGGTTTCTATATTTTCAAACAGACATCTTTTAAAATGTTCAAATTGTACATTCTTCTTTAGATATGATGTTTTAATGCCTTTTGCCTTCTTCACAACTTGATGTTCTTCTTTTTCACTTATGTATAGTTGAAACGAATAAAGCTTGGACATCAAAGCCACAATCTCTTCCATAGGCGCACCATTGGTTTCATCTTTGAATTTTCCTAAAACTTTCTTGTTTATTCCATTGTCGTAGTTAGGATGGTGTTGCGGATAGTCAGAAAAATCAAAATCATCTTTATAAATAAAAGTGCGTAGGTCTTCATACATATCATTGGTTATAATCCAATAGATGAATGCGTCAGTGTCCATGTATGCGATTCCAATGTTCTCTCTTCCATAATGTTTCACCATTTTATTATAATGAAAATCGTACATATGAGTTTTTGATATGTCTAAAATGGACATTCCGACATAAACAGGGCGATCCATCTTAATTGAAATTTTGTTCATAGAAACAGCAACAAGGTTTTCATTAATAATTATTGAAGATGCAAAGTTTGGTTTTTGGACCAACTTTTGTAATTTTGTTGCATCATTAACCAATCTTAAATCTTTGTGATTCCTCTTGTTTTCTAATGTTTTGCCGAATATAGCATTATTCATCAATTTAAAGAAATCCTTTTCAAAATTGGACGTCGCTGCAGTTCTTCTTCTAGTGTTGTTATCTATATAGGATTTCAACCAACAGGATTGAGAAAATTGTAACACCCTATTAATTTTGGTAATTCTTAATCCCATCTCTAACGCTTGTTGTACTGTCCAATAATGTGCTACATACCTCGTCTTGTTGGTGAGTGTCATCATTAACTTCGGCCATCTACCAGTCGGAGATACTTCTGTTTTTGCTAATAGCGGCAAGTCGTAATGGTGGTCGTGAAGATGTTCGGGGTACTCAAAATCAACGTCAAAGATGTAACCGGTATCTCCGTGTTTAGGGATATCGGCGATGTTATCAATCGAATTTGGATCAACCCATTTAAAATTATCATATGGAAGGGGTTTTGACATAGCCCATCCATATAGGTTATTCGCGTCAAAATAACCTATAAATGTACTTGGTTGTGACGCGTCATAGTTGGGGAGGTATTTATTGTTGGCTTTTACATATCTGGTTACACTTTGCGTTAATCCTCCTCGGATACCAGACTCTATCATCAACACCATATCTATATCGGTTAGTAGTTGAAGTTTACAGTTTGTTTCTTTTAACATGGCCTGCCATGCCAGTCCGGGAGCTGTGTACGAATGAAGAGGGTCTAATCCGTATGCTTTTAAACAGGTATTCCTAAATTCTTCCATTATGTCACATAATAGTGTCACATCCAATTTAACGTAGAAATCTGAATATTCTCCCAAAGTTCTCATCCCTAATTCATTCCATACCTTACAAGCGTGTTGATAATCTTCCTCACTGATGTCCTCTTCGTATAATTTACTCTTAAAAGCTTCTCTAGGTGGAAGTGAGGTTTCTTCAAATCTTTCCAAACTGTCGATATAATCATAAGGGAAAACACCTTTGCGAAGAACTAGATCCAATTTATCGTTATTTACAATCATTCTTGTTTCTATTAAATCTTCTTTCCTGAGATTTTCTGAAAGTCTCGATAAACTGCACGGCATAAACCGGTACGAATCTAAAAATCGTAATTTTATATTTCCAATCTTCTTACTAAAGCTTATAAACTTTTCAGTTGTTTCCGCGATAACATCAATCGCACCGTCATCTCTCCCCAATTCTGGTATTATAAAATGACCATCATAACCGCTAAGGTTATGCAGTATTACAGGTATATTTCTAGGAATCTTGTAATTGATGTTGCATCCGTTACATGCCGCACCCCTATAATATCCTGTAAGATGATCATGATCCTTAACTTTATAGTTATTCAAAGTAAACTCATTTTTACATAAAAAACAATGGGTGGCATTTTCATGTTGAATTTCTTCTTCTTCATCCATAGGTATCATTGGCACAATATCACTATACAAATTTTCTACATTCCTAGCTATTTCATATAGATGATCAAGAAATGTCGCAGCAACATCTTCACCACGGTACACCACGGGTCTTGACGTTAATCCGTACCCATTTAAATGTTCTTCAGCCAATGTAGATTTAACCAATAAACAAAAACTGTTAGGCTTATGCATTTGATATTTTATACTCTTCCTTGCTTCAACATTTTCATCTTCAATAGGGACAAGTGTTGATTCAAAATCAGCATATACCACTATAGGAATGCGATACTGATGGAACACCTTTTCAAATTGTAAGTATGATTTACTTAATGGTGGTAAGATAATCTTTGCTTCAAAGTGTTCATTACACAGTTGTTTATGTTCTTGTAACCAATTTCGGCCTCCATTTCTTTCTTCTTTAAAACAAAAACATCTTTTACAAATTACTTTTTTATGTTCATTTTTTGATAGCTGCTTGTTGACGAGTCTTTCAAATGATTTTATCCATACGTAGTGTGACACTTCATCCTTTGTAAGTAACAACAAGTCCGTATGATCTGCAAGCTCGTTCTTCACCACTTTTAAAGGATAAACTTTATTGGAACTGTCCAAAGCAAATACGTTAACTGATATTCCGGGATTTTGTTTTTCAAATTTTGAAATACACTTCAACCCTACCGGGTAAGACATACCTTGAAAATTATATCTATATCTGTAGTTTTCATATTCGACGCCAGGTCTTTGCGCATGGTGTGTCACAAATTTTGAGGTCATGGCGTATCGAAAACATTCCATATCTTCATTTTCCACATTTACACATGATTTTGTATCTTTGATCCTTTTCGGGAGTGCAATATAACTGCTGCCCATCAGCCCATAACCATGCTTGTGAACTCTTATGTCCATACCTACGACGCTAACCAGACTCCAACCTGATCCTCTTCCTTCGTGTTCTTGAATTTTCGTCAAAATCTCTTCAAAACAATCTTCTATTATTGAATCAATATCCGAATTAGCCATGATGGTTCGATTTTTTGTTATAAATCCTCTTGGTGACATTTCTTCTTCTACATTGATAAACATGGCGTCTAAAATCAAACCAAATTTAATAAAGTTTAATCGTTTTAGTTCTTCTTTTAAAATCTTGATCACAATTGGTTTAGCTTCAGCAACAAATTGTTCTAATTCCAGATTTTCGTTTTGAATTTTGTGATGCATCACCACTTTACCGGGTAATGCGTGAATACTTAAACTTGGTAGTGTATTAGATGGTCCTGCTGTTACTTCTTCTGTAGATATGTTTCTATTTTCTCTTACTGTAAAATTTTCATTTCTATTGTGATACAACTCCTTATGAATGTCTAACAATATTTCATCTTCATAAGTCTCTAAACATATCTCACAACGATGCATTTTAGCGATGTTTACCCTTTGAAATTTAACAGGTAAATGAAACGCGTCCTCTTCATACCGCCTTTTTATGCCATCTTACCCCCACCAATTTTAATCTTCTTCTTCTTCTTCTTCTTCTTCGCTATCTGACGGGAATAATCGTCTTGCGCAGAAAACCAATCTTTGACGTATTGGTTCTACATCAGGATCGTGACTAGATGTTGGAGTTTCATGATGGACATCTTCAAATTCCAATGGTGATGGGTATTCATTCTCTGTCAAGTCTATTTGCACATCTTCAGGTGCCTCACTTGTTAATTCTTCTTCCACACTGTCAACACTTTCCACTTCTGAGTTGTCGTCATCC
Organism: Neoaliturus tenellus; assembly: GCA_030545055.2. Lineage (NCBI taxonomy): Eukaryota > Metazoa > Arthropoda > Insecta > Hemiptera > Cicadellidae > Neoaliturus > Neoaliturus tenellus. Next base: position 28,669,816 of record CM061535.1, read on the forward strand.
GAATCTCCCATGCCGAGATCTTCTTGTTGAATTTTATATAATATTTCAAAAATAGGTTTCCTAGGATAGTCAGTGTTATCCACGGGAGCCATTCCGAATGAATAAAGGAGACTCTCTTGTGTAGCTACTTATATGACTATTTTAATAGGTCAAGGTCAACACCTCCTAAAGCGAGAATGGGGAATAGAGCACTAAGTGGCATGTTAGTCCATTACCACAAAGTGATCTATTCCCCACTCTCTAATGTGAGTCCAAATTAGCAGCCAATTATTAAATGTCAATTTTTTTTTATTGTTTTATTGTTTTTATTGTTTTTTTTTTAACCTCATCACTGTTTATATCAAGTCCCATTAATAACCAATTGTTTTTACTAACACATAAAATTTTAAATAATTTTGTAGCTTCTTCCACTTCTTCTTTATTGACTGTCTTTCATTACACAGTTCATAGGTTCTTCATCTTCTTGTAGTAGAATTCTTTTGCATTCATATTCCAACTGCTGTATTCTTTCATTCTTTATGGCTAACTCAATAAGTAGTTGATTGATGTAGTCGGCGGCCATATCGATAGTTCTAGTCCTTGATTCTCCCAATCGCACTCCTGGTATTAGCCTTTGCAGTTTGTAGTATTTTTGTCTTATTCTCGCCTCTCTTACCTGAGCCGACTCTTTAAAATGACTTTTCGGGACTTTCAAACGTTGTTCATCCTTTTTTGTTGTAGTAAGGTCCAAAACATTGTCTCCACTTGCCATGATTCTGATTCTACTGCGAGATGTGAGAAACAAGAATATTATGAGCGGAATGAGTACAACAACGTGTCGAACCTCATTTATCCACTTTCCCCCACCACAACACTTTCCCCCTCCATGTTTTTATAGGTCAAGGTCAAATAAACTTAACGCGAGAACGGGGAATAGAGCACTAAGTGGCATGTTATTCCATTACCACAGAGTGATCTATTCCCTGCTCTCTATTCTACATCTAATTTTTTTTGTATTTTTTCTGTTTTATTTTTTTTTTAATTTTTTGTTACCCGTCATCTTTACACAGCAGGAGGTTCATACTTTATAGGAGAGTCTTCATCAGGTTCATGAAATGCATTCCACGCACAAGTATCAGGAAGTTCATTAGGCTCGATCTTTAAAACAGGAATTTCACTAGGCGAATTCCATACACCAGAAGTTTTATTCGTCTTCAGTTTGTTTTCTAACACTTCAATTTTGTCCAACAGTTCCAAAATATATTTCTTTGCACCCATCAATGTTTGTATCCTGGTATTGTACACATTCAATGAAGGCACTATGAGTTGCAATTGATGGAACGCCATTCTTTCTTTCCTACACCGTTCCTTACCTAAAGCACTCAATTTTGGATGTGTTATTTGTTTTCCTTTACTTTTTAAAGGGGTTGAATTTTCCACTGGTTCACTCATTTTTCCCACAATGTTCTTCTTAAGAGTTTTAGCAAATAAATGAACCTCCTACTGTGTTTTAACCCTCTTTTATACACAATTCCCCCCACCATTTCAATTTTTCCCCCCACCATATTGTTTAAACAAAAAACCAAACTTCCAATTTTGCATTCACATTATTGTCTTTTAGAAATTTAATGAATTGCGAGCTGGATGTTGATATTTGACTGTTTGTTAAATAATCTTTTACCACTTGTTCATCTTTCCCTTCTAATATGTAGCAAAATACTTTCATCAAACTTCCATCATCTTCTTTCGATCTTATAAAGTTTGCAACAAATGTCCAATCTTCATCGACAATTTTAAAAGTTTTTATCTCCATGTGAAAAGACATCTTTACTCCAGTTATTCTGCGACAGTAATGAAATCAACCTTTACCAAGCAACATTTATAACCAATACCCCCACTACTCTTTCCCCCACTACTCTTTCCCCCACTACTTTTAGTTAGACCTTTCCTCCATACCATTACTCTAGTATGTTCTACACCTAATAAATTTACATAAGACCTGTGCACAGATTGTGCATCTTTCCCGCATAGCTACAAATCTTATTAGCGGTGCTTTAACACGATGGTCAACGTACCCTCCTTCAACTTCAAATTCGTCCCAATCATCTATAGCTGCTCGTGCACAATCTGGACAAAGCCGGGTCCCATCTGCAAATTTATAAGCAACAATAATGCCAAATCCATAATGTTCTCTTCGATACTCGTGTATTGCATTTCTAACCGTATTGGGAATAACACATTCTCCTGATCTTATTATGTGATTAAATAAGAAATCATCACAAATTATTTTTCTCAAACAAATAACAAAAAGACTATCCATCGTGTTGTAGATGAGAGTAACATTCGTACTAAACTGTTTTACTGCCTACCACCCGCTTAAATAACTTATCCCTACTACTATTTTATAGGTCAAGGCCAAGCAATATTAACGCGAGAACGGGGAATAGAGCACTAAGTGACATGTTATTCCATTGCCACAAAGTGATCTATTCCCCGCTCTCTATTCTACCTCTACTTTTTTTTACATTTTTAATTTTATTATTTTTTTATCATTTTATGTTTTTTAACTTAAAATCCTAATATTTCATTTCCTTCTTCTTCACCTTCTTCAACCACACCTTCATTACTACACACATTTTTCAAACTTAACAGTTCTTTCTTCATTTTATTGTTTTCATTTTCCAATTGTTTAATTTTTGATTTTTTTTCTTCCAATAGTAGCTTTAAATGTTTTATGTAACTAGCGGCTACGTGGACAGTTTTCACTCGGTTTTCTCCAAGTCGCATTCCGGGAATTTGAAATTGAAGTCTGTAATATTCAATGTTGATATTGGCCTGGGTTTGTCTTGATTGTTCACTTCTTCTCCTTCTGGTCTCCTCTTCTGCATCAGAAATAAGCGTATGATACAAAATTGGACGTTGCATCGTAGTTGGCTGCTCTTGTAAAAATAAAACTAAATTCACTCCTACATCATATTTATCCCCTTTCCCCCACCACTTTACCGGTTGTCCCAAAAATGACGAATACATATTTCAACGGTCACGCTAGCACCATTTTTAACAAGATGGTTATAAAGAAAATAAGGATAGTCGCAAGATTTAAGATCTTCATTTGCCAACATGAAATCAAATGCTAATTTCCTTGAATATTCATTATGGAATTTTTCATGAACACTAATTAGAATTCCAGCCTTTTCAAACTTATAACCAATGTCTGGGATTTTCTTACAATCATCTATGTCCAGAAGTGGAAAATAATATGTGAAGGAGTTCACCGGTGGTACCCACACTCTATCACACTCTTCACAAAACACTTTGTACATTCTCGCTCGCTCATCCATTTTCAAATGATTTTTACTCATGCCAGACTACCGTTTAAATAGCCTACTACCTCATCTTTCCCCCCACCATTTTTATTCCAAATTTGTTTCCTCATGTTGCGGAGTATCAATAACATGGGCAGCGGCATTCCAGAGTTGTGACTGCTGTTCTTCTTCACCTTCAGATTCTGTTAATTCTTCCGGTTGGTGCATAAAGGATACATTTGAATTTGAAGCGGGTCCAATATCATTGTTCATTTGTTCATTTAAATTTAAAAATTCTCCAACTATTTCTTCCAAAAACTGTCCAAACGTAATATTTACCTCTTGCTCTACTTCTTCATCTTCTGCCATCTCACGATCTATAACAATTTCAGTGATGTAAATAAAAGTGGTATCTCTCGGAGACATGGTTTAAAAGAAGAACATGTGGCTCCAGTAACAGTTACACGAAAAATGAACAGGATTGTGTGGAACCCTCGCTTATATATAGGAGACTGGAAGGGGGGGGGGGGGGGGGGGGGGGGGGGGGGGGGGGGGGGGGGGGGTCAATTATAAAAATTTGTAACTTGCCTTGCTCTAATTACTCTTCCGCAGACAGCTTGTATTGCATTGCAACCACTTCCACCTCTATCTTCATGCCTTCTACAAGATTACGTACGTGCAGCATCCATGGAAACAGTATTTCTAAAACTTCAATCCTTACTCGACATGCACACAATACTTTGTACGCATCACGACGGTACACAAACACACTAACCCCCATGCCCATATCCCTCATTATGTTTTGTTCAATTTTCAAAAATAACCTATACAATAGCGGCCAAACTTCTGTGTGCTCAGCAAAAAACGAATCCAGTCTCTTATACATGTTTAACGTATAGCAACAAGACAAATAATGAGCAAACACATGTGATAGCTGCTTTTATAACGTTCGCCAGTACAGTAAAAATTTGAAGGGGGGGGGGGGGGGGGGGGGGGGGGGGGGGGATATGATTTTTTAGTGGGATGTTAAAAAATTAGTAGTTTAAAACCAAAGCCGAAAAGTAATGATTAAACCCTACATTTTCTTCTAATTGCAAATACTCCACATATGCCTCCGCCCATAGCCATAACAGATCAATGTTACGCCAATATACACCAAAGGTGGGTCTATCATCAACTAAAATTGGAGATGCTATGTTCACTAATCTTCCGTTTTCTATCCATGTCATAGCTTCAATTACAAACCTTCCTATAATATCCATTGGAGAATTAATATCCAAAAATATTCTTGTAACAACATTTTCACTTAACAAGGGCACTTCAATTTCTTCATTGTTTTCTTCGTCGCTTTCTTCGTCCACCTCCAATACTTCTCCAATCTTTGTACATTTATTATGAAATATTGGAACATCTCGGGGAGACATGTTCGCCCTAACTATTATTAGCAAGGAATGGCTCCAACACAAACCGCCACACTCTTATATAGGCAAGTCAATGAAAAATCAGCGGGGGGGGGGGGGGGGGGGGGGGGGGGGGGGGGGTTCCGGTCCGGAAGGGGGGGGGGGGGGGGGGGGGGGGGGTCAATGTCAAGGTCACATGAAAGTAGGTCACGGGACTTAGAGCGGCCAAAAAATAATGGGAGAGAAACGCAGCGCACTTATCATAGCGCTGGTTTCTCTCCCATTATTTTTTGCCAACAATTTGGAATTTGGAAAAAAGCTAAGATTTTCTAATAATTACTTCGCCCCCACCTAGTCCAACCATCCTCACCTTTGAAGAGAAAGTCTTTCGCATCAAGTGTATTGATCGCTTTTTTGGTTCTAAGAGGTACGGAGAGCTTTATTACCCACTTATAGCCGTTACACCCTATTACAATTCTATTGCTCTTATCCGTTCTACTTACAAAAAAGTACCTCAAACCTTCCTTCAATCTCTTCAACCTGGTGGGAGGGTAAGACTTGTGGGAGACCACAGTCAGTTGTGGCGCAGAAATGTGTTTCACGACATGTAAACGGCAATACTTTTCGTTTAAAACACATTTCTTACCACAAACTAATCCTTTTTTAAGACCCTTACAGAGCACTTCAGGACATTTACGCGGATTTTTAAATGCCCTGCGTCGCTCTTTCATTAATAATTGATAACGCTCTGAAGGAGCAATTTTGAAAAGCTTCTTTTTTCGCTCTAAAACAGGAATGATAGGACGAGAAGGAGTAGATTCAGGAATAGGCGTGATTAATGGTGGCAAGGAAATATAAGAGTGAATAGAATTGAGTAGTAAAGGTGTATCCGGACGAAGAGGCTCAGCAGTTCTTGGGACATCCGTTACCTCCTTCTGCGGTGGTGGCATTGCAGGCACCTCCTTCTGCGGTGGGCCCATTGCGGCAGACCGGTCTTCTGGAGGCTGCCCCGCGTTCGTTGGTGACGGAGGTGGTGAGAAGATGCTCCCAAGAACAGTCATCGCTTGAAGAAGAATGTTTGCCGGAGCAGGAGTTCTGGACGAGGAAGACGGTGTGTCCATCCGCTGCAACATGTGGTCCGGCACATTCTTCAGGCGAAGTCTCTTCGTCGGTACAGGCGGTGCAATAGGTGCAGACGTAGTAGTGGTACTTGTAGTTGTAGAAGTAGTGGTGGTAGTAGTCGACATGGCTCTGATGCGGCAGCGTTGGCAGCTGGAACCAGAATAAACAGACCCGTTAGTCGGCCTCGCATAAATAGTGACACAGCACACGCAACAAGTGAAAGTGACCTCGGGGGGGGGGGGGGGGGGGGGGGGTTCCGGTTCGAAGGGGGGGGGGGGGGGGGGGGGGGGGGGGGTTATGCATGAGTGAATTGAGGTCAAGGTCACCAAAAAATAATAATGATCCAAGGTGATGGAGGCGGCCAGGACCGTCTCCACCACCCTGTGTTCCTCAAACACTCCCAATCCCAACCCAAAAAGTTACGTCTTGCTAGGGATCCCGATTTTTGGCCCGCACGCACGTGGCGATCCAGTTTGGTAGTCTGTGATACGGGCGGCCAGCCTCGGGCCTGGGCACTGGACTTGACCATTCCAATTTTACAATAGGGACTCTGGAACAGGTAATGCAAGACGCAACTCTAACCTCCCACCCTTAATCTAAACCCACCCAATCATATTTTTGCCTGACCAAAATCAAAAACAAAAATCAAAAACAATAAAAAAATGCGCTGCCTAGGGCACAACGCGCATGTCCCACCCATATTTAATGAAGTTCAATCGAACTTCTTTAATTTACATTTACATTTTAATTTAATCTACCCATCCTAACAGCTAGCTGTGGAATATAAAAAATTATTAGTACACAGATAAACACAGACATGGACACACACACACACACACACACACACACACCATAACCCAATACTTAAAATTAAAAAACACATTTCTTAAACATAAATAATACCATAACACACCTTAATGCTAACATCGCAATGCGCAAGTTAAACCTTACAACTAACACATCTTAAGACTAAAACCAAATAACGCTTTGCATAAAAACCATAGACACACACACACACACAACAAATATTAAATAGTAATAGCCTAACAACAAGAGTAACTCAAATATATATCGGCCGCTTATACATTTGAGTTGCCCTCTGAGTTGGGTCGGACTGCCGCGTCCGGAGTTCCGAGCCCAACTGCGGCCGCAATAGTCGTCGGGGTAGTTCTCGGTTCGCAGAGTGGTGGGGGCAGCGGTAGGGGTTTAAGGGGGTATGGAACCTTCCAGCAACGTCAATGGAAAATTCCAAACGGATGTGCTTTGTTACATGTGGGTCGGGCAAAACGCAGGTGGAGCCTTGTATCTCTCAATTTGCATTAGATAACATCAAATTACATCCGCTGACAAGTAGGAGCCTTGTACCTCTCGATTTGCATTTGATAGCATCAAATTACATCCGCAGCTTTCCCCATCGCGTGACAGCATAATTATCGTCGATTGTTATCCACCCTCTTCCGACGCTTAATTATAGTTGCAGCGGAAGTAAACCTCCGGTACACGCAACTTGTTTTTAACATACAATAGACTATTGTTTGCAAATGCACACATAATCCTTGGCCTGGTCGGTACTTCTTACACGCTACACCTAAGACGTTGTGACGTCAAGGGGGGGGGGGGGGGGGGGGGGGGGGGGGGGGGTTCCGGTTCCGGTCCGGAAGGGGGGGGGGGGGGGGGGGGGGGGGGGGGGGGGGTCATGCATGAGTAACCATCCGCGTGCATATAAACGAAGGAAAGCTCGCGCGCCGCCCATATAGAGGGCTGACACCCCAGCGGTAAACAACAGATCCGTGAGTTTATACCACATAGTACTATAACATATGATTTATTTTTAACACTTAACATTTTAATTTTTTTACACTATTTCTTAACACTACAACAATCATTTTATAAATCACACTTTTATTTTCGCGTCTATTTTCCATTTTTGTTTAAACTACGTATGCTAATTAACATCGCGTGCAGGCAACTCACACTGATTATTTGCAGGTTCCATTCTTACACACCTGTTTCCTCCTTACTATGCAGATTACTCTCTTACTTTAACAACACTTAAACTCTAACCGCTACTTCTCGGTCATATTAATATAGTTAGTGCTACACTACAGGATTTACCTGTGCAATGGTGCACGCGATATTTCCTGCACATCTGCGGGTAATACACCTTACACCCGTCTACTATTATACTTATTGCTACATTACACGAGACATTTCTTGCACGCCTGCAGATAATACACTTGCTAACCGTCTACTAATATGATTATTGCTACAGTACAAGAGACATTTCTTGCTCACCTGCAGGTTATACACTTTACAACCGGCTACTATTATAGTTAACACTACACCATAAGATTAAGCCTTACACATGGGTATCGTAATCCTACTTCATCGTGCACGGAGCATTTCTTGCACACCTGCACCTTATACACTTTACTACCGTCTAATATTACAATTATTGCTATGATACGGTAGTTACCTGATCAATCACAGTTGCGGCCCCACTTGCTTATCCACAGGCCGATACTCGCAATCCTACAACTGAATAATTAATTAATTAACTTCCGCTATTACCGATACTTTTCTTAAACTATCCGTCTCTTCCTCCGACTCTTGTGACCGTAGCCGCGGCCGACTGACAAATAACCGAGCTCCCGCAAACCTCGCTCTTTTATGCGGTTTTCTCGGGGAGGGAGTTGGAGGGGATTGGAGGGGGTTGGAGGGGCGTCGCACGTGACTCATCGATCGCATAAAAAGGGGGGTTGCCGCCGCGCGCATGCCATTTCGGTGGCGGCATCGGTCGGGTGAGGTACTATCCGTAGGTCTCTGACGCTTTTATAACTAACGCTTGTTACTTTAAAATGTGTTTCCGCTTTATATGCTAATTAGTTTCTATATATTCAGACACAATCGCGGCCGCTGACCATTTGCCGGCTTACTCTCAAGCGGTTCACATGTAAAATCATGGCTTCCCACACTTTACAGCTGAAACTTTTGCGCACAAAACATATTTTACAACAGCATTCTACACCTGCAGTTTCAAAACCGCGTAGTACGGTGGCTAGACTTAAGAAACGGTTCAGGTTTCACCCTTTGTATTTTGCACCACCTCACCTTGGCAACACTTGTACTATTGATACTATTCTACAGACAGTCTTGACTGACATGGTGAAGTACCAACATTTCCCTCTTCTCACGCCTATTGACGGTCCCGTCCAGTTCTTCTTCTTCACCATCTTACCGGGTCTATATCATCGGACATCCTCCGACTCGTGTCTCATTGCGCTCTATCGCCTCACACGGTAAACACCTAAGACCTCTCGTCTCTCTCTCTGTCTCTCTCTCTTGCAACCATGGACACACAACAGGGTTCACCGGTGCAGTCCCCTGAAGTGACTTCCACCACGGATACCACTGCTAACACTGCACGTCCGACAGACGATTCCGCCACGCCTACAACAAACGCCGGCTCCCGCCCGGTACAGAGCGATGCGGTGACCACTACTGCTGCAAACGACGTGGAGGCCATTCTACGATCACTGATGGGATTTGATTAAAATAAATAAAAAGAAAAAAAAACCTCCCGCGGCCCGGCGCCGCCGCTCCCGCTCCGATCCGACCCGTCCCGAGTCCCCGCCCCGACTGAGCCCCTCGCGGCTCCGCTTTTTTAAAACTCCCTCCGGATGGCCTTGACCCACTTACAAAACACACCCATCACTGTCAACCACACCTGCCGGTTCGAACCGCTTGGCCTTGAAATGGGCCAGAACCGGCAAAACCCCACTACTTTGGTAATTTCAACTGCTGTAAGTTAATATAACCGGATGTTTCCAGTTTTGTTTACTCCGTGACTGTAATGTGCGCATAGCAACAGTCAGCAATGAGTGGACGCCTTTGTTGTTTTGGTGTCACAGTTTCAATACGCAGTTTGAATTAGAGTTTTGAACCTGGTATTTCGGCCTTCAGTGATTATTTTATTTGTTAATTACCGTGTAAACAGACTGGAAGAGGAGGAATACTTTACAACCTAGAACTAAGCACCTACTACATGTTTTTAATTCTATTAAAATGTTATGAAATAACTTACATCACAAAACTTTTTTGTTTGACCAAGTACATACTTTACATTTCATTTCACTTCAAAGTACATTCTTCTTAACATTCACTGTAACTTGTTAACTCCTGACTCCTGGAATTGTCACATATAACCAAGAAATATTGGGTTTTGATATTTTTTGGCTTTAGAGTCCCAAATAGATTTTTTTTTATCTACAGTACAGCCGCTAAAATAAGCACCAGTAACTTAATAAAGATGTGCATTATTAGGCCTAAACAAAATTCAAAGCAGTTTTAAAACTAGCACGACAGGTTGTAGGCCAATGAGAGCTCGGAATTGCACGAAAGTAGTGTATAATAGTTACGTAAATCAGCTGATTGTTCTATTACGATTCCTATTGTAGTATGATCTAATGATAGTGAAACGACAATTAAGTAAAGGGACATCGGTTGTTGCTACGTTTTAGATGGGCGTCCGTCTTTTCGACGTTGATTATCTACTTTATTTTACTGTTATTTACCTAATTTTCACCCGTGACGTGAGATATTTATAACAATTGCTTGGCTCGTGTTCTAACTTACATCTCACTCATGGCTTAAAGGCCTTCATATTACAATAGCTATAAAAATTTACTATTGAAAACTAATGTTTCGTTCATTATCATAAATAGGTAATTTGATACAGTTTGTTTTACGTTGCAATGTAAAATCGCTAAAATGGCTGTTCTTCTTGCCTTGATTCCTAGTAATATATAAAATAAATAGCATCTCTCGAGGCAGACAAAATCAAGACTTTTCCAATAAATAAACATGGTTTGACAATTGGTTTCGTAAAGTAGATCGGGGAACTACAATACATTATAATGATGTCAATATTATTATTAACAGTTTTTAACAATGCTAGTATTATTATTATTATTAACAATTATGCTTCTACTCTCGAAAGACACATTTTGTAGAGTAACTAGATTTTTACTTGACACTTACAAAAACAAGTACAGAAAATTTTATGTGGTATATTTTAATAGTCCAAAATATTTTGGCAGTTTATTAAAAAATTAATTGATATTAACTATCCGGCTTTTTAAATATTTTTGCAGTCTTATACTTGTTCTGAGTTCTTTTTTGTATCGTATTATAACTACGCATTTGGCAGTTTATTAAAAAATTAATTGATATTAACTATCCGGCTTTTTAAATATTTTTGCAGTCTTATACTTGTTCTGAGTTCTTTTTTGAGGCAATATTATTTTTTACAAAAATGGATTATTGTAAATGCAGGTTAATACAGGTTATACAGGTTAATGTCACCATTTTGAGTTTATAAATAAGCTACATGGGTCGCTTGAAGGTAGGCCACATATGGTAGCCGGACAGAGAGTCCTAGCTTGGGAAACTACCTGAAAATTGTTTACCTGATTTCACGGGAAGGACTCAGGGTCCAACCTCTAATGACAGGTCGTGCGTGGACTCAGAGTCCACCTCCGATTTCATCGTTGGAGCCATTTTTTTGCAACAATTTGTGGAGGGTTGGTTGGCAGGGGTATTGGTATCTTTTTATGTTATTTTTTGTACTGATGATTACCGTACACTAATGACCATAAACTAGTTTATCAGAAATATTTATATTTTTAACTTAAGCTATATAAATTTATTAAATATATTTCAAAAACAAATATTTATACAACGAAGTTTTATTGATGAGGATGAATTTTCTCATCAAACACTATGAGATGTGAATCGTACAAACCGAAACGTGTTACTCTTGAAATTTGTAGAATTCCTTAATTTTTTATTTAAATTTTTTCAAAAGAAGATAAGAAATGCTCGCTAGTTTGATACACACATATGCTGTATGGTCGTTGTCACCTCAACTGTATTGTATTGTTATCATGCAGGCTACGTCTCATTGAATATAGAGTAACCTTCAATCTATATGGGTTGTCGAAGCACATGGCAGGTCGTTGAAGAACTTGCTCCTAAAGTAGGTGGTGTCACAACTAATAATTGAACCAATCTGAGCCCAATTTTTCAATCGGATGAATCGGATATTGAAGTCAATTCTCCCCGTAATAGACCTACTCTTTACCTATCACCTTAATGCTGCCTATAAATGAAAGCTTTAGCATTGTTAAAACCATCAAGGTCATGTTAACATTCCGTGGTTTTAACTGCAAAAATATTAATACGATGAAATGCAGATATGATTATACTAGTTTGATGAGTTCAGTATCTCCAACTTTTTGGGACATTTATAACACGATTACAAATTTGGTGCGCAATAACAAATCGTAGGCCTACCAATCAAAATGCATTTTGGGCCAATAGAAAACAAATTAAATGAAACGACACACAAATAAATAAAACTCTCACTTTCAGAGAAGAATCTGTCTTGTTATTGAATACAGTTTACTCCCGTCTAAGACATACCTAAAAGAAGAACGACCATGAAACGTGAAACATCAAATGTTTTACTCACCAATATAAACAAATTACTGGTTGATAAGGTTTTGATATATTTGCGAAATGATTTTTTATACATTTTATACAACAATGGGTGTCTTCCTTAACCTAACTGTTTGCGCCTTGCACTTAAGTTCGCAATTTCACGTGTTGGATCCCCAGGATACCAACAACCTTTGAAGGGTTTCAACTGTTTTTCCTGAAAGTGTTTAATTCACTCACTAAAAATTACCACTTTAATTGATAGGGAAAAAATTGAACTGTTTTATATTTAATTGAAACTGATTACAGTATATACACCAGGATGTCCGGAGACTTACTTCCGAAACTCCACGAGATTATTCTTTGGATCAAAACAAGCCAGACTTATCATATAATGAGTCGGCTGTTCAGTTTTCCGTTTGTCTGTCTGTATGTGTGTTTTTCGTTTTTGTTTGGTAAAAACAGAATTTTAAAAAAGTCGAAAGATGTATTTGTTACATTTTCAAAATAGATTAGGAGGTTTAAAGTAATTATTTTCAACGTTCCAAAAAATTGTAATATAAACAAATATATTTGTACAATTAAGTATTTGTATAAGATTTGATCAAAGTACATTTCTACTTATTAAATCAGATGAAAACCTGAAATGTGCAGGATTTTAACTAAAACTGACCAAGCTCACTCAACTTTAATGAGGTTTGCATGGGGCGAAGGGGCAGGGTCGAGCTGCGCCGATGGTCAGTTTGAGATAGCCTATGCCTTCAATTCGTTGCTTGTTCATGTTAATAATTATTACCTTTACTGTTTACCCATACTGTATCAATATTTAAAGTCAACTGAAGTACTGTTTGTTTTGTCTCAGCCAATTTTGTGCCAATTTTTTCCTTTTAAGGTTGGTTTTGCATTAATGAACGAAATTTTACTATTTAAACAAAAGTGGTTCAAAAGTTATGTTTCGGAACTTAAGTGCCACACTGTGTGTATTAGTGTCAGATACTTTACCATAATAATATTCACAGTTCACACCGGTGTTGATAGTAGTTGTTACATTGGTTTGTTAAACTTGATATAGTTTCTTTATACTATATTAGACTATATAGAATTGGTAGTAGGACATAATTGATTTTCTTATCAATTACTTACAATAATTGTATTTATATCGTACAACATGCAAAACATCTGTTTTCTGGCCTCTTAACCTTTAAAGAGTTGTCTACCAACAGTCGTACTAATCCTAAACAAAAAGGGCAATTTAAATAAATTTACAGTATGATTGACTAAAAGTGATGCCTTTTTATGCTTAATCACAATTGATCGTAAAACTCGAAAGGCACAGAAAACCCGCTTTTCACCCTAGTAGTAAAAACTACTATTTATACAGGGCTTTACCCACAGTTTAAATACCAACATATTTTTCAAAACATTTATATTTAATTTAATTTATTTTAATTTATAATTAAATAAGTTAACTAACTGACTCATTAAGTTACCTTTATTGGGTTGGAAGGAATTAGTAACAGCGTGACAGCAAAACATGGGGAACAGGTCACCCGACTGACCATCGGGGCGCAGCTCGGCACCTCCCGTGCGAAGATCATGGCAGCGAGGCGTAACAATAGCATATCAAGCGTACCAAGTTGAAAAAAACCTAATCCATTTTTCAGGAGTCCCCTGTTTATTTTAAAAAGCATACGCCGACATGAAACATGGTGGTATAGGACTATTCAATATAAGATAGATTTAGTTTCTTTTAGTCGAAATTTTAACAATTATTTTTGCTGTAGGCAAAACAAAAAAGGAGCATGGTCCAGAATATAGGTTTTACCATGTATAAAACTGTAAGATGCGTATTCTCTATAGAGGAAGTTCGCTGAAGGGTTTATTAATGTTCTAGAAAACTTTTTGATTAAATTACAAAACATATTTGGCCATTTGCTTGTAAAGTTGACGCCTGTTGACTCAGCCGCAGCAAGGGGGTGAGGTGTTTATTTATGACCCATCCCACAAACCCATCATCACCATGGTTATATCGCCACCCGTGCCGAGCAAACTTTTACCATCACGACCCTCACTTGCAAAATCTAACAATACTTATGATTGTAAGGTAGTTCGTAACTAATGACAGTAACAGGATGGAAACATAGATAGAATAACAAATAGATGTTGATAGAATTATGGGTTAAAATGATAAGATTGACATGGGCGGATTTTTGGGATGATAATTTTATCTAACAATTGTAATCAGCTACACAAAATACTAAGAAAGGGTTATCGTAAGAAAAAAAGTAGGTTTTATTTTCGACATAAAAAAGTATTGTTCTTCCATTGCAAGGAATAAAAAATAAACTAACTTTTTTTAAATAATGGTTTTAACCATTAATTTGTATAACTATATACATAAATACTTATATATATATATATATATATATAAGTCTTATATATATATAAAGATATACATATATATAATAATTTAGATTTGTTATACAGGGTTGCTAGAAATATTATTACCATAAAAATAAACATATTTTGAACAAAGCACCCTTTTTATTTAAGGTAAAGTTTTACATTTTTTGGACATTCTTGCCATCGTCAGTCATATAACCTCACTATTAGTTATTGATGTAAATTATACATATGTAGAAATAAATATTGGAATTACCTATTTGATTAATGTAATATAATGTTTAAAATATTTTATTATCTTATTTTTTATTTTGTCGTATATTACTTATTTTGCCTTAGATATAATTTTTTAAATTGACTTGCACTGTGTTTAATAATTTTGTTGGGCCATGTTTATTATTTAGGCCTAAATTGTAGATTTCTTCCTTTACGTGAGTCGTTCTGGTTGCCTCTCGTACTTTAATATGGATAAATTTTTTCCATATTTTTGTAAGTGTGGCCTGAAGATATGAGATATTCCGCATAGTTGTACTTCATTGTAGTTTCTATTCATTGATATCAATGCTTGTATATGTTCTTTGAACTTGATTTTACAGTTTCTTTTTATCTGTCCTATATAATATTTGCCACAGTCACTACAATTTAATTAGTATATTCCTGATTTTTCATAGTCGTTGTCTCTTGTACAGGAGGCTTATTTTTACTTTTATTAGTTATAATTTGGAAAATATAGTTTTTGGTTTGGAAACAAATTTTGAATTTGCAGTTTTGGAAGTTTCTTATAGCTTTGTTTATAAATGGGTCATAAGGCACACATATATACAGGTTGGAAAAAAGTCTGGAAACGATATAATATATTTAAAAGCATTTAAGTACCAAAACTAAAATTTGCAAATTGGTTTCGAGTGACAAAGTCTACTTCCTAAAGTACTCTTTGTGCTTGGACCTCCAAGGAAAGATGGTCCAAAGGAGTCAGAAGAAACCCCTAAATGTAAGCATAGGTCAATATGTACATCAAATTGAAGGTCTCTAAGAATAGAGAACAATGCCCCAAACCCGGCCTCAAATGATGATCGAGTCAACAATGGCAGACGATCAAACTTTGCATTAAAAATCATATTGCTGAAAACAAAAAATGCAAAACTCCTGCTCCCGATCCACTCCACCTTTTGAAGTCGGGTTTGTTGCAAATCGCTCAGAATGCAAAGTCCTATATATATCCTATCATATGACGTAGCCCAATGCAGTTTCCCTGACGACCTCCACTAGGGACATCCCTAAAGGAATCCTTGGAAAAGACTTCATTGGCCTCCGTCATATCACTTTAAAGGGCTTTGCATTCTGAGCAATTTGCCCGATTTGCCAAATTTTGCCCCATAACCAACTTCAAAAGGTCTATTGGATCAGGAGTCATTGCATTTTTTGTTTCCAGCAACATGATTTTAATACAAACTTTGATCGCCTGCCATTTTTTACTTGGCCATTCTTATAAGGCCGGGTTTGCGGCATTGTTCTCTATTCTTATATACCTTTAATTTGATGCACATATTGACCTGAACTATGCTTATTTTTAAGATTTTCTTTTGACTCCTTTTGAGCCGTCCTCCCTTAGAGGTCCACGAACAATATGTACTTTAAGAAATAGTTCTAGTCACTCAAAATCAATTTGCAGGGTTTTAGTTTTGTTAGGGTTTTAGTTTTGTTAGAGTTTTAGTTTTGTTACTTAAATACTTTAAAAAATATTAAATCGTTTCCAGACTTTTTTCCACCCTGTATTTTGAATCTTCGTTTGTTTGAGGGCCATTCTGGGTTGGTTTTGTTTGTTTAACTACTTCTTTAATAATTTATTATTGATTTTTCGTTTGTAACCATTTGTAATGGCTACATGTAAGTTACATGTTCTTTCTCTTTTTTGAAATTGTCGTTGCTTAGGGGGATATTATTAAGTCGATGAAGATTTTTAGGTTAGCCCCACAATACAGGCTGGCCACCTGTATGCGTAAAATGCATTTTCCCCGCCTTTACCTAAATAGATATATAAATAAGTCGATGAATCAGCTAATGAAAAACGGCTATCTTTTGCTGACATGAGTGATTGGAATGATAAGGTATAGTGATATCTCGTTTTTCTTTTGAGCTTTGCCGTCTGTCAGGTATTTTCTCAAGATTTCCATTGTTTCTTTAGTTGGGATATTAGTATTCATGTTGACTACACAAAAAGATAGCAGTAATGAATTAGGTGGCTTTTCAACATATTTGATTTTATCTATAAGATCGTACGCATTCCTAAGAATGGATCCATTTTCTAACTGAATGCTATTTGTTTTTTCATTAAGAAATTTTGACAATTTATAAGTTGGTGCATTTACAAAATTTACAATTGGATTTCATTTACAATTAAGTAAAAAAATCTTAATAAAACCTTACATAAAATCAAAAGGGTTATGCTTTGTTCAAAATATGTTTATGGTGTTTATTTTTATATATAGGTCAATTAACATAGTATTTACTTAAAGTTAAAATAGTTTATATTTATTTTTATCAGGGTCAATTTTTTACTTGATGTACTTTTGAATGTGCAAAATATTATGAAAAGATTTCCTAACAGATAAGCAAACAAAAATGACAAAAATGCCACTGGCGTTAGTACAGCAATTAAAATGTGAATGCAAATTGATGGATGGTTTGAAAATTTTAATTCTCTTTATATCGATAAACTTTGTGATAGGGTTTGGAGGATAAACCACTTGTAAAACGTATAGAACTTGTAACACTGGGCAACATGCCCATGTTTACGTTTGCAGTAGGCCTATTTCTAGTTGTTGTAACCCAATCAACATTCCTGTCTGTTGTTGGTCATTCCTGTCTATAGATAGCCCCGGGCACATGAAATACTGCAATACTCGTTCGACTGTTTACAAATATGCATGTTTTATTTTTGTGTTGCTGTGCATGATGCATTGACCACATTACTGATGCATCAGCACAGTATGGTTTTTAATCACAGTTACCAAACTAAGTTCACAAGGTAAACTTAGCAGAAAGTTACTTCGATAAGTAATCACTTATCCAACGATATCTGTATTTAATATCACTTGTCAAAAACTTGATACTGTATTACAATAGCTTTGATAATTTATAAAAGCTCAACATAAACAGATCAGTTATTGTGGTTGGTACAAACAAACTGTATAAGAATGTACACTTAAGGCAATGCTTTATTTAAATTAAACGTAAGGAGATAAGATAATTTCTATAACAATAATTAATAATTCCATAGTGCTGTGTATTGGGAAAATAACCTGGTAAAGTATTCACTACCTGTAATAGCTAGTCATTGTCATTGCCATTGAATGGGACGCGACGACAACCGTAAAACGAAAGTCAAAATCTGTCATTAGTTGGAAATAATATCGATAATCAACCGAATTTTTGAACAAACATTAAATTAACGTTATTTTCTGACCATCTAAATTTTAGCGAATTTCCCATAGGGAATAAGCTATTACCGTAGGTCTCATGGTAAGACCTCAGCCCGGGACCATGTTACTTTTTCGTTTTTAGGTGCCCAGAGACCAAATGTAATAGTCATTAAAATTTATGTGTGTATATATGTATATGTGTCCCTAGACACGACAACTCTCGTAAAAACTGTCCGATCGACATAAAATTTGGTAGAGATGTGTAATCCTACGTTTATTCGGATGAGTTCGTAAACCAGACATATCGACTTACCGCAAGGGGTAGTTTGGGGGGTTTTGTACCCCAAAAATGAGGTTTTTGCGTTTTTCATATGTAATTTTTAAAATTTTTTAATTTTGATTTTTACCACTGGATTTAGCTTAAAAACACACAATTTAGTATGTTAAAGCTTTGCTCTATCTCCATCAGTTACCGAGATATTAAAAAGTCTAAAGACAGTATATTGTATTGGAGCTCCAATGTTAATCTTATGGAGAATATGGATGTGTTAATTGACTATAATAGCACTATAACTATAATAGCACTTATTAACCAATATTTTTGGATGAAACTTATTATTTAGCTTGATTTGGTTAAAATTCATTTACAGTTAAAATTCTTGGTTTTGGTGTTTATCATGGCAGCAAACCTGCATACTCCTTTCCCATGTTAATCATAAGGAAATTAGGCAAAGTCGTTTATTTATGGACAGATGTAGATGCAATTTAGTGTATGGCTTCATATGGTCGAAATAAAAAAATGTTATGCTAAAAACCTATTTTTAGTGTTCCCCACGGCAGCATACCTGCATACTCTTTCCCTATATTCATCATAAGGAGAATCTACCCAGTCAGCACACAATGTGAAAATCACGTTATTTTCACGTGAAAAAAGGTGAGAATGTAAAAGTAAAAAATTAATACGTTTTTTTCACGTGAAAATAACGTAAAAATGTGAAAGTAAAAAAAACGTGAAATTTAAAACGTGATTTTCACTAAAATTTTTTTAATTTTTTTTACTTTATGTTTTATATTCACTAAATCACTTTTTTAAGACAGGGACTTCACACAGTAGGTATTTTAACCTAAATATGAATGAGAGATGAGTGTAGGATGGTTGTGGCACGATCTTGCCCAGTCAGCACAAAATGTGAAAATCAAGTTTTTTTCACGTGTAAAATGTAAAAATTATATAAAAGTAAATAGAAGAATATTTTTTTCACGTCAAAATTACGTGAAAAAATGTGAATGTGAAAAAAGGCGAAACAAAGAATATTTTTTTCACGTCAAAATTACGTTAAAAATGTAGGCCCTAAAATGTCAAAAACTGATGAAAATATAATATGATTTTAACGTGAAAATTATGTGAAAAATGTCAAATGAGAAAAAGGCGAAAAATAGAATATTTCTCATGTACAAATTATGTGGCAAAATTTAAATCTAAAAAACGGATAAACGAGAGAGTAAGTATTTTTGCATTTAAAATCTGTGTAAAAATGTATACCGTATTCAAAAGAATTTAATTAAAAATTTATTTTCAAATTTTATTTTACTTTTTAGTTATTGGTAATTTTATTTGACTGTCAAAGTATCAGATTTACTTATGTAGAGATATTGTCTAATTATAGCTTTCGAAATAACAATTTAAATTTCAATTTGTGGTATCAACAATTTATAATTATATTTTTTAGCCTTTACATTATTCCAACAGGATGTAATTTCATGCGTTGGTTGTATTAATTTTAATAACACTTTAAATATTTAATACGCAATAGTAAATATAGTTATAAAAAATTAAAAAAAATATTATTCTTAACAAACACAGAGTTATTTCAAATTGGGCCAGAGTTTTAATTTTGACTTGCTCTAGTACAAGGAAGGTTGAGTATTAAATGTATAAATAGTAATTTAAATCTGATTATGGTACAGCAAAAGTGGCTGAGAGGGTTAAGGCGCCAGGACAATGCCAGTAAGGTTGTGGGTTCAAATCTAGATGAGGGTGAGGAATTTTTGATCGACTTTATTTACATTTTTTAAATGTATTGGTTATAAAAAAAACATTCATTTACAAATTTTGTTGAAAAAAATTGTTAAATGTTCAGTAAAACATAAATTAAAAAGGTAAAAATTAAGTGAAACAAAAACGTCATTTTCACGTCTTTTTTCACGTTTTTTTTCACGTGAAATTCAGTGCAATTTTTACTTTATTTTTACGTGAAAATAACGTGATTTTCTCCTTTTTTCACGTGAAATTTACGTGAAAATGTAAAAAAAGAAACGTTATTTTCACGTGAAAATAACGTTTTTGTGCTATCTGGGTATATATATAATTCCGTAAGAGAATCGGTCCCCACGAAATATCTCGAGTTAGAAGAAAGATAGGGTATCGTATGATGGCTCATTTTAAAGCTTGAGAGCCAAGGACGCAAGGAAAAATACCAGAATCATCAAAAGTTACCTGGGCTTCGCCCCATTGGACATTGAAGTTCTAATGTTAATCTAATGGGAAGAAGATTTTTAGATCTACACGTGTGATAAAGCATATGTTCAAGTGTATATTTTTTATCATAAACTCAGCTGGTTATTGAACAGATATATTGAGTTAAGAGAACCATATTTAATTATAACTTTTTAAATTTTGCAATGCACTATAAAAAAGGAAATCACCAATAATGATGGAAAAATTACGGATCCACGGTAGATTTCTTTCTTCAAAATCTATGTCATTATGATTTTGTATGCTGAATATACCGCTGTAAAAGTGACTTAGCCTTGGTATGGTTGATATAATAGTTAATAAATTGGCTTTACTCAGTGCATGTCGTTAAGATATCACGTTAATGCTCTATATATTGGCTATTTAGTAGTTAGAGTTGAATCGTTTTTTAAAGTAATTGTTTATTTTTGACTAAATCATATATATGTAAACTACTAACATTGGATAATCTCCATATGAGGAATATTTTGTTTTATACATTCTCTGCTTCTTTCCTTACATGGGTCGAACGGAAACAATATATGCCCATTAATAAATAAACACGGGGAGCTTTTCATGTAGGCTATGCAGTGTGCAAAAAGGAACAATATGTCAAACAATATTCTACTTCATTGAACGAATAGACAAAATAGAGTACAATCATAGCACAAGGAACGTCGTAAGACTCAAGTGACGGGTGCGGGTTCTTGGGGGGCACGAGGGGTGTCATTGGCACAGGGGGTAGGGGGGTATGGGGGCCTTAGTGGAGGGATGGGTGGACATTCTGGAGGAACGGCAGGTAAGGGGGAATTTGGGTATGGGGGCCACGGGGGGCATGGGGCCACAAGGGGCACTAGAGACGGCGGTGGCACAGGGAGTAGTTGTGCAGGGGGTATGGGGGAGGAATGGGGGTCATTGAGAGCACGGGGTCTCGAAGAAGAACGGCGGGCATGAGAGATTGGGAGAATGGGGGGCACAGAGGCACGGGGGTACTATGCAAAGGGCTACTCGCGGGCCACGGGGGCATAGGGGGTAGGTACAGTAAGCACGGGTCATAAGATGAGGGCATGGGGAGACTTGGGGGGATATAGGGGGCACAGGAGAGGAATGGGGGATATAGAGAACACGGGGGCACGAAGGAAGAACGGCGTACATTTGAGCATACTAGAATGGGGTTCACAGAGGCATAAGGGGTATGGGGGCATGCGGGGTACTCGGGCCGCGAGGCATAGGGGGTAAAGGAAGCACGGGTCACGAGAGGGGGGCACGGGGGAGGCTTGGGGACATGGGGGGTAAGGAGAAGAATGGCAGGCATCGGGGAATGGGTAACGGGTATCGGAGATATGAAAGGCAGGGCATCATAGGAGGGACAGGAAGCATGGGTCACGAGAGGGGGACATGGGGGAGGCTTGAAAGGACATAGGGGGCACGGGGAGGAACGGCAGGAATCGAGGAACGGGGTTATGGGAGGCACGGGGAGGATTGGCAGGCATCATAGGGGGTACAGGAAGCACAGGTCATGAGATGAGGGCATTGGAAAGACTTGGGGGGGGGGGGGGGACATAGGCGGAACGGAGGAGGAATGGGGAACATAGAGAGCACGGGGGCTTCAAGGAAGTACGGTGGACATGTGAGCACAGGAGAATGGGGGTCACAGAGACATAGGGGGTATAGGGGCATGGGGGGTACTGGGGCTGCAAGGCATAGGGGGTACAGAAAGCACGGGTCACTAGAGGGGGACACAGGGGAGGCTTGGGGGGACATAGGTCACACGGGAAGGGACGGCAGGCATCGGGGAACGGGGATATGGGAGGCACGGGAAGGAATGGCGATCATGGAGGCACAAAGACATGGGAGACACGGGGGTATGGGCATTTCGGCACGAGGCGCACTAGAGGCGTCGGTGGCACTGGGGGTAGTTGAGGATGGGCGGTACGGGGGAGAAATGGGAGACATAGAGAGCACGGAGGCCTCAAGGAAGAACGGCGTGAATGTGGGCACAGGAAAATGGGGACAGGGGCACAGGGGATCAGGGGCATGGGGGGTACTCAAGCGACGGGGGCATATGGGTTATAGGAAGCACGGATCACGAAAGGGGACGGGGGGCACGGCAAGTGTGGGAAGAGTTTAAGGCACAGGGGTCCTAGACTCAGTAGTGTACAGTATTAATGTGGGATAATAACCATTTTGTCATGTTGTATTAAACGATTGCATTCACTTGATGAGTTACGAACTCATTATGTATAAATGTTTAAGGTCAAAACTATTTTTTTACGTCCGGCAAACTAATAGTACAAAAATTTTTATTTTTCCACAAAATAGACAACTTACTGTATTGTTTAATGTAAGGGAGATTGCTGGCGAATTACTGATTTGTTACCATCAAAAAATATTTGTCAAGATTAAGTAATATTTATAAGAAAATCCAATTGTGTAAATTGACACTACAGCTTGAGAAGAAATGAAGTAATTGTGCAACTAGGTGACGAATTGAAACTTAATTTTTGATATAAAATCATCATATGATTTTTTAGGGGCCTTTGCCCCTACAAGCCCCTAGTAGACATTTATTTCCCTATTTATGAGCACGTGATGAAATTTTGTTTACAGGTTTAGCTGGTCAAAATTAATATTACTAATTTGGAAATTCGCTGAGTACGCAGGTCTGCTGCGACGGTTGTATTTTGTACTTTATAACCGTTTTAGTTTGGTGATTCACCATGCCACACACCAATCTTTGAACGTGAATTTGGTGATCTCAGTATGAAATGGTGTAGCGTAAATAAACAAATAAATAATCATGGCTTCTTGGAACTGCCGGCAACAAACACTTCTTGGAACCGGGCACTCATTTGACCAATCGAACAAATTGTTCAAAAAATCAATTATTTTTTATTTTTGTGTTTATTATGAATAAAACCCAATTCCTAAATCACTGAACACAACTACACAACAATTTACAGTAATTCAAAATATATGTTTTTAATAGATTCAATAGATCTTCTGTATATTGAAGTATCACACAGATCATTAGAATTCATGAAACTAATATAGACTTACTGCTAACACTGTACTCCAAGTTAAAAATAAAAACAAAATCCACTGATGTTTCTCCTAAAATGAAATAAATTGATTCACATGATAAAATACATTTTCTGTCAACAAATTAATTATTAGATTTAGGTGCATAACATTTAAAGAGCAAATTCCATTTGTAAAGTTAACAAGCACCTTGGTTAACATTTTAATCCACACACTTGTGACTATTTGAATTTGTTGCAGTCTTGGCTTATAATTTTTAAATTTATAACAATATCTGGATGCTTACTTGTGAACCTCTCGCCTGTCAGAAAATTTGTTTATTTGCTCTTTATTATAATAATTCTGTTGCAGGTGTAATGTCGTTCATAGCTTTTTTGACAAATGAATTTAATGGGTTCATAAAGTTTTTTACTTTTAGTGTATATAATAGTTCGATGAAACTCTAATAAAAGTCTACTTCGCAGATAAAATCAAATTGAGCTTTTTAAATTTGTATCGGCATCAATTGTTTTTATTCAATATTTCTGAAATTGAAGGCAGTATAGTACTGAAAAATAAGGTTAAATATATTAAATACACGTTTTTATAATTACAGTAGTTTAAAGATGAAACGTCGAGACGTAGTTCTAAATATGGTCAGGGAAGTATTCAAGAATGGACAGGGAAAGTAGTGGAATGGAAAATTAAAATTCAGTAGAAACCCTGTATTCGCGATGTGAAGTGTCGTGAGTGGCAAGATGCCGGTGCAGTGTGCACCATCTCATGCCTGACCTCATCCCATTAGCGATTGGTCCTGACCTTCTCTCAATCATATCTGATGATCTATGACGCCTCGCTGCTGCACTCATTGACGCCTGTCGGCCTGCATTCCCCCTCACTGCCTCCAACAATTTACACTGATCATTTAACTATTTTGATAGTATAAAATTGTGATTTTAAGTAATCCATGTTCATTATACTCCCGCTATAAATTATTTATACACCATTTTCGACTAAAAACCTACTTTTCGTATCAGTTTAACCATCATGTCAAGAGGACGGCACAAAAAGAGTCAGGAGAAAATCTTAAATAAGCATATGTTGATTCAAATGAAATATCCAACTTGCAGAGTGCAATAAAACTATCCGGACCCCTATAAAATTGTCATGAAAATTGGTACAGAGGTGTAGAGCAGCACAGATTAAGTTCGAAAACCAGTGTGGTCGGAAATGGAAACAGGATTTTAAGGGGTTCCAAAAGGATAAAAAATGGGTTTGTGGCATTTTTATCTCAATTTTCTAAATTCAACAATTTTAATTATAAAACCATTCAAAAAAGCTTATAAAATCAAACAATTTTGTATTTTGAATGTTTAACCAGGATTAAGAGATTACGAATAAAATCCAAAAAGGTGTTTTCTATGTTGTTCTTATGGGAAATTCGGATCTATCGGGACTCGGATCTACCGGGACTCGGATCTATCGTCAAGGCATAAAAAATTCATCTTGCAGTGTTTCACCCGCTCAAAATTTTCGCCTTTATTTATAAAGTGGGAGTTCTAAATAAAAGATATAGGCTATTTGACCTACCTTTTAATATATTTTAAATTTATATAGACCTAAAATCGATCAAACTTGTTCCAACTTAAACCAAACTTTGATCAACTTCGATCCTTTATAACTTGATATGGATTCAAAATACGAAAAAAAAATATAATAAAAAAGTAAGTCAAATAGCCCAAGTTTCTATATTTCATGAAGAAACCCATTTTTAACGGACTTAAAGGCGCAAGTAGTGCAAAAGTAAGGCTGCTGGCTCACTTCAAGGTCACCTGAGCGATGACGTCATCGAGGTCAATGACCCCACCGATGACGTCATCGATGACGTCATCGATGACGCAATCGATGACGTCATCACTAATGACGTCACATCCATGACGTCACACCCATGACGTCACAGAAATGACGTGCGGATGACGCCATCACCCCTTACGTCACCAAAATGACGTCATCGATGTCACAAAGGTCAAGGTCACGCTGAAACCTAAAATTTTTCGGCACTTTTGCGGTTTCTCGCACTACGCTCCGAGTTTTAGTCCGGTTCCCATGACCTTGACGACTTGGAGCGAATTTGCGATGAGAAACAGCAAAAGTGCCGAGGAAACTTGAAGTTTGCAACGTGACTCTGCCTAAACCGTCATGTGACACCGCTCGGGTGACCTTGAACTAGCCCAGCTGCCTTACTTTAGACCAGTACTACAACCGCGATGTGCACCCTACGACAGACACCGAGCGACTGACTGTCCGGCCCCGCGCACTCTAGGTATATGGGAAGTGGTGGGGGAAATTGTGATGACCTCGGGAAACTTGAAAATGTCAAGCCGGGTAGCACCGTTTCGGTGCTACCTTAAAGTTACATGCTAAAGTGTGATGACCTTGAGTAAAAACATAGAAATACTACAAGTTGATACCGTCCCAGAGTTAAAGTGTGATGACCTTGAGTCAAAACACAGAAATAATACAAGTTGATGCAGTCTCAGAGTTAAAGTGTGGTGACCTTGAGCTAAAATACTGAAGTACTACAAGTCGATATTGCCCCAGAGTTAAAGTGTGATGACCTTGAGTCAAAACATAGAAATACTACAAGTTGATACCATCCCAGAGTTTAAGTGAGATGACCTTGAGTCAAAACACAGAAATAATACAAGTTGATGCAGTCCCAGAGTTAAAGTGTGATGACCTTGAAGTTGTAGAAGTGTGGTGACTTTGAACTACCTCAAATTGTCAGGAATTGGAGTAGCAACCGCGATGTGCACCCTACGACGGACACCGAGCGACTGACTGTCCAGCCCTGCGCACTCTAGGTATATGGGAAGTGGTGGGGGAAATCTCAAGGTCATCCAAATTGGGTTTTAAAAAAATAAGAAACTCTAAACCTCATGCTCCTCTTCTTCCCTTTCCACCTCATTTGTAGTATATATGGTTGACGATGGTAAATTTGACAAATACTCCAGTGATTGTTGATCGTCTTGCTGCAGTATAACTTCAGACCAATCATAATCTAAAGTGACCTTGAGCTTTATTCCCGGGTTGTCGAGGAGAATAGACTTCATCCAATCGCAGATGGTTTCTAAATAATGCACGTTGTCGATTGTCAATTTCCAATTCGTATTGGGTACATCTTCGGTGGAAGACATGGCATTGCAAGCAGGTGTGTCCGCCATGGTTGTTGGAGGAGGAATGATGCTTGGTGCAGCGAGCAATGGTGGTATTACAGAGTAGTGGGGGAAATTTCAAGGTCATCCAAATGGAGTTTTTTAAAAAAAGGAAACTTTTTCTATTTACTTATAACATAACCACTTAAAACTAAAAGGATTGGGATCAACAGTACGTTTAATCACCATATTCGTTATATTCTTCCTGTTTCTCAGTTTTCACCTCCGCCCGGATAGTACCTCCACTCTTTAGCTCCTTTTCGGCTTCTTCTAGTTGCTGGGTAATCGCCATCTGACATTGAAGTTCAAAATCATCACGCGGCACAGATCCGCAAATATCCATCTGAGCCAACCAGAGCTGCCTGAGGTTCTTTTCCTTTTCCTCGACAGCTTCGACGGCTGCATGTAATTCCTTTTCTGTAATAGAGGAGTCCCACAATTGTTGATCATCGGTTTTGTTGACAACCTCCTTTTCAGACTCCTTGTACAAATTGTTCAGCTCCTGCTGAGTCTTAATGGTTACCTTCTCGTAACTAGCACAACTTACATTGAGAGACATCTTGATGTTGTACGGTTGACCGTTGGAGTTGAAATGAGGCTGAGGCACAGCGCTTGGGGGTACTATGAAAAAGTGGTGGGGGAAGTTTCAAGGTCATCCAAATTGTGTTTTAAAAAATCCTATCTTGTTACTGAGCACATATGTCAGTAACAAGATAGGTGTTTTTTTCTCTTTTACATCTTTAATATAACAAATAAATAAACATATTCTACAATGGTAAGAAGAAGGAAGACAACTGCTAGTCAGCTGAAATAATCCAAAGTCTGGCTCGCTTCAGTCTTCATGGACGCCGGTGATGAAGTCGCTGGAGAAGAGTAATGTTCAGACTCTTCTTTTGGGTGTCGGAGATTGCGTATATTGCAAGCGTAGACTTGCACATTTATACGGTAGCCTCGCGCCACCATCAGCTGCAACTCCTTGTACAAGTCGTTCAGCTCCTGCTGAGTCTTAATGGTTACCTCCTCATAACTAGCACAACTTACATTGAGAGACATCTTGATGTTGTACGGTTGACCGTCGGAGTTGAAATGAAGCTGAGGCACAGCGCTTGGGGGTACTATAAAAAGTGGTGGGGGTGTTTGCATCGAAGCAGGTTTAACCTTTAGCTTGGTGGTGGGGGTAACTGTGAAATGCAAAGGTCAAAGGTCAAGGTCACCCGCGAAGTTTAAAAAAAAATGCAACATATCAATATGTGACAAACTTCACATATTGATATGTTGCATTTTTTGTCTTTTATGGTTTATTTATTTATAAAACATTACAATAACATATGTACAACAGTAAAATTAAAATCTAACACTGCTGCTTGTCGGCGATGTGGATGGTCAACTCGGTGGAATTGCTACCCGTGCAACCGTGGGAAACCAGGTAGAGACAGCCGGGTTGGATGGAGCGCAGATCCTCGTTCTGGAGGAGATGGACGAACCGTTTCGGCAGGTAGACTTGGAACTTGGGCTCATCCCCCGGAGTGAACGGTGCCTCGCTAAGACTGCAGCAAATGGCCTCTCCAACTGAAGTCTCCATCTTCTTCATGGCGTGGATAATGTAGTGCTTCTCGTCTTTAAGTTCGGAACACTTCTTGACGGGTAGTATGGTAGATTTGGAGTGAGCATTGAACTGCTCAACCAAAGTTTGCAGGAACTGGTGAGATGCCATGGTTGAGTTAAAGATTGTCTTCTTCTTCGTCTTCTTGCTGGGAGATGTTGTCGTCTCGGAATCTCGAGTAATACTCATGCCAGGTCCCGGTCTGCTCCTCACTTATATAACCCCCGTCACCCCCACCACTCCCCACTTCCCCACTTTGAAGGTAAGATGCGAGTTTATAGGCGTTTTTTAAAGCGCAATGTCTATCTTTTTCATGTTCTGGACTTTTAGTACAAATACAAACATTTTCCATCGTATACTTGTAGTTTTTATCCAAGTCCACATCATTAACCGGAACATGAGTAAATTCTTCGATCCATCTCTTCTTTTCCAGTCCTTTTGTATAAATATTGGTAAACCTGTTTGAAAACTGATGCATGATGTTATATAAGTCCGTGTAACTTGCAAAACCATCATACCAATCGATATGATGGAAATATTTTGAAATCCACCTGTTGGTAGTAGCGGCTTTGCTAGTTAATGATGAATAAGAACATGGTGGTTTGAACAAAAATGTATATGGAACACTTGTATTGATATCGAAAAACACAAGTTCTTTTATGATAAATCTATCATCATTACCCCGAAACGCTTGGAACTCAATTATACCAGGTTTGGACTTTACTTGTTCTTCTTCCTTGTCCATTGCGAAGATCACCCGTCTGCTCATGACGAAGTCCAAAGGTCAACTGATTTCCACACCACGGTAGGTACGACTTTTATACCTGGCCGTACAGTTGTTGGCGCGTTGGTGTATATTTAACGTGGGCACCGTCCCCGGTAGGCCTAACCCCACAAAGTGTTTGATATTGTTTTAAAAACCAACCATTGTCATCTAAGTTTCCATCTTTACATTCTCCTTGTTTTCATTTTCATCACTAACACTTGATTCTTCTCCTCCTTCTTCCTCTTCTTCCTGTTTTACTGATTTCTTATGTAGTTGAGCGTATTTTTCCAACTGTCTCCACATTTGTACTTCATGAGGAACCCTATTAAATATAGAAGTATCCACAGGTCCGTACAATATAGGTGCGTCCGGTTGTTTGTCCAAAGTGTCTTCCAAATAATCTTTAATAATAGAACTTGAAAACACTAGTTGTCTCAAGTATCTTGTTATTGGTTCAGTTGCACAGGTTAGAATAAAAAACTCTTCTCGATTAAGTTGAATCTTGTTATCATGTCTTGTTGTGTCTCTAAACCGCAATTGATGGTCACCACGATTCTTTATAATATCAATTTCCACATTTGAATCCAAAAGTCCTACTCTTGTCTTTCTTCCATACATGTTACTAGTTAAATAGCATTCTAGCAGATGCAAGTGCTTCATAAAAGATTCCCAAGCACTATCGGTGAACAAAATCATTTTGGGTCCATGAGTCAAAATTACAGTAGGTGAATAATCCGTCGATTTCATAACACCGATTAAAACACTTTTGTCCAAACTGGATGAGATTGGATAAAATATTCGCAAGAATACCTCACTCAATATGTTAGGAGAAATATTATCTTCAGTATCCCTTTTCTTCTTCTGTGCATTCTTTCTTCTTTTACCTTTTTCCTCAACATTATTACTGCCGTGGAGTTGTCCGCAAGCGTTGTGTTCATCTCCCTCCGGTTGACCTTGAAGATCTAAAAAGTCGGATATCTCCTTCTCAATATCTACTACATTTTCTTGTGTACCACTAGGAGAAGCCATATTGAATAAGATGCTACCCATACAAGAACAGGCAACAAACTGATGAGGAGCGACCTGAACACTCTGCTTTTATACTCGCGGAATGCATTGGAATGTAACAAAACCGGTTTTTTACAATACATTTTTAACAATTCCAGTTAAAGGTGTGTATGTTACGATTTTATCATGTAGAATTAAACAGTATGCAGTTGTATTAGCCGATATAGGCGCGTTGAATTCCATTTCTATTTTTATATCTACACTTGATGATTTTACCGATTCATTTTGTTTAGAACAATCGATTACAACTATAGGGTAACCATCTAAGTATTTTTCTGGTGATAGTAAAGGTGCATTCGTTTTACCATAATATGAACTTTGGAATCTTGCATACATATCGTACAATATGCTGTACTTTTTATTAGCGAATGACACATTTAAATTATCGTATGGAAAAAATTGTGAATTTAAATAAACTTTAATATTTTTCAAGTTGCAATGATCAAATTGGCCTGCATGTTTGGTGATGGTGTCTCTTCTGCCTGTTTGTAAACCAAATATAATATACCTGGCTCGTTCCACATAATTAGATGTTTTAACTGTCCAAGTGTGTCGATCCGTAGTTGGCAAGCTGGGATGTTCATGAAATTCCCAACTTCTAAAAGGAATTACAATATCACGATCAGCCTTTAACTTTCTTAATAGTAGCATTCTATGCTCGTCAGCTAATTTTACATGTGGAACTCTCCATACAATTTTGTCTAATGTTAATTTCCATTCTAAAGTTGCATCTGTTGTACCGTCTGGAGCTTTAATAATATCTTTATCGTTTGAAGATCTCAACAAAACTAATTCTTGTTTAACGTTTAATATTATTTTCCTATAATCTTCAGCAAAACCAAGCAACAAACGTAACGGAATATGAAAATCAAAATTTCCATTTGTATCTGGAGTGATTGTGTCTTTTGCAGGTAAAACCCATCCTGCAGGTTGTATTAAATTGGTTTCATTAGGTGATATAGATGTTAATCCCTTTAAAGTTGTTGCAATACCTACTTTTTTAGTAGAATCAACTGTTACACCTGATATTTCATATCTAATTTCATCAAACAGGAAAGCCATGGGATTATTTATAAATGGAACTGTTGTACCAGTAGTAGTACCGTCCTTTTTAGTAACTTTTCCTTCAATATACAAGTAACTTTCACATGGTAGTGTGTAAATGTCTTGATTTTGTATGGGAATACGAATTTCATCGTTATTGTTTAATTTTGATGAAGTGTAAGGGTTGTGGGTGTGATATTCTTTTTCCCATAGGGTTTCGTCGAATGTTGGACCCTGAGCTATATCCAGTATATCCATTTTCGGTTACTTTTAATCCAATTCTCTCTAAGAAACGAATGTTCTCGCGTGTTAACTCCTCCACAGCTGAAGAGCTACTAATGCGGATTCCCGTAGGTTGTTCGCTTTTAAATGTTAAACCCATGGTTTTGTATTAAAGTGTTGATTTTAAATGTAATCTAACCGTAATAGGCTCTTCTCGGAAATCTATCAAGTTACCGTCTTGATCCAATACGTTCAACACGATGTCTGAAATGAAAGTGGTGTTCAAAGGTAGATATACCAGGTTTTGCGGCTTTTCAACAATTTTAAATCCAGGTGGTACACTGGGGTAAAAAGTATGTATTATATGAGTATTTGCTCCATCTCTGTAAGCTCCTTGTATAATATTACAAGTTATGTCTATACTATTGACTTTTAATATTGTTACAGTTTGTTTACCGGAATGTGTTTTATTTGGTTCTAAAATCGCTCCATCTTTGGGAAATCCTAATAAATCACCAATTGAGTCTGACTTACTGAAATCTATATAATATTTTGAAGTAAGCTCAGCTTTCATTGTATTGTTATTACCTTTTAGCGTTATATTGTCTTTTCCCATTTTATTTTGCAAAAATTCATTAATATGATCAATTTCATAAGAACCTGTGGGTAGAGTGCAAACTTCCAAGTCTGTAAACTTCCCACTGGCATCTTTTCCTTTATAATAATGTAATAAGTTATTTTTACCTTCCGTAACATTGGGAATAGAGTTGTAAGTTGTAAAATCCAACAGTGCTGCCTCCCAAAATCTTCCTTTTTGCAAGCGTAACGCTGGAAAAAGGATACTTCGTAAAGTGGACGATTTTCCTGTTAATGATACCGTATAGGAAGACATCTCAATAGTGACTGATACTTTTAGCTAGGAATTCCAAACATAAATGGCCGCATATTGAAGTATTATCAGGTTGTTCTCTTTTATAGTTGTAATATATGTTTTTAGCAGATTTAAAGTAATGTTCAAGTTCTTTAGGTGGTGGCAAATTTCCAAAACTATCAAAATAATATACATTACTATTTAGTTTCTTATAACACACCCAATGGGTGCCGGACCCTTCAGTATTATCCAAATTTACGATTCCAGTCTCATTTTTCCATATTTTCTTTGGTAAACTGTCTTTCATAAATACTCCGCGAAAAAATGGTATTTTTAAACAGGAAATATATTTAAATAATTCAACATTAGTCAACGCTTTATGTGGTATAACCAATTGATTTCTTTTATTTAATATGCACGATACGGTCTTAGGTATAGACCAGCCCCGTTTTTTACCATTGACCATATTGTCGGTTTTTTATTATTTTTCCTCGGAGAACGTCTTTTTAGTCTAATATTACCACCATGTTTTCTCTTGGTTGATCCTTTTTTATTCTTACCCCTCCTTTTTCCACCTCCTACCGCTGTTTTAGCCTTCATACCTGCTGTTACCGCTAAAGCTGCTGCTTTTTCCGCAATACTAGCGTCACTAGACTTTACTCGTTGCCAAGCTATATTCGCTAGCTTTTTATCAGCGATTGACCTATTTTTTGAATCGGTAAACGTGGAATATGCGATATCGTGTTCTTTACAAGCCTGATCTAACTTATTTATGCCTGGATCACCTCTTTCCAGTCGTTTTTTCAATTTAGTTCCTGGTCCGCAATACTGATAACCTCCCGGTATGTGAAATTCGTATGGTAAAGCGTCTATTGCTCTGTTTACGATAGATCCTACTGGAATACGATTTAAAGCTTTACTTAACAGAGAAACCGCTGTGGACGTGATACCGCCTCCTTTCCGTATAGTGTCTCGATATGGACTGGTGTAATGAAACGCCATGATTGTCTTTTATATTCGAAAAGCGTAACCCATGTGTTACCTCTATGACAGGTTGCACATAAATGATGTAATATATGGTGTTATTTAATTAAATATCAAAATCACCCCAATCTGATGATCTAAACTTTTGTGTGTTATGATTAAAAAAATATTTATAAAGAATTTCTTGTTTAATCCATGTATTTCTCATTTTTTCGTCAATAGGTTTATGTTGTCCTGCTGCAATATAATTATGCATATCAAATAATAAATTACCTATTACTTTAACAAGAAAATTAACAGTTACAGCGTTATTGGCATAATCAGGGTCTGCAACATTTGTTAATCGTTTGTTATCACAATTCCACCATTTTTTTCCAGTTGGCTCTAATTGTATTATCTGTTCATAAGTAACAGCATCACCAGGCTTTTCACCAATACCTAAATTTGTCAATAACTTTCCTTTACCATCCCAAACATAATTGTTTTCTTCAAGCAAAGTAAACTTTTTATTTCCTTGTACAAATACATCTCCTTGACGTGTTACTACTTGGTTTTGTTTCACAAAACCGGAGGTTTCTTGTTTTAAAGTTTCCTTCATTTGACCCACCGTTGCACCATCTGATGGTGCAAAACCATCTTTTACATTCGCTAAACAATTACCAAGACAGTCAATAACTCCTACATCACGTGTAATACAATGATCTTTGATGTATTTTAAATTTACAGCATCATTTTCATTTTTTGGATAACCTATATCGTTAATAACAAATTTATAAAAAGAAAACCCATCTTTTGTCTTTTCAGGTATTATAGAATGTAAATAGCGTCTATTTATGCTGTCTTTTTCATCTACAGGGTCTGCTACGTTAGATATACGTCGATTTTCAGCATTATACGTTTTTCCATCGAATTTTAACGTATTTTTCAATTCCGATGATAAATAACCTCTGTTTATTGCATCAGCGTTTTGATTTGGCTTACCGACGTTGGAAATTCTATGATTACCCGCGTTATATGTGTTTTTGTCTAGTTTCAGTGTTGGTAATATCTCTTTTTTTAATACTTTTAAATTTATTGCATCATTTTCATCTGTGGGATCATTAATGTTTTTTAACCGTTTATTACTAATATCATAATCTCCATCAGGTGTTTGTGGTAAGCCAGCACCTCTTTTTAAAGTATTAAAGTAATATAATCCATCCGAGGAATATCGTCCGAACTTGTCAACACTCATGGTGCAACTGAATAACATTCTAGAGTGTAACCCATTTTTATAATATTAGTCTCGATTTCTAACCCATATCAGTTTTTATACAAATTCTTAGTCTTTATCAGTTACATTTTCATCGCTCCCGGGACATTTAAAATATTTAAAATTTCCACTAACTAATGCTCCGTCTGATTCATTTCGAAACACATGATTTTTATGAATAAATTGTTCACCAGACAATTTTCTAAATCCGCTAAATGAATTTGGATCTGCAATTAATATATTTTGATAATCATTTACATCCATTAATTTAAATCTTTGCTTATTATAAATAAACTCTTTATTTGCACTGTCATATTGTAATGTTTGTCCTACAGTTGCAGCATCATTTGGATCTCTTCCATTATGCAAGTATTTTATTACTTTATTTTTACATGTAAAAAATCTAAAAGAATGATCTGGATCTAGATGTACGGTTTGTGATAAAGCAGCTGCATCATGTTTTTCATAACCCCATCCCATATTTGATAACCCTTTACCCATGCAATCCCAAGCATTATTTTTGTATGTTAATAAATTAAATTTTTCATTACCTTGAACAAATTCATCCCCTTGCTTTGATACTACTTGATCTTGTTTTACAAAAGAGGTTGTTTCTTGTTTTAAGGTTTCCATCATTTGACCCACTGTTGCACCATCTGATGGTGCCGAACCATCTTTAACATTCGCTAAACAATTACCTAGACAATCAATAACTCCTACATCACGTGTAATACAATGATCTTTTATATATTTTAAATTTACAGCATCATTTTCATTTTTCGGATAACCTATATCGTTAATAACAAATTTATAAAAAGAAAAACCATCTTTTGTCTTTTCAGGTATTAATGAATGTAAATAGCGTCTATTTACGCTGTCTTTTGCATCTTTAGGATCATCTACGTTGGATATACGTTTATTTTCAGCAGTATACGTTTTTCCATTGAATTTTAGCGTATTTTTTAATTCTGATGATAAATAACCTTTGTTTATTGCATCAGCGTTTTGATTTGGCTTACCAACATTGACAATTCTATGATTACCTGCGTCATATGTGTTTTTCTGTAGTCTTAATGTTGGTGATATATTTTCTTTTAATACTTTTAAATTTATTGCATCGTTTTCATCTGTGGGATCTTTTATGTTTTTTAACCTTTTATTAGTTATATCATAATCTCCATCAGGTGTTTGTGGTAAGCCAGCACCTCTTTTTAAATTATTTGCGTAATATAACCCATCCGAGGAGTAACGTCCGAACTTGTCGACACTCATGGTGCAACTGAATAGTAATCTAGGGAGTAACGCATTTTTATGAGATTACCCCACGGTTTCGGAGTTCATCCACTAAAGCCACCCATTCGTTTTCCAATCCAGTATGACCCGCTTCTTTAGCTTCATGTATTAGTTTCATTCTATCCACCAATTTATTGATATTATTGTAATAAATCACATTTGTGTTATATAGTTTCTTCATTAAACCTGTACCTGTAACAGATTTGTTTCTTTTTCTTGGTTCTGGAGCACTTATATCCAAAGTGGATGACACAAACCTTCGTTTTACAGGTTTTCTTGGCATTATCGGCATTGGTTGTCTTCTCGTTGTTGGTATTAACTTGGATACAAATACTCTATATTTTAAAGACCTAGATCTAAAAACTGGCTGGTCAGCTAAATACTTCCTCCTGTATGCATTGGTGTGTTCCAAAATCTGTTTATATGCTTCCATATCTTCTTCTTTAACTAACAATTCTAAAGGCTTTTTTTCAAATAATAATTCAAATAATCCTCTTGTGCCCTTATATCTTTGATTACCAACAATAATATTATCATCTTCATCAATGTTTACCGGGCTATTACCAACCATTAAACCTTCTTCTGTTAATCTTACTCCATAACTATGGTAGTTTTTATTAGGATTTATTCCAGCTAACATTTTTATCATGTATTTCCTTCCTAAAGGTCCTTTGTTATGAATGTTTTCACCCAACAAGCTTATGTTTGACGGACCTTCCCTTGCTTCTTCTTCTTTTTCCTCTTCACTAGCAGTTGATACATCTTCATGTCCTCTTTTAGCTTTTACTTCATATAATTCTCTTATACCACTATAGTCTGGTGATTCTAGCTCTCTTTCAGGTTCTTCACCGGTAAAACCACTATATGTAGAGGATTCCAGGTCTTCATCACTAAAATCTTCTGATTTTATATTTTCTCTTTCAAACTTTGTAATAGGTGCAATTGCATCTCCTTCCAAAACGGGTTTAGCAAATTTTTTGTTTAATTGTTTCAAGGGTTCAGTAATAGGTTTAAAAGTAGATTCAAGAAATTTCTCCCTTTCGCTAATACCTAATTTTAATGCTCTGTTTTTATCCCGAATAGAATCACTAAGTGATTTTATTTCCTTTATTAACTTTTCTTGGTTAACCATGTTTGTAGCAAGACGTGTTGTACAACAATGAATGTTTTACATCATGATCAGTGTATTAGTATAAATTTATCAAATCCTATCCTGTATCGACCATTGTTTAGCGGTTGTTCCTTTATAATTGTTAAAAACCCATACTTTTCAGCCCAAGCCTTTCCACACAACTCTTTAAATCGTTCGAATGGCATATCCGCACTTACATGGTCATAATATATGTGTTTTAGGTTGGTTTCATCCTGTTTAAATACAATTAACATGTTTGCATTGTCTCTAATGAGCTGTTTCGGTATTTTGCTGTAAGTTTGACCAATATAAATGCTATCTATGTTGTTATGTCGACCCATGGCGAAGTAATTCCTTATTGTATTTTGATTTTCACAAGATACATCGTCAAATATGAATACTGAGAATGGTTTAGCCTCTTGCGGTTGCATGACACTCTCGCTCGCGTTAAATTTAAAATATTTAACTTCAGGTACATTATTGAGTATTTGTTCCAATAACTGATATTTTGGTTGTTGTAGTGACTTTGAAAATACATATAAATTATTAAAACGTAAGCCTTTAGGGTTTGTAATCAAATTGAATACTACATTTGTTTTTCCACAATTGGAAGGACCGGTAACCAGACAACGCACCGTGTTTGGTAACAAAACACCGTGTTTCCCAGTATTGAATTGAGAACCATCCACTGTGAGTTCATCTATATTATTAATAGTAAAATTGTCTTTTTGCGGTATTATCTCCATCCTTTGTAATGGTTCAACCCAAAATGATGCTCTATCATTATATTAGATCCTTTTTAGGTATCCAAGAATCTTCCGTCTTATTAAATCCTAACCATCTTACTTTAACCTTATCTTTTTTGCGTTGCAACACCTTTTCTACTAGATATACATCACCTACTGTTGATTTTAACATTTCATGTCCATAAAAACCTCCTTCAAGCAATTGTCCTTTATTATCTTTTAAAATGTAAGTTTCTGGTACTGTAGGTTGCACCTTAAATACGGTAAATACCTCATTTGTCCAGTTCGGAAGATATCTTTTACTGAATACACCTTTGTATTTGCTTATTCGCACTTTATCACCAACATTAAACCTTTTAGGCTTTAGTTTTTCAACTTTTGGTTTAGTATTCATTTTTATACGTTTTAATACAAGTTTTTCATTTTTATTAGTCACCTGGCTTGGTTTCATACCGATAGTTCTATGAAACTTGTTATTGTAATCGCTTATAAGTTTTGGTAACACATCAATCCATACGTGTGATCCTCTGTTGGAAAACATCTTATACATCGCACCTTTTAAAGTTCTGTTAAATCTTTCAATTATTGATGCTTTTACCTCTGAATTGGTTGAGTAATGGTTAATGTTGTGTTTTTTCATTAAATTTGCAAATTCCTTATTAAAATATTCTTTTCCATCATCAGTTTGTAAATGTTTTATAGTATGTTTGTCTCTTTGTATAGCTGTTTCCATTGCTTTTGTAACACTTTTGCCACTTTTATCTTTTAGTGGTAAAGCATCTGCCATTTTTGAAAAACAATTAATAATAGTCAAT
Organism: Neoaliturus tenellus; assembly: GCA_030545055.2. Taxonomy (NCBI): domain Eukaryota; kingdom Metazoa; phylum Arthropoda; class Insecta; order Hemiptera; family Cicadellidae; genus Neoaliturus; species Neoaliturus tenellus. The sequence goes on from CM061535.1 coordinate 28,708,492, forward strand.
ATGTATTTAAATCCTCTATTTTGTTTACTATAAGGAATCATTTCGATTAAATCCGCTTGATATAAATCATTTATTCCTTTTATCACTGTATTTCTTCGTGGAAACTTTCTTCTTGCAGGTTTATGAAGCTCGTTGACAATTTCTTGCTTCAAGTTCTTCATATTGCAGGTTTGAATGTTTCATGTATCACATGTATAATCACAATGAATGTTGTCTTAAATATTCACATCATTTATATAGGTCAAGGTCATCCAAACTTGTGTAAAAAAATGGGGAACACGGCGTTTGACTTGCCGTGTTCCCCATTTTTTTACGGAAGGAGAAAGGAATAAGGTCGAAGTTGTAGAAGGACGAAGAATAGGTTACTAGTCGATAGGGTTTAGAGAGTAGTGGCCAAAAGGAAGAGTGTGAATTTTATCCGGCATAATATGCCTTTTATCATCTCGAGCTGATAGTGCCCTTTTAACTTCAGTGACACTGTAGACCTCATGTTTAAAGCTTCTGATAGTGTTGAACGTTGCAGACATTGTAGAATCTTCAAACAAGCAGGTCTTGTAATGGTCAAACGTCACATGTTTCTTCAAGTACGATGTTTTGACTCCTTTTGCTTTCTTGACTGTCGGTGTGTTGTTCTCGTTGTACATTTTAAATGAATACAATTTTGCCATCAGTGCCACTATTTCTTCTAAAGGCATTCCATTTGCTTCATCTTTAAATTTTCCGATTACTTTTTTATTCTTTTCGTTGTAATTTGGATGGTTTTTCGGATAGTCAGAGAAGTCAAAATCGTCTTTGTATGGGAAACTCCTTAGGTCTTCATACATGTCCAAAGTCTTTATCCAGTAGATAAACGCGTCGGTATCCATGTATGCAACTCCAATGTTGTCTCTTCCGTAGTGTTTAACCATTTTGTTGTAATGGAAATCATACATTAAAGTTTTACTTATATCCAAAATTGACATTCCAATGTATAACGGACGATCCATCACTATTGTTGTTTTCTTCATACTTACGGCAACTAGATCTTCGTTTATAATCATAGATGTTCCAAAATTTGGTTTTTGCACTAATTTTTCCAATTTCTTAGGATCACTTACTAATTTTACAATCTTGTGTTTTCTTTTGTTTTCTAAGGTCTTCCCGAAGATGGCGTTGTTCATCAATTTGTAAAAGTCCTTTTCAAATGCTGATGTTGCTGCTGCTCTTCTTGTAGTGTTGGAATCAATATATGGTTTCAACCAACAAGACTGGGTGAATTCAATTGCTCTATGAATTCTCACCACACGTAGACCCAATTCAAGAGCTTGTTGAACTACCCAGTAGTGAGCCACATACCGATCTTTATTCTCCAACGTCATCATTAATTTCGGCCATCTTCCTGTCGGTGAAACTTCAGTCTTGGCTAGGAGAGGCAAGTCGTAGTGATGGTCATGAAGGTGCTCCGGATATTCGAAATCACAGTCCAAAATATAGCCTTTTGGACCATTCTTTGGAATCTGTGAGATGTCACCGATGGTGGCCGGGTCGATCCATTTGAAGTCAGCGTAGGGAAGCGGATTTGACATTGCCCAACCATAAAGGTTGTTTGCGTCAAAGTAACCAAGGTAGACCGATGGTTGTCTCTCATCGAAGCCTGGGATGTACTTGTTGTTAGCTTTGACATGACGTGTTACAGCTTGTGTCAAACCGCCCCGTACACCAGATTCTATCATGAGCACCATATCAATATCTGTTAGAAGTTCCAATCGACAGTTGGTTGACTTTAGCATAGCTTGCCATGCTAATCCTGGAGATGTGTACGAGTGTAGAGGGTCCAGTCCATAGGCGGAGAAGCAGGTGTTTCGAAATTCTTCCATCACATCGCACAGCAGAGTTACGTCCAATTTTATGTAAAAGTCGGAATATTCCCCTAAGGTTTGAATGTTTAGTTGGTTCCAAACATTACAAGCATGATTGTAGTCTTCAACGGAGATTTCACTTTCATTTAACTTGCTATTGAAGGCTTCAATCGGTGGCAGACTGGTTTCTTCGAATTTTTCTGCAGAAGTTATGTAATCATAGGGGAACACTCCTTTACGCATTACTAAGTCCAATTTATCTTCAGGTACAATTTTGCTGGTTTCTTTTAGATCTTCTCTTCTTAGGTTCTCAGACAATTTGCTCAAACTAGATGACATAAATCTATAAGAGTCTACGAAGCGAAGTTTAATTTTACCTACTGTTTTTGAGAAACTGATGTACTTCTCCAATGTTTCAGCTAATACTTCGATTTTTCCATCATCTCGTCCTAACTCTGGGATAATGAAGTGGGAGTCATAGCCGCTAAGATTGTGTAACACGACAGGGATAAAGTTTGGCAGTTTGTAATTTATATTGCATGAATTACAAGCAGCTCCTCTGTATAACCCTGTCAGGTGATCGTGATCTCTTACTTTTTGATTTTCTTCACTGAAGCTCTTCTTGCATAAATAACATCTTGTTGCCAAATTGTATTCTTCTTGTTGATTTTGATTCAAAGGTTCCATAGGTAAAACATTACCGAATAAGCGTTGCACCTTTTCAGCAATGTCATACAACTGGTCTACGAAATGCTTAGCGGCTTCTTCCCCACGGTAGAGTATCGGAGTGGATGTTAAGCCATAGTCTTGCAACTGTTCTTCAGGCAAAGTCGATTTCACCAATAAGCAAAAACTGTTAGGTTGATGCAGTTGATATTTGGTTCTTCTAGTCACCTCACCATCCGGAAGCTCCTGTGGTACTAACGTGGATTCGAAATCTGCGTAGACGGCTACTGGAATCCGATATTGGTGAACTGTTTTGTTGAATTGGATGAACGCTCGAGATGGCGGCGGCAGACTAATCTTCACTTCATAGTTGTCATTACAAAGTCTTTGGTGTTCCTTCAACCACTCCGATCCTCCACGTCTCAAATCTTTATTCGTAAAACAAAAGCATCTCTTACACACTGTCACTCTAATTTTATTTTTCGTTAATTGTCGTACAACCAATGCTTCAAAATCTTTTATCCACACATAATGTGAAATTTCGCCTTTAGTTATCAATAATAAATCAGTATGGTTTCTTTGCTCCACTTTTCCAACTCGTAGAGGATACACATTGTTCGAATCATCTAAGCCGAACACGTTAACAGAAACACCTGGATTTTGTTTCTCAAATTTTGCAATTTGATTAAGACTCACAGGATACGACATTCCTCGGAAGTTGTAGCGGTGTTCGTTTTCATAATATTCCCTACCAACTCTACAAGGATTATGTTTTACATACTTAGTTAGCATCGCATACTTAAAACATTCATTATCCCCGTTTGTAACATTTCTGCAAGAGTTGGTGTCTTTAATTTTCTTTGGTAGAGGGATAAAGCTGCTACCCCTCATACCATATCCATGCTTGTGAACCCTCACATCCATACCTTCAATCGATGATAGCGTCCAGCCAGATCCTCTTCCTTCGTGTTCTTGGAGTTTCATTAGCAGTTCATTCAAACAATCTTCTAAAATTTCGTTGATATCAGATGTGGTTGTAAGGGTTCGGTTTTTAGCAATGAATGCTCTCGGTGAGTTTTCACCATTGGTATTAGTAAACATAGCCTCCAACACCAATCCAAATTTAATAAAGTTCAATCTTGCTAATTCTTCCATCAATGTTTTTACAACTAAATTTTTAGCTTGGGTTATAAAGTTTTCCAATTCCAATTGCACATTATTAATTTTGAAATGAGTTACAACTGGTCCTGGCAAGGCTGTGGTGCGCAGTTGTCTTATTTCTTCCACTTCTTCTGTATCCTCTTCTTCCATATCCTCTTCTCGGGTACGCAGTTGTTTTACATCTTCCACTTTTTTTCCTTCCATTTCCTTTTCAATAAATCCTCCAGCTGTAGATGGTCCAGCTCCGGCAAATTGAATAACACTTGGTCTTCTTCTTTGCATTAACTGTAAATAGCTAGCCCAGTCCTTCTGCTTCTGGGGTTTTTCCAAAAACCGATCAATCGCATCCAAGTCTTCTTCACTTACTACAATCTCTTCTTTTCTGTCCTCTTCACGATGCAATTCTCGGTGTAACTGTAGATAGCTATCACAGTCGTCCATCTGTTTCTGGTAGTTTTCCAATAACCGATCAAACGCATCCAAGTCTTCTTCACTTACAACAATCTCTTCTTTTCTGTTTTCTTCATGATGCAATTCTCGGTGTAAAACAAAGATATCTTCATCTTGGAAAAACTCACCACAAATATCGCAAAGAGCCATTTTTGAACAAGTTTGGCTTTGAGTGTGCACTCGGTGAATGTCCAAGCAATAATGAGCAGCGCGCTCAACCGGGTCCCTTTATACCCGAGGTTGAAGGGTGGGGGAAGGTGACGTCATATACATCCGGTTTATCAATCATTTAGTAAATTTGGCTTTTAAACACCCATTTTCAATATATTCTTCAACAGGCTTGATAAACCAATAATGTTTGGTCTAAATCCACTACTTTGTACAAATATTTTGAAAGATGTCTGTTTGAGCAAGTTTATGTGGAACAAGGTCACTTGGAATTATTATTTTTAGCGGGGATAGAGCACTGCAATAGAGCCATGGTATAGAAGTGGTGTATCCATCCAATTGGTTTGCCCTTTTTTATACCCCCACCAACTATGCATTTATGTGGGTCAAGGTCGCGTAAAAATACCCTTTGAGCGGGGGATAAACCACTAAGCAGCATGCTAGTCCATTGCCGCAAAGTGATCTATCCCCCGCTCTGTTCTACAAAAACCTCAATCAAGTCCAAGTTCAAGTCCTAGTTTAACACTTGGTTGGGAGAATTACATTAGTTTGATACTTATTTCTACCGTTACACTTGCTCCATTCTCAAAAAGATATAAATAATATAATCCTGGGTACTGTTCTTTTTCACGTCCTGCATGTTCCTTAATAAAGTCGAAGGCCAATCTTTTTGAATATTCATTATGAAACACTTCTCTTACACAAACAAGGATTTTTTCTTCGAGAAATTTCACTTGAATTGTTGTTAGTTTGCTTACATCATCCTTGTCTATCAGGGGTAGCTTGTAGGTGAAAGTATTTGGTGGTAGTTTGTGCGTTCTATCAAGTAAACAACAAAATTTTTTATACAATTTCTGCTCATTGTCTGTAATACTATTAATACCAAACAGATTATAGTACGAAGGATCATAAGGTATACGACGATACATTTTAAGAACCGGTCAGCATAAGCGCTGGAGCTAAAATGAGAAATGCGTGCAACCCGGCCGCCTTATATCCCCACCGGGTGACCACGCCCAAGGTACCCGGAGGGGGGGGGGGGGGGCACTTCTCGTCCGGAGCAAAAAACTTTTTGGTCAAGGTCAAAAATTTTTCCAAAAAAAAAATCCCGGGGGGGGGGGGCACTTCTCGTCCGGAGCAAAAAACTTTTTGGTCAAGGTCAAAAATTTTTCCCAAAAAAAAGTTCGGGGGGGGGGGGTTCGCACTTTTTGTCGGGGGGGGGGGGGGCACTTCTCGTCCGGAGCAAAAAACTTTTTGGTCAAGGTCAAAAATTTTTCCCAAAAAAAAGTTCGGGGGGGGGGGGTTCGCACTTTTTAAAAAAATAAGCCCCACTTGAGACATTTATGTTACCATAGCTGAAGCCTCCCAAGGGACCCAACTATAAACAACTCCAAAATTGTGGGTTACAAATACCTAACTGTTATATTTTTTAACAGACATTAATGTATTAACTGTGTTAATAAGACCTGACTGTTAAACACTTTGAAAGATTTTACATATTTAGGTCAAGGTCACAAAAAAACTTTAAAAAAATAAGCCCCACACCCCCCTTTGGGGGTGTGAGGCACTTAGGTTGTCATCGCTGTAGCCTCCGAAGAGACCCAACTATGACAACAAGGCAACATCCAATGTCGTGTACCCTTCGCCACGCAAGACTTGTAAACATTTACTGCATTGTTTTTTCAGTAGCTAACAAAGATTCATTTACATAATTTTGTGTTTCCAGAAGGAAACAAACAAACTGAGGACACCCTAGTGGCTTACGTCCTCGTCCGAGTGCAGAGGCCGCCGCAACCTTTTGCATGCCAGCGTACAAACGGACATGCTCCCAAATGCCATCCGCAACCTTTTGCATGCCTGGCAGGAGCCTACCGATAATTAAAATAGGCTTTACACGGGGGCCTACTCCCGTAACCTATCTTTAATATTTTTAATTTACAATGCATTGAATTTTTACAAGTCTTTGTGGGTCAAGGCCACACGGACATTAAAAAATTTTGGCCCCCGTACATCCATGGCGAACCACGAATGTTCGGGGGCCTTGGGGACTAAAAACACAAATAGCTAACAAAGATTCATTTACATAATTTTGAGTTTCCAGAAGGGAAACTAACTGAGGACACCCTAGTGGCTTACGTCCTCGGTCCGAGTGCAGAGGCCATCGGCTTATTACCCCCATATAGGCGTACAAACGGACCAACTCCTATTTCTCAGCCGCATTGAAGCATGCATGAGAGTTCTCAGCCGCATTGAAGCATGCATGAGAGGAGCCTACCAATTATTAAAAGTGGCTTTACACGGGGGCCTACTCCCGTTCCCTGACTTTACAATTTACTTTGAGCATTGAAAAAGCTCAAGGGGGGATTGCTAAAACAAGCGTATACACTTTAGAAACAAATAACACACTTACAACACACAATTGAGCTCAACGTAGTCAATGCTGGAACAAGCACATACACAATAAACACATAACAAACAAGACACAAAGGATAAAAGACACAGGAGACATAGGGTATAAGTAAAACACTCTCATATAAAGCAATTCGCAATACCCAAACGCAAGCGCAATATCTTACAACTAATACAAGTCTTAAAGTTAGAGTAGACTTCGCTAAACACTGAAGGCGCCATTCAATGTTTAGTGATGCCTATGGCGGTCCGTCCCGGTCGTTCACGTTCAACGCGCGGGAGCGGACTGCGAGCCGGCTCTGGCTGGACCCCCTTATATCCCCGCCGGGGCTGCCACACCCAGGATATCAGGGGTGGGGGAGGGGGTGGGGGTGGGGTGGGGGTGGGGTGGGGGGGGGGTTCGCACTTTTTGTCGGGGGGGGGGGGGGGGTTCGCACTTTTTGTCGGGGGGGGGGGGGGGGGTTCGCACTTTTTGTCGGGGGGGGGGGGTCCGCACTTTTTGTCGGGGGGGGGGGGGTCGCACTTTTTGTCGGGGGGGGGGGGGTCAGGTAAGTTAAGTGGGTCAAGGTCACCCACGACACTTGTACTCTAAGTGTTGGCTGTACCCCCACCACAACTGGGTCCCTAGGCTGCACAACACCGCTTCGCCAGTATGTCTCCGGCTTCCATGCGGTGCGTCTCGCTGTTCCATAGCTCTCTATATGTAAGTAATTTTACAAGTTCTGAATGTAGGTCACTACACTTTAACTCTGGGACGATATCGACTTGTAGTATTTCAGTGTTTTGACTCAAGGTCATCACACTTTAACTCTAGCACATCGGTTATCGTACCAGAGGTGCTCAATAACCTAACTTGTAATGTTTAGGGTGGCGTTTGCACGCCACATGGTATCGCCATGACTGTCCAGTCCAAGTTTTGAGTTAAATTAATTTTACTGTAATCTTTTCCATTTCCGCTTCGTTTTGCCAAAGTATAAGGTGTCGCTTAATAAAGTGGTATTTCTCTAAAGTTATAGGAGATTGCAGGGATACAATTAGTTTATTTAGGAGACTCTTCATCTTGGAGTTTAACACAATTTCCACTTTGACTTTGCTTCCTCGGCTCTCACAGCCTAAGCTGTACAGAAATGTTTCTTCTAGTGCCAACTCGGGCCAAGAGAACAGTGTGTTGACTGTAGGACAGCTCATGGTGAAGTGATGCGATACTCCAGCGTTAAGCCTCACCTTCCCCCGCCACTGTGACCTTCCCCCACTCCTGCTGTTTCCCCCACCTCTTTTCCCTTGACTCGTGCGCTACAAGCAGTCTCTCAGTATTGTGTGGACTTTTGTGAGGAGACGCCATGTCGCGGGACACTTTGGGTAAGAAACTTAGTCGTGTTAAGGCTTTATTAGTTGCTCACTGTCCACCACTCAAAGTTAAGGGGGTTTCGACTTTAGCTAAGTGGCGCAAACTATTGCGCGGACACCCTAAGTTTTATACAAAACGGACTAATGTCAGTTTTACTGATGAGGATTTGTTTAAAATATTGGATGAAATGACTTTTCCTTGCAAAATTCAGTTAGTTACTCCCATTCCTGACAGTTTAGAGTCTTAGTCTCTCAAGCCGATATACCTAGAGTACACAGAGCCGGACAGTCAGTCGCTCGGTGTCTGTCGTAGGGTGCACATCGCGGTTGTAGTACTGGTCTAAAGTAAGGCAGCTGGGCTAGTTCAAGGTCACCCGAGCGGTGTCACATGACGGTTTAGGCAGAGTCACATTGCAAACTTCAAGTTTCCTCTGCACTTTTGCTGTTTCTCATCGCAAATTCGCTCCAAGTCGTCAAGGTCATGGGAACCGGACTAAAACTCGGAGCGTAGTGCGAGAAACCGCAAAAGTGCCAAAAAATTTTAGGTTTCAGCGTGACCTTGACCTTTGTGACATCGATGACGTCATTTTGGTGACGTAAGGGGTGATGACGTCATCCGCACGTCATTTCTGTGACGTCATGGGTGTGACGTCATGGATGTGACGTCATTAGTGATGACGTCATCGATTGCGTCATCGATGACGTCATCGATGACGTCATCAGTGGGGTCATTGACCTCGATGACGTCATCGCTCAGGTGACCTTGAAGTGAGCCAGCAGCCTTACTTTTGCACTACTGGCGCAAATTGGAAGCAAGTAAAGCACTGCATGACATTCTGAGAGGGGCCCTTTAGCCCTCTTAAGACCTTTAATTTGATATATCCTTTGGGAATTTCAGGGAACTTTTGGGAGGAAGGTCGTCAATTGATGCCATAGAACCCATTTTGAAAATAAAGTAGCTGTCCAAAAACTACATCATTTTCCCTATTAATTTTACTATACACTATTAGTGCAATTTTCTAATAAAGAACAATTTAAACTCTAACTCACAGTTCGTGTAAACAGCATGCATGCTATCACGAGATGCAAGTGCAGTTCAAGGTCACGCCTGGCCTTGGAATAAGCCCTGATAACCGCTGATAAGCCCTTCTGTTGATTTGTTTTGCCATTTGCATAATATGTCTGGGGCGTTATACACCGTACTAAACCACCATACGCACCTACGCAGTAAACAACAATACGCAATTTCCTCTTGGCACAAATACTGTCAACGTCATCTGGTCTAATTCTGACTCATGATTTAAGTGTAACGTTGCAGTTCGTTACATTGGAATTGTTTTCGTGGTTCAGCAAGGGACCTTTAGGAGTATACACTTGAGTAGGCAAGATAATGAAAATGGACAAAGTAACTAACTAGTTTCGCTTCCATGTATATTGATCGAGTCCCCTTCGGGAAATATGCTTAATCTGTTTTTGTATTATTCCTAGTAATAAAATCATATATATTAGTAATTTTTTCGAAATGAAATTATATAATAAAACTATACCCTTGGAATATACTTGGAATCTTAATTTGTAGCCTATACTTGGCTCTTAATTACTAAAGGTTTTTTCCTAAATCGGATATGATAGGCTTAATGTATTGAGGTCACTCATGATCGTTATTTAATTTAATTCTATAAATTAAGTTAGTTGCTTTTCAAAGATTTAGACCGTTCCTCATCAAAACTTTATAAAATACTATAGGAGGATGCACACAAAAAACACATAACCATACAATTTTTTAAAACAGACTAATCAACTCTCAAAGTCGTAGTCTCTGTACAAACTACATTTTAAAAGCTAAATAATTGAAAGGTCGATTTAAATTACTTCCACATCAACCCTTGGTTCCTATAACGTGCGAACATCCCACCAGCTAATTTATCTATTCCAATTGATATCTTATCACTTCTCCAATCTTCCTAAAAACGTCTGAACTGTGCGACCAAACTTACATTTTCATAATTTGTTATTTTCTAGAAAGGAATCCTAAAAAGAGACTCATACATTTATCAATTAAGGTCTCACTTTGGACCCTTCACAAAGATGAGCCATAAAAATGTTTGTGCAAGAAACTGACTAAAATAGGTAAACCACGTACCTTCGTCAAAAAGGTTCATGCGTGTTTTCCTTCCACGACTAGTTTCGCTGCAACGGCAGAGTCCTCAGGTGGTTACACACAATTTCACCCAAGAAGGCTTCGTTACATAAATGATTTTTTGATTTGATTCTGCTCGCTGCCGTTGCAACGAAACTAGTCGTGGAAAGAAAACACGCATGAACTGTTTTGACGAAGGTACGTGGTTTACCTATTTTAGTCTAAAATATACAGTTCAGGGGCTAAAAAATGGAATTTAATTAAAGAAACTGAACTGTTTTATAAACTACGTTTCGATATTTTTTACAAGATAGGAGCCTGAGAGGGTACTGTATCCCCTAGAGAGACGAAGTAGGCCTACACTACACTGCTAGGGTACATAAGAGTACAGTTACAGGACAGTAGTGGCTCTACAGATAGTGAATTTTTACGAAATGGACGTTGACCATAATATGAGAGTCTACTACTACTCTCCAGTTTATCACTTCATTATTCCGTTCTTATCTTCATTTTCAGGAAGCTCGTTGATAAGCTTACTTTGTTAGTACTAAAACCTTTATATTTGTCAGTTAAAATCTATTCTGCTTTTAAATGATAATTATATCTCAATATGAGCACTAACGTTATCTTCCAAATGGTTATAAGTGAACACAGTTCTCCACAGGTGCTTTTTACTAACTGGTGTAACTGGAGCTATTGCTGCAAACATCGACGTTGAAATAAATTCAAGTGAAACTAAATTTAGATTCTTCCCTTTGTTTTAGAAACTTCTTTGTGTTAAATGTTGCTTACATATTTTTAAAACTTTTAATATTCATTAAAATATATTTGGTGACGAAATGTTTGGACAGGGCTCGTTGGTTGATGCACTCTTTAAGTAGCTATGAGACTAGGCCTGTCCTTCTCCTTTAGATATATTCTCAAATATGTGTAAAAAAAACTAATTCCATTATCCCTTCGCAGATGATACCTTCGCAGATGATACCTTCGCAGGGCATCGAATGGTGGTCATACTGAAGCGTTTCAGCTCATTGCTTATTAAAAAAACTTATTTTTTTATATATATTCTGTAAAAATATACTGGAAACAAGGTAGTTGTTTATTAATAACCGGCATTATTGTTTTTTACGTGTCTGACAACAAAAAACGGCACTCCAATCTTTTTAGGTCTTAGGGAAAAAGTTGTTTTGTTACTATCTAACATTGACCTGGTGGTAGGCAGCGTTATCGTTTATTTAGTATTATTAATCAATTTATTGTATATTGTGTTATTATTTAGTTGTCTTATGGGTCCAGAGCCAAATAGGACCAAGTATAACTTATGCTTGGTCCGAGAACTGGACTACTCCAACCTCAACCTCCACAACTGCCAACTTCAGGGTTGCTCTTCAATATAATAAACTACAGTTCTTACATAATATTTTTAATTATATAAAATAGTCATAAGTTACAGTAGTGCTTAGTATGTTTTCTCATTGTAAGTGTGCTAGCTAATTTTCAGTTGAAGCAAATCTTTCTTATCTACTTTGTAAATATTTCTGTGAATTATAGATTCTACTCATCACTCTAATGTTGTGTTATGGTATATGACCTTAGTAGGGAAGGTTAGCCGGTCCTGCTGCAGGAGGAGCAAGGAGGAGCAGTCCCCCCCCCAGGACCTCCCGGCGGCTGACCCCCCCCCCCCCCCCCCCCCCGAGGACCTCCCGGCGGCTGACCCCCCCCCCCCCCGGGGACCACGTGTGGTGTTGCAACCCGACCCTCGGCCAGGTGCGACATTCCACACCTAGGGGAGCCGGCACAATAGACCGACCACACCCCTGCGTGGTCTACAAGATGAAAACTAAATAACACGATCACTGTGTTATATAGTCAACATCTTGACTTAGATTAGTTTTTGTTTGTTTGTTTTTTTTTGTTTTTTTTTCTATTTACATTTATTCATTAATATCTCTTTTTTTCCTTTTTTCCTTTCTATTTTTTTTTCTATTTACAATTATTTATGTACAACTATGACTAAAAACTAAAGCTAAACTAAACTAAGGGAGAAGGAAAATCTTTTTATTATGTTTTCCTTGCGGCGATGGCGGCCTCCATCGCAGCGAGTTGAGCGAAGACTATTGTAGTCTGCCCACTGCTCTGGAGATTGAGGCTGAGCGGAGTACGTCTCGAAGAACAGCTCCTCCATCTGTGCTTGTGTCTCCTCGAGTTGATGGAGGGTACCGTCACGCAACGCTGCCTCCGCCGTCGCCTCCGCCATGGCTACCATGGCTGCCGCCTCCGCCGCTGCCGCCTCCGCCGCCGCCTCCGCAGCTGCCGCCGCTTCCGCCGCCTCCACCTCCTCTGCCGCCGCGATGAGGATGCCGTCCTCCTCTATGACGGCTTGTTCGACCTCCTCGGCCGCGGCGACGAGAGCATCGTCGTAGGATACCTCCAGAAGCGACGACATGGCTGTGAATGAGTGGATCGACGCAGGGTGGAAGGGAGCCAGGAGTGGGGACAACACCTGGCGTCCGCGCCTTTGTCTACACCAAACCGGGTTTGGCACCGACCACCCAAGTGGCTGACCCCCCCCCCCCCCCCCCGAGGACCTCCCGGTGGCTGACCCCCCCCCCCCCCCCGAGGACCTCCCGACGGTGTTGCAACCCGACCCTCAGCCAGGTGCGACATTCCACAGCTAGGGGAGCCGAAGACAATAAACCACACCCCTGCGTGGGAACGACCGCTCACCATCTGTCGAGTTACATAACAGCGCGTCTCTTATTTCCCACCGAGCTGCGCGTCCCTTCCACGGCCGCCATCTTACCCAACCGGAGCGTCATTCTGACTGCTACCGCCACCTCGTACAGACGTGCTCGCGATCCGCTCCGCGTACCAGTGCAAGTGAAGTGCAAGTGTCAGTGTTCCTCTGGATATTCATATATTCAATTGTAAGTATCTTTCCTTATTTACAATAACTAGTTTTAATTACATTTAGTTTTCCTTTTTATTATGGTTTTAGCAGATTCATCTTAGTCAAGAAAGTGAAAGAGTGGATTTATCATAGTTTGATTACTTACTTCACAATGACGTAACACATATTGAAACTAATTATTTTAATTTTTTTTTTTTTAACATTTGCCCTCCTGTACCAAAGAAAAATAATTATTCTAATATTTAATTTCCGTAAAAATAATTCAACTAGTAATGCTATTTTGGAGATTCTACAACACTTCACATATTTAAACTAAACATTTTAATTTTATTAAAGTTTTGCATTTTGGCATTGCATATCTAGTTTCTGTAACAATAATTTGAACCAGTGATGCGGTTATGGATATTTTTTATTTTTATTTTGCCTATAATCCGTATTCACTTAGTGTTCTTGCATACTGAACGTAAATTCTCTTCTAATAATGAGCTTCTGTAACGATAGATGCAGCAGTATTGTGGTTTGGATTTTTCATATGGCCTAAAACCTATCTTCATACTGTTTGCATATCGAAAGCTGAGTTTATATACCAATAGTTAAACCAGCGATACAATTCGGATATTTCAAATGACATAAAGCTTAAATTCATTAGTAGTGTGCTATGGAAACATCAGTAGTATAGAACTGTGAATAAATTATTAATTCATTTTCACTTTAATGATTGTTATCCATTCTACTGAAACTCTTACTCAATTATTAGTTTCCATTTTTTTTTTTTTTTTTTTTTTTTTTACCAGACACTTCAACAAAAACTTTATTCGTAACTTAAAACGTCACAATATTTGTGATTTCCAAAGTATTCCTTATGTTAATGAGAACCGATTTGTTTTCAGTTCACCATGAACAACATTGAGAAGCGTTTCTCATGCGCAGTGTGCGGCAAGGCTTTCTACGAGAAGCGGAATGTCACACGTCACATCAAATCGGCACATCGCGGAAACGAATTCCCGTGTCCGCAATGTGACAAGAGCTTCTCGAGAGAGGACAACCTGCGCCGCCACGCCGCCATGCATCACCCTCGCCCTCAACCGATGGTGAACCCAGCATTCAGACCGGGTTAGTATTCAAATTTAAATATGTTCACTAACCAGCTGGATGTCCATCTACTTCTAAAAATCTTCTTCGTTTCGGTATATGCATAATGATGAAAATAGATTCACTTCAATGTTTGCTATCCATTCTACTGAATCTGTTACTCACTTATTAATTTCCAAATTTGATTAACTTTTATCACACACTTGAACGAAAATTCTTTCATTCATTTTCTTAAACATTTTGTTTCACAATGATCATGAAACTAATATAAAGATATTTTAATAATGTCTATGCTTTTGTTTCACCATGTTCATAAATCTAACCATACTAATATAAAATATCCTAACCATGACTATGCTTTGTTATAGGCTTCGTGCCAACACCCAGTCCGACGGAGCCACGACCTGGTCCTTCCACTGCGCCCGACTTCGAGCCTAGGCCAGGTCCATCCACCGCTCCCAACGTCGAGCCGAGGCCCGGTCCCTCCAATGCTCCAGAACCATCACAAGCCCCAGAGCCCGCTGGAGTTCGCACAACAGGTTTGTACTCGTCTTTTATTTCAACATTTAACATGTAAACTCATCTTGAATGCTAAGCATATCTCAGATAAATATCCTATTCTACCAAGACATTTATCAAATTAATCTCAACACATCATAGTCTTTGAAAAAAAAAAAATCTTAAAGATTAATTTCCAAATCACACTATAATTCATTTTGTTAATAAACTTTAATGTAAATTTTTTATCAGAGAATTCAACCATTAAAGTAAAAAAAAGTGCAATACAATCATTTAATGATTTTTATTATACCAATATTCATATCATCCTTGCGAACATGTCATTATAGATTTTCTTCCATTACTATGCATGTAGCTACATATATGTGTGTGTATTTCAGGCCATGTCTGTGGCGGGTGTGGATCATCCTTTACGAGGAAGGATAACCTCAAGTTCCACGCCCATTTTCGATGCAGAGCTTTACGTGCGGACCAGCAGCCTGCCCAGATCGGTGGAGCCCCACCAGCGTCGCCTGCCCCATCTTCGTCGTCGTCATCAGGAGGAGGAGGAGCAACAAGTGAAGACGACGAGGTGCCTGTGATCCCCGGCGACTTATCTCCTGCGGGGTTTATCGAGGTGGAGACGGCGTTCCGCGGGCGACTCAAGACATATCGCCTAGCCGAGCCCGCGGACGAAGCACTTACCCTGCAGGAGTTCCTTCTATCGCTGAGGACGCAGGTAATCACACTCATGCGACGTATTTTATTACACACTCATGCCATCAAAGTAAATTTGTGGGTCGAATGCGAATTCGCAAACATTCATGGTGATACTTGTAGACGCGCCTTCAAGACAAAAAATGTCTCCATTCTCCATTCGTCAGATGTTGACGAAATCTGCCAAGAGTTTATCAATAAACTTCTATTGGAGAAGGAGACATGTGAGATGAAGGGCTCGGGATGGAGCTTTGTTAGGGTTTTGGACATGGAGGTCCGTATCAATGTTTATAGCCCTCTCAGAGGCAGTTCCTTCATCCCCCTTCCTCACAATATCGCCATGAAACGCGCTGTGGTTAACGTGCTGAACGATGCGGATCAACGCTGCTTTGAATATTCAATCCTGGCGAAATATATTGATAACCATCGTGTCCGACCCACCGCCAATCGGTTTACCGCGGAGGTTAGGGCGCGAGCCAACATAAATTTTGAAGGGTTGGATTTCCCAGTCAAAGTAGATAAAATCCGCACGTTCGAGCGCAACAACCCCGGCGTAAGCGTAAATGTGTACGGTCTAGAGAAGAAGAAACAGAAGCACTTCAATCCAAACAAAGAAGAGCATTATGTATTCCCGCTTCGCATCGTGGATCGTGAGCTGCCGAACCACTTTGATCTTCTGTTCCTGACAGATGAGAGGACAACGCATTATGCGTACATCTCAGACTTTGGGCGGCTAGTATCTAGCCAGCTGACTCGTCGCGAACATCGATTGCACATTTGCAAAAGATGCTTCGCATACTTTGACGATCAGCCAAATAAGCTGAACCTCACCGGAGCTGAACGGTTGGAAGAGCACCGTCGTTACTGTTCTAATAATGCTCCGCTGAGAACTGATGTGGCAGAAGACAAACACATCATGTTCAGTCGCCCCGAGCGTACAAAGAGGAGTCGGTTTACCATCTATGCCGACTTCGAAAGTATGCTCGTCCCATATGAGGCCGAAAGACCTCCTCAACCCGCACCAACTGTCCAGCCACCGGCGTGGGATCCGGCAACAGCCAGAACAACCAGACAACCCCGCGTGGGTGGCACACCCAACAATGCCAGGAATATTCATAGACCGTACGCTTACGCTTACTACATTCGCGACGACCTACGAACAGCCGACGAAGGAGACTGCGATGACGATGATCAGGACAACATCACCTTCTCCAAACTGCGGATGTACAGAGGTGAGGATGCTGCGCAACACTTCATCAAAGCCGTACGGGATGACGTACTGAAGATTGGTGAGATCCTGTATGGCCAGCGCATGCCCGGAGATCCGCCGCAGTTGACAGAACAGCAGGAGTTTCAGTTTCAACTAGCTACTGTCTGTCATATCTGCCAGCGGGAATTCGGCCCTAACGACCGTGAAGACGACATGAAAGTTAGGGATCATCAACACTCGCCTCCGTACAACTACAGAGGAGCAGCCCATCGCAGATGTAACCTCCGCTACCGAGAACAGGAGACAGCAAATATGTACTTCCATAACCTGTCCAACTACGATGCTCACTTCATCATACGTGAGCTCGGCGTGGACAATGGAGATGTCGATGTACTCGCGAATACCGAAGAGAAATATATCACCTTCTCCAAGCGGTTCAAGTATCCAGGCGCGGGCCGGCGGAATAGTATCAAATTACAATTTGTGGACTCCTATCGCATGATGTCGAAGGCGTTAGGTACCCTAGCCTCGATTCTGCCGGCCGAGAAAATGAAGATCACACGCGCCCGCTATCAAGATCCTGAAGATTTCGAACTGCTTCGGAGAAAGGGAATATTCCCATATGAGTACGTCACATCGCTGGAAGTACTTGAAGAAGACCAACTGCCCCCTAAAGAAGTTTTCGGTGAGAATGTCTCCGACGAGGATTATGCTCACGCTCTGCGCGTATGGAATAAGTTTAATTGTATATCCCTCGGACAGTATGCAGAAATATATTTAATGACGGACGTTCTGCTACTAGCAGATGTGTTCGAGGGATTCAGAGATATGTGCATGGTCCATTACAATCTAGATCCCGCACATTATCTCACTCTTCCTTCATATGCGTGGGATGTGATGCTGCTTAAGACCGGCGTGGTACTCGATACCCTACAAGATGTAGACATGTATCTATTTTTTGAGAAAGGTATTCGAGGCGGACTGACCCAATGCGTTACCAGGCACGTTGTCGCTAACAACAAGTACACCAGAGCGGAAGATGGCGGCAACCGAGACGGCCAATGCGCATCGACAAGTGGAGACGTCGTAGAAAACGACAATGATACATATATCATGTATTGCGACGCGAATAACCTCTACGGATGGGCCATGTCCGAACCACTCCCTTACAAGGACTTCGAGTGGTTATCACAAAGGGAGATCGAAGAGTTGGACATAATGAACATACCGGCAGACGGAGACAACGGATATGTGTTGGAAGTGGACCTGGAATATCCAAGGGACCAGGCACTCCACGACAGACATCGCGACCTCCCGTTCTGTCCGGAAGTCCAAAAATCACCACCATTCCAACTACCCTACACGTCGGAGGATATAATCAACAGCGGAGCGGGACAATCCAAAAAACTGATGGGAACTCTCATGGACAAGGAGGAATACGTGATCCATTACCGATACCTTCAACAAGCAATTGAGAATGGACTGCGTGTTCGCCGTGTTCACCGGGTGCTTCGTTTCAAACAGTCGCCGTGGTTGAAACCGTACGTGGCGTTGAATACCGAACTTAGACGACAAGCCACCAACAAATTTGAGGTGGAAATGTTCAAATTAATGGTGAACGCCGTCTATGGTATGAGCCTCCAGAATGTGAGAAAACACCTGAATCTAAAAATCGCATCATCCCGCAAGACGTATACGAAGTACGTGGCCAAGGTCAACTTTAGCGACCGAATATGGTACAATGAAAACCTGGCCCTACTGAATATGGCAAAAGTCAGAGTCGTCTTGAGCAAGCCAGTCTATGCGGGGATGTGCATTCTGGACCACAGTAAACGGTGGATGTATGGTTTTCACTACGACATGGTAGAACAGTACGGAATCGAGAACATCAAGATGGCCTATATGGATACCGATGGTATCTACTATCACATCCGTACCCGAGACGTCTACCGCGACATGTTGACGCACCTGGACGACTTCGACACCAGCAACTATCCTCAGAACCATATGTGCTACGACGGGCGCAACGCCAGGGTTCTGGGGAAATTCAAGGACGAAGTCGGTGGGAGAATCATCAGGATGTTCGTCGGCTTGATGGCAAAACTATACTGTATGACACCAGGAATTATGACATGTGCTATTGGTAACGGAGATGACGACGACTATGGTGCGCCACCGCCTGTAAAACGGGCAAAGGGCGTTAACCGCGCCGTGGTAGCGAGGGACCTGTCCGTACAGGATTACTTAGATTGTTTATATAATAAGTCAATAAAGAGTACGGACAACCAAAGGTTCCAGAGTATGCACCACATTATATACACAGTTGTGGTGAGGAAGCGATCCTTGGCTCCGTTTGATGACAAACGATACGTGATGCCTGAGGATGGTATCAACACGCTTCCGTGGGGGCACTATGCTATTCCCCCCAGGGCGCCACCGTTACCTCCAGCTCTGCCTATGCTAATGGATGTTGACGACGATACAGTATAGTTGAGTGTAGCATGAGTGTGATCGGGTAGGCTCCGTTCGGTTAGGCAGTGATTGTGATGGACTGTGATGGACTGTATGGACTGTATGGACTGTGATGTGTTTATTTTGTGAATCAAATTCATTTGTTGAATATTTTATAGATTTTATGTTTGTTGATTATTTATTCATTCTTGATCATTCTGTATAAAGATCTTTCTTGTAAATTCATTTGTAAATATTTTATATAGTAAATGCTTTGAATTAATATTAATATTTGTTGACTATTTTATAAATTTTTATTTGTTCTTGTAAATTGATATTTAAATATTGCATAAAGTTCATTTCTATAAATTATTTCTCTTCAAATATTAATTTTTTCTTGAGAATTATTTTATAATAATTGTATAGAGTAAATGCTTTGAAATAATATTTATGTTTATTGTGAACTAATTTTTCAAATAATGTATAAAGATCATTCCCTTTCAAATAATGTATTAAGTTCATTCTTGCAAATATTGTATTAAGTTCTTGAAAATCATCTTGTAATTATTGCACATGTTTAAAATTAGTTATGCTCATAAATAAATCTAGTCATTTGTATATTGACATACTTGTTTTTATTTTTCCAGTTTCACACATAGTCTTAGAATCTTTCACTATCAGACTCTTTGATTTTAATATCAAACTCTTTTCACTATTAAAGTAAATATAAATGATGAGTCTGCATAAAGGTAAAACTAATAGGCTCTTTTCACTTTGAAAAGTTATGTCAAAGATGTGCAATGGGTAAACTAACAGACTCTTTTGAAAATTTAAATACTGAGTCATTAGACTCTCTCTGGTCTATGAAAGTAAATAATGAGTCTGCACAATGGTTAAAGTAATAGACTTTTACAAATACACTCTTGACTTTGAAATAGTGAGCCTGATCAAAAATGAAACTTACATGCTAAAAGGAAATGAAAAGATTAGTGTTTGTTGAGTACTCATTTTTATTACAAGAAAAAGAAAAATCACTTTACAAATAAAAAAAAAATATTTACATTACATTCAAAGAAAAAATATGAAAAAGCAAATATTGCTACAAGTGTTTATACAATCTGGTGAAAAGTGTTCTGATCATCGCATCATTGTGAGCAGTGGAGGTGTCGTCGAAGAGCTGCACAAAGTCCATCATCCTCATATCATGGTGAGTTCGATAATACAGGTAAGTCAAGCAGTAGTGGCCGCAGACTGTGCTGTCATCATCTTGTAGACGATACTCATTGTACAGATAGCGACGAGCGTTACGTCTCAGGAATCCTTGGTAGAAGTACAGATGCGGGGGTTGTCCGTAACTGTCGAAGAATTCAATGACATCACTCTTCCGGTCCAGGTAGAATGCAACCCAGTGCGTGCCGTCTTCATTGTGTGGATCGGTATTCACAACGATTGCTGTTGACGGGGAGATGCGATGCGGTAGTCGGTCGGCAGCGTAGACCCCATGATTGTGCACCGGCAGAGTCGATAGATATTTCTCAATCTGAATGGTATTCATTCTACAGTGTCGATGCCGATAGTTGCAGCGGTGGGGCTCGTTGTACTGCTCGTAGACGTGTGAAAACAAGAGCAGAAATATGAAGTCTCATCAACAGATTCCAAATTATCATCGTCAATACTGTTAGTCAAAAATAACCAACCGTGTAATACAATACAATTGGAGAGTGAACATCGGTGGTTCGCTGATCTGTGATGGCGGCATCGCAGCGTGGATTTCGATAGTAGATTGTTGATCGTCGCCAGTGAACCGCATCCGATATCGTCCAAGTTGATGATGTTGGTAGCGAAGTGATCAATCACTAAATGTCTAGATATGAAACTCTTCTTTTCCGATCCTTTGACATAGACGGTGTGTCGCTCGGCGATCGTCTTTCGTAGCTTTTGTTCCAAGTCATAGTAGCCGATGTCCCCTTGATCCCACTTTAATCCGTGATAGTGTTTCGATAGCCAATGCGTTTCTCGAAGTTTGTCGACAGTCAGTTCGTCCTTGTTGAACGGCGGTTTGGCGATGTGATGCATCAGTAGTATCCCGCTGTCCACTTCCATAACGCAGACTTCTTTCATTATATAATCACCGATATTGTCTTTGAAACATTGGATATCAATAATGATGGGGGCGGACACGTTCCTGCAGCGTACTCTGCGTAAGCGATCCATCTCGTGCGGGCGCCGGTGAGAGACTAGCCACCAAAGTCGACCATCACGTTGCGGTGTCGATCGATTTCAATTACGTTGTCAAACTCTGCGTACACCAAACAGTTGACAGTCTCGGTCAGCGCGGTGCCGAATCCCAGTTCCATGCGCACGCTGCCGTTGCGTACGAGATTCCAGTGGCCGGTATCGCTGGCAGACAGGTCGGGTGTCAGATCAAACACTAGCAGGCAGTATCCGTTTTTGAAATCTTCTCTGCTGATCACGTTTCCGGCGTCTGAGAAATGGATCCCCGTACCGCTGAATATTGTGTTGTACGCCATAACTGACTTTGCGCTACCGGCAGGAGAGAACTTGGGTTGAAGCGGCTTGGCTGGCACTTGTTCACCGTCCACGTACAGTGAGAAGTAATTCAAATCGAAATTCTTGAAATTGTACGGATTCTTTTTGTCATCACCGTTGAATGCGGCATTGGTCACCATACCGACAATCACGCGCTTCGGAACTTGTCCCAGAAATACGTTGTCCAGAGTCTTGCTCCTTATGCCGGAAGCGAGCGTCAAAGATTTCACGTCCACTCGTGTGATTGGATATTTAGCGGTTCCGGACTGCAGTATCTTGCTGTGCGCCAACAGTACGGTCGGGCTGACTTTACATCTTCTAATCCACAGGTTCGCATCGGCGATATGTACTTTGTAGTCACCTTCGTGCACCATCAAGGAGAATGCATCTTTCGACCTGTTTAACTTGAATCGTAGCTCGACTCCGTTCAATAGATATTTATTCTGATTACACATGTCCAAATGCAGATGACCGACCATATCGATTTTTCGCCCTCCTTTCGTTAGCTTCCGTCGTTTTTCCAGTCCATCATTATCGTCTTCGGTGTTTTCCATATGGCCTGAATCGTCGGCGTTCCACAGCACGGACGATAGATGTGATTTCCTAGCATCGAATCCGTAGTTCAATACTGTTTCGATGTACGCTCGATAGGCGTAAGTGTTGTTTTGCGGTGTAACCAATTTCTGGTTCATACACATGTCCACTTGACTGAACAACGAGTGTAGCCAGTTATTTATCGGACCAGCTTTTGTCGCATCGGCCGCTGCGATCGCCGATCCGTCCGCCTTAATGATCGATGCTGTGATTTCCAGCATTGTTTGCGAGAGATCGGTGTACTCTTCACCATTGCCGGGCACTACAAACTCTATCGGTGAGTCGTCCGTCAGTGTGGATATCGGTTTGTATTGAATCCATTTTCCATTTTCGATACTCGTCTGTGTGGGCGGCAGTGAAAACAAGTCCAACTCCGTCTTGACGCATTCGCACGATCTTTGATGTATGAACGACATGATTAATTGAAAATATCACGTGTCGTCTTTACTGATTTCCTCTTAACGGATTTCCTCTGCTTCTTGGATACCGCTTTCCTCTTCTGCTGCTTCTTCTTCTTTGATGACGTCCTTCCTCTAAGGAGATTGGCCAGAGACTGAGGCGTGACACAGCGTGTGCGACGACCACTCGATTTCTTCTTGCCGCCGTACATTGCGCGCTTCGCGGAAGTCTTGCGCGTTGCGCGCTTCGCGCCACTCTTACGCGTTCCGCGCTTTTTGGATGCAGGCAGCCGCCGCCGCTTGCCTCCGCCACGGAGAACTCGTTCAATCTTGTCGTCGGCTCGGCGTTTCAACGAGCCGGTAAACTCTTTCATGCGCTCCTCCGCCGCATCTCTGGGATGTTTCGTACGCAGCGTCACATCGCCTAGGAAATTGATTCCTGACCTTAACGCTTCTCTGCCCAATGCCGCGACACCGCTCCTGATCAACGGAGATACGGTGCGGATCATACCGCCCAAGAAGCTGCCGACTCCGTGCCCCCTCTGATAGGCGGCACCGCGAAATACCTTTTCTATCGATCCGCCCGTCTGCGAATGCTGGCGATAGTAGTACGCCATGTACGGATCGTTCGAAGCCATTTTTTACAGTTAATTATGCAGAGCTCTTCTGAAATGCAGCTTCACGTACGACGTCCCGAACAGGAATGAGAGGTTTTGGCCCGTGTGATCCCTGAGGTCGATTTCCACAGTCTCGAATGCACCTTTGGTGATCGGCACGTAATGCGGGCTCGTGTAGAGTACAGTCTTATTCGCCCCGTGCACGTAGTCGCCTCTGTCAATGTTGATGATTTTCAATAGTGGGGCGGAAGTATCTCCGATCAGTTGTGGCTCAATCAGATCGCAGTACACGTACATATTAGCGGGAAGCCCCATCGATAGATTCGGTGACCATGACGCTTTATTATTTTTCACAATGTCCTTTTGCTGCGGATCGAATCCCAACTGTAAAGCCAGTTTATTGTCTAAATGTATGGCAACTATATCTTCTTTCAGTATTTTTATTTCCACTCTGTCCGCATCTTTGTCATAGGTGAACTCTACGTAATCTATGAGGCCCTTCGCATCATTGATCATATTCAACAATTCGGTTATATTCTTGTAGTAACCCATGTCCAGAGTAAACGTGTACTTGTCTGTATCTCCCAAATCTATGGCGGAAAGAATAGTATCCTGTTCGATTATTATAATCTCGTTCTTGCCCACTAATGGAAATGAACATGGATAGTGAGATTCCACCAGAGCCATCTCCCACGCACCTTCCAATCGTATCTGTTTCGAAAGATGCGTAGTATAGTTTGACACCTTATTGTTGGGGAAATATTCCATAGAACTGTTGCTGGGCAGTGTCAGGAAAAATTGTGAGTTAGACATTTTGCAAGTCTTGCGCTCTCACCCAGGAGTTAAACTCGTCTCCGTAACCTCGCCACTTGACGTAATAACGCTTACTGGCACCTCTGCCACGAGTGTCCAGTATTTTGTCAATCTTGAATAGCTGATCACTCCGATATATTACTTTCTGTAATTCGTATTCGTAAAACTGACCGGTCAAAACTTCACCTTTGAGGTCCGCCAGCGTGTACATGGGCAACGGCATCAGAGTGTTCACTTTACGAATAGTGAACACTTCGTTACTCCAATTGGTCTCGTAGCCTTTGGCGAATGTACCCTTCTCCTTTGCTATACGCACCGTGTCACCAATCTTGAGTTTGGGCTTAACACGACGTGGAATTTTACTGTACATGCGTTGTAGCACTTGTGTTATCGTCCGATCATTTTTCACATCGATGGGGCGCAATCCACCACCGAGACTCTTCTGTTCGCTGGCATTGTAAGCTTTCACCAGTTTATTCAGTACATCGATATATCGGTAAGTGTTTTTGTAAGTCAGGTAACGCCACATGCGAGACTTTAATGTGCGGTTCACGCGTTCCACTACTGCCGCTTTAACATCGGGATTCTGCGTAGTCACATATTTTATTCCGTACTTTTTGAATAACTGTCTGGTCTTGGCGCCGGTAAACTCTGTTCCTTTGTCAGACTGGAGGCAACGCGGAGTTTTAGTCGCTTCTTTGAATATTTCTTCGAATGCCACTGCCACTTCTGCACCTTCCTTTCTCTTCAACGCTCTCACGTACAGACGTTTACTGAACACGTCTATCACGGTCAACAGGTAATTGACTCCATCGTTGTATTTACTCAATCCTCGCATATCATTCAAGTCCGCTTGCCACAGTTCATACGGACCGAAAACAGAGTATTGGTTGCGTGGGAAGCGTTTACGGGCCGGCTTGTGTAATGTATAGGTGTCCTGTGATTGTAGCCATTCGATTACTTTCGACTTTGAAATATCTCTCTTGCGTGCAGCTCGCACTAGCGGTGCGACACCGCCGAACGCGCCGGGCTCGCCGGGGTTGTAATAGAGACGGTCCATGCTCACTTGGTCGGATACGGTTCCCACCTGTCTAGAAAGCCCATCGGCTCCCTGTCCCACTGGTATTCGTCTCTTATTATGGGAGTTGACGCGGCATAGCCGCCAGTCGCCGCTTCTTCAATCGGTGTTTTCGCTAGATAATTATCGACCTCACGTAATGTTCTCTGTAATGATGTCTCACCGCGCCGCTCCTTAGCTCCTCGTTTCACTGTTGCCCACGAACGTAGCCGCTCTCGCATCGGTGTTCTGCGCGGTGATGGTGCACTCGGTGAACTGGTCATCCGCAATGATGATTTGAATGTGTCATTCAATTCCCGTAACGCTCTGGTATTATTTATAAATTCTAGAGGCACATTCATTTCTTTCAAAGCGGTCATCACTTCCATCCATCCTGGCGGTATACGTTCGGTCATTCGAACTCTCACTATGTTATTCAAAATATCAACTATATTCGCATTCGGTAGTTTTCGACCATCGATAAACACCGAGTAGTTGATATCCCAACTGATTCGACTATCGGGTTTTTTTCATAAATCGTAACAGATTGCGGGCGTCACTCCTGTATGTCTTTGAGAACATTTCGACAATCTCATCGACTGGCCCTTCCGCTGCACCCCGTGTCGGGTGTTGGGCATCATCACCGAATGCCGCATCCACGATTGGAATATTAATCGGCTGGCGATTATTAGAGGCAAAGTGTAAGAAACGCTGTAACGCCTGATTGTACAGTTTCCATTTTTCACTATCGTCTATACTCTTGTTATTCATTATTTTCTGCATCTCCACATCCAGTCCTTCCGTAGTGGATAAATTGTTTGACGTCTTCTCCGATGATGATGATGATGATGATGATGATGATGATGAAGACTGTAAACGCTCAATAAGCTCTTGCGGGACGACGGCCATCTTCTTTGCGTGCTCCATTATTGATGTGCAGCAGCGGCGGCCGGTCGGAAGTGTAGTTTAACGGTCAACGCTCCGTGACGGAATGAGAGATCTCGCTTTAAGATGTCCAACACATAAATTCTCACACTTTCGAATGTCTTCTTTTTCACTGGTACGTAGTGCGGATCACTTATGTATGCCGTCTTGTACGTTCCATAATCATTTAACGAGTGGGATATATTGATAATCCTCAATAGTGGTATACGGAGTTCGCTTAAAATTTGTTCTTCAGCCAGATCGCAGTTCACAAGCATATGTGCTGGTAAACCAAGATTTAAATTAGACGGTCTAGTACTCTTAAGTAAACCTGGTTCAGATATTATATCATCTGTCGATGCTGTTCCCAATTGAAGTGCGAGTGAATGGGAATAAATCACTCTTGTGACAGGTCCCAACGCATTTCCTAACGATACTTTAACACGATTTGCTTCGTCAAGACTGAATGTAGTTCCACTTTTCTTTACATAATTCAGCCCATTGATGTGCTCCACCAATTCTTCAACTGAATTGTAGTATCCGGGTTTTGGTCTATCGATGTGTGCGAATATTTTGGGTTTCTTATTGGTCGGTTCTTTGATGGTTGATTCACCTTCTTTGTTAGCTGATTTACCTTCTTTGTTGGCTGATTTACCTTCTTTTCCCACAGACTTCTTGGGTTCTTCCTTTTTTGTACCAACTACTTGTATCAAAGCATCGGACCCTACTGTTGAGAACGAACATGGGTAATGCACTTCTACGAGCGCTACTTCCCAATCTCTACTGTCCAAGCAAATGAACTTCGGTAGTTGTACAGTAAAATCAGACGTGATATTTTTCGGATAATAATTTGCTGAGCGGGGCGTACCGCTAAGTAAAGTCAAATAAAATGGTTTTGTCTGGACATCCATTTCACTTTCCCAATGCACTACTGACTGCTGCCTGTAACACTGTGCCCAACAGTAATGGAATAAAAACTCCACCTCCTTTCTGCACTAGATAATTTCGTTTCTTTCCCCAACACTCTCCTTGTCTTACTAAGCGTCTCAGAGCCACTTTATGTTTGCTCAACTGGCTTTTAGTCTTACTCGACAGAGGCACGTTCCCACGTAGTACGTTATAGGCGCACTCGCAGACTGAACGGATTCGACTCCTGTCGCAAGCCTTTAACAATGCCTTGCGTTCCTTGGGTGTTGCATGTATTAGCGCTCTGAGCAGCGGTGCGTCCTTCTTCAAGCTCGACATGATTGTAACTGACTTGTTATTTTTTCTGTGGTAAGTACACATAGTTTACACGGTCCTCGGGAAATATGCAAGTGCGTACTCGCATGTCCTCGGATGTCGATTGTTTCAAGTCCAAAAGCAGGTAACCATGTGCCTGTTTCGTGGCATCACTGTAGGCTTCCTCTATGAACTTTGGACTGTCTGGATATATCTGCCTGGCTAAATATCTGATTTGTACTCTGTCTCTGGGATTTTTAAAAAATATAATGTAGTGAGCATTTAGTGAGATGTCTCTCTGCCCACGACCCTGATGAAAAAGATTTTGAGTTATGAAAAACACACTGATGTTGCGGTGATGACAACCCTTCGTGAATAGATCCACCACTCTATCGTCTGCCTCACGCATCATGTCGTCAATTATAACCAGTATTGGTTCCTTACCATCATAATCACTCAAGTCCGGTAAACCCTCAATGTGGTTTATTTTGGAATTACTTACATCACCTCCTCCCCCACCACTACCGTAATGCCAGTTGATTTTGGTAAATTTTACATCACACATTTCATTTATGTATTCAATAAACTTGGACACAAAATGTGATTTACCACTGCCCGAAGGGCCCGCCACAATGGCTGAGAATGGATGTTGCCACTTCAAGCTCATGACTAATACTGAAACTAAAACTAAATACCATACACTTTTTCTTAAAATAAGGGTTTGGGTTTCATCTTAAAATAAAAGACAATAGTTTATGCTGTAATGTACATGGATATTTTATTGCTTAAAAACTATCAAAATTTATAAAGGTATTTACGTCTTGATTCTTCTTTGCTTGCTTTACAAAAATTCCAGTGGAGTGAATTTGCTACCTGGGAGTGGGCTGCGTTTCATCAGACGAAGGCGATCTCCGAAACCGCTGTTGTACCGCTCGATGTCGTGGTCGCTCAGGCCTTGGTTGAAACGCCTGGGCAGGTAGACTCGCAGGAAGAAGTCATCGCCGACTTGTCCCTCTAAGATGACGACGATAGTCTCGCCGAACGGAGTGGTCACCCGCTCCATCCCACTGATTGCGTAGCTGCACTCCTCACGCAGATCAGATAGGCGGGTGTAGGCCGGAGAGCTGGACTTGCAGGTGTTCAGTGCGGTCCGTAGGTCCATCGTCACAGCGGGTGCGGACTCTGAAGTCATCTTGCTGCTCGACATGGTGGTGGTGGTGATGATGCGGCGACTAGTCGAAGAATGATGCTCACTCGGTCCGCTCGTTCGGTTTTTATCATCCCAGACGCCATCTTGGATTTTTTGTTTGTGCAGGTGGTCGATGAAACGTGAGAATGATCGTCCCGCTTCTTTTGTTTGCGCAGGTGACCGGATGCATGTGGCTGATGATACGTGAGAAGGGTCGAGAAGGGTGGCGGCCATCATGGATTTTTTATGAGCGCAGGTGTTTGTGCAGGTGGTCGATGAAACGTGAGAACGGTTGTTCCTATAATGCCTTCTTGATTTTCTTGCTGGGTTTTGTACTCGCACTCTGCTTCTTCGGTTTCTCAACGGTCTTGCTGTATTGTGTTACTGTCTGCGTCAAACCATTAATCTTTGGTACTCCCGTAGCTTTATTGATCCATAAATTCTCTGACTTGTCCACCACCTGGTTGACGCTCTCGTACAATTCACTATTCTTGTCTATAAATAAACCACATCTGTACACCATGTCCGAACCGTCGTACATTTCCATTTTTAAAAGCACTGGTCCGCTATTTGAAGGATTCTGCACCGCGTAAAGTTGTCCGTTTTCAAGCCACGATACGATGGGGCAATCGTCTGATGGTTTTGGCACCCATCCCGGTTTCGCTGGTGACTCTTCCACTTAAGGCTTCGGTGTAGGTCTAATTCTCTTCTTAGGCTTCGGAGGTGTAGTCGGGATCTGCTCAACCGTGGCGTTGTCGTCTGCGGCGTTGATGTCGGCCATGAAAGCGTTTAAGTACTCGTCAATTAATCCGGACGTACTCATGTCTGTACCGCACTGAGGTTGGTGTGAGACTGTGCTACGGGGAGAGATGTGGTGGAGGGGGGGGCTGAATGGCGGGAAAAATATCGTCCTGCTCCCCCACTCCTTCCGACTGTCTCACAGACGAGTTTTGGCCAGATAGCGCTATGGAGTCCGAGAAGAAGGATGTCAACAAAACCGATGATGAACAATTGTGGGACTCCTCTATTACAGAAGAGGAATTACATGCGGCCGTCGAAGCTATCGAGGAGAAGGAAAAAGACCTCAGGCGGCTCTGGTTGGCTCAGATGGATATTTGCGGTTCTGTGCCGCGTGATGATTTTGAACTTCAATGCCAGATGGCAATTACCCAGCAACTAGAAGAAGCCGAAAAGGAGCTAAAGAGTGGAGGTACTATCCAGGCGGAGGTGAAAACTGAGAAACATGAAGAATATAGCGAATATGATGATTAAACGTACTGTTGATCCCAATCCTTTTAGTTTTAAGTGGTTATGTTATAAATAAATAATTGTAAATAGAAAAAAAAAACAAACAAACAAACAAAAACTAATCTAAGTCAAGATGTTGACTATATAACACAGTGATCGTGTTATTTAGTTTTCAACTTGTAGGCCACGCAGGGGTGTGATCGGTCTATTGTGCCGGCTCCCCTAGGTGTGGAATGTCGCACCTGGTCAAGGGTTGGGTTACAACACCGCAGGTGGTCATGGGGGCTCCTCCTTCGTGGGTGGTCCCCATGAACAACGGACCAAGTGGCGTTGTGCCTTGCCACAGTACGTATGAGTGTTAGAACTCATACGCGTAATTGAGGTATTATTGGGCCCTGAGAAGGGCCGTTTCTGTTGGGCGGAATTAACCGCCCTGGATGGTGCCGCTTCATAGCAGAGTGGCTACAAAGAACGGCGCCTGTAACGTCCGATCAATCAGATCGACGTCATCCATCGGGGTGTTTATCATTAGTGTTCCCCACTCCAGCAGCGCAGCATGATTTGTTTCTGCAATTGCAAACTCCTGATAACCGGGTAAAGGGGAGATGACTCTCACACGAACTCCGCTCATCAGCCAGAGATCGACTTCATTGATGAATCGATAGAAGATATCCCACGGATTCATCATATCGACGAAGAACACCGTCGGACTGTAAGAGAGCATCCTGGGTGGCTCCTCTAGTTGATTAATGGGTTCCGCAATTACATCAGGTGCCGCAATTGCATCAGGTACCTCTTCTTGCGGTAAGAGGTCATCTGCGTAAAAAGCATCGCTGTTAGGCGGTGGCTGATCACGAGGAGACATGTTGCTGCTAGGAGTGAGGAAGGGCGAATGATGTGTATGCCGGGGTGGGATGCCTATGCTCCCCCCTCCCTGCGGACTACACGAAGGTGACCGAGGGTCGGGTTACACCGTAATTTGTGGGCATAGGTCACATAAAAAAAAAATATAAAAAAAAAATAAATAAATAAATAAAAAATAATAAAAAATAAAACACCTCTACTATTTTCGGCGGCGGGGGGGGGGGGGGCAGCCGCCGGGAGGTCCTCGGGGGGGGGGGGGACTGCTCCTCCTTGCTCCTCCTGCAGCAGGACCGGCTAACCTTCCCTACTGACCTTTGTATGTTCTGCATGATAATGTATTACTGAATGTGTATTTATTTTATTTCAACTCATAAATTATTACGGTATATATTTTTTATACTTTTGATAAACTTCAGCCTATATATGTCATCAATTTAGTTTGCTATTTTTTAGTGTTCTATTACATTTAAAGCAATCTACACATATTTATATTTTTATTTATGGTAGAACTACTTTTCACGTTAACATGATGTTTCATCCTGTATTTATGTTTTTCTGAAACCTCGAAGTAAAAAAATTCGAATATAAACTTGCTTGGGCAAGATATAATTGATAAATAATTAAATTGAGAATGTTTGTTGCATATTTGTCGCTCAAAGTTGCTAAGCAAACTAAAATCAGGCCTAAGTACTGTACTGTATAATACTGTATATGTTTTTATATACCGTATGCAAAAAGATTAAATCTGTAATCTGCACAAACACTTAGGCATTGCATGCTCATGTCGGAAATTTCCGTTTATGCGTTGTATGCTTAATATTTTTAGAGCGTAGAGATTATAATTTATTTCTATATCTTCTTATTAGCATGCAATATATATGTTCTTCAGTATTCATTGTTTTTATTTGCATGGTTCTCATCGTATTCAAATGATCAGTTCTCAATCCTACAATGGAAAAAAGAAAATACCTCATCACAGCAGACCTCCGTACTCAGTAAATTTCCATTAGATCTTTTTGTTTAATCAAAAAAAAAAAAATCCTTACAATTAAATATAACATATTCCAAGACATCATATTTGTATATGAATATGTTATAAAACATTCTTCATTGTTTTATTTTTATTGAAATGTAGTAATAATTTTTACAGTAACAAAAAGTGCATAGCCAAAGCTGCCATCCAAAAGGAATTTTCTGTTTACAAATCCCAAAACAAAAACTACAAATGTGACAAATGCAGAACGCAGCTTATCAGTTGTTAAGAACGGACTCATGTCATATCTCTTATCTCTCCATTAGGCATTAAGCCTTATTAACATGGGATTTAGTAGCCTATTTAGGTTTGCTGCCATGGGGTTTTAAGCAACTATCAGTTACTCATAAAATAGTAAAGGTAAATACCAAATTTTAGCTGGATATATTGATAAATAAGCAAGAAACAAATTTTTATTATATTCCCTATAAGAATAACATGGAAAACTTTATTTTAATTTTCTCAGTAACCAGTTAAGCTAAGTTAATGATTCAAAATACAAAATTGTTGCTAAATTTTTACTAAATTGTTGTTTTAAGTTCTTTTAAACGGTTTTAGTTAACATTGTAAGGAATTTTTTTTTTAAATTGAGGGCAATAAATGCAAAACACCCATATTTTACCCCTTTGAAACCCCATAAAACCCCGTTTCTCTGGTCTATATATACATCGTATGGCTGTCTCAGCCAGCCACCATCTCAAAGATAATAATAATAAAATAAATAAAAGATGTTCTGCAGTGCAAAGCACCTGCGTCAATACATTTAAAATAAAACTAAAATAAACATTAACGATCCTCTATAAAGCTAAATCCAGGGCGCTGAGCCATTGCAGCCCAGCTTCACTTGCACAATGAAGGCCCATCAGCAATCCGGGAGCACTCAAAGGGCACTCATTGATTATGTGAGTCATAGTCTGGAATTCCGCTCCACAGCCGCATGACTGGTCTTCTGTCATTCCCCATTTGTATTTCCAATAATTACATCTTCCCACTCCAGTGCGGAATCGATTGAGAACAGTCCACTGCTTCCGAGGAAGATCCATACCACTTACTGGTAAGGTTGGGTCAGCAATCAAAAAGTGATTCCTGCCTTGGAAATAGTCCCAGGAGGAAGTCCAGTCGGTATGGATTGAAAAGTTTGTGTTCGTCAACTGGGATGCTGTCCGCAGTGGTGGTCTTCGGGACCTCAATCTGCCCGTCTCCTGGGGTAGGTAATCATGGATGGGATGGTGTGAATCAGATAAGATCTTAGTAGCCTATATTCCCTAATGAGTGCATCCCTTCGTCTGGTTTCAGGTGGAGCGATATTACACAGGACCAGGAGCCAGGGGACGGGGGTTGCCATGAGTGTACCACTAATGGCTCTCATAGCCCTGTTTAGCTGGACGTCGATATCCCTGACATGTACGCTGTTCAACCACACGGGAGCACAGTACTCAGCAGTTGAGTTAACTAGTGACAGAGCAGTGGTTCGCAGAACTTGTGCGTTAGCTCCCCATGTGGCGCCAGCAAGGTTGAAGAACAATGTTAGTCCTGGTTCTCACCTTGGCTGCTGTCTTTTGTAGGTGGCTTTTGAATGTCAGGGACCGATCTAAAGTTACCCCCAGGTACTGTGGGTTTTCATTGAGCTTTAGCTCAACACCGTCAAATACAATTTTAAACTTTTGGTGGGCCATTCTATTGTTCAAGTGGAAGCAAGAAATCTCGGTTTTTGTTGGGTTTGGATTTAGCTTCCAGGCTTTAACGTATTCACCGAGGGTCGTGAGGTCATTTGTTAGTGTTTCCTCAGCTAGTTGGAATTCCTTGTGATGATAAGCCAGAGCTATATCATCTGCGTAAACGAACTTTGAGGAGCGAGTGTGTAGAATTTCGGCTGTATACACATTAAACAGCAGTGGGGCGAGCACTGACCCCTGTGGCAGGCCATCCTTTAGTTGCCTAAAAGTACTTTCCTTTCGTCCCAAATATACTTTAATCATCCTGTTGGAGAGCATTGAGTTGAGGAGACGCAACCAGAATGGGCAAGGAATCAGGTTGTAAAATTTAATAAGGAGGCCTTTTCTCCAGATAGTGTCATAAGCTGCAGTAAGAAAGCAACGGAGGTTTTCAACCTGCGATCAAACCCATTCTCGATGAAAGAAGTAAGAGCTAGAACCTGGTCACAACAGTTGTGCCCAGGTCTAAACCCAGCTTGTTCGACTGGGATGCTGGAATCGAGAACAGGGAGGATTCTGTTGTATATCAACCTCTCGAGCAGCTTATAACAGACACTAAGAAGGGCTATGGGTCGGTAGCTTTCGGGCAGTTTTGGATCTTTACCGGGCTTTAAGTATTTTGGATTTTCTAAATATACCAGGCAAGTCTCCGGTTTCCATTATGGTGTCAAAAAACTGCAAGAAGCCACTGTCTAGCCTTTTTACCCGAGTGTTTTATAAACTCCGGGAAGATTTCATCCAAGCCTGCTGCTTTGCCAATTGGCATCGCATCAATCGCCGCATCTAGCTCATCCATAGTGAAAAGTCTAGAGACTTCCAATGGTGCTTGCCGACTTTGCTTTATTTCATTTAGCTTAAAGTTCACCTTCCTGTCCGCAGACGTACGCACGGGTTTAGATAAACAGGAGAGGCGTTTTGCAATATCACAAGGGCGAGGTTGCGAGACAGTGTTTTTTATCATTTGTTTTACCAGTGGAGAGCTTTCTGAGAAGAGACCAGGCTTTGCTTTGGGTGAAGTTCATGTTCTCAACAGTTTCCACCCATTTCTCTCTCCTGGTGTTGTCAAGAGAGTAAAGCAGTTGGTCCGCTACATCTCTGTCAGCAGTATCAGTGAACTCACTGTAAAGGTCTTCGCACTCTTGACTCCATCCTGGTATATACTCTTTCCTGAAACATCTTGGAATAGACGCTTTAGCGCAAGACAGAACAAGTTGTGTGAACCGATCGTAGTTTTTTTATTTTAGGAGGGATGAACCTGATGCCTTTGTCAAGCCTGGTGGAGAAGGCCTCCCACTCAGCTTTGTTAAAGTTCCACCTAGGCCGAGGAAAAGATCTTACGAGAGGAATTTGGATTCCCACTGATACACTGGCGCCGACTCCATGGGGCCCGAGGGGCTCGAGCCCCCCCCAATATTTTCCGTGGGGGGGCTCAGCCCCCCCAGGCTAAAAGAAGTCAATTTAAAATTTACATTCCGCTGCCGTGACTTAGTGTATAAGTTAAGAGTTTTGTAAAACTGGTATTTTTACAAATTATAACACCACTTTGTACTTAACACATTTTATTATAGAAAGTGAAATAATATAACCCCTGTAAATGAAATCCCCTCCCCCTTTAAAGTACATAATTGAAACACACATGGATATTACAGTATTTCCTTTGTATTGTTCGAGAATGAGTAAGCTGCCCGAGGGTTTTTCCCATTCAATTTCTTTATTCCAAGTTTTGTTTTCACGGAATTCTCTATGTCCACATTATCATTGGTTGGCAGAAATTTGAAACTTTATCCTGCTGTTTCGGGGCTTCACTTCGGGCTTGCTTATCAAGACAACTAAATAGGACAATCAGTAAATGACATGTAAAATACCTTAACATATAAGTACTAGAGTTTTAAAACGCATGGCCAGGAATTTTTAGTTCGATGAAAAGAATCTGCCTACTGCCTACAAATTGACAATCGTATTCGGCCACCTGATTTTGTCCTCATGTAAAAATTGGTCGCGTTCACACGCACTAATTGGTGTGATCGGGATTGACAACCGATACCTTTTTAAAGGCTTTTTGCACCCGATTTACCCCACGGTAGTCGTGAAAATACCACCGTATGGGATTTAGCTCACCTATCCAGATGAAGATTCACCAACCAGTGGACCGAATTCCGGTCTGATTACCTCCGATTATTGCTAGAGTGAACGTGACCGTTGAGTGAAGAAGGTTAAGAAAGTCAAATAAATACAGTGAATTGTTAAACTAAGGTTATTATATAAAACTTTAAGACAGTGCAAAATGAAGACTGCAAGATATAGGCCTCCTTTAATTTCTCTCAATGACTATAAATACTGTACAAAATCAATCAACTTTATATACAAAACAATGGTTCCATTGTCCATGATTTGTCATGTTTTTCCTCATTATTTTATTTATAAGGTCAGTACCTTGAAATATGCCAAATATAATGTAACTTCTTGCGTTAACTTAATAAATGCAGCTAGAGTTGCTTATAGAAAATTGTTTAAATATTAGACTTTTATTTTATTACTGTAAGGAAAACTTCATAACATACTATACCAAATCAAAAAAATAATATAATTAAACTCATTTCTAAAATTCTGAAAGTTTATCTCTGGCTTAGGTTTAAGAGGCTTAGGTTTCTAAGTTTAAGAATCAAATTTTTCGGCAGATCTTAAAAAAAATGTCAACTAGGGACAGATTTTGTATTTTATCATGTTGAGGTTTTAATTGTTTAAGAAATGATATTTATAAGTAACGTGGTTTTCGTTTGTCTAATGTACCTGGCGCAAGCCTGTTTTGTAGTATTGAAATAAATAAATTGTACAAAAAACCTATCTGTTTGACGATTTTATTCAGCCTGTGTTAGGTAATAGGGTATCTGGCATTTTGCTAAGCATGAAACTTTGAGTCAATTTCTTTTATAAATAAAATCGGCTATTATATCGGCAGCGGCCGTAGCTCAGTGGTAGAGCTCTGGGTTATCACCCAGCGGGCCCGGGTTCAAATCCCGGCTCGGGGACAAAAAGATCGTTCGGCCGCTCCCGTGGTTCGGAATAAGTCACGTTAAGCCGTTGGTCCACCGGTCCACCTGCTAAGAAAACAAAAAGTGAAGGCATTTCAGGCGAGGAGAACTATCAGTTAATTACTGATCTCCCTCCACTAAAAGCAATACGATATATAAATATATAATAAATAAAACTGTTCCAATGGACTGATGCTGCAAATCTACCAGACACCAATTTGAGTTTTATCATCTAACTACTTAGTTTTTTGTCTACCCTTAGAAATTGCAACTCAATTTTTTAGGTTAACCTAGAAGGCATAACCCTTGACTATGTACACTTAAACAGCATTCGGTGGACTGAGTTACAAATAAAAAGTATTTTATTTTGGATAGAATGGCGTACTAGGGTTATTATTAGCAAATGAGTGAGGGTTTGTTGTTTTTAATACAAAAACACTATTATAAAATAAGTTAAAACAAAGTTTATATGAACTTAAAACTATGTATTATCAATTATTAAGAACATTTTAATATGAGAATTATCAATTTTCTCCTGATTTCTTCAAGCCCCCCCAATAATTTTTGAAAGTCGGCGCCCATGCACTGATATTAGTAAACGCCTATGCTGAGAATGAGGAAAGGCACCTAGGACCCTCCTGCAAGTTGGTGTAGGTGTTGTTGATCGGTCCCAAGAACAAAAGCACAAGTCTGGAGAGTACCCACGACGCCATCGAGCTGAATGGAAAGTGTGTGGGTCTTTGGCATTAAATATCAGGAAAAAGTTGTTATTTTCAGCCCAGCTTGAAAGACGAGTGCCGTTGTCATCATCGGACGAGTATCCCCACTGGGTGTGATGACTGTCACCTACATATACCACAGGATGTTCGAAAGTTGGGAGAACTGTATCTGACCACTGGATGTTCGGCGGTTTGTAGACATTTACAATGGTAGTCTCAGATACCTTAACAGCAACAGTAAATATGCTGTTCACACAACTTTTGTGGGAGACTGACACATCGTCTATGTCTTGCCTAACGTAAGTGGCCACGCCATAGACCCTGTGTCCTATTGCATCCACACGACTCCACGTGATGTTCCCGTGATGTTGTGTGTGATGTTGCCCCTCGCACTGTTCTCTAAGTCTTCTACATGTGTTTCTTGTAGTGCGAGGACATCGACATTATTTTCTAGCAGCACTTTGCTGAGGCAGTCACTTTTGGATTTGCTCAGACCCTCTACGTTAAAATATTTAAAATATTTAAAACTGAGCCTATATTTCTAAAGTGGCCCTGGAAATTGCCGTTTGGATTTGGTCTGGCAGCTGGCATAGCTGAGAGATCACTTGCGCAATAGTTCAGCTGCCAAAACTTGTTGTTCGTTTAGCACCACCCAGG
Organism: Neoaliturus tenellus; assembly: GCA_030545055.2. Classification (NCBI taxonomy): domain Eukaryota; kingdom Metazoa; phylum Arthropoda; class Insecta; order Hemiptera; family Cicadellidae; genus Neoaliturus; species Neoaliturus tenellus. The sequence continues at coordinate 28,746,181 of CM061535.1, forward strand.
GAGTACGTGCAACTTTGATGGAATGCTGCGAATGCGAACAAAATCACCCCCCGACAACATCACTCTATGGTCTAATCGTTCTGGTTCTTAAACTCATTCAAATTTATGCTGCCCTACATCTTTCTGCCAAATTTAATCAAAACCGGAGGTTCCATTCAAAAATTATCGCGTTATCGTTCACTTAGAGATATATGGATGAATTTGAACGGATGGTGTTTTTGGCTTCTGGGAACATCAAAACAAAAGAGTAACATGGTCCCCGGCTTTGTTCTTACAGTGACTACTACCTTAAGAGCGCATTCCCTATGGAAAAATTTGCTAAAAAAAAGAAAAAAGAAAATAAAAAAACTGTTGCAATAAGCTATAACCTCTGATAGAATACAGCTCCATTTACATAACTTTTGCACAATTAAACATAATATATGTGATTAAAAGCTCGAGAATGTTTCCAATTTGATCATGGAGCTATTTATTGTTAAGCGAGGAAGAATCAGAGGTTGCAAGGACACGAACCGTTGCTTTCTTTCCGATGTTCAGGATTTCCTTGTCTCATGTCGTGAGATGCCAAAATATATTTTGTTAAGTTTAAATACTTTTAGTTTCCTTTGAAACAAGTTAAGAGAATGTAAAATATCGTAAATCCGTTAATAAGGTGCTTTGGGCGTTATCATTTCCTCACTAAATTATGCATACCAAGTTTATGTACCATTTATATACCAAGTTTGTACAGATCTAACAACAAATACCGGAGTTATTGCGCTTTTTTCTAATAAAAGAAACATTGCATGAATGAAAACCCAATTATTGTTTTAAACAGAAAATATCAATAACTCGGTTTTTTTGTCAGATCCTTACAAACTTGGTTGGCATCATCGGTTAAATAATTTCACTTGTCAACTTTTTTTTATCTCTTGTAAAATTTTGATAAAATTGAGAGCTTTTTAAATATCTGAGTTAAAATTTTTTTAAATGGCCGCCATTTTAAAAATACACTTAGGGGAAAAAAGCATTATTTCCTGAAAATGAAGATTGGTATGATAAAAGGGCATGCCAAATAAGAACTTAGAACTTAATATGACTATCTGTTACGGAGATAAAAATTATTTAGTGTAACAAACAAAATGGCGAATAGCGGCTTAACGAAGCCAAAATAGAAAAAAATAGAGAAAATTGTTGATTCATTTTTATGTGTATTTTATGTGTGTTGAACACGAATATGCATAGCCAGTAACGAATTTTTGTGACACCTTGTATAATCTTATGCCGAGTAAAAAATTACTTAATTAACAGTTTGACTGTCTGTGTCACTCGCTTTGTCATGTTGAGCTGACTGTAACGGAATTTACCTGCCATTATTCCTGGAAGTTGTTCTCTGCCGCTATGTACAGTATCAGCTGATTTATTGGACAGCTGCGCAGTTTGGCGAGTGGGGGCCATAGAACTATAAACATGGAACGCTGACTGAGTGAAGCGAAAACGGTCCGGCGGCGCGCCGCTACCCCCACCCAAGGTCGGTATGCCCGGGCGCTTTGGTCCACACAATTCAATGGGCACGACGCGTTTTTTAGTACTTTCGGCTAAATGTTAACGTAATTGATTGGTTTAAACGACCAAAACCAAATTTCTTTGCATAAAGGAATGTATGGAGCAATAACTGATGCACATATATTTAATAAACATGATTTATTAATAAGTAAAACAAACAAAAGAAGTTTTTTACTGAATGAAAACTACACATTCTTAAATAAACAAGTTAGTTTAGTTTCTGGCTAATACCTAACTTTGATTTATTTATAGACAGATTTTTTTCTTTGGCATATGAAAAGCAAAAATAGTATTAAAAAAGACAGAACCGATAAATTTTATCAGTCTTAACTCATGGCATTCACCAAACTCATGATTGATTGCATGAGTTTTTAAATGAACAGGGGACTGTACTCTGAATTTTTGAGCTCAGGATACGCAAGGAATCTGTAATTTTAATATGATTAACTGTTGCATATTTATTTGGAATTACATTTTAGGAACTTTGATTTGTACGTGCACCATTCGAGGATCTTTTAAGCTTTTTTCTATATGTATAATAAATCTATACTTATTTAATAGCCTACGCTAAGGGTTTTTTGTGTTGAGAACTAATCCTACAATTTTCAACCGATTATCAAGTTTTTGGTGTCGTTGGATAGGGCTTGGTCTGTAGTTGTTTCTGCCAAAAACTGATGAGAATCGGACTGAAAATAAAGGCGCTATTCACCATTGAAATCTAAAAATTTCCCATTTAAATAACATTGGAATTAAATAAAGCATTTTAAACGCCTGTTAATAATCAGCTGTACAAAAATTTAGTTTTGATTATTAAATATATTCACAATATTGGATTGGTCGGATATCGTTGATTTATAGCTAAAAGTAATATTTGTATTTTATTAAAATAAATTGCTCGATATCGAGCAACAAGTATACTAGTATATGCCTAATTGTTTTATTTTGGTTTAACTAAATTAACTGATAATATTTTCTTTCCTAAAATAAAAATATTTGTGTAAAAAGCTACATAGTTTGAGTTAATAATGTTGTCTAAATATTAAAAACAGTAAAAAAATCAATAAAAAATCATTTTATAAACTAGGCCTACATATAGTCTAAGTCTACGTCAAATTTCATGGATTAAAATAAGTTATAAACCTTAAATTTTATATGACAAAATTCATTGTGGTAAAACAAATACAGTATTGTTACGCTGAAATGTACATATGATAAGTCGACCTTTATTTTAAGACGGAATGGATGTCAACTGTATAAGTTTTAATGACGTAATTCGATATATGCCATTGTATAGTCTACTATATGGATATTTTCAATTAACTGTAATTATAGACATGTAAAAAGCTAAAACTATTGAAAATATTAAGCCAAATTTAGAAACTCGTTGTTATTGTGCCATATTACAGAATACGTTTTATAAAAAATGCCCTTTAAGTGCAATACATTTACTAGTTATAAAATATTATGTTTGATCCTTTCCATAGGACGTAATTTTACAATTAATTGAATACGACGTTACCTATATACTATAGACCGCATTACAGTATAAACAATGGGTTCGATAAAATCGCTGTACATTAGGCTTACTTGTGTGCAGATAAGCTGGATTCCTTAGTAATTATATTTTTGCAATTATAAGCTACACAATATGTAGGCATTCCACTTTATATTACAACAAATAATATCACTTGACACATATCACAAGATATAGTACAGTATATACAACAATTGATAACAAAAATAACAAACAAAATTCGTCACGCACTGCATTTAATCAGGTGTCTCCGGCCAGCGACTGTTTTATTAAAATATGCTACGCTACGACGGAACGCGACGCTTCCGCCGATTCGTAGAAGCGCTCGCTAAAGATAAGATTACAAAAAAACGGCTTATCATACAGCAGATATTTTTAATGCAAGATAAAATTCAGAATCTTCTCTATAATTCATTCACTGGAAGTTTTTTCCTGCCCTTACAATAAAAAAAATCCTCGCTTACTACTTTTTTCACTACATGATCAATCCAAACTAAACAAACTTTAGGCTAAAACAATTATTATAATTTTAAATATTTTTTTGTTGGCTTGAAACCGATACCGATTTGTTAATCATTTAAAGCTCTAAAACCCTATATAAATTTAAACTACATTGCTTAGCGTTTTATAGGTTAAATATCGAGTTGAGTGAAACGCTGCATCGTCGTCGGTCACTCAGATTTTGCGGGAATTGCAGTTTTATACCGACCTCGGGAGGGGGAGATGATACAGTCGGACCGTTTTTGGCTGCCTTTCATTACTCGAGTCAGCATTCCATGTTTATAGTTCTATGGTGGGGGCCCGCTTTATAGCTGAACTGCATTTCGTTACCATTTCGCTTACTGCGTTGTACCGGTTCTCTTGAAGGCCAGTGTTATGCTTCACTATTCCAACGGTAAAGTTCAGGGAACAAAACTGTGTTGAATAAAATTTTCAGAAGGCAATATTCAAAACTTCTGAACATGTGGGACCCATTTAGTTTTTACGATTCCATATGAGAATGCACTAAATACACTAAAAAGGGTTGTGTCATTGGTTATTTTACTCCACAGTTAACGACCTGATCTTAATTACACATAAAATTATCACTTTTTTGCATGTTAAGAGCTTAGGAATAATTCAAAATTTTTACTGCCTAGAAATGTTTTACCTTCTATAAAGATTTACACAAGTTGTATAAAACTCTGCCCAATTATAACTATTGTTGGGTAGAGTGTTAAAATGAGGCTTTTAAATACCTTCGCTTTATGGTAGCATAGAAGTTATTTGAAGCACGTTCTTTAATGTTCTACAAACCACCTTCTTATGGAGGTTTAAAGAAGTGTTATAAATTAACTTAAAGCCATCTAAGGTAAATATTGCTCTCCTCGTTTTTACTCAATGGATACACGAAGTTCTCAATAAAATTTATTGATACATTACTCCGACAAAACAAAACCCACCTTCACCTTGGTTGAATGTGACTTTCTAGTACAACCAACACCTTATGATAAAAAAACCCTGACTCTTTTAGAAACCACCAATTCTGTTACAAACTTTTCGTGGAAACAGTGTTATCATGTTATCCTAGACCTTTTCGCCATTTACCTTCAGACGAGGTTGAATACGTAAAAATGATAATCACCCGTTAACCCAATGACAACACATGTTATTTTCTCTTTCATCGATGCTTACAAGGGAAGTTGAACACTCACCCATCCTTTTATCCGATTTTACCGATGTCATCAATCGATAGTTCTTGATATTTCCCCAATACGAAGTTAGTTGTTAAAAATTAAGAATGATATAACCAAAGTGGTTAGTCCAACTTCACCCTTAATTGGTCACATTACAAATTAATATAGAAATTAAGAGAAGTACATACCACACGACTATACTTATTTTAATTTCTTCGATGAAAGTCATGACGATTTTCAGCATATCAAAGAGCAAAAGGATTAATCAACATGGAATCTAAAGGACACACCTATTTCGTGGCGTTTAGTTCCTTAGCCCTTTGGAATAAATTAATTTGCTTTAATTCCTTGATGGATATTTCAATTTTTGAACAAATAGACTGTAATTGCCTGAATCAGTTAAGAGTCATCTTCACCTTTAGGCCATAATAATAGCTCATTGTTGCGCAGTAGACAATGTTAACCATACGGCTTTTAATGCAAATCATGGTATTTTATTCCCCTGTTTCGGACACCGTTTTTCAACAGATTTTCTTTCAACTTGGCAAGTGTTTAGTTGAATAGTTATTTTAGGCCCCTCATACCTCGAAATTTAGAAAATGTAACAAATATTACTAAGAAAAATCGAGTTACTTTGTGACGTTATAGAAGGTAATATTTGTTAAATTTTCAAAATGTTGAGGTATGAGGGGCCTAATATAACTATTTAACCAAACACTTAAAGTAAATCGGTCGAAAAACGGGGTCCGAAGCAGTGAAATAAAATACCATGTTTTGCATTAAAAGGCGTATAACATTGCCGACTGCGCGACAATGGGCCACTGGCCCAAAGGTGAAGATGACTCTTAACGCCTCATTTTACGAGTAAACCTATAGTGATTAAAACATAATCATATTAACCGTGAATATAATAACTAACACTAACAAAATGTAACAATTGCAATAAATAATAATAATTAATATGAATGTATGTTGCAGATCACAGATTTGCAATGTATGTTCTTATTTCGTAAACGCCTGTCTATCATAGCAATCGATGGTTTAGTAATAGTGTGGTCTAATTTTGTTTTGCCAGAACCATGTGATGTGAGCCATTAGTTCACTCATGGCAGCCTTGCACCCTGGCTCAAGACCTCCCTACAGTGGGGTCTTGCCTGGCTCCCGATGCAGTATAATATTGCTCTACCTGTTTATATATCACTGTGAAAGTTTATTAAAATATCTTTGTTATTTTTTGCCTAGAGGCCGAAATGTCCAATAAGTAGGGCCTATAAACTGAAATTAAAAAAAAAATCCTTAATTGGCTGTAATTTGACAACAATTTCTCGGACCTATGTTCATATGATATTTATTTCTTGTCTTAATGTAAGAATCAGCTGGTTAAGTTTGTTATACTTATCCCAAAACACTCTTTATATTGTTTTGCATGGTAGTAATGATATTCATCAAGCTATCAACAATATTTTTAAGCCTCCATAATGATAAAAACTCTGTAACTATACTATTGAAAAATGCCTGTGATCACTTTTAAGATGTAGTATCTGATTTGGGCTCTTGTTATTAATTATTTGCTTTAAAGTATAATTTTAATATCTGATATACTGTATAAAGATAGGAATATCTATTAGTGACAGCTTAAGACTTTCCTAAGAGTTTTGTTAGTACGATCTTATCTTGCGTGTTTTGAAAACTAATTAATAAAATACAGTTGCAAAAAGTATTTTAACTATTTACAACATTGAGTAATAAGGTTAGAGGTGATTTTGGAACGTGGTGGTCTTGGCTGAACTGCGGCAGACGACATTTATGTAATTTCAATACCCACTGTTGGTTATATAACCTTCAAATCAAAATACTTATGTAACCAATCTGTCAGGATAGAGCCCAGTCGTTGGACACTAGCTGTGAACAGGATTATGCAAAACTCGTCAGCAACCCAGCAGCACTGCCATAGCAGCTACTCAAAGAGACCTATGGTTAATAATGAGGAATCCCACTATTTATCTTTTGTGGCAATAAACCATGACAGATTTTTAAGCACTTTATCAAAACCATTGACTATGAATACACAAGAAGACGTTCCATCCAATGCTTTAATTTGTCGCCAACCTAACCTCAAAATAACGACCAATGCAGTGCTGCTCCCGTGTGGCCGCCCCTTGAACTACGGCAGGAACGTGAAGCAATCGGTTGCAACTGCTGGTAACGGCGACTAACTGTCTGCTCCTGAGCCGTCTCCGTGCCTCGCCGTCGCGTCACCGCGCCGGCCGATGCCTAGATTGCGTCTCTCTGACAACCTCCACTGCCATCAAACCGTTGCGAGCCGCTTCGCGGCGGTGTCATTGCTGAGCTGTCTTTCAGATTAAACTGTAATATAGCTTTGTTTGAGATGACGTTTATTGACTGTTATCCAAGTCTATGCTGTTATTGGATATTACAATAATTAATTTCAAAACACTGTTTAGATAAGTTTTAACTTTGCAAAACTAAGTATGAAGTTAATTTTACGTGCGGATGAATATAATAATTACACATGCAGAATTAACAACGTTTGCTTAGTTTAATTTTTTCATTTGAATATTTAATGTTCTCTTATGATAATTCACATCAAATTAAAACAGTTAAATATAAATAAATTAAACGATAATAATTGTAAGTCTATTGGATTTTATTGTAATGGGGGAAAATAATAAAACTTTACTTTTTTAAAGTAGTCTCTTGAAATTCCATTGGGCCCGAGAGCTCACTGCGGCTGTTGAAGAAGGGATTCGTCAATGAAGTATTGGAAAGCTTAATTTAATTGTAAACATGTGTATTGTTACTGTGTAACAAAATGAATATTTTGGACAACCTATAATTATGACTGACAATAACAAATACAATTTTACTTTAACTTTGTTTTATGTTTTCTAACACGAATAAATAAACCTGGATTTCAATTCTTCATAGGCCTACCCGGCGAAATTTAATTAGTTTCGGTATAACCTAATATTCTTATTCATGTTGGCTATATACTTTAACTTACTTTAAGCAGCAATGTAACTACGATGATATTTAAAATACTTTGATTGCTCATATTCTACTTTAATTTATTGTTCACAAACACCCACTCAAGGTTTGGCAAGGTTTCAAAGGGGTAGCAGGTAGCAGACCCGAGACGATGAGTCACCCTAGGACCAAGATCACCACGACTAGACTCTTTGTGTTTTGACATCGAGACCGGCCACCTGTCTTCCCTAAAAATTGGGAGGGGGTTGTCAAAACAAACACTTCAGTCGTCTATGTGTCTGCGGCGTTGACGGATCGAGTTTACGGTTGCCAATACTTTTAGTTACTAACAGATATTCGTTGTGTATGCTCATCATTATTTCATCATATGGATTAGTTTTTAAGATTTAGGTAAGTACTACTGTACACTCTCTTCGCAATTGAGCAATTTAGTTTGGATATTAATAAAAAAGTTAAACTTCATGCATGTATTGTGTAAAAATACTTTCTGTGCATATTGCTAACGTTTACGTTTATTCTAAATCATTCCAACATTGTGATTATAATAAATCACGCAATAACCAAAACTATACTTAATAATTAACAGCTGTACATAATGTTTAAAATGGCCAACAAAATTCCAAATAGGTTATAAATTAGAGTTCGCTACTTAAAAAAAATTCAACCATATATTAAATTGATTTGGACTCAATCAGTAACAATATATTTAACCACTTAAACATCAGTTCTTCCTATCAAGCATTTGTTATTTTAAACAGCTTTATAATGATTCGAACAATGAAACTTTTACTATAACATTACCATTGAAACTTTGAAAGACTGTAGGGTATAGTCCTGGGGCCACTGTTAATAATTGTAATAGGTTTATACTACAAGAAACTACACACAAATATAAAATTTGTTAATTATTTTTCAAACTAATTAGGTACATTAGGTAATTAGGTTACAAAAGCTGAAGAAATCCAAATATAAGTCGAATTACAACATGTTTATATAATAAAATATTTAGAAGAAAATATTTCGGACTAAATTTGAGTGGGTTGCCATAGATTCAACAAAAACATTAAATACCAGTATATGCAATCTCTGTGCTGCTTTATCAATGCTAGCAGTTCAGTAGCCTAAACTTATTAATTTTATGGGCTTTATATTTGTAGGTATATCATAAAGGAATTTCTTTGTAATTATGTATTTGTACTTTGTTTCTTAATTATTTATTTGTATACTTTATTTATATATGTATTTTAATACGGTATGATACAGTAATTATTAACAATTAACCAGGGCCTTTGGGAAGGGGGGGGGGCAGATGGGGCACACTGCCCCAGGCCACATACGAAAGAAGTTCACATCTTGAATAGTTTTTAATAATTACTTAAACGAATTCACTAGTTTTGTTCCTAGAAATTGTTAGGAACTACATAAAATATAACACACCCTTGAAAAAAATTTTTGAGTAGTTACCACCTTGTAACAATAATCGATAACTTTTAAGCCATTGTGATTTGAAGGGAAGCAGTGAACAGGCTATACCGACAGCAATCCACCTCCCTTCGCAACCTCGGCCGGGCCTACAGCTGTTTGTGCGACTGTGCAGTAACTACATCGTGCCGCTTGGTTCAAAAATTACCTGTATTAGCCGCGTCTGCACTGGCCGAACATGTTCGCCGAACAAAGTTCTTCCGAACTTTTGTTTGTTCGTTGATAACCTTTTAAATGTAAATCATATGGCTATTAATTTTTTGTTACAAATGTTTATTGTTTTTTTGTTCGGCTATTATTTTGTTCGCCGAAGAAGTTCGACGAATGTTCGGCCAGTGCGGACGCTGCTTTACAGTTTTTCTCTTAACTATTTTTATCTTAATCCTTTAAAACGCAATTCTCACTTGCAACTGCAAGGGTCGCAGCTGAGAATGGCATGTCAAAAGTGCCCCTGCAAAAGATGTAAAAAATTGTCGCCCAGATTGACACAATTCACTGAGATTATGTCGACCGGCGGCGTACAGACAATACCGTCCTCGTTGTAATAGTCGAAATATACAGGGTGTCCCGGAACTCTCTGGAACCCTTTTGTACATTTGTTCCTTGCATCGTGACAAGAAAAAAACATTATCCAAATAGGAGTCTAAAATGCTTCGTTTAGCCGCTGGCCGCCATTTTGTTTTTTACACATAATACATTCTATTTACTTAACGGATGGTTGCATTAAGTTTATATTTGGTATGAACCTTTATCATACCAATGCCCATTTTCAGGAAGAAAATTAATTTTTTCCACTGTATATTTTTAAAATGGCGGCCATTTTTATTTTTCAAACCCAAATATCTGAAAATCGGTCAATTTTATAAAAAAATTACAAGACACAAAAAAGTTGCCAAATCAAATGATCTAACCAATGAAACCAAGTTTGTAAGGATCTGAAAACAAATAACGGAATTATTGCGATTTTTCTCTATAAAAACATTGATTTTGCATTATAATTAATGCAAAGTACCAGGGGGACCGAGCTTAAGCTCGGTAAAATTATTACGTTCGTTCTCACACAAAGCTCGTTCGCTCCGCTCACTCGCCCTCTTCCATTTTAAAGACGAGCTTGTTCGCTTCGCTCGCTCGCCAAGCCGAAGGGTACTTTGGTATAATTTTCTTAAACTACAGGTTAAATATGTAACACATTGGTTTATATCTACAGTTATCAGCTGATTTTTGTTCAATTAATAAAATCTCCATAAGGATAACATGGAAACTTTGAAGGGCTCTAGCGCAAAAACCCGATTTTTCCCAGCTATGAGACCAGCTCCAATCGATTTCTGGTGGCCAAAACCCCCATATTCATTAAAAAAATCAAATACCTTGGAGCGAAAAAAACTTTGCCCGGACAAACGGAGCTTGTTTTAGAGAATAAGATTAAGGCCATTTTAACAGAAAAATCGCAATAACTCCGTTATTTGTTGTCAAATCGTAACAAACTTGGTTTCATTGGTTAGATAATTTAATTTGGCAACTTTTTTGTGTCTCGTAAATCTTTTATTAAATTTACCGATTTTCAGATATTTGAGTTTGAAAAATTTAAATGGCCGCCATTTTGGAAATATACAGTGGAAAAAATTATTTTTTTTTCCTGAAAATGGGCATTGGTATGATAAAGGTTCATACCAAATATGAAGTTAATGCAACCATCCGTTACGGAAATAAAATTTATTATGTGTAAAAAACAAAATGGCGGCTAGCGGCTAAACGAAGCATTTTAGACCCCTATTTGTATGATTTTTTTTCTTGACTCGATGCAAGGAACAAATATACAAAAGGGTTCCAGAGAGTTCCGGGACACCCTGTATAATATGAATTGTGTACAAATTCAGAATTGGAGTTAGTCGAAGGACTTTGCTAATTTTTAACGGGAATTTCAGCTTCATGAAGACTGGTGTGACGAGTCGAAATCAATTGCTTAATTTCAGCGTTTATATTTAAAAGAAATATTTTGTATGGCTTAATGATACCACTTTAATTGAAAATCATTCCACCCTTAAAATGTGTTTCAATTAGTAAGTACAGGCTATGTCAGTTTTCCGTTCAAGTCATATTTATAATTTATTAATTTTAAAATTGTTATTGTCTGCATCCATCTCAACGACCCCCCCCCCCTTTAAAAAAGGTGAGCCTAAATGGGTGAGGCGGTGTTAATTTTTTGAGCGCCGGCTAGCTAAATATATTAGGTAAATAAACATTGAAGACACCACAACATTTCCATTTGTAAATATAATTATCTGTATTAACACATTACAAAATGTTCGGTTAACAATATTTGTAATTAGATACTTTTCCAGTTCTGTCACATATAAATGTTGATATGCCTAAATTTCATATAAGTCTAAATATAGAGTACCAATCCAATCTTAATGAGAGACTTATCTTATTGAGGGTTGATGACTGCGAAGTTGACCGCTCCTGGCCTTGAAGAGAACGCTCGGCATGGATGAAGACAGATGTTCGAAGACGATCTTCGGCGTTATTCAAATGAGTCTGCATTCAACGTCAGGATCAACACAGTTCAGACACCTTTCCCAAACCCCGATAAAATTCAACTCCGGCTTGAATGAGGGCAACTTTCACCGACGATTCAGTCTTTGACGACTGGCAAATTCGGGATTACTAAGTTCAGTTGTGGACCGGTATAATCCATCGCAAAATGGCGCATGTTGTATAGGGTACCCCGAACTGCTCCGTGTAACTTATGATCGAACAAGGCGCGATCCGTGTAGCTGGTGATCTTTATTACGAATGAGCTCCGGCTTCGAGTGTTGCTTGGTATCGACCGAGCAAGCCGCTCTGTGATTGGCTACGAAGTTTCCCGAAGATTTCCGAGTTCGCACGACCGAGTATTGATCGCCGACATTTCTAGAAATAACCGGTTACTGCCCGGCCTTGACATACTATCCGGTTCAAACTGGATTCGTTTTTTCTATACGTCTGGGCCAAAAATAGACTTTCCACGAATTGTTTTGCTCAAAAAGCGTTAAAAATCAACTTTTTTATTATTTGACCGATCTTTATGAAATTTTCACAAAAGTTAGGGAATTTCGTTTGATTTATTTTGGTATATGTTTCATTTTATTCGGATTTCTAGTTTTTTAGTTATTTGTAATTTTCTATCCATGAACCATTAATTACGTTTCATCGCATAATTACATTTATTTTAGTTAATTATTTTTATTGTTTTATGACTTTTATTATTTAATAGACTTATTTAATTGAGACACCCATCACAGATACCCCCCAAAATTTAAAAAATGAAAATAAATTTTCTTTTTTAAATTTTCTCCGATATGTCATCAACTCTCAAACCTATATTCATACAATTCTAACCTGTACTATCTTAATTTCTACTTATTTTTATTCAAAATGACAATATTAAATTTAATACTTGCAATCAAACAATTTTAATATCAATTTATTTTCTATGCATTACAAATGCATCGTCCTTAAGTTCTCTTCCTTTTATATATATATAAAACCAACAACTCACTGACTCACTACACTGCACATTAGTTTGGGCGTCCGGTTCACTATTGATACAAGTCCAATAGTCCACGGCCATAGGATAGTCTCTGTTGCTGCCATGCGCCGTGCAGTCTCAGCTCACCCAATCTGGACATACATAGTTTCTGTTACCATCATGATACAATAGTTCCTATTTTATGAAAAGAAAAATCATTATTACACATATTTCATAATTTTTAATCAGTTATATATACTTAATAAATTTTCAGAGACTTTTTTTTTTTTTTTACTACCCCATTTCAAAATATATAATAAACTTTCACTAGTATATGAACACATTTCTTTCCCTAGGGTTCCACAATATTACAATTCTAATTCCTATTTTCTTACTAACAAATTTTCTATAAATGTACAAAAACACAAGGAAGAGTTCACCAAAGCTGTTGATGGAACTGAGGTTTTGACCGATTACAATAACAAAAGGTACGTAATTTCTGACGTGAATTGGGATGAAAATCCATCATCACTTGATAGATATGGCACTCAAGTGTCATACATTAATTACTATAAAGAGAGATATAACATCAAAATCTCTAAATCAAAACACCAATCTCTGCTTATATAAAAAAAAATTCCTTTTTTTATATATATATTTTAAGATTTACATCTTATAAAGCTATTCTTATTCAGTTTGATTTAATAAAGATGAAATATTTCTTGACAATAAGGAATACAAAATGTTTTATACATTGAATAATTCATATGTACCTATCAATCTACTATTATTCATCTTCTAAGAAAAACAAATAACATCATAATTTAATACAGTAGTTAAAGTTCAATAAACCCTTATGAATGAACCAACAAAATTCTTATTCATTCAAGAAATGCAAAGAGCATAGTGTTTACATCGCGCGTCAAAATTATAGACACAAAAATCATCTTAAAACTATATGTGGCTAAGTATGTTAACATGTACCCCCCACAACTACCAGGTACAGAGGTAAAATGGTGATTCTACTAATCAGTGGGTCGAAAAATACGTATCCCATTCCATGCCTAGGCTTTGGAAAAATTGGGCTAGGGCATAAGGCATGTTTAAATTTGGACGGCTCCTGGCTCATGCCCCCATAACGGGTCACCCATATTGGGCCCTTGTGGTTAAATGGCCTTAAGGGGGCCTTGAAAAAACAATCAAGTCAATATAGTCTCATAATTCATCAATGTTTCAAATCGCTGACCTAACATGGGATTTCCCAGCTAGGTTCAGCCCACCACTTCCGTGACCATCAGAACTTAAAACTAAATAAAAACACATTCACGCTTTCTCCTTTCGCCAGAGCCAGAAGCGATTTGCTTAATCCTCTAAGGAAATCAAGCAATTTTATTACCATTCATCATCATCCGTGCGCTCATACTCTTAAGTCTAGTCTGGATAGCGAAAGAAATAATTTTATTATACATACTTTACTCTTTTATTTATTTATTACTTTATTCATTACTCATCTTTCATGCCAACAATATACTTCAGTCATTAGTTATGTCAAATAATGTGATTATAAGTTCAAAAACAATTAAACAAAGTGACAAAACTATTTATATAAAATTATTTCTTTATGGTCGTCTTTCCATATGGATCATAAATTAATTTAATCCCCATATGGACTTGTATCTTTGATTTGATTTTGTTTAAGGGCACAAACAACAAGTACCTAACAACAAAAGCCCATAATATCCTACTCTATGAACCTTCTAAGCTGCCTTACATTATAAGTGCCTATAATTTCATCCGAAATGAGATCTCTCAGTACATAAGCATTATCTAATTTTACTCCTACTATTTCATACGGTCCTTCGTAAAGCTGAAAATATTTCTTTATTTTCTTACCTAATTTATCTGATAAATGGTGTGTCTTTACTAATACTTTCTGTCCTATCGCGTATTTAATACCTTTAACCTTATTATCAAATTTTGCTTTCTTTTTTTCTAATTTTAGCTTAACTAATTCTTTCACCAATACCAGCTGTTTGTCGTGATCATATTGCATTTCAGGAAAATCTATTAAATTTTTAAACAATGACTGTGGTCGTTTTCCAAACATCAAGCTGTAAGGAGTCTGTTCTGTTAAACTACTAACTGAAAAGTTCAAGCAATCCTGAATATATGACAGATATTCGGTCCATTTTGTATGCTGGTCAAAACAATATGCCCTACACATACGATTAATTTCTTTGTTGTACCTTTCCACAGGATTTGCTTGCGGATTATATACGGATGAATGTATACATTTTATACCCATATTGTTTAAGCTGTTATACCATTTTGCTGACGTAAATTGACTACCATGATCAGCAAGTATGCACTCTATTTTTCCTACTGTGTTACAAAAATCTTCAATTTTTCTAATCAAAACAGTTGAACTAGCTTTACGTATTGCATACAACTTAACATATTTTGTAAAAATGTCTACCATAGTGAATATATATTTTGATCCGAATCTACCTGTTGGCAATTCCCCTATCAAATCAATGCTAACCAATTGTAATGGCCTTTCAGTTGTTATTGATTTCAAACTTCCCTCATTATGTTTGTTGTCATGCTTTGTCTTTTGACACAATACACATTTTCTTAACTGTTCTTTAATAACCTTTTCCATATTATTAAACACACAAAATTCCCTTAAAGTTAAATAAATTCTATGAGCACCAAAATGTCCATATTTCCTATGAGCGAAATCAATCAACTGACTAACTTTAATTTTTGGGACACATATTCTCCATAATTCATCGTCGTCCTTACTATTCTTAAATAATAAACCATCATGTATTCTAAAAATTTTACTTATCTTTCGTTTGATTACACTATCGTCACCTTGCAAGATTTCAATGATTTTACCATAGTTGTCATCGTTTAATTGGCTTTGTTTCAAGTTTGACAAAATTTGTTTCATTTCACTTTCTTTGAAACCCAAATTTAATTTGTACTTTAATACCTTGACATTATTCTTTGATTTATTCTCAAGTCCATCCTCGTTAATACGAGACAGCACGTCACATACAACATTTTCCCTACCAGGTATATACTGTATTTCGAGGTTAAATTCCTGTAACACCATTACCCAGCGTAAAATTCTACCATGTGTTAATTTACAATTAGTCAAAAATGTCAATGATTTATGATCTGATTTAACTATGATTTTATGATGTCCAAGTAAGTAGGCTCTGAACTTATTACAAGCAAAAACCAAGGCTAGTAACTCTTTCTCAGTGATAGAGTAGGCTTTTTCTGTCTCCAGCAACTTACGACTCGCAAACATAATTACTTGTTGATGTCCCTGTTCATTTAATTGATATAACACTGCAGCAATAGCATTATCTGAAGCATCAGTACCAATATAATATTCTTTCTGAAAATCAGGATGACTTAACATTACAGATTTTAAAAATTCTTTCTTTAAATTTTGAAAATCATCTGACTCCTGCTTTCCCCAGCTCCATTTATTTTTTCCATTCAAAAGGTGAGAAAATTTACTTGTAAATTCTGAATATTTATCATGAAAACATCGGTAATAATTCATCAAACCTAATACTGATTGAAGCTCTTTGACATTTCGCGGGTCCTTCAGTTCTAGAATTTTATTTACTTTCTCAGGATCCATCGATATACCTTTCGATGAAATTATGTAGCCTAGGAAGTTAACTTCAGATTGAAAAAACTCACATTTACTTAATTTAACAGTAGCACCATATTCGGCTAACCTACCAAGAACTAAGTCAATATGTTGCATATGTTCTTCCATAGTTTTGGAAAAAATAAGTATATCATCTACATATGTGGTCATAAATGAGTCGAAATCTCCTTTAAATATATGTGACATAGCTTTAATAAACGTAGCAGACGACGTTTTTAACCCAAATGGTAACCTACAATATGCATAATTAGCTCCATTAAAAATAAATGAAACATACTTTCGGCATTCCTTTTTCAAACCTACTTGTAAAAAACCTTGTGTTAAATCAATACTACTTAAATATTTTATTCCTGCAAATCTTTGTAATATATTCTCTATCTTCTCCGTCCTCTCACAATCATTCACAATATACTTATTTATTTTTCTACTGTCTAGACAAATTCGTGTTGAACCATCTTTCTTTGTTACTGCCACTAAACTATTATTATATGGACTGTTTGTTCGCTCAATGATTTTATTTTCAAGTAGGCTATCAATTTCTCTTTGTACCTCGCGCCTTTTATTAAAGGGGATAGGGTATGATTTACCTATGTATGGATCCTCATTTGTCAAAGCTATCTCAGCTTCAAAACCTTTAATTAAACCTGGCCTATCAGAGAATACTTGACCATTTTTGTCAAAAATGTTACATAAATCACTTAAATTTTTATCTGTCATGTCTGGATTTCTTTGTTTAATATTGGTAACTATTTCATTAATTAAACTATTTTGTATTACTTCTGTACCCATTAACTTTAATGTTTGTTCACTTTCATCATACAAATCACTTAATCTGTCTGTAGCAAAGCCTATTTGATTTTCAGAGTTCATTGTACTAAGAAAGTTTGAAATAATTAATCTAATACCATAAACACCTTTATTTTCATTGCTCCTATGTAATTTAATTACAGCTGATACATCATTTTCATTTTTTAACATAATAGTATTACTTTCAAAATCAATTACTGCTTTAAATTTTTCAAAAAAGTCACATCCTAAAATAAATACACTTGGAATAGCTCTTACGACGAAACATGGTATGTCAAAAATCATATTACTCATTGTACATGGTAAAAATACTTGTTTGTGGACTTTCTTACTCCTAATCCCCGTTACACCTTGAATTGTAA
Organism: Neoaliturus tenellus; assembly: GCA_030545055.2. Taxonomy (NCBI): domain Eukaryota; kingdom Metazoa; phylum Arthropoda; class Insecta; order Hemiptera; family Cicadellidae; genus Neoaliturus; species Neoaliturus tenellus. The sequence continues at coordinate 28,763,804 of CM061535.1, forward strand.
CATTACATACAGGTAATTGTGGAATGTCAATTTTATTTTCCCTTTTAATTAGGTCATATATGTCCTCAGACATAATCGTCGCTTGTGATCCAGAATCAACAATGCATTTTATTGGTGTAACACCTATCCTAACCTCTAATTCGGGCAAAGGTGAACTCACTTGATTAGATACAGGATTATTGTAGTTATTCTCATCTAACAATTCCTTCCTAATATCAGGACCCCCCATCATGTTAATTTCATCAACAGGATTTTTTATTTTACATGTATTCACTTTGTTAACTATACTTTGGCGTTTTAACCTAATAAATTCAACACATTTTTTATACACCAACTGTAATCCCTGTTTATTCAAATGCACAAAATCAGGCCTATACATTCCTTTAATAAAAATCTCCTTCTCATACAATTCCAAGTTAATCTGACCATCTTTCAGCAACAATTCGTTAATACTCATGTATTTAACTTTATTCATACCATCAAACTTCTTTAAATAATCATTTATTGCATTTACTTTATTTATATGATCGCTATCATTACTTGCAAGCTTAGGAATTACTGGAACTTCAATTACCAAGATATTTTTCTTTAACTTTATTAATCTTTCAATAAGTGTCTTATATAGGTCACAAATATGAGGTACAGTATCATTGTACAATAAATTATTAGCACCTAACCATGTAATAACACAACTAGACATATCATGTGGGCGTTCATCAATTAGCTTAATTAAATCTTGAATTTTATATCCCCCTACACAATAATTAATGGAGTTTTTTCCATTGGGTGCGCGCGACACAGGATTGTTTAATATCTTACTACCTAACCGTACACAGAAGCTATCACCTAGCATTTGAAAATTTTCAATCATTGGCTGGTATTCATTATTCTGTTTCACTAAATTTAATTTTATGTTATCATCTGTCCCGCGCGCAAACCTATCTCATTTCCTATCATTGTTCCTTTCCTGAGTAAACCTATCATTTTCATTTCGCTTTTCATGCTGTACATAACCTCTTTCATTTTTCCTATACCTATCATTTTGATCATACTTATCGTTGGAAAACCTACTATTGGAATTAGAAAATCTACTATCAAAGGGTTTAGGCCTATGGTGTGAATCTTCACCGTCAATAACTACTATCTCAGATAAACGTTTCAAAAATGCAATCAAAGTGTCTTTGTCAGTAATCTCTTTTGTACAAACTAGGGACCTTCCTATATCTTTAGGTAAATGATGACTAATTTGCAAAATAAACTCCTCAATCGTTAACGGGCGGTCTAAGTATTGATTCATGTCATAGTACTTTAACACATACGAAACTACATTTGTTTTACCAGGAACAAAATTACCTCCACTATATAATCCGTTTTCATGTTGGCGTTGAATGGCTTTACTCCAAAACTTGTTCTTAAAAGCATATTCAAAGTCTTCGAATGAGTTAAGGCTCATAATAATTTCTCTTAACCAAGTATTAGCTACACCTTTCATGTATTTTAATAAAATCAACTTATTTACCTCCCATGTCTCAATAGATAGTTCATTAAACTTCTTAGCAAAATTTAAGAAATAAATAGGGTGAATGACCCTTTCATTTTCACCATGAAAATCCACTAAGTATAACTCGGCCTGATTTAAAGCTACCTTTTCAGAATGTAACCTATGCTCACTGTCACCGACATTAGAGACACAAGGTGAATGACCTCCCAGTGTGTGACACTTGTCAGGCCTGTCAACAGGTCTGCCAACACTGCACATTTCAATTTCCCTACATAGCTCATTTTTTAGTTTTAACAATTTATCATTAAACATGGTTTGATTTTGAGAGATCTCATTTTGTAGTTGTTGTTCGATTTCCGACTTAAATTTACTTTTCCAAGTCTCATTATCTGTTAGAAAAGATTTATTGCCGTTGGTCCATTCATTTTTTAATACCGCTAGTTGATCATTTACTACCTTCTTAACTGTGTCAAATTGCTTTGTTACATTTGCTGACAAAAAATTCACTGAGCTTTCCATATGGATGCTGTTTTTTATACAGTCATCAATCCTACCCTGACAACGCCTATCCAACTCATCAACATTTTGTTTAATTGAACCTAACTCTGTTTTACAAGACTGTAACTCACTATCATACTTGTCAATTGCTATTTTAACCTCTTCGTTTATGATCCTACGATTCTCTTCCCTAATCTGCTTAATCTCTGACTTAACTTCTTTTAATTCATTAAACATACTCTTTAACAAATATAACATTTCAATTGAACTGTCTTTAGGTTTATCTAGGCCTACTTCTGATGACAAAGAATGCTCACCCCCCTTCTCCATTTTACTATTATCTTGTAAGTCTACATTAGAAGCTACTAACTCATTATTAACAACTTGGTGAAACTCTATCTCTGCATTATTAATAGGAAAATCTATGCTTTCATTTGACTCTGAGTCGGGCTCATTCTGTTCATGAGTATCCATTTTTATTTAATAAAACTAACTTGAAAATATCTATAGCCTATCATCAAAATTAATCAGTCTACTATATACCTATGTGGAATCCCTTTACAAATAAGACCTATTATTTAATTTAATTACAAATCCAAGGTAGTAAGTTATCATACACAAAACAAGTTTAAAGCATAAAGTCTACATCTCAGGGTTGAAGATCTTTTAAAATAATTCAAAAAATTGAATTAAATGCCCCACGTTGGGCGCCATGTTTGAGGCGGTGTTAATTTTTTGAGCGCCGGCTAGCTAAATATATTAGGTAAATAAACATTGAAGACACCACAACATTTCCATTTGTAAATATAATTATCTGTATTAACACATTACAAAATGTTCGGTTAACAATATTTGTAATTAGATACTTTTCCAGTTCTGTCACATATAAATGTTGATATGCCTAAATTTCATATAAGTCTAAATATAGAGTACCAATCCAATCTTAATGAGAGACTTATCTTATTGAGGGTTGATGACTGCGAAGTTGACCGCTCCTGGCCTTGAAGAGAACGCTCGGCATGGATGAAGACAGATGTTCGAAGACGATCTTCGGCGTTATTCAAATGAGTCTGCATTCAACGTCAGGATCAACACAGTTCATACACCTTTCCCAAACCCCGATAAAATTCAACTCCGGCTTGAATGAGGGCAACTTTCACCGACGATTCAGTCTTTGACGACTGGCAAATTCGGGATTACTAAGTTCAGTTGTGGACCGGTATAATCCATCGCAAAATGGCGCATGTTGTATAGGGTACCCCGAACTGCTCCGTGTAACTTATGATCGAACAAGGCGCGATCCGTGTAGCTGGTGATCTTTATTACGAATGAGCTCCGGCTTCGAGTGTTGCTTGGTATCGACCGAGCAAGCCGCTCTGTGATTGGCTACGAAGTTTCCCGAAGATTTCCGAGTTCGCACGACCGAGTATTGATCGCCGACATTTCTAGAAATAACCGGTTACTGCCCGGCCTTGACATACTATCCGGTTCAAACTGGATTCGTTTTTTCTATACGTCTGGGCCAAAAATAGACTTTCCACGAATTGTTTTGCTCAAAAAGCGTTAAAAATCAACTTTTTTATTATTTGACCGATCTTTATGAAATTTTCACAAAAGTTAGGGAATTTCGTTTGATTTATTTTGGTATATGTTTCATTTTATTCGGATTTCTAGTTTTTTAGTTATTTGTAATTTTCTATCCATGAACCATTAATTACGTTTCATCGCATAATTACATTTATTTTAGTTAATTATTTTTATTGTTTTATGACTTTTATTATTTAATAGACTTATTTAATTGAGACACCCATCACATGGGGGCCTCACAACCCTGCCCCAGGCCACAAAAGTCTCTTGGGGGCACTGCTATTAACAATCAACAGCATTTTTCCAATAGCTATTTTCAACTATTGGCATGATATGGGTGCAGTTTAATTTTCTTGAAATTATATATTATTAGGGAAACGTTATATATGCAAAAGAAAACTTTTTTTAATCCGTTAATATAAAATTATTTTTTATTTTTCTCCCATTTAGGTTTAAGTTCTGGCTGCCATGGCTTCAACCTCTGCTGGTACTTCCAAAGATGTCAGTAAATCAAACGTAAAAAAATCCCGTATTAAATGCAGTTTCCTTGGATGTGATTTAACACAAAGTAAAAATCCAAATCTACATTTCTTCAAATTCCCTGTAAACAGACCAACCATATTTTAGCAATGGCTTGTGAATTTTGGCGATGAAAGAATAATCGATAATCACCTTAATACATTAAGGTGCAAATAAAAAAAACCTTGTACAATACATTTAATCAAATATTTATTTTTAATGCATTTATTTTATTCGCTACGGGTACTTATGGATTCTAGTTGTCTTTTTTGTTACTTAGTTAATTTTTTATATTTTTAATTTATTGAGTCTCAGTAAAATGTTCCTGGATTAAAATGTAAACTTTTAATCAGTGTAAACTAACCTTTATCACAATTGTTGAATTTTTTAGTTGTTTTTATTAATTTTCGAAACTGTTATGTTCTAATTAAATTTAATAATTGTAATCTTGTTTAACTCATGTTGTATTATTATTGTGTATTTGAACTCGTTTATAGACGGGTAAATGAGAAAAAAGTTTTTCCCATTTCCAACTAAATAACCAAAAATTGAAAAAGCCTAGTTCTAAGTAAGTCTTTTTTACACTTGTTATTGTTTTCCTCATGTTAACAACATACAATTTAAATTACAAACAACCTACTTATTCCTTAAAACGTAGAATTAACATTTAAAAGTAAATTCTGTACAAAAAGGTTGTTCTTTATTACAGAACTTTCATATACAATAAAAGTTGCAAGTTTTAAGTTTACTTGAAGAGTTATGAGATTATTAATTACCTTATTACCCTTAACATTAATTTCATCAATTTACTTGATCAGTTATAAATGACTCAGTTAATTTTTTTTTTAAATACATTTTAATAGACCTTTATATTTACTGAACGTCAACCAATCTACTTTAAGTGAAATTTATAACAATTGAAATTTTATTTAGTGTAAGTAACATGCTATAGAAAATTCATTGCAGTTTGTGAACTATATTTCAAAAAATAAATAAGCCTATAACACACACTGTATACTTTGAAAATGGCAGCCATTTTAAGTTTTTTAACTCATAAGCCCCATATCTCAAAACTGGTAAATTTTGTAAAAATTGTATACTAGAGACAATAAGTTGACAAATTTATCCAACCAATGATACAGAGTTCGCAAGAAACTGACCAAATATAACGGAGTTATTGAGATTTTTCTTTATGAAAACCTTGAATTTGGATTTTAGTTAAGGCAAATTAGGGTTATTTTAATAGAAAAATCGCAAAAACTCCGTTATTTGTTGTTTGATATGCACAAACTTGGTATCGTTGGTTAGATAAATTTATTCATCAATTTTATTGCCCGTAAAAGTTTTATAAAATTTACCGGTTATGAAATATCTGAGTTAAAAAAAAAAAAAAAAAAAAAAAAATGGCCGCCATTTTAAAAATAGTGATTTGAAACCAAATATAAACTTAATACAATGATCCGTTACGGGAAAAGATTATTTAGTGTAAAAAACAAAATGTCGTATATCGGCTAAACAAAGCAGAAATGGATAAATTTTACTGAATATTTTCGATTTTTTATGATGTGTTTAATAGGAATAAGAATAGTCAGTCACACATTTTTGTGATACCCTGTACATGTCAAAATATGTGTGACAAAAAGACAAACTATTTTTTATTTAAACATAATTGAAAGAACAGAATACAAAAAGAACCCTTAAATTTATAAGTGATCAAGTGTATCAGCATCAAGTCTACTCGTTGAGGTGTCGCATCGCCCCGCGAGTGATGACCGTGTCGCCGTGCGCCGTGAACAATGTACAGCAGTGTCAGCAGTAGTCGGTCCGGTGGGGTCTGTTGTGAGAGGGACGCAGAAGGATAGAGCGAGAGGGAGCGAGCAGTGTGCGCGCGGAAAGTGAGGAGAGGTTGCGAGAGAGCCGTGGTATTTAAGGGGGAGGGCGAGAGAGCGAGAGAAAGACCGGAAACGAAACCGCTAGCTAGGAATTGGCTTAGTTGATTTTTCTTCGCAGCAGTTGCAACTGCAAGAGTTACGGCCACGTATCAGTTTCGGGCACCAGTTTCGGTTGTAACTGTTAGACACTAGCGCTGCCCTCTGGCAGGTGACACAAACAACGCACCGGGTGACAGTCCCACTCGCTACAGTTCTGCCATAAGGATGAAACGTCTGTTTGTGTATTAATAGTCAATGTCAAAACCTTGCAATTGCAGACGGCGCGGCGGCGATATGACCCCTCTAGACTTCAGTAATCAGTATTACAGCGTTGCCGGTTTGAACGCCACGGCCTTCTTTCAAGGAGGCTATGGTATAGAGCTGAACGCATAGGCTATACAATGCACTTGCCTGCCGGAACAGCTTCTTTTACAAAATAGTAGTTTTCATCTCACATAGTTTTAACTCGACTTCGGCTCGCTTGTAAAACACGTTAAATAATGGATAACTCAATTAAAAGTATATTAATTAAAATTTCACTATCCGTTTTGGGGAGAGTAGGGTAATCGTGCGCGGCGGGTAAAGGTGCGCATCGTAATTTCTTATGAATGAAATAAGTTAAAAAGCTCCAGTATGTGCTGCAGCCTAGCGGGGGACTCAACAACTAATACCCGACCTCGTGGTTTTCGATACTGAAATTTTTGAGGTTATGAGAGGCCAAAATCTAAAAGTCGTGTGTGCCATGTTATTTTTGCGCCTCAGAAAATAGTAAGGTTAGGGCAGATCTTTAGATAACTTAATACTTATTTAGTATTACAATTAATGGTAGTCTTTGCTTTATCGTTTGAACCAATTAATTTATGGTTCCATCCCTTCTTAAGATAGTGAGAAAATAAAATACTTTCGAATGCAATATCGGGTAATGGTGCGCGGCAGTGGGCACCATGTAGTTATAGGTAAGAAAAAAATTACTTCCCCTTTTCACATTCTTGTTTATAGATGCTCATAAACTGTTCGTCCTGGAGTCATGCAGACAGCTCAGGTGCAGACACAGCAGAAAATTAGCCTTCAAGTGTTAATTTTGCATTAACCCTTGAACAATTTTGTAATTTTAATGAAAACTTTTGTTAAGTGTATTATAAAGCTCAAAGAAAGTATTGTTTAGCTTCAAGACATTCCATATGTTATATTGATATTGAATTTATATCAATGAAACACATTTATTCTAATTATTTCAACCCATACGTCCCTGCGCACTATTACCCACCCCCATGCGCATAATTACCCGATGGGTAGGGAAATCGTGCGCAAGTGCATATTCTTATATAATGGTGTATATTTAATCAATGTTAATATATATGATAATGATAATTTTTTATAAGAAACTACATTAAATACCAAAGAGATTGACACATGTATTGGTAATTTTTGCCCGCATATTTTCTGGGAAGAATTTTTTCCCCTTAGGTGCGCACCATTACCCTTCTTTCCCCTATACCCTATCGATACTACAATGTTTTGATTTTTTCATTAAAGAATATAAAGGTTTGCCCGTTTTAGCCTAGAGTTTGCTTTAACCGTTTAAACCGAGGTTAGCCTACGTTTAGCAGTTGAATTCAATCTTAATTGAAATATTTATTATAAACAGCTGATACACACGTTGAATTAAAGATATGTCAAAATCTTGCATTCAAATTGTAGGCTGTAAGTAGTTGTTTGTTTACATTGGCGTTATTTTTGGATTAGTATGATTTTTGTTTAAGAAAAAAACAATGTTTGATTTTATCACACGGAAAAAATAACAGATGTTTTTTCCGTGCTCTTTTAAAAGGCTACATAAAAGAAAAGACCAACTCTGTAGACTAAATACAAGCCAGAAAACGGCTGCTCTGCGTGCAGTACAATGAAGAAAAATCCGGCTGTGTCTTGTGGTAAACGACTCACAATACTACTCGTACTTCGGACGTCCAGAGTGTGTAAAGATAGGCTTGCCATAGGCCTAATTTTACAGGACCAAACCGGGACGCCCAGTATGAAACCCAACACAACCCCCTCCCCCAAAAAAGGTGTAAATGGAAAACAATTCGGTGGTCTCAATTATTTGAAATTTAAGCTTAGATTACCTAATATTTAAGAAAACGTTGTAGCTTATTCCATTATTTCATTTTAGTCTGGAAAAGTTAAGATGTTGGACTGTGTAAGAATGATTAATTAATCAAAACTAAAATAATAAAATGATAACAGCAGTTGTAGGCCTATATTTTAGCTTAGCTTTATATGTTAGCTTATTTTTAACACATATGTGATCCGACATATGCTCACACAATAGGGTCTACACTTCTTGAATCAAAATAAAGCTGATCCAACAGTAATAAATCGCCTCTTCTTGTCATTGGCATTTTACTGTAACTGACTTTTTTCAATAATAAGTCTATTTCTTCCACGTCACAAGTGCACTAAGACTAGCCCAGAGCTAACCTTTATCCCCCACCTCAGGGACGTAAAATTTCATGTTGATTTTAAATTTGATTGCCTTCTAAAAATTGAATCATCATGTTACTTTAGTAATATTAATTTTACTGTATAAAATTGTATAAGAATATTTCGTTTGAGAAATACAACAAAATCAATGGTTATTTTTTATCAATAATTCGCTGTTTTTTCAACTTTACAAAAACCGGGACAAAAGCAAAACCGGCCGGGACACCGGGACACCAGCGAAAAACCGGGACGTACGCCAAGCCTATAAAGAACGATTTCGGTTCACGCTCGGCACAGATTTTACCAAAACCACAACTACATAGTAATGTGTAATGTGTTCATGTGTTTTATAGTTAGCTTTATCCATCATGTCACTATGTCAGTCCAGGGCAAATTTTCATAATTTTTCTTAATTTGCAGTCATGCTTTTGCTCTGTAACATTTCAAACTGGCAGTGCCCATTGAAACTTTTGCCAAATGTTAAATGCGGTGTACCACATGTTTTTTGAGACAGTACGATTTTTTATTGATACAACAGAGGTTATACCAAGGGCAGAAACAATAAATTCTTATGCTAAGTTACGAAAATCTTAGAATAATAAAACTTATAATACAGAAAAAAAATTAAGTGATATGTTGTAGGAAAAGGTGTTTCTTAAGTTCTCGTTGAGTTTGTGCTGATGCATACTATGCGTATAGGGTGGTAAAATCACTGTTGCCAATAAAATGACAAATCTTTGTTTTAGCTTTTTTTTCTTGACAATAAGCACTTGGCTCTATTGTTTCTAACCTTTGCATAATCTATAGTGGATTAAATGCTTACAATATATATAAAAAATATATAAAGATATATATAATAAAAAACAGGTGCCATTTTACATTTCTCATGACAGAGCTAAATGCCGCGCTTTATCTATCGCAAACGGTCTTTACTTTATGGATGAGCTATCGTGCTTCATAATCGACTTCAATGAGTGGACTCCATCATGCCGTGGAAACTTCATAAAATAAAGGTTTGATTTAAAAGACATGTTATTGTTTGTGGTAATGTTTTATGATTTATTCATTATATTCCTTATCTTTAACTAGTTTTACTGCATTTGTATTTGGTATGCAAAATAAAATATCTACAATAATGAATAATTAGTTACGTTTAATATATGTATGTTTCCAATAAAGTCAGACATATCTTAGATCTCTAAATGATTTCTAAACAATGTCATTTCAATAAAGTAAATGCTAAGGGCTCTTCTGTTTTAATAATATTCTGATCAGTTTTTTTTTTTTTTTTTTTTTTTTTTTTTTTTTTTTTTGTTGCTTTATAAACTTGCATTCTGAACGTTATTTTTGAGTTAAAATTCCAGTTAAATACACATTTTACGTATTTTAACTTACTTTTGAGCCATCTGTACAACAAAAATAGACACATTTTGTTGATTCCTCAGAAATTAGTGAAGAAGGCAAACTTTGAAATTATAACAAAAACAATCACACTAAACATTCTTTATTCATATTATGAACTACAGTAAATACTTAGTAAAATATGTCAGTTAGTAAAGTTCTAAATTGATTTTGTGTTACATGTTAAATATGTTAACAAACACACTAAAATATTTCCTACTGTATAAAAAAAAAATAGAAAAAATATTTAAATAATAGTAAATTCGACACCATCTACATCATTTGATGTGTTTCACATAAACAATTAAGACAGGCTTTTTTTAAAAAGAGCTTTAGAACATTATATTAACCTATTTTAACCGTCAATTATTGTTTAAAAAGGTGGGCAAACGTGTACTTTAATGCATGGCTGTTATGGTATAACAGCAGTACTTATGTTAGCTTTACACTATATTACTAGCTAAACATATATATTTCTATATTTTAAAGAAAATACAGTCCTTTTTCCACAGTCCATTGGTTGAAAGTCTTAGTTTTGAAAATCTATGCCAGGAATGTGATTATACAATGTTTTAGTCCCTGATGGGTGGTAGCCCCAAAAATGTAAGGACATTCCTGATTAGTCTGTCGGCTTGTATAATCGAATTTGGCTATTTCAACTAAAAAGTCCTAAAAATTAGTTGAATAGTCTTTTGTGCCAATATGCACTCTGTATTTTTAGAGTGCATCAAGCTAGTCTTGCTGCGAGTTGATGGTTTTTCTGTAAAGGAACAACTGGAATCTCACAAAACTTTCTTTCTTTCTGGAAAAGAATTTATTGAGTTTTTATTCTTAAATTGGTAAAACCTAATCTCGGATGATTTTAAACAATGCAGCAATGGAAATACAATACAGTAAAAAAATCAAAAGAGAAATTACGAATGTACAAAATGAGACACACAGGAGGCAGAAAATTGTTTTCCCCGATTAATTGAAATTAAGAAAATTGTTTGAGTAGACATTTGGAAGATATAATGTAAAATGCTTCATGTTTGAGGGAATAGCCTGTTAAGAGATAAAATTTAGCTTAGACATAGACACCCGAAGTACAAACTATATTGAAATATGTTGTTATAAAAAACCTAACAAGTCACTTGTTATATCTGTAAATGAAACTTAATCGTACCATATTTATTTTCATATTTATATTCTTTATCAGGCAAAACTTTTTGGACACCAGATATTCATCTTATTGGAAAGTGCAATTTTTACTGTCCATATTTCCCTCTTCTCAAAAAATAGTATCAATCACATTCCAACCAGATTTTGGTTTCGTCTAGTAAAATGAAAATAAGGCGTATAGGCTAATTGTATTTGGTAACATTTGTCAGGTACTAGACACAGAATAAAACATGATGACAGTAGACGACCGATATCAGAATATTTAAAGCTACAATTTCCACACATTCTGAGATTTTTAAATGAAATTTTAATCATACTAACAATTTTCAACTTTCACAACAAAAATACATTGCTAAATGGCTAGTTAAAAAAATAATATTCTCAAGCACAATGAAAACTTTTAAGAGGTTACATTCATGTAGGATTATGTTTTGTTTATATATTGATATCCATAATATAGCACCGTACCCTAGAGCACTACAATCTATAGCTACATATTTTACATGCAATAAACAATGTTTAACAAAAAAATATGAAACTAGTTGATAATGCTACACAATAAAAAAGGTGTTAAATTTAATAGACAATTTTAATATTATTATTGTTTTTTCCAATTGATTTTATTGATTAAAGCAAAATGATCTTAAATGATCCACCAGTGGTAAACAAGGTTAATAATTATTCATTTTCAATCAATAACTATTCTAAAACAATTTTACAACATACATTTTACATATAAATATAAATAAATTTGCAAATTTTAAATGTTATACTATACCAGCTATTTTGTGGTATGCTGTAATTTCTCTAAGCATTTTGATAAATAGCCATCAATATAATACACATATTGAGCCTTTTGACTTTGGTTTTCCTCCATATCCAAGCAAAGGCAAGTAAAAGTGAGCCTTTTGACTTCAGAGTCTCCTTAAAAATATCTCCTTAAAATCTCCTTAAAATACAAAACTCCTTAAAATACCAAATTTCTGAAATGCACGAGCTATGTCCAACCCAAGCTGTTCCACTATTGAGCCTCAAACAGCCCATCTGTAGTCCCAGTAATCTTTTCCAACACTGTACACTCTTCAAAGAATGATATATAATCATTGAGGCAAACATTTTGAGTTGTGAGGGTCATAAAGTTGTCATGTTGAGAAGGGATTTACAAACTTTGATGAGCATAACCTTTGTTAATATATTACAAAACATTTAATAACTTTTTTTACATGTTTTATTGATAATTTAAATACTGCAGATAAATCACGATCTATTTAATAACTATATGTTACATTTGCAATGATGTTGATTATTTACATAAGTTCATTTTATGAAATATCTGGATTAAAAAGACAAATTCTATATGAATATACATACATTTTAGGAAATGGCCACATTTTATACTGTTTTAACAATGAGCATGACTTCATGTTTTTGTTGTTCGTTGGATCAAAATTAGACTCTAAATTTAGGTTAAGGTCCGCCAAAATGATCCAATGAATCATTAAAGTAACTTAATCTAATTTTAGAATGAGCATGAACTTAAACAGTTTTTACTAGAGTTTTATAATTTAAAGCTAAGCAAGACAAACGGTGTGTAGATGAAATTGATTTGTGGATTTATAGTAGGGCATGTTGCTCAAGAACAAGGTGATTTCAAACTCAGAGCCTGTTAACTAAGTAACAAAAAACCGCAATTTGAAAAATTACATTGTTCAAGTGCCAAGAGATTTGTCATAGAATTTGCAATTTTATGGACTAAAACCTTTAATATAAAAATCAGCAAATTCACTTATGTACAAAAACATATCCTTTACAGTAATGTTTTTATAACTAGTTATAACCTACATGCTATTTGTAGAATGTTTGTCCTATTCAACTATACTAGTTTTTTTTTTTAATTTCTTTGTTTATTATTTAAAAATATTATTTTACATTTTAATTTTTTTATTATTTAAATTTATTTTTATGATTTTTTTATTCTATTTTTATTATTGTTTGTTTAATCTGTATAAACTACTAAACCTTCTTGCCATACCGCTGCTAAAATAATTATTTTTGATGCAAAGGGGAAATACAGTAGTTATTTTTAGCCCTATCAACAAAAAAAAATCAACCTATTTTTTATATTTATTTTCTTATTATACATTTTTTATTACAAATTGCTGGTTGTTTCAATAGCTATGACAGAGAGATTGCCACTTTGTGAGCAATATTTAAATTTTAAAGGTTGTAAGATTTTTTATGTGGTTATATAAACAAATTGAGCAGTACGACGGATATAATAGTTCATAACATGGCCTATAATTGACCTTGGCTAGCACCTCAAACTCGAACGTAAAACTTGATCTTGTTGAAAGCGTCACTTAAAACTTTTGTGATGAAATAAATATATGACTTAAGAAAAATTACACTACAATGTGCTTAAAATTCCTATCTACAGTGTATATTAATTCAATTATACTTTCTTAATAATCATTAATTTAAAATTGCAAATAACTTTTAGACCTGTTTATTTATTATAACAATTATACTATTTAACCATATTATTTTAATATACATATTCTTTCGCAATAATTCCTACAGCCTGGCCCAAATTGGTTCTAGAACGCTCGTCCGAGGCAGGTGCCATTCGTGCTACAACGTCCTTGGAACTGATGTATGGAAACATGTCAGAGATTCAGGTAGGACTCTGACACACAGCAATAAACATAAACATATAACAGTATAAACATAGTTATACACATATAGTTATACATACACACTTCTGTATAAACATAGAACTATATAGTTCTACGTTTAAGATGCAGGTTCCTTACTGGAGTCAGAGCTGCGGTTAGCAACATTCGAAGTTATGCATTCCATAACGACGATGTTGTTGTATTTTTTGAGGGTTTCTAACTTTGACTTGAGCTTTTTGTGTTTTTTCTCCAATTGTTCTTTCTCCTGCTCCAATAATTGTTCTTGCACTTTTCTTCTATTCCTAGATCTCCTTGATGCTTCATTGTTTCTTTGTCTTCTTTCCAGATGGTCGATGTCTGACTGAGTGTCAGGGGTCTCACCGTGAGAACTTGAGCTTTGAGTACCATCTTCATAATCAGGGCCATCTTCAGATCTTTGGATCTTATTTTCATTGGTGACAATTCTTCTATCGTATGTATCTTCTGGGTCTGAAAATCCTGAATCAGACCCACTAGAGCTTAACCCATTAGAGCTTGATCTGGTGATTCCATGCAGAGCTTCTATTTTACTTTTTCGGTCTTGGCGGGTTGAGGCATTCTTGTATGGGCTGAACTGTAACAGTAAATTTATTGTAGTCAATAATTACTCAAAGGTTATAAGACAAATAGAAAAAACTTGTACGATACCAAAATAACATACAATTTCGAGGAGCTTTGTTAAGAATATTACTTTTAAAGAAAACAAGAGCACATTTTTTTATTTAATAATAATTTCATTACCGTACTACACCAGTTGATAACATTTTAGTAATTTATTATATTCAAATAGTTGCAAAATAAAAAAAGCTCACATTAAGGTAATCAGAACCAGTAGTGGACTCTGTGCCAATAGTGGACACTTTCGACTTTTAAAGGTAATAATTACCTTATTTTTCAACTAAAACGTGATTTATTTTTTAATCTTTGACCATTATTTCCTGTTTATAAACAAAGGTTATGGATTATGCTTTATTTTAAAGCGCTTAAAAGCATTTTAATACAATGCCTACTGACATTTGAGATTGAATAGGTAACCCTTATTCAAATTGATATGGAGGTGAGATAGAAATTTCTTAATTTTAGTAAGGTTTAATGATATATAGGTTTATAAACTGTATAAATCTGTAATAACAGAAAAATTTGGGTCACCACTGGAACATGTGTATCACTTTATGTTATAGGTTTATACGAGATTATTTTATGCTGGAAACTATATTTATTGACTAATTTACAAACAAAATTATATGAGCTTTCACCTTGATTTATTAAAACCATTGTATTTATTCAAATTTACCGGCAGTTAGGAGTCAATCTCCTTCCATTCCTTATACTGTCCACTACTGGTGCGTTTACCTTATATACCTCATATATATGTTCATGTATACTGTATATTCTTTAATGTAATGGGGTGAAAAGTGATAAATTTTTTAATGATTGTTAGAAAAGAATAATACCCCGATCTTTTAAATTTATAATTGAAAAACAAGGAATTTATTCAGCGATCTATGAACACAACGATAGTGGACAACATATTTAAGATGTTTATCATGAGTAAAATATTATCTGCCTAATGATTATATAAAATAAATTTAATTTAATCTGAAAATGGTTTGATTTTTTTAAACTAATTGTAACTATCAACTAAAACTTTGCAAATTGTGACTTGGGGGGATAGGAAGCTACAGTAGAACCTCGATAGTTCAGTTCGACACTTTGTAAACTTAGAGGGTGTCAAACCATCGAAATGTCGAACTATGGGGAGTATATGGCAAATTTTAACACTTGGAGTATAAAAATCATGATTTTAATTTTGGAAACGATAAATTTTAACTAAACCATAACTTAAGTGAACTTTATTATAAAAAACTTTCAAATTATTCAACACTTTGTTTACATTTTCACCTCTGTCAGTCTCAAAAATGGACACTATCGGTCATTATTAACATGTTAAATTGTCATGGACTCTGTCGAACTATAAGGAGTGTCGAACTATCAAAATCGAACTATCGAGGTTCTATTCTACTTATAAAAGTGATTAAAAGACATTGCATATCCAAAAGGGACAGTACTATTGGTCTACCAGGCAGGAGTCTGAAGACAAATTTTACTGTAGACATATGGATAAAAGTCTCAAAAAGTTTCCCCTGCACAAGTAGGCTATGATTGTCCTTTTACCAGATCAGGCCTTTTAATTAATTCAGATTCAGGAAATAAAATACCAACCCGATTCTCCTGAGGACCAGCTGTTTTAGGCTCTGACTGAGCGTTCTTCGGTGGCCTCCCTCTGCCCCTTTTTTTCTTCTCTTGGGTAGCTACAGGCATTGGTTCAGCCTGCGGCACTGTCGGCATCGCCTGCTCTGGCATCAGCTCAGCATCGCCATAGTTCGGAGACTCCTGAACTTCCTGTAAAGTAAAAAAAGTCAGATATTCTTTTTACCGAATCACCTAGACAAAAATAAAAAGGTTAGATACCTACAATCTGACGAGTTATTCCATGTAAAATTGTAGACTACGCGTATCGACGTAGACAAGTTGTCATGCTCAGGTCCGCACTAAACTTAAATTATTCAACACACTCTTCATGGTCACGTCAAAACTTTAAAAAAAAAAAAAAAAAAAAAAAAAAAAAAAAAAAAAAAAAAAAAAAAAAAAAACACACACAAAATGAACAAAAATGACATTTAACATAAATTCACATGTGCAGGCCTACTTTAAAATATTTAGATCGGATGTGTGCATGTTATTGTTCAGGTCAAGACAAACACATTTCACCTTAGGAACATGGGTCTCTGGTGCATAGTTTCTAGTCTGTCGTCTGTATGTCGTTTTTTACAAAAGATTTATAACTAATAAATGGTGTAAGGTAACAGTGTTGGGGTTTGCAAAAACATTTATAATAAAAAACTATTGTTTTTAAAAGTCATACTTAAGTATCACTAACCATTTCAAAATGGCGGTCATTTTAAATATTTGTTGCCAAATCCCAAGAAACCTGTTGATTTCACAGAAAATTAGGCCATTTAATGTAAATTTCAATGATACTTTACTTGTTAGGATTTCATAAAAACACCAGAGAAATTCAATTATTAACTTAATTTATTAAGTTTCCATTAATCAATCAAGCAATGCATGACCAATTTTCTCCATTTAAACAAGTGATTAAAAAGAGTATTTAGCATTGTTTAAAGGAGAAAAGTGGTCATGCATTATGAAAAGAATTAATTTATCTTTTATTATTCATCCAATCTTAACAAGTAAGGTACCATATAATTGAAATCTACATAAAATAGGCTAACTTTTATGTCACTTGTTTTTTTGTTTTTTTATATCAATGGTTTTCATGAAATTTGGCATTAGATTGTTTAAATGGCCGCCATTTTGAAATAGTTGATGATACGTAAGTATAAATTTGCAAAACTATTTCTTTATCAGATAAATATTATAAAAAATCTCAACCCTGTACCTCAAACCGTTATGCAATTAGGTTTTTTTTGTAAAAAAACAGACAGATAGATGGGGGAACTATGCACCGGAAACCCATATTCCTATGGTGAAATGTTGTCCTGATTGTCTTGACCTAAGCAACAACATTAAATACCGTTGTCCAGAAAGTTACAAGACACCCTGTATAATTTATCGTTTTTGCTGCAAGGGATTTCACTTAGCATTTCTTATTTTATGATAAGACATTGGCTTGCATGGTTTTTGCCTGTAGCCTATTGTATTTATTTATATTATGCTACAGCCTATAACAATTTTGTATTGTTGATTGGCCTAATAAAATCATTGTATCATTGTGTTTAAAATATCTTGAAATGAATCTGCTTTTGATATAAATAAATATGTTCAATTTTCAAATGGAATGAATTATTTTAAAATTAGAA
Organism: Neoaliturus tenellus; assembly: GCA_030545055.2. Lineage (NCBI taxonomy): Eukaryota > Metazoa > Arthropoda > Insecta > Hemiptera > Cicadellidae > Neoaliturus > Neoaliturus tenellus. The sequence goes on from CM061535.1 coordinate 28,781,481, forward strand.
AATAATTATTTTCAAAGCACTTGAAGGAAGTATTGACAAATTATTACATGGATAGAAATCAGCAGGTGTATAGGAACAATGGGAGGGCTCCTGGCTCCTGTTAGTTATTATTATATTTTAGGCTAAAAATAAGCCCAGGAACTGCTGATGAGCTCAAAATAAATAAATAAATAAATAAATAAATATATATATATATATATATATATTTTTTTTTTTTTTTAAGAGGTTGGCGGACCTGATTTTGTCTTACTTTGCCCCGTCCACATAGACTATTGATCTGTGCGTGGATCATATTAGACAAAGTAAGGGGGTGAGCCGCTACGGTACAAGGTGAAAGGTACTGATTAAAGTTCACTGGCAGAACGCGGATTCGAACCCACGACATCGCTGCCATGGTCCCGAAGTCCGGCGCGCTAACCACTACGCCACCGACTCACCCAATAATGTTCCATACATCATTATGATGTATTTAAAAAGAGAGCATGCATATATTTCATCTGATTATAATTGCGGTCCAGCATGGGTCTGGCCCAGCCTATGAAGCTCTTTTTTACCTTACTTTTTTCCTTTTTAACCCCTCCAACTAGAACAATGTTTCCCTCAACACTGCCTATTTGGCTTTTAACACACAAAACTGCCTTCTTCTACGAGACATAGGAGTTAAAAGATTAAAGTTAGGTCTAAGCTATAGATAATGATTAAAATCGCATTATAAGTGTATTTTAAAAAGACTTGTTTTATTGGAAATTTATCTTAAATGAGTTATGAAACTTAAACAAAGGGTCGGTCCCCGACCGGATAATTAATGAATGAATAAAAAAAAACTTTATTGAGGCAAACATTATGACCTCATGGTCCTCTCTTACAGTTAACCTCTTAACTAAATCAACATAACTTAAAATTTAAACATAAATACAAATTCACAAAAAAAAAACGTAACAAAATAAAACAAAATTTTTATTTTACAATAACAACTCAGGTGTAGTATGTTCTATTTATCACTTTCACACTCCCATTCACACACTGCCCCATCTAGACCTAGAGCACGCCATCCCGCCACGCCATGGTCATCCGGTTTAGATAATATTCCTTCAGCGCCACCATCAGCTGGGAACGGGATTCTATGGATTTGATTGAGTGAGGCAGAGAATTAAAGAGACGGCAAGCTGTGACAACGAAAAACAGGTTGAAAACGGTTGTTTTGTGGAAACAACCATTAATTAATGTGTAAGTTTCAAACCTTAAGGTCACAAAAATGAAATATTTGAATTTGCCAAAGTTGAATATAAATATTGCATCATCTGTTTCATGTAATTATTAATTTAAATTGGTTTATTAATTGTTGACGTACTAGCTAGTATTAAAGTTATCAATTCTACGATGTTATAATTCATAGATATAAACTACTTACCGACTAACAGATCATGCGTTTTGCTAATAATTTTTTATATTTGTTGCAGGCCCTTTACCCGCAGTGTCCAGCCGATGACAGCCGCACCCGCACGGCGCCTCCCGCCTCGTCCGAAGACGGGGTTCAAGGCAACGTACGCGCGTGGCAGCGTCACTGCGGACGAGCGGGAGACAATTATTGTACATACATCATGCATGTAGACTAAAGGTCTGTCATACCTGGGTGCCTGTCACAAAACTGAGAATGTTAATGTCTTTAGGCAACTGATCAGTCACTGAGTCAAACAGATCCTGAGGATATCTTCCTGTAGGAATTTGAGTGGCTTCTTCTGCATAAATTCGATCTAAAAACTCGCTTATATCAGAAGCCGAAATTGAAGTATTCTCTTGAGAATCATCTTCGTGGAAACTGATCATAGGCTCTTGAAGTGTATACTCCGAGGAAATCAAATCGGGACAATCGTTTATTGTTGAAAACAAGCATTCATCATTGGAGTCATTACACAATCCAAATTTAGTACCGGTATCCTCTGTACTTCCTAGATCATTTGAAATTACTGGTAGATATTTATTAAATGTCCCAAGAGGATACATTTCTTGTCTGGGGTCGTTCATGTTTGAGACTGTAGTTTGTGGAGCCCTTCTGCACTGGGGAGGTTGATGCTGTTGTGTAGAGGTAGAGGTAGATGGAAGGTAGATGGAGTCTGTATGACTTGTAACCTCCTGTACTACATTCCCAACATCTTCAATTAACGCCTGATTGCACGTTCCTGAAACATATGTATTTTTATTAAAACCCAGAGTGGTTTTTTACATTATAAATAAACTTAACATCTAATTTAAATCATCAAATTTACCATTCTAAATTTTCATTCATACATTTTACATAATCTCTAACAATTATTTATGGCATCTCAATGTAGACTATTATTATTGGTTACGACATAACCAATTTTATAAAATATTAGATTATTAACAATGTTTAGTTTTAAAATGACTGCCGTTTAAAATATTTGTCATACAAGTTTGAAAAAGAGTGGTTAAAACAAGACTATAAAGAATACAAATTTCTATAAGATTGCTTTACAATTTCAACAAAAATTTAACTTTGAAATCTTGAGTCAACCAAGAGAAATGGAGTGGTTAACCTGCATTCCCGGATGACGTTGTGAGCGTTATTATCCGAATTCGGTACATTCCCGGATGACCTTAAAGGCGGAGACACACTACCGGACTTACCACCGGACCGTACATCGGACCGTACATCGGACCGAACATCGTACCGAACATTGCAGCGTACAGGGAGGTAAATATACTCCGAACATTTCCCCGAACAATACATTGGATCGAGCATCGTACCGGACAAATTAACCGAGCGAGGTGAAGGAAGTTTAGAGAGAGAGGAAAGCGTGATTGAGTGAGAGCGCTAGAGGATGCGGCGGAGGGCGTTACATTGGTTTAAATACGAGCGTTCGGGGCGATGCTCGGGACGGTGTTCGGAGCAAAGTTGACCCTGATACACTACCGTAAACTTACCCTAAGCTGGCATCATACGATCCGGCACGACTTTCAGAAAATTTTGTATTGATAGGTATAAAAAAATAAAATGAGTGTTCAAGTTCGTTTGGGGTCGGAAGTTGCGAGGGGACAACACTGTGTCACGCAAAACACTTTGGAATGCGTGGAGGGACGACTCGTCGTTTTCATCCAACATCGGGGGACATTGTATAATCCTGATATTAGTTTTATAATCAGTACGGTGTTTTTCATTAAAATATGTTATGCAATGTTTTTATACGTAGGTAGTAAAGCTGTTTAAAGAATCAAATACATATTTTAATGTAATTTTTTTCTTGAATTCACGTTTTTTACATTCATCCAGTAATCCGGAACATTTTGTAATCCAGCATGTGTCAAGTCCCAGACATACCGGATTAGTGGAAGTTTACTGTACCGTACATCGGACCGTACACCGGACCTTTTTTCTTTGATGTTTGGCTAATTCACCATTTGATGTTTCGGCAGAAAACCGCCTCCAGAGCGCTAGGTACGTTGCTCGGTCCGGTGCTCGGTCCGATGTACGGACCCCTGACACACTACCGGACTTGCTGTTTTTGCTCGGTACGATGCTCGGTCCGGTGAAAAGTCCGGTGGTGTGTCGCAGCTTTAAGAGCGTTATTTTCCGAATACGGGGATTATCACAGCCTAAGCAGTTCGGCTGCCCATTTTGCATAAGCATAATTTTGCATATAACCCTATTCGGCTCAGCTCCAGTAAAACCACTGCATCCCACTTGGTAAACACCCAATTTTCTAAATTGAGATGTAGTTACGGGAGCGGCAGCTCAGTGGTAGAGCTCTGGCCTCACAAGCCTGCGGTCCCCGGTTCGATTCCGGGCGACGACATTACATGCACAAAAAATATGAGCGGTGACCTCTAGCTAGCCTAATACCGTGACCGTACCTTGCTGTCTAGATCACCGCACAGACCTATTGGCCCATGGTGACGGGCAGTGAAGGTAAAAAAGTTAATCTGTATAAAATTTGCTAAAGGATTCCATTTGAATATTTAGTATTTTTAGTGACATTTTAAAATAAAATTTAAAGGCGGGTTACTATTTTAAAACTGAACATTGTAAACCTTCTTTATATTTTTATAAAATTATATTACTGAGTAATAACGGTGTAATACCAAATTTTGAACTGATTTAAACGAGATTTTCCAAATTAAAATTCATTAGGTAATGAAAGACTAAAACTTGACTAAAATTGTAATTGAAAGCAAAGTTGGCAAAATTAACTAGCCCTTTATATGTGACCCTTTTATTTGTCCTGTAAAAAAAAAAAACATATCTATATATTTGTAAAGGCGGTTCTGGGACACCCTATATAAAAAATTAAATTATAATGTAATTTTTATAGGAAATTAATTGACCACGGCTCATACCCTGGGCACTCGGGCATTCAGAAAGCAACTGTAGAAGCCAGGCAGGCAGAGCGCAGATGCTGTGTAGTATAAACAACCTTACAGTAAACAACCGTCAAGTGATTGTGAAGATGAACCGTCTTCTAGCGCCACTTGGATATCAAGTCCCAAGGGCATAGTTTGCTATATGATTGTTACTTATTGATAAAAACCTCCTACCGAGTGTCCCCGACCACCCTCAGGCCTAAAAAATTTCACTTTATATTTCAGTATCCATCCACTAATGGTGCGTTTCCTAACTTTTAATCTTTATCAACCGATACATCAAAGCTGACTTTCAACTTAAGCCTTTTCATATGCGACCACTCAAAATAATAATCATTTTAAGACCACCATGGTTATAATTAGGCCTACACCAATCCATGTTTTTTTTTTTTTCTAACTAGACTTTGGCATTTTGTTATTCTTTCTCCAGCAGTCGTTAAAAGATTAATAGCTCCACCTCTATTTTACCGTATTTAAAATCTGATGCGGTAGCTTTATTAAATAACTTAGGCCTATATAACTAGCAAACTAATATACGAGTTAGCTATTAACATAACTAGCATTAACTCGCCGTTAACTACATTTTGAGAACTACTGTTTTTAGACGATTCAGGGATTGCTGTTGTAAACGATGGATAGCCAATTATAGAACAGAAGAGCCTACTTTCATGCTTTTTCATTGCGTCCTCAGAAGATATCCTTCTCCCGCATGTACATATATATGCTGAAAATATAAAATAAGTGATTAATTAACTGTGAAAGTTGTGCAAATTCCGAATTCTAAGAGACACTTTTGGTTTAGGTAATTGACATTTGTCCTTATAGATTTTTAAACATTAATTGTATTAAAATTTACACTGCACGATCTAAAATATACACTGTATCTGAAATTGCAAAAAATTAAATAGAGGAAACTTGGGTTTTGCCTGTTTTAAAGATGGTTGTGAATACACAACACGAATGGATAAAAAGAGAATAATTTTTAGAGTACTGCTGGAAATTATTCCCCACTTCTTATGTATACGGTTAAACTTTATCGCTTTATCCCAAGGGAGATAAAGTATTCCGTAAGATTAAAATTGACATCAAGCTCGCAGCACAGTGAAGTGAAATGTGACAACACAGTCGCTACACAGTTGATTATAACGCTAGGTTATATAAAATGTATAACCTATCAAAAAGCAGCAATTCGTTGATGTTCCAAGTTTTTAAGTTAGATAAGCAACATACTGGGTGCTTAACGCTCAGCATCATACCTGGGAGAGCCCAGCGAACGAGCTCGCCTGAAGGGCAAAACATTCCGCAGATTGGCATTGCAAAGCATGCCGGGTAAGCTCGTTAAAAGGCTCCGGTCTACCTGAGCCCGAGGGCACATCCAAAAAGAGCTAATCCTTTAGGTCATTTTCGGGGCGTTGTAAAATCTCCCCCTCCCATCTGGTAGGAAGAGCCAGCTCCAGCCAGCCGTGTTAATTGTGTAATCAGGCAGACATAATAGGATTATCCCAGTGCACCTGAGCAGGATTCGTTGTCGCCAGCACAGGCCACCAAGTTATGCCTAGGCCTACATGGATATACAGTACCAACAAATGCGTGAGACTTAAAAGAGTGCATTTTCACTGTTACAAATAATATAGGCCTACCTGGTGGCCGAGAAACTGCTCAACCCAAACAATTCTTTGTAGTCATAGTAATGTCGGTCACAGACTGTGCGCTAAAATGCCAAGCCCGAAAGGCTCTTTTCTTTAAGAAGAGCTCATTCGCTCCTCTCACTCGCCTCCTCGACAAGCTCGTGCATATAATATTATTTTGTTCAGCGACAGTTAATGGATGTTGTGGAAACTTTAACCATTCATTAGTCTAATCTGCACAACTTTAAAATATGACAAAATAAACTGTATCAGATAACTGACCCATACTTTCAGCTTCGTCTATAGGCCTATACACTAAGGTGAATTCTCATAATATAGGCGAGTTTTAAACCTATTGCCGGTGGTGCGGTTTAAATTTGCCTTTAGTGTATTGGAATGTTCAACATATTCCGTATTATTCTTATTATATTGGCTACTCATCACTATTGGTACTAAAAATTAATAAAATTTTTAAATTCCTGAATATTTCAACTTCTTGTCTATTCAGAATATTTAGTTCTATCTTGAACTAAATATTCCGTATTGTTAAAATATATTTCTCAATATTATTGATAGTGCAACATTAGATTCGTTATATTAGTGACGATAACATTCAATATAAAATCAAACACAGTAAATGTGTAATAGGCTAGTAAACTTCTGCTTCAGTGATTTCAAGAGTTGAATAGCTAGCTCTTTTTGGATGTGGTCCGGGGGGCCAGTCTTAAGCCTCTAGTTCATTTTGGATGTGTTTGGAATGCGGCGCAGGTGGATTGGCTCATTTTGCCAGAGCCCGAGCCCGAATGCCGCCTCTCAGCCGCGGCCGCGGGTTTACGTGAATCGTGTTTTAAAATTAACTCATTAAGATAGAGATTGACTCTCAATTTTTTATAAAAGTAGAAGGAAGGATCTCATCTTCTCTGGTTTTAGAATTTTTAAATAAAATTTCTAATTTCAGTTACAACTGTCTAAATTAATCTGTTTTTCTCTAGTGGTAAGTTTTATAGATGCAGAGGTTTACGGGGATCGTGGTTTAAAACTAACCAATTAAGATAGAGATTGGCTCTTAACTTTTCCTAAAAGTAAAAAGACGGATCTCGTCGGCTCTGTTTTTGGAATTTTTAAATAAAATTTCTAATTTCAGCTAGATAACTGTCTAAAATCATCTGTTTTTTCTCGATGCAAATGCAAGGGTTTTTAGAACCCTGTTATCTTCTGCTAAATGCAGCCTAGAGCTATGACTAAGGTGTCATGTTAAAGAAAAATAACGGTGCTAAATTTCCTTTCTTACACTTTGGTAATCTCACTTTCGTAGTTTCATCAAAACTAATGGAAAACCTAAGTTAAAAATCGAGAAAAACAGATGATTTTAGACGGTTAGTTATAGCTGAAATTAGAAATTTTATTAAAAAATTCTAAAATCAGAGCCGACAAGATCCGTTTTTTTACTTTTAGAAACAGTTAAGGGCCAAACTCTATCTTAATTAGTTGGTTTTAAAACACGATCACCGTAAACCTCTGCATCTATAAAACTTTCCACTAGAGACAGATCATTTTAAACAGTTAACTGAAATTGGAAATTTTATTTAAAAATTCTAAAACGAGAGAAGACGAAATCCGTCTTTCTACTTTTAGAAAAAGTTAGAGTCAATCTATATCATAATGAGTTAATTTTAAAACTCAATTCCCGTAAACCTCTCCATCCATCAAACTCGACTAGCGCTTCGGCTGCGAAGCGGTATTCAGGTAGGCCGGAGCCTTAACAATAAATGTACTTCGAAAAATACCCTCAGTTAAGCAAATGTGTTGCTGCTACATTTATTTGGACATTGTAACACTCTTTTCTTAATACCACATAATATTTTTTTCTCAAAACACCGGGTAAATGCGCAAGAAAAAGGTTGCGATGAAAATTAAAAATTATTTAGATGGTATTTGCTCTTGTAGACAAAATCAAAAACTTTGTTTTAACCCTACCACAAATGAGGAATCATACCACCACTAGCGCTGAGACAATGTAGGCCTACAGCTGAGAAAAGGTACCACTCAGACGGATTGCAAAATCCCTTTTAGTGGTACAAATTGTACCACCCAGAAGGGATCCCCACAACCAATACAGTTAGGCATTTACATTACAGTGTGGTAGTGCGGACAGTCTGTATATAATTGAAGGCGTTGCTGGATAATCCTGGGTAAATAAGGGAAATAATTTGAAACATTTTAGAATGGGAAACGGTAGCAAGGATAGAAGAACCGCTCTTCCGGTTAAACGTCCTCGCGAAGCCACGACCTAGCAGTTCTGATTGGTAGATGGGCGTTCCCAACCTAAATATTATAATTTTTAAATTGTACCACTGAGAAAAAGTACCACTCGGAATACGTACCACCCGGAAGGCCTCCCAAGATTATCACTAAATGAGATTTTTCCTACCATAGAGACTGTATAAATACTATTTCTATCACAAAACTAAGTTATTTGTAAAGTTTGGACGGAATCAGAGCCGTTTTCGAGATCCACGGGCATACATAGGCCTACATAAGTACAAAAATACTTTACTCGTGTTAAAGTATAGGATATATGAATAGGAATAAACGATGCAAAAACCTGACTATTTTAATTTTAAGATTATTAGCAATAAAAGTTAAATTTATACTTTTAATCAAACTTTTAAGGATTTTTTGTTAATTTGAAAAATAACAAAGTAATCAAACTTTTAATACTTAATAGTTATTTAAATATTAAACATCTGAATAACTTTATAAGAGTTTGTTTCACACACAATATGAGAAAGCTTCTCGCAGATAGGCGTAGGGTGAACCTTAGGGTTCTATCAGCAGGGTAGTGTGGGATTTGGGGATAATGTATGTATGTTTTATGCTTACTGTTGGCATCTTGTAAACCATGAGAAATGCAAAGATGGTTAAATGAGGGAAGTTCAAAATTATGCTAAGAATAAAATTGTGGTTAAAAATCTCAGACATTCCATCAGCTTCGTTCGCAGTAGCGGTACTAAAAAAATAAATTTCATTCAAAACTATCTTCCCCTGTGCTTCAATTTTATTTAAAGATACAAAAATTATTCAGTGGAAAACTGTACTTAATTTCACGTTAGTTAAAATATGTACTGTAGTCAACATTATTTTAACATTATTGGTTTCTTAGATTTCGCCCTCACGTCTGAAATTTTAAATACTAACATCCGTTTAGTCATAAATAACTTGTGTATAAAATATTTTTTAGTTAAAAATACCACATATGAAATATTTTACATGAGTACAGTAAATAACCCAGAGCTAAAGAAAAAATCTTTAATAAGTTGCTGTAGTATACTTGAAATCTAATATTGGATGAATTGTTGTTTAATACATTAACAGCATTGACACTTATAATGCAGATTATATATACTCACATATTAAATAGCTTTAGGTGTCAAATATTGTCTTCACACTGGACGCGTTTCGAACAAATACCGTTTATCTTCAGCAGTCACTTTATTAAAATTAAAAGCCCATTTTGTAATGTTTGGCAGTTTTAACACCCGACAATAATACACTTTTTCACACAAAACACAAAACATACACCTACGATCCATGGTAACTGCGGCGCGGCGGACTCGTGGGCCCATTACCGTTCGATTTTGTAGGCCTACTGAGTTTTGGGGTGATGTCAAGAGTGACGTAGTCTTTTCAGCTGACCTTTGGTTTTTTGATCCGGGCTTTTTATCCGTTCTATTAAACAGCTTATGCGTGATTTTGTCGGCACATTCTTCCCTTTTGTTAAACATGCTACCCTTGCCATGAACTAAATACATTTTTATAAAAAAACAACTCCTCAAAAAGCTGGGCTTTTTTCTGGCTGCATAGTTTTAACACCTCAAGGGATTTTTCAAAATTGATGCGGTACTATGCCCATTATTTTCTTTCAGATGTTGTGCGACTTTAGAGGAAGGGTGATTTTGGCTTAGACCTTCTGCATTGTGTTCTTTAAACCTCTCAGCAGAAAGATCTATTAGTGTAGCCGACATACTTCTTATTACTTTTCTCACCACCATTACATTCAATTTTATAGACCCCCTTGCCTTGTCTTTTAATGACCTAAACTTTTGGAACATTTTTCTGTTAATTTTGTATCCAGGACATAAACAATTTCTTTTAAATACATTGCCAATTACATCTGACTGCTTGCTTACATATATAAATGGAAAAAAAATCGTCAATCACGCTGTTTTCTTTCGGGTTGGCCAATAATTAAAGAATCGATTATGCAGGGCTTGTATCTATTATTCCATGCAACCTGTTTTATGAGATTTATTTATTTTTCGTATTCATTTTTACTGAGTTGGAATGTGAGCAAACGATTGACCATTGACCTGAAATCTGCCGTTTTATACTGATTGCGCTTCAGGCTATTTAATACGTGAGTATTAATAATCTGCAAAGATATTATAGGTGTCAAGGCTGTTAATGTATTGAACTATGGCAAGCCAAGCCAATCCAGCCAAGAAACTTATATAAACAAACTGAAACATTAACGAACAAGGTATATGAACACACGGTTGAACATAACATTTAACAAAACATGTAAAAAGAAATCCCTTACACCAGACTATATTTAAGTTCTTACAAAAGATAAACCTCCCGCTGCTCAGGCTGCACCACAGAAAAAGGATTTTTCTGTGGCTGCACTTAAACAGGCAAAAAGATCATGGGTCATTGATGAAATAAAGGGACTTCAAAAAAGTCGGAACCACTAAAACGCAAGCTTGGAATTATAAGCAGTCAATTACAGTCCTACCTTACCAAATCTGAAAATAAATGTGCAAATGGAAAAATAGTTTTGTAGATAAGAAAAGATTATATAAACCAAAAAACTATTGCCATCAGTAAAATAAATAGTCTCATTAAAACCCAGTAACCAGTCAACACTTCAAACTATGAACATGTATTTATCCTAAGATTTATGTATTTATGTTATTTCTACGATTTATGTATTTATTCTTCAGTAATTATTTTCACGATCATTGTTTTTAATGTGAAAGAGAATAAGCTAATCGGAAAGTCCTCAAACTATAGGCCTAATCCCTCTGCGAAAGTTAAAAATGAAAGTGGTTTTAAAAATCTCATTATTTTGAAACTGAAGTAGCATTATGTTTTATTCATGTCGAAGCCTTCCGGAATTGGTTGTCAATATATAAAAAAGGTTACATACCTTGACGTCTGCAATTCCTTGTAGTGAAACTTGGTTTACTATAGTTTCGGCTATCACGTAGCCATTTTCAAAACTAAACATAATGAACGTTTATTCCATTCTTGAGAATTTCGCCGATAAATAAAATTACACTGAACAAAACACATAACATTAAGAAGTTTGCCGGCCGGCGCACGTCACTGAACTGGTTTAACCTACATTGACGACGCTATCAGTTGTTATTCCTCCAGGGTCAATGCTACCAACAGAACTGAGCCAGTAACCCATTGTTGCGCAGTCGGCAATGTTAATCATACGGCTTTGAATGCAAAACATGGTATAGTATTCCACTGTTTCGGACGCCATTTTTCGACCGAATCTCTTTAAACTTGTTAAGTGTTTAGTTGAATAGTTATACTATGTCGCTCATACCTCGGAATTTTGAAAATTTAACAAAAATTACTCTTTGAGACGTCCCAAAGTAACTAGATTTTCCTTAGTAATATTTGTTAATATTTGCTAAATTTTAAAAATTCCGAGGTATGAGCGACATAGTATAACTATTCAACTAAACACTTACCAAGTTTAAAGAAATTCGGTTGAAAAATGGCGTCCGAAACAGGGGAATGCTATACCATGTTTTTCATTCAAAGCCGTATGATTAACATTGCCGACTGCGCAACAATGGGTTACTGGCCCAGGGGTGAAGATGACTCTTAAGGCTGCGGTCTACCCCAACCAAAACAACAATGCCGAATGCCGTAGCCCTAGGCGAGTTTGATGGCTGCAGAGGTTTACGGGGATCGTGTTTCAGAATTAACCGATTAAGATAGAGATTGGGTGTTAACTTATTATAAAAGTAGAAAAAAGGATCTAGTCGGCTATCTTTTTAGAATTTTAAAATAAAATTTCTTATTTCAGCTATAACTGTCTAAAATCATCTGTTTTTATCGATTTTTAACTGAAGTTTTCTATTGGTTTTAATCAACTAATTACAAAAGTGTAACAGAGGGAAATTAGTACCGTTATTCTTCTTTAATATGACACTTTATTTATAGCTCTAGGCTTAATTTGGCAGAAGATAATACGATTCTAAAAAAACCCTTGCATTTGGGTGCGCGCCAGGGGTAGCCCGGAGCCCGGGACCACCGCGGTCTACCCCTGGCGCGCACCCAAGTATGGAGGATTTCGGTGTTATCAGTGAAACTATTGACATTATGATTTGAGTTCATCAGATGTTCAGCAAACTTGAAATTTTGTTGAGGCTGTTTAGGTTTTGGTAGGTGTTCAGAGAAACGCTTTTTAAAGACTCTTCCTGTCTGGTCTATGTAATAATTTGGGCAATCAAACATTGAAATTTGTAAACACCAGTTGATTTTTCTTTATTCTGGCAATTTCTTCCCTTCTTATTTAATTTATTTCCGAGTTTGTTTGTTGTTTAATAAGCTAAATTTATACCATGGGGGTTCAGTTCACGTTTGAGAGTACTGTATAATGTAGGCTGCTACCATATTCTACAGAAACAAAGAGCTTATTTACTACTTGTTCATTTCCTTCGTTACACTTTGATTTTCGTTTGTGTTTATTGACAATCCTGATAGCCGAAACTATAGTAAACCAAGTTTCACTGTAAGGAATTGCAGACGTCAAGGTATGTAACCTTTTTTATATTGGCATTATGTTATGTAAACAAAGAAAAACAAGACAAGGTTAGGTACGAGGCTGCTAATAAAATTGAAAAGATGATAACAAAGGCAAAACAAAGACGGCTCCGCAAAAAAACAATTGGTTTAAAAAGAAAAAGGTTGTATAAACATTGTTATTGTTAGTAATAAACTAAATCAAAATGACGCTAGGTTTGTGAATGAGGATAAATCAAACGCTACCGTAGTTATATGTGAGACAGATCAGGAAACTAAGATAAATGAGCTTTTCACTAAAAACGGTGTTAACGAAATCAAGGACAAAACAGGTGACTACGATAATTTTCAAGCAGTGGTAGGAAAATAAATTACTTGTCCTGATACAGTGCTTTTTCATTACGAATTGTATGAAAAATAGGCGAACATTCAAACTCATAGTATTGTAGACCTTTTGCTCGACCACAATACTATTTAAGTCCAGCAATGTGTTCATAAGTATAGAGATGAAGCAATACAATTTTTTAATTCAATTTGTCGAAATGTAGCTGGCAGAACGTTATAGATGATACCACCCATCTCGATACTTGTACAGCACTTATGATTGATTCTGTCGGTAACATAATTAGGAAAAATACAACTTCACAGAACTTAAACTCCAAAAATAAGAAAATCAAGCCCTGGATCATAGCAGATTGAATTAATTCAATACGGGAGCGAGATAAATTGCATCGAAAGTCTATAAAACAGCCCGACAGTTACAGATTACGTTATATACTATAGGAACACGATTCACTAATTAATATTAAACGTGCTAAGTTTGACTATTACAAGAATAAAATAGATGATTCAAAAGGATATCTTAAACGATTTTAGCAGTTAGTCAATGAGGCAGCCGGCCGTCCGCCAAAAAAGAGATAGGTACGTTTCCTATTAACGAATTCGCGACTTCCGGTGACACTGTCACCACTGGCGCCGACTCCATGGGGCCCGAGGGGCTCGAGCCCCCCCAACATTTTTCCTGGGGGGGCTCAGCCCCCCCAGGCCAAATTGAGTCATGTTAAATTGGCATTCAGCTGCCGTGATTTAGAACAAAAATGAAAGGTTTTTTAAAACTGATAATTTATAACCTTAGTTAAATACAATTTACTACATAGAAAAATCTGATATTCCTAACCTCTCAACGGTCACGTTCACTCTCAATAATAGGTGGTAATCAAACTCAAAATTAGGTCCACTGATTGGTGCATCTCAATCTGGACAGGTTAGCTAAATCCCATAAGGGAAATGGTGGTGTTTTGGCGTCTACCGCGGTAGTCGACAAGGAGGAAATCGTAAATCGCGAGTAAAAGAGTGTCGATAATACTATTTTATACTTAAACACATTTAATAATTATAATAAAAATTAAAAATTATAAAAATTCATATAAATTAAAAACCCGCTTTAAAGTATCGTAGCGAATCACACATAGATGTACGGTGAATATTCAGCGTTATTAGTCCATATTACGTCCATATTAGGTGTTTCCTAGTTGTTAGGCCCACTGCCTAATATTTATTTTGATTCGACAATCGTCATCGGCCACCTGGATTTGGCGCTAGATGTGGAAATATTGATTGCGTTCACGCACACTGATCGGTGTGATCGGGGTTTAATGTTCGATAACCAATACCTTTTTAAGGCTTTTTAAGCGATTTACTACTTGTCGACTACAACAGTAGACGCAAAAATATCATAATATCCCTTATGGGATTTAGCTAACCTGTCCAGATTGAGATATACCAACCAGTGGTCCGAATTTAGATACTGCACCGATTATTGCGAATGGACGTGACCTTTGAGTGAAGAAGGTTAGTTAAGAATGTTCAAAGTATTCCAGTAAATTGTTTTAACTAGGTGACTATAAATATTGTATAAAATCAATCAAATTTATACGGTATACAAAATCAATGGTTCCATCGGCCATGTTTTACGTTAGTTGCATATTTTGATTTTATCTTTATGATTTTATTTATAGATTCTTTAAATATGTTAGAATAATATAACTGCTTTGACTTACTAAATGCACCTATTATTGTTCATAGAAAATATTGTTTAAATATTAGACCTTTTATTTTAATACTGTAAAGAAAACTTCATATGCTGTACCAAATCAAGAAAATAATAACTTTTTTAAACGTTAGCAGGCCTCTGAAAGAAAACTGAGACCTAAAAAACTTAAAAAATTAAACCTAAATGAAAATGATTTACAAATTTTCAAAATGTTCTGAAAGCTTATCTCTGACTTGGATTTTTTTTTAATAATTTTTCGGCTGCAGATCTTGAGAAAATAGGTCAAATGGAGATACATCTTATACTTTATTAAACATGTTGAGATTTTAATTCTTTTTAAAACGATATCTATGAGTAACGTTTCGTCGTTTTCCTAATATGTAATTATACCTTTCTGTTTGACGACTTTATTAAGCCTGGTGAAAGGGTAAAGGCTATCCATGGCTTTCTGCTAAGCATGAAAATTTTAGAAAATATTTTTTATAAATAAAATTGTTTCAATTGAGTATTGATGAGAGACTGCCTGTCGAGAATTTACTTAATTTCTTGCCTACCCTTATAACTTAAAACTCAAAACATAATTTTTGAGGTTAAACTAGAAGGCAAAACGTCATTTGATAGACACAGTTTAGCAAAATTATTTGATTTTGGACGGAATGACATAGGGTTATTAATAGCACAAGCGTTTTCGTGGTTTTTAATACATAAAACACTGTTATTGAATTAATCAAAACAAAGTTTAAACCCATTAATTTATGTATTATCTATTATTATACTTATTTAATACGCTAAGGGGTTTTTTGTTACCGGGACTCCTACTACATTTTGAATCGAATTTCAAATTTTTGGTGCCATTAGAATGGGCTTGGTCCGTAGTTGTTTCCTAAAAACCTATGAGCATTAGACTTAAAATAAAGGTGCTATGTCCATCCTTATACGTAATTTGAAATTTTAGAATAACATTAGGTTTTGGTTGGGAATTTTAAAAATATGATAATGTAGCCTACAGATGTAAATAAAGAGTAGTTTCGAACAAGGCAATTAGAATATTTGGTTTTGAATGATCAGTGTTAATCACAATCGGTCGGGTTAACTAATTTATAGAACTAAACGTATTACTTTCAGCAATGCCAAGTGATAGTCCAAATTAAACTGCTCGAATTCGAGAAATACACTAGTTCTAGTTAATTATTATTACAATTTTAAGAAAAGAATCATCAAATTTCCCCTCATTCCTTCGGCCCCCCCCCCAATAATTTTTGAAAGTCGGCGCCCATGTCTGTCACTCTTGACCAAACTAAATTTGTTTCTAACTCTTTCAATACTTATTTTGCGTCTGTTGGGTCAGAACTTGCAACGGCATTGAGACCCAGGACTGTAGAGACTGTCTCTACAGTCCTGATTGAGACCTAGAGGGCCACCACCGGCCGTGGTGGAAGACGACCACGTTCATGATTCTGTTTTCCATTTTCAGCATGTTAGCAGAGAAGACTGAATTGAAGTTGTACAGAGTCTTAGAGGAGGTTCTACACCAGGAATCGATCATATTAAGGCCAAATTTGTAAAAGAGTCCACTAACTTGTTGATTGAACCTCTTCATTATATAATAAATCGGAGTTTAAGAACGAAAAAATTTCCAAACTCATTAAAAATTGCAAAAATTATTCCTTTATTTAAATCTGGAATAAAATCAATTAAATCTAATTATAGACTAATATCTCTATTGACAGTATTTTCTAAATTAATTGAAAAATGCGTAAAAATTTAACTATAAATTACTTGAATAAAAAAAAAAACATTATTAGTAATTTTCAGTATGGTTTTAGAAGCAACAAAGGTACTTCGGACGCATTTTTTTATTTAACTAAATTGATCTCTGAGCCTTTTGGAAATATTAATAAGACGTTTATTACATTTTTAGATCTGTCCAAAGCGTTTGACTTGGTTGACTTAAATAAGTTAATTGATATATTAGAGCACATTCGCGTTAAAAACCAAAGTCTTGCATGGTTTCGTAACTATTTTGACTCCCGCAAACAAGTAGTAAGTATACATGGCGTTGAAAGTGACTTAATTGATGTAGATTATGGGGTTGTGCAAGGAAGCAAACTTGGACCTATTTTGTTTCTGATATATATTAATAATATATCACAAATTCAATTAAATAGTAAATTAATGTTGTTCGCTGATGACACTGCTGTTGTGACTACTGGCTGCACGTGGGATGAGGTGTATAAACTATCATATGTGGATCTTCTCAATATTAAATCCTGGTTTGATTACAATACTCTAACTGTAAATGTCCAAAATACTAAATGTCTACCTATCTATTTTATAAATGATTTTGGTCCAGGGGAGAAAACCCTGATAATGCATTGCTGCGGGGATGCATTGTCGAGTGACTTTACCTGTGAGACCGTTGAGCATGTGGAACAGTACAAATACTTAGGTGTTGACTTTGTCTTTGATCGTAAATTAAACTGGGCTCCACATGTTCAATACTTGAAGAACAGATTACGTAGTTTTTTCTATGCATTCACTCAGCTTCGTGTAATCCTCTCACGGCAACAGCTAAGAACTGTATACTTTGCCTACGTGCAGTCAGTGTTACTGTATGGAATAATGGCGTGGGGCGGTGCACTGCCGACAATACTTGAGCCCCTGGCGATTACTCAAAGATCGATTATAAAAACCATTCTAAAAAATGTTCCACATATTCAACCCTTCAACTATTTTATGATTTTTTAGTTCTCAACATAAGGCAACTTTTTATCAAAACTTTACTCATCTACATTAAAAACAATAAAAACTCTATTTTTATACCCGTTCAACACCACGATACAACACGTAGCCACATTAATTTTTTGTTAACGGATTTGTGTTCCCTATTCTTACTCATGCAAATCTAAAATATACCGTACACCATTTTATCTTTGCCACATTATTGATAGAAATATTCCAACAGAGATTAAACTGGCCGAGAGTGATAGTGTTGCAGTGTACAACCAACTGGCTTTTAAGTATGGGATTCGACCAAGCTGAAGCTCTCCTTCGCTCACATTATACTTGAAAATAATCAATGTAATTTTAGATCTGACCAGGCTCTTGTTTTTTTTTTTTTTTTTTTTTTTTTAAGGGCGGACTATATGAACTTGATATCAGATAAATTAAGCTTTAAATATATTATAATTGTGATAATCTTTTTATTGTAAGCCACAGACTTAGAGTCTATTTGGGAATTATTTAGTTTCCTTTTTTTGTTAAACACACTATTATTGTATTTATTACAAAGGAATAAAGTTTGAATTGAATTTGAATTAAATACAATTTTTTTAAATTCAACCCCTATGTAACTTTTTAAAGGCACCATCAGTTTGCTGTCAGGGAAACTGGGAGGAAATATTATGTACAAAGACTGATGTGTAGGCTACATCAAATTGCAGGTCTCGACTTGACAAAGTACAATGAAACAAACTGGATCTGAAATGTATGACCCTGACGGAAATGACGGACAATAGAACTTTTGATCGAAGTCGTAAGCACAAAACATAAAATTTCAATAACTCTGGTAATACTCGACCTTTTCATGACGGATTTGTGTCATAACACTGTATAAAAATATTTTAAATTAAATTATGTGTGATGTAATAAGGCCAAAGAGGTTTTCTCTAAAACTTCATTGGGGCGTCCCATAAAGAGAAAGTTTTAAATCACAGTCATAAAGCCTTAAAATATTAGATTTTTAAGTGTAAAAATTATGTAAATCCTGTGCAGTACTGCTTTATATAAATTTTTTAATATATTGAGCACATGCTTAATTTTCTTATGCTCTACATAATAAAAAGAACACGTACAAAGACAATATAGAAGAATTCCCATTGAGTTAAGTGAAATTTACTAAATCAGGCAATGCGCATATAAAAAAAAATGGACATTTAACCAAAAAATTAAATACGTTTTCAACTAAATTAAAATTACATAGGAAATAAATGGAATTTTCGTTGGCAGCCACTGCTTGTGGTTATCAACCATAATATAACGCGAAACTATTCATGTCAGTCGGAAAAGTTTTTCGCCAATATCAGGGACAAGCTCTGATGATGAGCCCTTTTGTCCACACTTGCAAGTGCAAACGCAAGTCCTATATTGCCCCATATTACACTAATTACAAATTAAGATCAAATAGAATTTGACATGGTTTAAAATTAATTATATCCAAAGAGACATTCATAATGCTTTATTCCATCCACCAACTCAAAAGATTTATATTCCATTCTCTCATAAACATATTATTTAGTACCCCTCTAACACAAAATAGATATAAAAATGAATTAGCACATATAAAAAGTACCAACTTTCAATGGATACAATACATCTCCCATTGACAATATGTTTGGGAAAGGAAAAAAAGAAACTAGGAAAAGCTACGTGAACAAAATTAGAAACTATAAGAATCGAGAATAATAAGTAGGCATAAGGAATTATTGAGTTTACCATAGACCAGTACCTAATATGTTGAAAGAAATCACATTATAATAAAGCGTCATGTAAATACTACTAATTTTTTCTTTAAAAACAAATATTGATGAACAACCGAAAAATCCCAAAGACAAATTAGATTATACATGAACTAAATTAACTCCGACGAATGCAGCAAAAATACAATAACTGTTCAGACAAGGAAAACTTAGAAACAGGGCCGCCCCGAGGGTAATAGGCACCCGAGGCGAGATTTTGATCCGGGTAAAGCGACAACATGTCGTCGTAGCCAATTTTACCTGCGGCCGCACCATACCTGCTCTGCGGGGGTACGACATTGTGTCGTCGCTGCCGCTTGAGGCGGGCGACGACACAATGTCGTAACCCGAGAGGGGAGGTTTAACGAGGGACTGACAGCTAGAGATCAATGACACTTCGCGTAGGAAAGGAGTGAAATTATCAAAATTGTAGTTGTTATTAGATATAGATATATTTCATAGAACTATGATAGTGTAGGCCTAATACCGGCCTGATCATTGGTGTGATAAAGGTTCATGCCTAATATAAACATAATACACCCATCCGTTAAGGAAACAGATATTATTAAGTATAAAAAGAAAATGTCAGCTGGCGCCTAACAAAGCATTTTAGGACATGTGTTTCCATATTATTTTGATCCAATTATCTAAAAATCTATAGATAGGCCTAAAGGGTATCTATAGAGCGTAAAGTTAGAGGGTATTTAGATAAAAATTTGAATTTAACAATATATTGGTCGAAAAATCAATTTAGAAAAATCCTCAACCCCAGGAAAATTGTTTCTAGTTATAAAGTAGAACTTTAAAAAGCGACATTAATTTAATAATTGCCACAACACTTGGAAGGTTAAAATATCAATTTCCAAACATGCCATTTTGATTTATGTTTGATGACCAAAACCACTAAAGTCAGGTTCTGCACTGCACTTCTGATTAAGAAAATTTATCTTTGTTGATAAAGTTTATTTGAATAATATATTTTTACTATGTCGTAGCGAATATGTCGTCGCTAAGGAACACAAGTAAATTATACTCATAAACTATTTCTGTACACGTCAACTGTCCTGAAGGTACAAATTTCAGTTCCCGAAACGTCATGTTTAAAGTGTTTTTGTATTTTGTAATGCAATGTTACATAAAATAGAATATTAATAATTATCCAATAATCTTGGACACTGGCGGAGTAGGAGAGTATAGGAAACTCGCCGCGCCGTGTTCATACCCTTATTTGGGTACAAAGACATCCAAGGATTTAAAGTGAAGCATATTTAAATTATATGCTAAATTCATTACCGTCTAAGAAATTAGTTACATCTTTGACTATATACCCTGACGTGAATAGACTTCTCATGCACATGCACGTTTGAAACCTTTTCACGTTGGGGCGATTTTCTGTGGCGTACATGAAGTACTCAGAGCCCATTTTCTAAATAGGCCGAGTAGGCCGCGGCCTAGGGCGGCAAATTTTTGGGGGGCGGCAAATTTCGAAATTAATATTTTTCTATGTCTAGTACTTAATTGAATTTGCTGTATATGTTGGCCTAAGAGTGTTTTTGCAGTCAGTTGATGTTGTTCAGATACAGAACAAAAAGTTCAGATTAAGTCAGTTTTTGTCAATGTTATTTAATAACATTGCCTCTATGTGAAAACCCCTGATTATATTTTAGTGTTATGCTTTTAGCGTCCAGTAGTTGAAACGAATTATACTATTTCTATATCGAAAAACTACTTTATCGTAAGATTTCAGTAAGGAAAGATAAATAGCATAATCAATGTGGGGTGTCCGCCGACGCCGAGAGAGCAGACCTGTGCGCGAAAGCTAAGCCTACACCTCAGGCTATGCATGTAGCCAAGCCGAGAGAGAGAGTGAGAGAGGAGATTAGCCAGGGTACGACATTATGTCGTCGCTGCCGCTTGAGGCGGGCGACGACATAATGTCGTACCCCCGAAAATATTTTTACTGCGCCCCAACGGGAGCAGGTAAAATTCAGACACAAAGTCGTACAATCTTTGATCCGCACCCCCTAAATTAATTAATTGGCCTATCTGTGAACTGTAATGTTAAATGACAGTCAGAAGCATTAAATTAGGTGTATGGCTAAATTTTCAATGCTGTTAGTATGAATAAACTAACTAAACAAATTATCTTGTACTATAAAGCTTTGTTGACAAAACATGATCTGGGTCTCGACAGGGCCTACGAAAACTAATGGGCCTGCATACATTTTTGATCTTTTATTGACATCATAAATATGTTGGTATTGAGCCGGAACTGGAAATGGCAAACAAATGGTGTAAATACCTCAGTCACCAGTCCCTAGAAAAAGTCAAGTGCGACCTAGGTTTTGATGCTTATTTGCATCATGAGGCAGGTGTAGAAAACGTGTTGTCCTTCTATCCAATGGACACATGAAAGTTAAAATAAGTAAATAAATAAACACGAACAGAACCACGCGGTTTAACATTTACTGACACGGGTTGAAAAAACGATCATCGACCATGGCGAATGGCATCCAGCCCACAGCTGACCCTTTCCGGGGGGCGGGGGAACTGCTTGTCCTTAGTCCTGTTGGTTGTGTTGGGCAGGATCGAGGTGCGCCGATGGTCAGTCAGGATCATAAAAACCAGGGTTGAGGTGCGCCGATAGTTTGTTTGGGTCTCTCGGGAGGCAGGGTCGAGGTGCGCCGATGGTCAGTCAGGATCATAAAAACCAGGGTTGAGGTGCGCCGATAGTTTGTTTGGGTCTCTCGGGAGGCAGGGTCGAGGTGCGCCGATGGTCAGTCAGGATCATAAAAACCAGGGTTGAGGTGCGCCGATAGTTTGTTTGGGTTTCTCGGGAGGCAGGGTCGAGGTGCGCCGATAGTTTGTTTGGGTCTCTCGGGATTCAGGGTCGAGGTGCGCCGATGGTCAGTCAGGATCATAAAAACCAGGGTTGAGGTGCGCCGATAGTTTGTTTGGGTCTCTCGGGAGGCAGGGTCGAGGTGCGCCGATGGTCAGTCAGGATCATAAAAACCAGGGTTGAGGTGCGCCAATAGTTTGTTTGGGTCTCTCGGGAGGCAAGGTCGAGGTGCGCCGATGGTCAGTTTGAGATTTGCTTTCAATTCGTTGCTTGTTAGTGTTAATAATTATTAAATTGACTGTTTAATACTTTATCAATATTTAAAGTCAACTGAAGAATAACAATTTGGTATGTCGTATGGATATGCAGTTTTTTGCACGAAAAACATTTGCTCATTTTTCATCAGACTGCATGCTAAACAGCCATTTTCTGGCCCATTAGTCAGTTGGTGTTGAATTAGTCCGAAAAGGTGGCATTTATTATAGCCAACGAGGTTAAATAGATAAAAGAGTGCTCAACACATGTTAATTTTTGTCCCCTGTTGATTTGCGCCATGTTACCCATAATAAACCCGCTTTTCGCCCTAGTGATAAAAATTACTATTTATACAGGGCTTTTCCTACAGTTTAAATAACAACATACCGTACCTAACACTTATATTTTATTTGGAATGAATTAGTAACAGCGTGGCAGAAAAACATGGGGAAGAGGCCAACGGACTGACCATCGGCGGATCGGCTCACCCCGACCCTGCCCCTCTGAGGGTAGACGGTAATCCGCTGTGGAATGCCCTGACCATCGGCGCACCTCGACCCTGCCCCTTTGAGGGTAGACGGTAATCCGCTGTGGAATGCCCTGATGCCCTGACCATCGGCGCACCTCGACATCTCCCGGTTGGGGCGCATGTCCACGGAGCCTGGCATGCGTCGCCTACGTCTCGATTATTTTCTTAAAGATCAGATTTGAGCTGTGGTGGATTTGGTCGCTGATCAGATTTTTCCTTTTTTGGAAGCTTTGTAAAAATATGGTACTCTTCTAGAGTGTCTAATAAATACCCCTTTATGCAAACATTGAGTATAGAAACATTATGTTCTGAGATAAAACCTCGCGGTTCTGTTCGTGTTTATTTATTTATTTATTTAAACTGTCTTGTGTCCGTGTCCATGTCCCTGTGTTTTATGTTTTGTGACAATGATACTTTTAATCTCTTGACGACATCCATTGGATAGGACAACACGTTTTCTACACCTGCCTGATGATGATGCAAATAAGCATCGAAACCTAGGTCGCACTATACCTCTTCTAGGAACTGGTGACTGAGGTATTTACACCATTTGTTTGTTATTTTTTTATCAAGTGACCAGATGCGGCCGAATTTCAGCTAATCCTCTAATAATTCTACAATTCTAATCCTTAATTAGGTAGTGGGGGGAAGTATGCAGGCCCATTAATTCCATCGATATATACTACTCACTATATATAATAAAAGGGTACTCATGTTCATTAATTAAAATTATATATATATATATATATATATATATATATATATATATATATATATATATATGTATATGTATAATCAAAAGTAGGATGCCTATAGGCTAAATTAATTTCATAAAAAAACCAAAACTTACAAAAATTGATGTATATATTTCGCTATATTCGCTTCTTCGGCATCTTTACAAAAAAATACAAAAAACAATAAAAATAATAAAAAATAAAAAAATAAAAAACAATAAAAAAATAAAAAATAATAAACCAATAAAAACAATCAAAAATTTATATACTTTATACTTTATTTATATAAGATTTTTATACTTTATTTTTTATTGTTTTTTTTTTTTGTATTTTTTGTAAAGATGCCGAAGAAGCGAATATAGCGAAATATATACATCAATTTTTGTAAGTTTTGTTTTTTATGAAATTAAATTATATATATATATATATATATATATATATATATATATATATATATCGTATGGCTATCATAGCCAGCTACCAACTTAAAATAAGTACTACTCACTAGTACTATATAAAACACATGTAGGCTACTAATGTACATCATTTTTACAATGCGATATTTCTCCACAAATGCTTACACGTTATACATTATTTATGTCTAAATTTTTCACGAGTTTTAACGTTAAAACGTCGAAACATTTAAAATTAAAGAGTATTTTTGACAACATAGGTAATGTGAGGTTGGTAGCTCCCTACTAAACATAAATATAATAACGGAACGAAAAGGAGAATAACAATCGTATAAGTCATTTGAGCGGGTGTTATCTTTAAAACAAACTACGTCATAGCTGGTGTACCGGTATCAGATGAATAGTCTAGCATGTCTGAGTGAAGTAGATGTTTGTTTCCTGCAACAGAAGTGCAGCGAGCAGCGTCACGTGTGTTATCGCTTGGTGGAAACGAACGCCTTCGCGCGCCGATCTGCGCACTGTGCACTGCGCAGTTTTCAAGGCTGCACGGCAGGTCGTTAAATGTTTATGGCGTCTCGTATGGGTCTCGTCTAGCGGCGACATTTCCAACTGCCGCGCGTTTACGGTTAAGTCAGAACATGGGCGGATTTACGTAAACATTTTGGGTCATTGTATGCTCATTAAAACACCAAAATCCTATTTAAATGGTCCGTTTTAAGGCCTATCCCAAGTAGACCCTAGCTGTTTCATTTATTGTAAAAATAAACCCCTAACATTATATTAATATAGCTTATTCAGTTGAGAAAACTGTCCGTCTACTTTGGATTTTATTATGAAATCTCCCTTGAATATTGCTTCTAATCGTTCCTAGATAATAGTTTTTAAATACACAATGAACATTTACTTGTTTTTAAAGAAGCTATTTCGTTAACCTATAAGGCAATTTGATTTGTTTATTAATTGCCGTGCGAAAGAAATAAGGATTATAATAATGTTCATAACAAATTGAAATTAATAATAACATTATATACTGATAAAGTAATGTGAAAACTTTAACAAGAAAAAAGGTATATCATAAGATTGTTTTGTTTCTGACTAACATGATTACGTTACTGTAAAGCGAAAGTTTTTTATTCTTCATTGTCATAGTTATTAATGTCTCTTTACCAATAAAATAAGGCTATGTGTATGTTTTATAGTCGTCGACCTTTCGAAAGATAAGTCTGCAAGTTTATCATAGTCATAGTCCACGTCCTTTGAACTACGGCCAATCGTAGGCCTATAGGCTATCTATCACGGCCAATCCTCCACCTCGCTGCACTGGGTTACTAACCACAGATTAATGAAGCGTTACTATGTTTATATACTTTGTCTGTGCTAAAAAGCATGATATTTCGCTTATAAATTGTAATATAAACTATGCAATAGTTAACTGATTGCAATAAATAACTAATCAAAAGCCCTACACACTGCACGAGGGAATTAATAACCCAACAGTATACTGGCCAGTGGTCCCTGAGCAAAGATGCTGTCATGGCGAATTAACTTAAAATAAAAGTAACTATATGTGCATCATATTCTGTAAATAATAAATTCATTGAGTGAACCTGCAGAGGTTATTTAGTGTCATTTTGTAGGCAAGTTCTCCAATTTTGTAACACGTGGTCAACTAGTTTAGAAAATATGTGTTAAAATTGTGTCCTCCCCACGAGTTGAGTTTGCTAGCCGGTGTGCTAGTGTGTTATGGTTTGAAAAGTATAAGTTCTAAAAACGTTTATACAATTCACCAAATTTGTCCCTTTTAGTTAAACTTTGACCTACTTGTTCCCTTTTAGATAGTTAAAGTTTTGGTCTACGTAGCTATAGAAAATAACACTATTAACACTCCCCTCAATGAAGGCAGCTGCCACTAGAGCTCGTATTGGTGGGATTCGGAACTAGCGAATTATGTGTATCATAAGCAAATTCTCTCCCAATGAAATCCTAGGAATTTTCAATATTGTACAGCCATATAATATTAGATATTATGTGAAGTCATGTTTTCAACACCCAGTATAATGGTTGATTGGAAATTTTGGATGGATATACAAATTGCAATGGTACTTCTACTTTCGAAATACATAGGCCTACAGGTTTTACTGCCTTAAGTCTAGTCGTTTAATTTTAGTAAACATAGAATATTATTAATATTTAGTTAGACAGAAAGATGGAAATTAGAAATAAACTTACTAAACCAAACAGACTAAATTCTTAGGTAAGATATGCACCCAAAGTAAATTTTATACATTAATGTCTTTGGGAACAGCCATTTTAGCTAGAAGTAGGTACTTGTTCACTAATGATTTTGCCAAACTACTAAAGGTGGTTTTTGTCTCATATAAAGAGGAGCTTCAATGCTTATATTTAATTGGCTATTTGAAGAAGACCTAACATATTACTCAAATTCAAAATGTAATGTCAAACGATTTATAGTAATCTCAGACAGATCAGTCTAAAATTTATATGGAGTATTCATTGTGCGATTTTAAGAAGAATTCGTTGTTAGAAGCTTATAGTTTGATAATAATAAAATAGGCCTAAACCTAAAGTTTAAATTACTATACGTATTGGTAACACTTCTAGTGCGGTCTGTTGTTTGTTTACATTTTAGCAACGTCTTTGTTTTGACTAGTCAAAACATCTAGTCATTTCTCTTAAATTAACCTAAATTTGATTTAATCTTGGTCCAAAATCAGTGTTTTTATGAAGAAAAACCGCAATAACTCCGTTATTTGTTACCGGATCCTTATAAACTTTCTTCAAATACACGAGTGGCTATATGTGGCTATTTTATGAGCGTACTAAAAAACACAATTCCTCCTACACAATAAAATAGCCATGTACAATGTGTTTAAATAAACAATCATTTATTTCAATTGAGACACATAAAATGAGACTGTTAAACGAATGACGAAAAGAAGAGAAATTAACATTGCGAATAAAAATGAATAAGTTCTAATAAAAGAATACCAATTTTGTTCACAATTTTTCATGACAAATTAATACAGTAGTAAACTTATGGTTTCATTCTTAATAGGAATTCCCGCAACGAAGAAGCAAATAATGTGCAATGTAATTGGTGTGAAGCTTTATTCCGCGACACTTCGAGTATATTGTATGTATGTTTAAAAAATAATTACCCAATTTAAAGCGTCTTAAAACACACTATTTGTTGTGTTTTAAACCAAAAAGCTCCATTTTGGTAAAAATACGAGTAAAATAATATTAGGCTAGTTGTTTTAATATAAAGTTGAAAAATAATGATTAGAAGCGACGAAGATCTGAAACTTCTAAATTTTGGAAGTACACTATTCAATAAAAGTGATTAATGAACTAAACTTATTAAATAAATGTCAAAACAATTTTTTATAGAAACGAAGTTAATTTAAGATGCTTTAAAAAGTAAAGTTTATAAAAATTTACGGTTTTACTAAGAATTAAGCTTTTGAGAATTAAAGTAAGGCTACACACAAATTGTTTGTGGTCAATTAGCAAAATTTAATTTTTAAATTAATGTCTTATCTCTTTGCATTATCTTGATGATCTTTTTAAATGCAAAATATATTAATTAATTAATAAATTAATTCGTGCAACAGGTAAACTTTATTAAAAAGGTAAAGTTTATTTTTCGTACCGGAAATAATTTACATCATCGATTTTGCAATGTATTTAATGAAATGAATTAAATGGAGCAAGTAAAAAGTTCAACCCCTGGCAAAACCGTTTGAAATATAACTATGAACAAGACAACTTGTTTTTATACAATGCAAGAAGAACAGGGTATAATATATGACCTTGTAAACCTTTTAAAACCCTTTCCTTTAAACCTTTTCAAATTAAAGTGATGGCGATATTTAAATTTGAAAATGTATACAATGTGTTCATTTCGCAATAAAAAAATTGTAGTTGCTTCATAGTTTATTATTGACGTACGTCAGATTGATAACCTTTAATGCAGAAAAAAATAATAATCGCTCCTACATAGTCAAAGGTCATTACGATAACGCCATTTTTTCAATAAACAAATCTATCAAATTATATCTACCGTAATTAATTAATGAGCGTCTATTTTTTCATAAATATAATTAATAGAGCAAATGTACATTAAATAAAAGTTATAATTGATATACTACCGTACTACGCAGTATTTCATTCAATATTGGGACACATAAACTAACAATTGCAATACAAACAATACAATTCCAATTTAAAATAAACATGATCAATGAGATTGTGTGACCAGGGTGGGTTACGTTATCCAATTTGAACACAAGCTAGACAAGTACACAAATAAGTCAATAACGAAGTTGAAACATGTTTGATTTTACTCTATGTAATTTTATATTTATCATACAAAAGTAACACTTACTGATATTTATGAAAAATGGCTAAATGATATATTCCTTTAAATTAGGAATTTAATTATTCAAATCATTAAATCAAACAATAAAGCAATTAATGTGCAACTTTTCCATATTACTATCGAATTTAATTAAGCATACTTTTAGGAATAACATGATCACTTATAGACAAAATATAATATTTCAATATTTTATTGGTTGGACCTTTGTTAATGTTATTTCCAACAATTTCTAAGTATTAGAGATATATGCATTCCTCCTGCCACTTAGTAAACAGAGTTTAATTTGATTCCAAGAATCAAACTTAACCTAACAGTGTTAACAATGAAAACAGCTGATCGTTACTAGTTGAATGGATCACTAACGGTATGAAACATACAATGTTAGTCAAAAATAAAACTATACAACAAAAGCCATGGTTTACCTGCGATATACATCGGAAACATTGGGTCCCTTTCCCCTGTCAGTTGACCTACGTCTCTATATAACGAGTCTATGTTGAATGTTGGTGTCGCAACCGTCGCATCATCCATGTTGATGGTGTTCACGCAACCGATTCATCGCCTAAACTAACCGCAAGTCGTAGTCGCGAGACGAAGTGCGAATATGCTTTCTGCTTTCGATCCCAATCGACGACGCATTTCCCCACCACACCTCCCATCTTCCCCCACCCACCCACCACCAGGCGAGTGACAGCTGATCTGCAAACAAACTGCAATTTATTGCACCAGTGCTTCCAACCAAACCGAGTAAAAATTCTGCTCCCGCTCCGGCTAACTGGTAAAACCAGTACAACACCGGTCATCATACCAAATACTTCTGATCTTTAGAATTTATTTTTTTAGTTGGAGGTTTGATCCAACATCACATCACAACATCATATTCGTTACAGTTATTTTTTCTTTTTGATTTAAGCTTAAATATAGTCTTGCAAACACGAACACAGATTCTTATTAATATAAATTTTTCGTAACCTCTCACTAACAAAAAACGTTTAACTTTTTATTTTCAAGTCAGTTTTTAATATATATTACAACTTACAACTATAAGTAACTGCTGTAAATAAGTGAGATTGTATTTCACAATACACAGTTATAGGGATAGACCCTATCATCATTTACCTTAAATCATTTACCAGGCAAACCATTTACCTTAAATGTTATTTGCATATTTAACTATGTGGGCTCCGTGTGATCCGGCCCTTCAGCAGTCCGGCCGGAGCTTTTAAACTCTTTTTTACCTTTTACATTCTCCCCCTATACCATAGTATATGGAGAAAGTATTGTTTTCGTAAAAATTTTCGCATTAGTTTGATGATGTATATATCCATTTCGGAGCCCCCTTCCCCCCTATAAATTTATATATTAAGAAAGTGTTGGTTTCGTCAACATTTTAAAATTTGAGTTGTTGGTAAATTTATCCGTTTTGGTGCCCTCTGAGTCCAAAAAAGCGGTTTTCAGAGTGATGTCTGTGTGTGTCAGGATGTAAACAGAGCTAGAGAATGCCCTAATGGTCCGATTTTAATGAAATTTGGTACATAGGTCCAAATCCACGATAATTCCAGGCGTTTTTCATTTTTTGAATTTTTTTATTTTTAAGGGTAGTTTACCCCCCAAAACCCTAACAAAGTGAATAATCAAATTTTCTCAAAAATAGCTCTAACGATTTTGATTACAATTTTGTAGTATATGAAGATTAAAATGCTGAATAAAATGACACCACCCGCATTTCCGAGAAAATGTGCGTTCAAAAGTTATATACATAATAAAAAGTGTTAAAAAACAATTTTTTTGGATTTTCAAAATAGCTCTTATTTTGAAATAAATTTTACTTATCACCATTAAATCAAGCTCAAAAAACTAAATAATCCAGTATTTTAAATTATTGCTCTAAGTCAATTGGTTACGGAAAATGCAATTTTTCGATTAGCGGTAAACGCAGTACGTTGTTAAAAGTCACAGACGCGTAGGGTCAAGCTCGCGCTGCTCAGCTGGTAGCTATCCGACTGAGTCATAAAGACAATAATGTTTAAAGCTTTTAACACATTTTTTTATATTGTTGGGAGAAAGTATGTGTCAGTTATCTGATAACGTTTATTTCACACTTCGACTCCTCGGCTTTTCATATTTCACTGACTTAAGGCTATCAGACTAGATTCCGTCTACATTGCATCTGATTGTAACCTTAATATCGTGTTTTATATACTAATTCAATCCATCCGGAATTTGAGACTGTATAATATCGGTTTAATCATTAAGCAGCCGCTTTTTCGCTATCGTCTAAGGCCGATATTACCTATAAACAGCCATATGGAGTAGGCCTACATACAGGGTGTTTCCGAACAACCTGGAAATATTTTGTTTATTTGTTCCTTAGGACAAGACAATAGAAAACATCACATAAATATGCCCTAAAATGCTTTGTAAAGCCGCTAGCCGCCATTTTGTTTTTACACATAATAATTTTTATTTCCGTGACGGATGGTTGTATTAAGTTCATATTAGGTATGAACCTTTATGGCATCAATGTCCATTTTTAGGAAAAAAATATTTTTGTCCAATGTGTCTTTTCACAATGGCAGCGATTTAAGTTTTTTAAACTCAAATATCTTAAAACTGAAAAATTTTATCAAAATTTCACAAGAGACAAAAAAGTTTAAAAATTAAATTATCTAACTAATAATACCAATATTGCAAGGATCAAACAACAAATAACGGAGTTAATGAGATTTTTCTGCAGAAAAACATTGATTTTCCCTTTTAGTTAATGCAAATTTAGGTTATTTTAATAGAAAAATCACCCCAACTCTTTTATTGTTTATCCGATATTTACAAACTTGGAATCATTAGTTAGTTAATTTTATTTGTCACCTTTTTTGTATCTAGTAAAACTTTAATAAAATTTACCGTTTTTGAGATATTTGAGTTCAAAAAACTTAAATGGCCGCCTATGAAAAGACACATTGGACAAAAATATTTTTTTCCTAAAAATGGATATTGATGCCATAAAAGTTCATACCAAATATGAACTTAATACAACCATCCGTCACGGAAATAAAAATTATTATGTGTAAAAAACAAAATGGCGGCTAGCGGCTTAACGAAGCATTTTAGAACATATGTTTATTTTATCTTTTGTATTGTGTCAACCTAAGGAACAAAATACACAAAATATTTCCAGGTTTTTCGGAAACACCCTGTATATTGTATGGTTCATTTAGAGTACCGTAACTAAATAAATTCTTGCGGCACACCGCAAGAATTTATTATTATTATTATTAATCACCTGAGTCAATATATGTAAAAAACTAAACTATAAAATAAAATTTTTCATATCTTTTTATAGAGCTAAATCCAGGGCGCTAGCCATTGTAGCCCAGCTTCACTTGTGCGATACAGACCGATCAACACCTCATGGAAAGCACTCAGAAATTACTATGCGACTATGAGCTCCTTATAGTTTGGTACTCCGCTCCACCCGCAGTCGCAGATTGGTATTGCGTCATTCCCCATTTGTATTTCCAATGATTACATCTTTCCACTCCAGTGAGTAGCCTAAGCCATTGATTAATGTCCACTGCTCCCGAAGAAGATTCATACCACCTACCGCTACGGTTGGGTCAGCTATCTAATTTTTTTCGAGTTTAGAAAGGGTCCCAGGAGGAAGTCCACTTTTTTGGACGGTAAAGGTTGTGTCCATCAACTAAAGAGCGATCCGCATTCCGCAGAGGTGGTTTTCGGGACCGCAACCAGGCCGTATTTTGGGGTAGGTAATTATCATGAATGGGCAGCTATGGAGCAGATAAGATCTTAGTATATTCCATAATAAGTTCATCAATTCGTCTTATTTCAGGTGGAGCGATATTACAGAGCATCGAGAGAGAGTCGGGTTCAGTGGTTGCCATGAGTGTACCACTAATGGCTCTCATGGCCCTGTTAGCTGGACGTCGATCTCTCTGGCATGTAGGCCTGCACTGTTCAATCCCACGGGAGTGAAATAATGTAGTTGAGTATAACAGGGACAAAGCAGTGGTACGGTGCGCAGAACTTGTATGTTAGCTTTCTATTTCGAGCCAGCAAGGTGATGGACAAAGTTAGTCCTAGTTTTCACCTTGGCTGCTGTCTTTTGTAAGTGGCTTTTGAACTTGAGAGACCGATTTAAAGTGACTCCCAGATAATGTGTGTGGTTATTATGCTTTAGCTGAACACCGTTGACAATGATTTTAAGCTTTTGGTTGGCTAGTATATTATTCATGGAAACAAGAGCCTCAGTTTTATTAGGTTTGGGTTACATTGTGAATTCGTTCTTGCAACTAACACAAAAAATTTATCAGGAATGGAATCAAAATTTATGAAAATGGTGAATATTTATACACATTATTTGATGGGTATTGACGAATAAAAAACCAAGCTTAATATACAAAATATACATTTTATTTTTAACAATAAGGTAAATGAACAATAAATTTACATATACACAATACTAAAAATACGGTACTTAATTGCAAAAACTAAAATAATAATATAATTTACTGGGTTTAATGTATTCATTTTTATACTGTATAATAACTTACTTTAATTTGAATATTGGGGTAGTGATATTATTTAATGATCCATAAATTAGTGTTATTTTTATGGATTAAAATTCCTATTTTAAAATGACTTAACTTAATGTCACACTTAACAATAGAACCACATTATTTGTTTATGTCTGTCAAAGGAAATATTCTTAAAATTTTACTATAACCCTACTCGATAGGGTAATTTTTAACATTCCCTTTTTAAAAACGAAAATGCTTATTGAATGGGTCATTAAATCATCACAAATAGGATTACAGACATTAATCGATAAATTAATGGTCACTTACGTTCAAATAATTTAATATTCTGTGTTACTTAGATAATAATAATAAAATTCTTATAAGTAAGTAGTGTTAAATAAGTCATTTGAACATTTTGTTGAACATCTTATGGTTAACAGCAGACTTTTCATGAACTTCGAAAATTATTTTAGTTTACAAATTGTGTGAATACCACGACGCACACTTAGAAAGAACAGAATCCATCCATTTCTTGTGGCAAATAAGTAATTGATTGAGAAACTGACAGTTGATTTATGCATTAAATACAGGGAGTTCGAAAACACTTTTCCGAAACTCCGTGTGGTGATTCCTTGGAACAAAATTAAAATGGAACAAATTTGATAAAAATTACGTTTTTGAGATATTTGAGCTTAAAAACATAAAACAGTCATCATTTTGAAAATACACATTGGATAAGAATATTTTTCTTGAAAATTACATCGGTGAGATAAAGGTACATAACAAATTTAACCTTAATACACCCATCCGTTACTGAAAGAAAAATTATTATTAACTGTCTAAAACAAAAGGGCTGCTAGCGGCTTAACAAAGCATTTTAGAACACATGTTTCCATGAACTTTTTTGTTAATTTTAATCCTAGGAAAACAAACGAAGTTTCGTGAGAGAATTTCCAAACACCCTGTATATCAGATAATAGTCAATAAAGTGATATGTTATAAGACTGAATTCAATGTAAGCTGATGTTGGAGAACAATGCATCATAGTTATTGCGGTAGATGGGTGAGCTAGATGTGATTGCCCTCTTTATTTTCTTTGAGTATTTGAACAATTTGTGTCTTGTGAGAAACGAGGGAAAGAACAGGCATTTGGATATAAGCTGCTGTGCTCATAAGAGTGACATAACTTAATACTTTAGGAGAAGTATCGCTGTTATTTCTTGGGCAATAATCAAATGGGGTTTACTTGAAGGTTTTATAATTAAAAAGGAGAGTAATTGATCAGACAATAACTCTGAATCATTAATTTACTAATTTAAAAAATAAATATTCATAAAAAATCATGAACCATTTTATATTTGTTTTTCTGTTTGTCTTCCTACACGGATATGTAAATAAATATCAGCGATATCAAAAGTCATAAACAAACAATGATTCATAATAACAAACACTACATATTCACTTTTTTGTGTGTACAATGCAATTGATTTTTTTCCTTTAGATAAGCTGCAAAAATTTTTGAGCTGAACAATAATTTATCTAAGAGTCCAAGGTTATCACAGTCCTAAACTACTTAACTCACAACTTACACTTAACATTACTGTCAACAACAGCCAGAATTATAACTTAAATTCATGCAACTTACTAATAGGCAACAAACCACTTTTTCAAATTGAAGATTATTTAAACAAATGAAAAAGTGCTTTTTAAAATGAAGAAAAGTTTGTTAAATTTAGAATAAGTTAAATTTTATATAATTTAATGTTAGGATATAACCATCTATATGGCAAATAGATCCTAGACGTTAAATAAATAATCTTTATGGTTTTTATTTTTTATTTTTTTAAGGTTAATAAGAGGATAATAGATTATTCGTTTAATACCCACAATTGTGAGTATCTGTAGTGAGATAATACATAAAATGAGGGGTTTTCTTATAAGCAACAATAAAAAAACTGCTTTGTTTACTAGGTATCTAGGTGTTGTTAGTGTAGAACTTTTCTCATGCTAGGATCAAGCCATGCACCATTATGACAAGCTGGCCAGTAGGATGGATATGGCACTCCCTTCTGTGCCATTTCATCCATGATTCTCTCTCAAAAACAGACCATCTCATTCACCGATCAGATCAAGCAAAAAAAAGAGGGGACATTGGTCAAAGTATGTACACTGATGATATCTAAATTATTTTCCAAACTGATATTTTAACCACCACGTAAGATTTAGAGAATAACATCACAATTTTTTCTTGGCTTGAGGGGAAGGAGTCTTTTGGATACACTACTGTCTGGACGATTTGAATTAATGGCCTATTACAATGGACAAGAACTCCCTAATGAATGGCTTAC
Source organism: Neoaliturus tenellus (assembly GCA_030545055.2). NCBI lineage: Eukaryota > Metazoa > Arthropoda > Insecta > Hemiptera > Cicadellidae > Neoaliturus > Neoaliturus tenellus. The sequence continues at coordinate 28,816,945 of CM061535.1, forward strand.
ACTTACAGAGAATGGAGGTCACCATCACACACTAAAGCCGTCACAGAGGTCACCATCACACACTAAAGCCATCACAGAGGTCACAAAGAGGTCACCATCACATACTAAAACCAAACCAGTATGGTCAGGTACACTCTGGTGGTAGGAACATCATGGGTATGCCAAAATCACTAGTCACACTACACTACACACAGACCTATGCAATGAATTTCAACACATTTTCCATAAATGAATTTAGATTTACTAACACCCTGAGGATTAGGAAAGCCCATTAAATTATTATATTAAATAGGTTAAATGCAAACACCATCCTTACATTTTGCACATTTGTAGTAATTTTTTAAGGGTTAAGTTTTTTCTGGGGTTTTTGAGCAAGATGTCCTGAATCTTTAGTCGGGACATTTATTCAATTTGTGTGAATGTTAATCTTAGTCTTCATTGTCTTCTTTGAGTGACCACGGTAGCATAATTGATCTTTCAATCTTTAGACTAGACCTTATTCGGAAGCAAACTCTATTATATATCTGTTGGCAGCTAAGTGCACTGGTTAGTTTCAAAATAAGCTAATCTGCCCAACTCGTTAGTTTATTTATAAAAACAGAAAACATATTTATCTAAAAGCGTATTTGCATTAACGTGAGTACTCTCACAACTGGATGGTCATGGTGTAGTGGGATGGCGTGCTCTAGGCCTAGGTGTAGCAGACGGTGAATAATGTGTGGATGTCAGTAGTAATTTTTGAAAATTGTTCAATTGTTGAGCAATTGTTAACTACTAACATTTTTTCTGCAATTTGTAATTCGTCTTATTTTAAATGTAGGGAACTTTTATTTTGTTGGAGGTTAACTATAAGAAACGACCATGAGGTCCTAATGTTCGCCTCATTAAAGAACAATTTTCATTTATTATTTATATTCTACCCAGTTACAAGAACATTTATTGTATTATTTACCTTGTATCTTGCCTTTTGTTCTTGCAGATGATTATATGTTTCCAATCATTTGCAAGAACAAAAGGCAAGATACAAGATTTTCATTTAATTTTCAATCAACTTGAACAAGATATGTGAAGTGTTGTGTTATACTACCTGCAGGATGTGAATCTCATTGAACATAATATTAAAATATCTCACTGGATCAAGTGGATAAAACACTTCTTTTAGGCATTAAAAATTACAGTAAAACTATTTTTAATAATTAATGGCCTAAAATAATCAATTAATATCACTATATAGCATTCTGGTGACTCGTCTGAGTCTTCCGATTCTTACCTTTCTCACATTTTAGACAATGATTGTTATTAAAGTGTCAAATTATCAAAGTGTCAAGTATGTGCAAATTATCTATAATTTTAACATACCAAATGTTTGTTAGTGTGAGTTCGTACATCTTTTTTTGTTTTACATTTACACTAAAAACAAAAATAATACTTATAAAAACTTGGGACCTACAAGGACTAAACTGTTTGTTATATGAGTTTATGACAAAGGACAACTAAACAACTGTCAATGTTTTGCTTTGATCAGAAATGTATGAAATTACCACCCTCAAAATTTGGTAAAAACTAAACTTAATAGAATTAAGAAAAATTATCTAGAGATGTTTTTAAATGTTTCTAAATGTTGAAAGGATTGAAATTCTTTAATTACTTCTATGTACTTACGAGAAGCTCTGTCAATTAAAGTATAACTTATACCAAAATTCTTTAAAAAAAGTCCTCTTTTGGTTGACAATGCTCTGTGGTTTTTAGTTTCTATTAATGCTTAGTAGTTTTCAAGATCTCATTGTTGAATATGGTTTAATACTATACATATTTCTAACCATTACATGGCAAACTCACAAATATTTATGTGTCAGGATATTTTTCTTAATAAGTATCTAAATCAAGTATAAGCCTACATACATACGTTTTCTTTAGGTAACTCAAAGTCTAACGGGTAAATATCAATTATATTGGTTTTTTGTAGTAAAACCTTTTCATCCAAAAAATACCGCTTTTTCATCAGTTAATCTTTTAAAAAGATATTATATCGTTTAGTAGAAATGTTTCATTGTTGTTGTTGAAAGTGGGAAAAGCAAACCAATATAACAACATACACAGCAGTTCCTGTTATAGTCAGTTGTGGCAAACAAGCCAAAACGTATGATAGGAGTTGTGATAACAATCAAACAACTATAATACCCACAACAGAAACACGTGCACATTGTTGTATACTCAGAAGCTGCATGTACGTATTTGCATTATTTGCTTACCAGTACCTCATACCATCCTTCAGAAAGTTTTATGTAACAGTCTATTGAGAAATATGCCGCTTTCTCTTTATTATATACCGGGTGTTTCAGATTATTCATACACCCCTTTAAAATCTACACAATTCATTTTTCACAAAAACAAATTGTGGCATTATAGGTAAACTGGTTGGGCTCTATCCATTGATGATTATTTCACTGTACAGGGTGTGAAAGAAGTAACCCATGCAGACCGGAAGTAATTGTTTTTAAATACGAACCCCCACTTCTTATGGTATTTTTGGATTCTAGATATAATTTTGATACTAATTTTCAATTTTATGTGTACAGTACACTCTCGTTCATCGGACTCGGCGACATCGGAACTCCGCTTCATCGGAACTGAAAATCTGGATATAATAATTTTTTTTTTCTTGCGAAATAAATCATTTTTCCGTTTTAGCGCCTTCAATTTCCATTCGTTCTATCCGCACAACAGTGAAGTATCACATTTTGCATCAAACGTCATCAGGCGTTTTCCATAATCTGTACACATCGATGTGATTTACGAGGCCGTGGAGTATTCGCACAAAAATAGAAAGAGGAAGGGGGCAGGAAGTGAACATCCGTTTCGACCGCTTCCCAAACTGTCATTCAGTCTGTCTCGCGTCGCGACTGCACCTGTTTACGTGGAAGTCAGTTGACTGCTGGAATATGGTTGGAATATGAATATGGAATATGAGAATAACGATTTTGGATCTTTATTTCCTGCGTTGTTTTTATTCCTATAGGTTCATTGTTACCATGTTCAAAGTTTGAGTGCTTTATTTTCATAAAATCTCTTGTGTTATCTTAAAAACAAGAGTGAATACAATCACGATAGGTCACCGTACGAGCGGAAATGATGACTCATGGCGGACTCCGCTTCATCGGAATTTTTTGACATCCGAACCGGCCGTCCGCCACATTAGTTCCGATGAACGAGAGTGTACTGTACCCATAATCCAAACGGTTTGGGAGATAATGGCAGTGGAAGTTTTGTTTTTTCCATAAGAATAAAGAGCAAATTTTATATCCATTACAACTGAACCTTTTACCTTATAAATTAATGTCCAAGCATAAAAGTGTCTAAAAACCTCATTTTAAACAATATTTCATAATCAAATATCGATCATCAATAAATTAATTTTTTTTCCACACATTTAAAATAATCTTCGCCATATTGTAAAACTTATGTAAATATAAAATAAATAATTTATCACAAAACTAATAATTTATGATGCTAAAGTGTCTAAATGTAAATATAAAATAAATAATTTATCACAAAACTAATAATTTATGATGATAAAGTGTCTAAAAGAAGAAGCTTAGGCATTTTTATGCTGGGTCTTTTTAGTTAAACGGGAAGTTTACATATATAATGGATGTGAAATTTAGCCCCATGCTATTCTTATGGGGAAAAAATAAAACTACCACAGCAATTATCTCCCAAACTGTTAGGATTAGGGGTACACATTAAATTGGAAAGTTGTCTTAGAATTATGTGTAGAATCCAAAAATACATTGATCTGGTACAAACATTGAAATAATCATCAATGGATAGAGTGCAATTGGTTTACATACATATAATGACACAATTTGTTTGTGTGAAAAATTAATTGTGTAGATTTTAAAAGGGGTGTACGGGTGGTGTGGGACACCCGGTATAATAATTACTTAGAGATTTAACTTTAATAACACAAACAAATACAGGGTCACCATATTATATGTTGTTTGAGGTTAACTTTTCTTAAAAATTTCAAATTTATTATTAACAACTTTTATGTGCGAGAGGATCAAAATGTCCTGGGACAACTTTATACTTCTTTATCTATTGAAGATCGAATAACGGAACTGGGACATAGTTTAAGTCAGAAAAATATTTTTAAACACCACAGTTCAAAATTCCCCATTACGATTTTATACTTTTCTTGATATAAAAGATATAATAACGAAACTGGGATATATTTGGAATAATTGAAAACACTGTCTGAGTCAGAGCAAAATTTTACAGTATGAATAGATTAGCATGCACATTATTCAGTGATCTTTTTAAGTACGGTGGATGAAAACTTCACAAACATAAACACAAAGCAGAGTCAAAACCAGCATAACATCAAACTTTTAGTCAAAATTTAACTACCTAAACATTAAAATACCATAGTTTACAATAAAAATTAAATCTCTTCAGTGCATGTTTCTTACACGTAGCTAGGAATACAAAACATACGATATTACCTAACGTTTGACATATAATGTCTAAACTTCTTCTTTCCTTCGATTTTATTATGTAGATTAAAATACCGAAATTTTCAAATGATATTTAAAATTAAGTATTGTATGAATAACACAAATGAAGTTTTTTAATACAGTAGAAGCCCTCTAGTCCGGCCTCGGATGGTTCGGCCGCCGGATAATCCGGTCGCGGTATTCCGGAAATGAAATGTCTAGCCTCAGGTGTTTCCTACATAAAAAATAGACAAGAGTCAACTTGTTCCATGTTATATCACTAAAATATATTAGTTCAATTGACAATTTAAGGACGATTCGGTTTTGGATATCTTCTTCAACTTTGTGTGAAATTGTTCTTTAATCGTTATCGTTTAGTTGGGTGTTCCGAGGCCCGATCGTCGATGTAACATGGGATTTAGGTCACAAAACAAGTTCTGTCGCTTTTACGGTCAAATTTATACGTTAGGGCCTTCGTTGACAGAAGAGCAGTATTACTGTCTGTTAAATGCAGTTTCATCACCAGCGGCTGCTTGTTCGTTCCCAATCGTCAGTTCGGCGCTAAAACATCTGAGACGGAGCAAAATCATGATGGTTAAAAAGTTGATACATAGCATTGATTAGGCAAGTATGATACCCTTCATTGTTAAATACATCCTAATGGTTCATTGTAGGAACACACTTTAATATAATACAGGTCTCTGTTTAACCCGTTTAATAAACTGCAGGATAATCCGGCCATTTTGAAATCCGGCCTGTGGTCCGGTCCCGAGGCGGTCAGATTTGAGGGCTTCTAACTGTACTTCCTCCAGAAATATCCCTAAACTTAAGTTTTGTCATATCATTTCTGGCCAAGTTAAATAATAACTTTTAAAGTCGCTTATCTTATGAATAACTTATAAAGTCAAGTTTGTGATGTTGTTTCTACAAGATTTTTCATTAATTTGATGTACATACTAATCCATGGTCACATTTAAGATTTAGTCATTGAGGGGATAAGGAAACAATAAAAGATTTATGACCTAAATTGTGTCCAAGGTTCTTTGGTGTACTGTATCTTTCATAGTGAAATAATGGATTTCCGAGACATACTGTAGTATTGAATACTCTTCAAACCACTATGTGTTCCCTTAATAGTTCTCTAAAAATATAAATTGTATCAAAGACAACAAATTTATTTGTGTTGGGTGCACCTCATAGCTAGGTGCACCTCAAAATTACCTCATTGCTAAATTTGATTTTGTTACCTATATATCTAGGTATGGTATTGGTACCGTATTCAAATGGTTATGATTGAAAAATGTCTGATCAGGCAAGACGGTTAAAGAAAGATAATTTTTATGGAATTTTTCTAATTAGTAAATTAAATTTAAAAATAAATGCTTTAGAATATTCCAATAAACTAAACTACTAAATAAAAGATTTATGTATTTCAACATTTAAAGAAGTTTCTTTAAAAATTTTATTTATGTTTAGAGTTTAATTTTACAAGTTTAAATTCCTATCCGACATAGTTTGATTTTAGCCCTCGAGGCTAAAACTGTTTCATGGACGAACAAAACATTTGTTAATGTTCAGACATTAGTTTATACTTTTGATGTCCATATAATTCTTTGTATAGCTATTATCTTACAATTAAAACTGTACAAGTCCTTGGCTTATGATTCATTCCAACCAAGATTTTAAAATAACACCTATCAGGACTCCAAACTTCCAATGCTAAATGCATCACTGACTTAATGACAAGGTCTTCCACTGATATTGTAGAAATGCAGTGCATCGTCCGGATACAATGGGCAGTCAAGAAGTCTCAGTCTTACACCGTACTGCTTACAGGCAGTGTTTGGCAGTTTTTGGCTTAGGAGTTGATGATGTAGGAGATCCAGTCTACGGTGTGCGCCACGCGGTGGTATATGCCCGGCTGGCCGCGCTGCGCACACGAATACCCCGCTGAGACGATACCGATCAGGAACCACCGAGCTCCCTTCTCCATCATGAGTGGTCCCCCAGAGTCTCCCTGAAACACAAGCGTCCATCACTCCTACTGAGATACGTGTACTGTAGTGGTGTGCAACTGTAGCCTATCAACAAATTATTATGTTTCTCGGTTTACGCTAGAAATTTTTTAACATTTTATATTCATAGGGAAACTATAGTTGGTTGCACGAGACGTGAGACAGCCCGCCAGAATTTGTGCTTCATATAGAGGTCTGCTCTATCTCGTGCAACATGGCGTGGATTAATCATTATAATGATATACAGTAAAACCATTTTTAAGGTCTTCATTTCAAATTCAGGCTGCTAGACTGCCCATGTGTAGCACAAATCCTGGCGGGCTGTCTCACGTCTCGTGCAACCAACTTGTACAATTTTAATCTGAAATCCCTTTTCAACCTATTTCTACTTTCAATGTAAAGGGCTTGAGGTGAAAGTCTAGTTGATAACTGGATTTGCTAATTATGAAAATGTGGAAAAAAATGGAGTAGACTTCCTATGAGATTGTCGTCTTAAATTAAATTAAGTGGAAATCATTTTGAAGAAATTGAAGTAATAAAGGATATGTTTTCAGCAAACAAAAATTGATAGCCCCCTAGTAGAGCTAGCACTCAGTGTGATTTAAAAATGTGAACCTTGTATCAAAACAGATAAGACTAGATTGAATTGAGTAAAGATTAAACAAAAATAAATATCTTGGATAAAAACATAAATAAAAAAGTTAACAATCTTTCAATAAAGACCCGAAAATTTTATTCTGAACTCAAGCAAACTGGCTTCTTAACCAATTTGAAATATTAATTACTTTGTTTTTACAACGCTCTGCCAAATTTATGTTGGTCATTGATAAAGTAGTGAATGCAACAATTGTATTCAGCCTCCATAACACAGTCACTGCATAAACTACTTAATTAAATTGAGAGTTTAATGTTGGCAGATCATTAGCAGATGAAATATATTCGTGGAGAACTAGTTATCAATAACTATGACCTCTGGCTGGAATGCACATTCTGACATCAACAAGTTATGGAATCAGTTATTAATACCACCATAATGAAGTTCATTCGGATATTCAATTGAAAAAGTAATATTTTTGATAAACAGTTTTAATTCATAAGTATAATTAATTCATAAGTTAAAAATTCAAGAGCAAACTTAAAGTTATGTTGAATTTAAAACTGCTGGTTCTTATGGCAATTTTGGTTTAACCTGGTTGAAGAATTTAGTAAGGCAACACCAAGTAACAACCCACTGTGTATTGTGATGTTTTATAAGCTTGCAATAATTTAGTTAAACAAGTAAATAATTTCATTTGAGGAGGTATCGCATTTTCTACAGCCTGGGCCGCCACTAGAGAGTTTGGGGTCTGGGGCAAAATGTGAGATGGGGGGCCCTGTAGCTTACTCACGTTTTAATATGTTACAAAAAATACATTCAGTTTTTAAATTTTCAGCCCTTCAATATAATTATCTTTTATGATAAAAATAATTTGTACCAATAGAGTATGGAAATGCAACACATGGAAGCTTCAAATTCTACATGCACATGACATGTTCGGTCAGTTTAAAGGCAAACATATCCAAAATTAAAAATTAGTTTTTAACTTGCTCAAGACGGAATTTTTATGAACAAAAATCACATTAAAGTCTGTTCAAAATAATGTTAGGTTGAATTGTATTTACTGATTTTGAACTCTGAATCAAAAAGTGTGTGATTATGGCATTATCTGTAAATAACCTATAATTTTATTAAAGTGATATTTTGCCATATCCACACCTTAAACAATACTACAACTACAACTCTTCAGAACAATAGTTTTGGGCAATCCGGTATTTATGTTTTCTAGCAAAGTATTTTTTAACCTGCTGTAACATATTACACCGTAGAAAATTTAAATTCCACAACCACATAGCAATGAATACAAAAGTAGCTCAGTCAATGTGGAGTAACAGTAACAAAATATGGAGAAAATTAAATTGGAATCCCTTATAACAGAAATGTTAATACAACTGTGTTGTTTAAAAATTACGGTACTTTTATTTTGAGCTCTATAAAGTGAACTACTGGTTCCTATCTTAGAATAATGTGTAAGGTAATCTGATCAAAAATCCTTGAAACGGACTAAAATATGGTCCTCATGATACTATATGCGTATCTTCTCCTGATAGCCAAACTGAAAATTAAAAAGAGAGGTTTTACTGTCTGCCCTCTTTTGGCAAAATTAGTTATTTTATTAAGAAACTGATTAATTGGGCGATTTTATTTTTTACCATTTCTTCCATCCCTAAACTCTAGAGGTTTTTTACAATCTACAATATATCTTTCTACTCAATCCATATTCTCACGGATTGTTCTTTACCACTTTAACCTCAAAAATATTATTTACATTATAGATTCATCATGAAATTAATATGGTTTTATTCACTTTATACTAACGATACTTTGATTGTTTTATCATAGTGTGATTTTGTGATTTTTTTTGGAGCTACTAAGGGGTCTGGAGTATATATGTTATACTGATGAACACTTGCGGTTATTGACACAAGCATTGGAGGATGACGCAACGGCGACTCCTTGCGGGAAGCAGTCAATGTTATTAAACCAAACATAACAAAACCTAGAACATCCTAGTCTAAATTATATACTCCCGAATGTGTAACTCACTCACTCACTCACTAATCGGGGTATCAGAAATTCGTTAAATGTCGATAAAGTAGATCTCCTATATATCACTTACTACATAGTGATTCCCAAGCGAGAACTAAACTTACCGACCTGTATTATTGAGAAAATTGCCAACATACTGGGAGTCGCGGATTACAGAAACACCCTTTTTAAGAAATTTTATAACATTAACCAATTGTGCCTTTATAAGTAAAGCGGTCTATCCACCGAGAGTAATTTCAATGTACAGGGTGTACCTGAAATTACCTCTCCAGACCGGAAGTCACTGATGTCAAATACAAACTCTCACTTTAAATAGTTTTTTTTAGTTTTACACGGTTTTTAAGAAAACTTTACAATTTGATCTTGTACGCGTAATTTTAGCAGTTTATTGAATATTTGAGGTTGAAATTTAGATTTTCCTCATTCTTCTCTGAGCATTTTAGGTTGAGCAAAAATGTCTCGGCACAAAAATGTCTTAGACTCTTTTAAATGCGTTTCCAACAAAAATTGTCAGTAAAAAATGATTTATATTAATTTTACAATATGACGGAGATTACTGAACATGTATTTAAATGTTTAGTAAAACTAATCACGTGATAATTGATGTTTTATGATGGTATATTATTTTAAATGAGGTTCTTAGACATTTACATGTTTGGTAAGTTCTGTTATATGTAAAATGTTCAGACATAATATATGTTAAATTTTCCCCAGTTAAAAAAAATAATGTCATGCTATTTATTATTCTAAATCAGTATGATTAGGGTTTAAAATATTAAATTTTAAAGTTGCTTCAAAATTACGTCTGGTCGCCTCTGTATTGAAATCAGTGTCAATCAACAGAGCAAAATAGGTTTACCTACAACGGCACATTTATTTTTAAGTACAATTTTAAAAGAGGTGCAAGGGTGGTATGGGACACCCGGTAAGACAGTATCATATTTGCACGATAGCGCTCCCAAAAATTGGTTCTTTATTTGGGATGGCACTTAATTTCTAACGAACTTATTACTTAATACATCATTGACTTTACCTGATAGCATGCTAATTTAAATTTTACAATTCAATAAAAGTTTTAACTAAAATAGCAGATTACACAATTGATTTATTTAGTGCGTACTAAGTTAACGTTTAATTTTAAAAGGTGACAGTACAGTATTTTTATTTAAAATAAAAAGCTTTTTTATTTTCTGCCCCATAGAAAACTATCTGATTTCGAAATTTAGCGGCCAAATATTTTTACCCAAAATAAATATGACATTATTTTTTTCTACTCTAGCGGCCAAATTATAACATTTGAGGCAATCCTAGCGAACACCTTTCAAGTTACTACAAGTTTTGTTCTATGAATTTTCGCCCTCCAGTTCGTTTAAATGTTTATTTATTTTTGCGGGGAATTTTACCCCATGTAGACGTACTTTTACAACTACTATAATATTTTACTCATAACATTCACTTTGCGCATAGACATATCTTGCACAGTACCAATATCAATTAAATTATCAAACTTAAAAATTATCATGATGACTCCCGATATCACGTATTCTTTTTTTGACTGTTAGTCGGAACGAATTGCTATATCAAACAACTGATTGTTTTACTTTATTGTTATTTACTGACCTGGTCCTATGGCTAAAACATACGTCCTTTGATGTTTATGGTAATTTTGATATTTTAACCATTATTTAACATACTTTTGTTAGTAACTACTGTATTATTGTATTTAGAAGCTTGAAGTTTTTTATTTGCCCTGACAGTAATTTTTTAGGAAATTGTGTAAATTTAAAAGTTTAACACGATTAAAAACTGAAATGAAGGAATTGTAATGAATGCCAATATTACATTATGTATTTATCATTGTATTCAATATTACTGGATCTTTATGTTATCCCCTGGAATTTCAACACAACTAATTGAAGGATAGTAACTGAATAGTACTTTTGTAAATAAAAGGGGTTTTTGGCAGGTTTTATCCACTTTGTTAAGATTTCCAATTATTTTGTTTTAATGGGATTTTTCATTATTTTCGATGATCTACTACACATTGTTTATTCAGTTTATACATTAAATTTTTTCATATATTTATTTATACTTATTTTATAATTTTAAGTAAATACTTATACAATACCTACATAGTAAATTCATTCATAACTCCATTAACCTTTACAGAATTCGGGGGAATTAGGAAGGGGGTTTGGGGAAAGAGTCTCTGAAAACGAGCCGTAGGCGAATATATTTTCATTACTTAGATTGAGTTAGTTGCATAAGTTCAAATTTAGGTTATTTCTGCAGTTGTGGGAGTTAATTTATGTTATAAATAAATGACAAACTCATTTATTTTGCTATTTTGCTCATTTACAAACTCTTATCTTTATATGTATTCTGTTCATTATATGCGACTTAAACAACAATTAACGAATTTCTGGGCAACCCCTAAGGGGGCATGGGGGCGGAGCCCCCATCGAGCCGCAGGCGAGTAATAAATATATACTGGTTTTAAAAGACATCTATTCACTTATTCAATGGATTTATAGTTGCTGACCAAACATCAATCTGTTAAATGTTAGAAAATAGTGTTTATGATAATGAACATAGGTCAACTAATTTAAATTTTCATGTACTGTTATTAGTATAAGTTTCCACAAAATTATTCAATTATTTTATACATAATTGTTGCAAGTTTCATTTGAGGATGTTTTATAGTCATTTTGGACTGCTGGGTATGGTAACATTCAATCAGATTTGTGAATGTCTCCTTATTATATTGAGGTTGGGGCCCATGCAAGGCCCCCCTGTCATTGGGGCAAAATGCTCCCTTTTCTACCCCTGATGGCGGCCCTGCCTACAGCATAATAATGACAATTTACTAGCGTTGATAGGAGAGACACCTCTGAGATACTTCAAAAGATCCCAAAATCTGCTTATCCTGTACACACAGATGTAAACTTCTACCCCTCTCAGTTTCTTCTGTTAATATCTACTTGCACCATACCTGCAACAAAAGAGCAAAGTCGGCTCTGCACTCTTGTAAGTAACAATAATAAGTTAATAAGCCTAGAAGTAACTTTTGATTGAGGGATTTACGGAGGATCGGCCTCAAGAAAAGCAGACCAGAGACTGTTGGCAAAGCCCTCCCTCACAGGTTCCCGTCTTAGTCACAATGGGGAATATTTCCTCCAGTCTGTTTTTCCAGGCTCAACTGGACTTTGAGGTTTTGGAAAGGAAAGGGAACAATGTTAAACTACCCTGGCCACTCTGTTTTGACAGCCTAATTGCTAACAATACCGGTATTGTGTCAGTCGACCTCACCAGTTAGCCAACCTTACTCTAGCCAGCTTTCTTTGCCTGCTCTTTTGCTCAATCTTGATATCGGTAGGCAACTGTTGTCCTACATTCGTCATTCGTTTAAAACAGATAGGACCAAGCACATCATTCAATGCTTCAGTCCTGGAACGAGATAAAATTATTGAGCTTTAGACACAAGCCTCAGTCATAATGCTCTAAACATAGTAACTCAGCCTTTAAAATCTGATAAGACTAAGAAGAAGAAACACAGAGAATACCTGACAAGAGTCTTTGCCTCCTCCTCTGTAGCCAGCGCACATCATCTCATCGTAAATGACGACGTTGATGCCGTTGGACTTGTGCCACCTCTCGCACAACCGATTGTCAATGATCGGCACATTCACAGCTTGAAGAGTTTTCGGCCTTAGTCGAGAACCTTAAACAAAGTAAAGACGAGTGTGTAGTTTGAACATCGCTTACGTAGTTATAAGTAATTTATATTAATACAAAACTAAATGAAGGACTTCAAGTTTGATAAAATTTAAAATTAACTGTCAGATTTCATGTAGTGGGAGATTTGTTGTAGACCTACAGTGATAGCTTTTGAAATTGAATATTTGAAAAGTCTATATATATACTTAATTGGTAAGACACACAAATTATGACGCAATCTTAAAAAAAAGCAGTTATATATTTTGAATTAAAAAGTGAATATATAGTTGAATTATTTCTTAATTTTTATCATTCTTTACTAACCAAACAAATTGTGTATAATGGCAAATAATGTTTTTTTTTTAGATTTTTCATATTCTTCAATCTATATGGTACAATCCTATAGAAAGTTATTTCTAAAATAGTTTTCAGTGACTAATACACTATTTTACATTTTATTCTATATATTTTCCCATTTAAAATGAATATATCAACCAGAATTATATTTCTGACATTTTTTATTGAAACAAAGTGAAAAATAATCACACATCTTTGTATAGGTACACTTTTCTACTAGATTTCTTACCAAAATAGCCCAGAACCATTTTAATTCTATCATTTCACATACAATTACACAGAATAGAATGCTAAAAGCTTCCCAAATAGAGATTTACTTCAGTAAATTATTTGATCCTCCATAGATTCATCGCTGATAGAGCTATCGCAACCTTGGAAGGACGTGAGCGTGCTCACACTGAGTGCTTGGCTAGCTGGGAGCCAAAGTCAAGGGGTTGGTGGACTGCAAGACTGATTCTGTACGTCCGACAATGGATAGAAAAAAGGCACAAAGAGGTGGAGTACTAAGTGACCCAGCTTTTTCGAGGCATGGGTATCCCGCAAGTTCCTCCTTATGATGGAAGGTGTTGAAATTTCCCACTGCTTGTACTGTCTGGGTGTCACCGATATAGCAGAGCACAATTGTTTTTCCTAAGACATGTTACACATCATGCACCGAGCCTTGCTGGTATCCAAGGTTTGTCCATTTTTTTCTGTTAACACCATCCTCAAGATAATGCTTTGTAGGGACTAATCCTGGAACCACTGTGTGGTACGGTTCCTTAAGGCCTTACTCATGGGGAAGAAGACTGATCTTGACCGTTTTCTTGAAAGTGATGGAGTGGTTCATAACAGACTAAACGACCAGTGACCTAGCCTTGATTATGTGCTTGATGGGTTCATGCTAGCCAAGACCTGATGGGGAGTTTTAAGAGGGCGAGAGTTCCATTCTGCTGGTTTAGCTGCTATAGTGGACAGTACATTTCCTCCTCCTTCCTTCCTCCAGAAAGAACTATTTCGACACTATTTTTTTTAAATCCAAATAAGGCAATATTAATCCAAGAGGTGAGGAACATAGTTTTCAAAAAATGCAATGTACCAGGAGACTCTGTTGTGAAAGAAATAGAACTGGTGGTTCAAGATCACCTCCCAACCTTTTATTTTCCATTTTAGTATAATGCTTAGTAATCATCGGGAACTTGATCTTGAACCATCAGTTGTATTGGCTCTTATGTGTTTTTTCTTAAGAACAAACGTCTAACCTGCTTGAAGAGCCCCCCACCCAGCGGCCCAGCCAAACTGACCGAGGAAGTCTTCTCCCTTCTCTGGCAAACATATGGGGGCGATGTGCGGCATGTACTGCACCGGTCGGTCCAATCGGAGCACGGCCACGTCAAACCTGTCGGCCTGCGGAGTGAACTTGAAGTACGGGTGGACACTGATCTTGCGTACTCCGAACGTGTAAGCTGGCAACGGTTCTACAGCCGAGTTGATCACATAGTCACCCAGCGTCACTTGCACTTGCCGCGCCGACGCTCTGCAACATCATCATAAACATGTAATTGAAATATTTTTACTTTCTATATCATAGTATACAGGGACAATAGACAGTAGACAATATTCTTTATGACATTTTCATAGAGAACAGAGTACATGTGTCAGAATTGATGAAAAAGTATTTAAGAAACTAGTTATATAATGCAAATTTATATATGTATATACATATATATATATTTTTAGGTTTTTTTTAAATCATAGTTAAAGATATTAAATATAGCCCGGTTCTGGAGTGGGTGTCTAAGCAGTTATTCTGTTCCTCAGGAATTCGTTCTACATGTACAGTAGAAGCCCTCAAATCCGGCCACCTTGGGACCGGACAACCGGCTGGATTTATTAAACGTTGGCTGTTTATCAAAATGGCTGTTTATTAAACGGGTTAAACCCAATGAGCACAAGATATCCCTAGGATATCCCAAACTGATCCCGAACATCCCATTCAAATCCCGGGATATAGAGAATCACAACAGGACATCCTAAGGATATTCCAATGGGACTTAGTAAAAATATAAACTTCTTAGGTAAATAGAAGTAAATATATACAATTTCAAACAAAATAATTTTTTAATGGGCCTGGTTCTCTATTTTATACCATAAAACATTTTTTGAATAAAATTTTAAAGGTTGTTCTAGGGATGTCCCAAGGATGTGTCAGGGCTACATATATGGTCGCATTCCAAGGATATCCCAAAGATATCCCAAGGATATTCGTTTAATTATATTTTAATAGAAAAGTATATGCGAATAAAATTAGGGGCTTTGCTAAAAGCTTCAGCAATCAAGTCATTACCCATAAAAATTATTTTCCTATAAGGCCTCTTTTTCAAAACTTCAGAAAGACCTCCAAGGGACGTCTCTGGGATGTCTCTGGGACATGTCCGTAAGCATAGTTTTAATTCGATTCCATAAGAACGGTCATATCCTTAGGATATCCTTAGGATTTTCCTAGGAAATATCTGTACAAACAGTATAAACTTGTGAATTATTGAGATCCAATACTGGAATAAACTTTTATCGTATAAGTTCCAGGAAAATAAAAATACTAATAAGTATGCCCTCAAGGCAATCTGTTTATAATTATTATTTTATTTTATTTTTGTTCCATACGATGTTGTTGAAAATAAATCCAAAGAATATCCTTAGGACGTGTCAAATGGTTCGAGAAAAAATGAAATTAGTGTAGGTATTTAATTGCCAAAAGAACCATTTTTTATAAATTAATTATTTTCTTTGAGGGAAATCACTAGAATTACCCTTAGTATCAGAGTTACGTAGATTATCACATTCCAAGGATATCCCATGGATATTCGTGACTTTATAGTTTAGTTAAAACATATAATATGCTATTTGAAATGGTATTTTTTTCCTAAAAACTCCATGTATCAAAGTGAAAAATAGACTATCAATTTCTTTAAGTTCTCTTTTCTAAAACATCCGAAAAGACCTCCAAGGGAAGTCCCTGGGATATGTCCGTAAGCGCAGCCTCAATTTAATTATTTAAAGGACGGTCACATCCTAAGAATATTCTCAGGATATTCCAAAAACATCTGTACACACAGTATAAATTCGTAACATATTGTGTTAGTAGCCTATACTGGAATAAAGTTTTATCATCGAGGCCCAGGAAAAAAAACATAATAACATTGCTTTCAAGCCAATCAATAATTTAGGATTCTATTCCAGGCAGATGAAAAGGGATGTCCAAAGAACATCCCTAGGACGTTTCCAGTGGCTAGAGCTAAAATATAAATAGTATAGTCAATTATTTACTAAAAACCGCAGTTTTTATTTGTAATTGTGTTAAACAAAAACCTCTGAAAATATATACTAGTGAAATGTACGGGAAAGTTCCATAAACAAATTGTATTTACTTCACTATTATTTACTCTAAGATACAAGTGTACCCAAATTTTAAAGCATGTCCTCGGGATATCCCAGGAATGTGTGAGTGCTAAGTTATGTAGACTGAGAATATTTGTGTCTTAACAGTTTAGTTAAAACTGTATCCATTCAAATGTGTTTGAATGTGTTTGAATGGATCCATCCATGGTTTGAATGTATCCATTCAAAATATCCTATTTGTCAAAACTTGTGAAAGGACTCCAAGGGAAGTCCCTGGGATATGTCCGTAAGCATAGTTCTAATTCAATTAATTATATTATGATCACATCCATAGGATATTATCAGGATTTTCCGAGAAAATATCTGTACAGTGTGAACTTGTGAATTATTGTGATAAGACTTACAATACTGGAACAAACTTTTATAGAGGTAGATGTTCTAGAAGAATAAAAATAATAATACCCTAGAATCAATCTGTTTTATTTATGTATTTATTTGTTTTTTATTCTAAACGACGTAATTGAAACGAAATCCAAAGAATATCCTTAGGACGTTTCAATGGTTGGAGCTAAAATGAAATTAGTGTAGGTAGGTTATTTAATTACTAATAACAGCAATTTTTTATAAATTAGTTATTTTACTGGAAATACCTCCAAAGTGAAATGTGAAAGAGGTTTCCTCAAACAAATTAGATTTCCTTCACTATTATTTTCCTCCAAGACACATGCTAGAGAAAAGTTCAAAGTATATTATAGGTATATTAAAAGCAACACAAGTATCAGAGTTACGTAGATTATCATATTCCAAGGATATCCCTAGGATATCTGTGTCTTCATAGTTTAGTTAAAACATATAATATTATGCTACTTGAAATAGGATTTTTGTTAAAAACTCCCTGTCTCAACGTAACAATAGGCTATCTTTTTCTTTAAGGTCTCTTTTCTTTAACATCTGAAAAGACCTCTAAGGGAAGTCCCTGGGATTTCCGTAAGCACAGCCTCAATTCAGTTATAAGTGACCAACTGAATATTGTAGTTTGATCGTAGTTTTCACAGAGAAAGGCATTGGATTTGTCAATTATATGAGTAAAAATTCATAAACAAAGTATGCTAGAAAACAATTGTTTTTTCTCACTAAGTTTAATTTGGTTCTGTTTTTATTTTGGCACATTGCCAAATATACACGATTATTTTTACTGAGTGGCCATTAAAGTGACTGACGTGTTGACTTTGCTTATTGTAATTGGTAGGTTACCAAACGTCAACAAAGAGATTTGATATGATTTTATTTCAAATTGAACGGTTTTGACAATAAGGAGTAACAGTCGAAACACAGCAAAAATGTTGCTGTAACATTGGGTACCGCATGCCCTGTTTTCTTGGATGGCTAGTTATTGTCACTCCAAAAGTAATTATATCAAAATCTCATCTCAACTATCTCGCTGCCATGCTTTACTTTTAGCTTTTGTTACATTGAGGTTTGTTTTTAAATTAAACGATTAATTTACACAGTCATAGCACGAGCACAGCAAAGAAGTGTGTAAAAACCATCATGATTATATCAATTGTTAATACAAAATAAGAATTAATTGTGAAGTTTCATTTCAATTATACTTTTAATTAATAAGATTTTTGTGCACTAAAATCATTTCTTATAAATGAACACCAATAGTAAACAGCCGAGTTGCATGGTTAGTAAATATTAGTATGCCCTGCTAATGGCATAATAGAAAAAAGTCACAGCTGACGATAGCAGACACAGACAGCCTTCAGTTCAGTTCGCGCCAAACTGTTGGTTGTTTGATTGTTTTGTTTATTTTGTTTTTTAATTTCTTCCAACGGTACAACACCAATTTGAAATGGATAACAAACAAAAAACAAGCAAAAGACAATTCAGTTCAGTAAGTTACTGAAATTAACAGTTTATTGTTTATTGTTCTGTCCTCCGTCGTCTTCAGATACCGTTCTTCCCCCCGACTCATGCTTGATTGGAGTCTTAGATTAGTTGTTGGTTAAGCACTTGTTCGTCATCAATAATTCCCAGGTATGTGTTATACATGTAAAGCCTTAGTTAATGTTATTAAATTTCTACATAGGTTAAGTGTGTTAGTAATAAGTACCCTTTCATTTGGCTTAAATGTTAACAGACTAGGCCTAGGCTTTGTACCTTGGCCATGGTTTAGTACTGTGCTAAGGTATTCCTTTGCTTAGTGAAAGTGTCATCTAAACATATTTTTCTGTTAACGACAACTATAAATACTTAGGCCTACAATAAAAATAGACTAGGCTCCTAGCCTCCTTCTTTCTAAATAGCCTACTTGGCTAGAACTCAGGTGTGTAGACCTGAATTGTTATGTGTAAAAACCATATTGGTTGAAGCTCGCTTTCTAAACTTTATTTAATACACTTTCAAATTGCGCCTACACTACTATCGAATGAAAATATCAGCTAAACTTTGTTATCTGACTCCACCGTTATTATCAATACCTAGGCCTATCAAAATTTGGATATTGTGATTGTTCGATAGGCCTAGTTGTAATCTTATAACCGTTTTAAGTTAAGACAGGCCTATCTGTGATTAAATAATAGGGTAATTTATTTATCGTAGCCTAGCCTATATTCAAAATAACAATAGGTAATAATCTAACCTAGCAATCGAACCGTAAACTTCCGTCACTTTTATTGACAGCATTGTTTATAACAACAAAATCAATGGTGTTTGGAAACATTTAAAACGCATATTCCCTCAATAAAATAGCAATAGGCCTAACTTATAATACCGTTCTGATTCGTATTCATTGGCAGCCATTGTATGAGGCCATTTTAGGTCTAACGAAGTCTGCTTCTTCTCGCAATGAAGATACACCTACACAATAAACTTGGGTAGTTTATTTTGTGTTGTTCTTGATGTTACAGGTTACATTTTAGCTAAGATTTGTACTTTCTTTGTTATTATTTTCAGTTACAGTACTTGTTTGCTATATATTTGTTTCATTGTCAAAAAAGGTAGGCCTATGTTTAATTTTATTAGAAGAAAACAAAATCAGATGATAAAATCATAATCGTATAGTGTAATTGTATCATCTGAGAGAATAGCGATATCAAAATTTCTACATCGATTATAACGGTGGAGTTTTATAATGAAGTTTCACCAAAATATGAATAGATCCGATCAATGTATCAATCATATCAACTATCGATTAAAATCTATACCTAAATAACAATTCATAAGACACTCACATAAAAAATTACCCCTATTTTTTAGTTTTGTATTCCCACATTTATTGTACAATCAAAAACAAGACTTGACCTAACCTGATGATACCGTATAACCTCTCATCATTCATAGGCATATTAACAAAACCAATACACTATACTAATCATAATGACAAAAAACATACTATGTAGAACATATATGAGTACAATTAGGCCTAGGCTACCTCTCATCTCACTTAAATGTGGTCTACTCTCGAATTAAAACTTTCCGGGCATGGGGTGGTTCTTCATGTTAATGGAGATTAGCTTAGATTAATGTTACCTAGTTTGTTAGATTATAATATTCTTTTTCAAGCTAAATTTTGTATTTCACAGTATTCAATACATTCAAAATACATTCAATGCAATACACAATACAGTATTATATTTTTATTTGGTTGTAGTGTAGGCCTAGGCAGTGGAGGTCATAGAAAAGGATTTTTTCCTATTGTTTTGAGGGAATAACTTATGCATTTAAATATTTAAAAAAAAACATTGATTTTGTTGTCATAAACATCGCTGGCCATAAAGTGTTTAGGCCTTAGATTGTTAGGTTAGATCATTGGGGTGCAGTTTCATAACTAGGCCACGCTGCTACCGAATGAAAATATCAATCGATACGAAATGATATATCCATCGTCTAACAATCGATATATCGGTTTATTCAACTATCGAATGAAAATGTCGATCAATCCCATAGATATCGATTGTTATAATATCACAATAATTATACTATGCTATTTTATGGTCATATGTTTTATAAAGTATGTAAATAAAATTTATTTATTTTGTGTCTGTTGTATTGAAAAAATGGCTCTCTAAAGCGAAAGAGAGGATGGATTGAGGAAATAAGTTAAGTTAAGAAATTGAATTGTTGGTTGGATTTTTTAGTAATAGTCCCTATGTTTTAATACAAAGTGTTGACAAATATAACTTTATATATTTTGTATGGTATTGATATTACTTTTTAAATATCATAGGTAGAAATTGATCAATTCGGTCATTGTGAAAAAGTTGTCACCTTTAAATATAAAATATCCCCATCGCAGCAGACCTGCTTACTCAGCGGATTTCCTATAGGCATTGGCGGATCCAGGGAGGGGCGGAAGGGGCGATCGCCGCCCCCCTGTAAGTAAACTTTTCGAGCAGTTTTATCTTGACCATTTTATATTTTTCCATATGCCTAACAATTTTAAAATATTATAGACATTGGATTTCAACATAAAAAACGAACAATTTTAAAATGCATTTTTAAGGTTGTTTTATTAATTTATAACAATGTATAAATCAAAGTATGAAGGTTTTGTGCAATCTGCGTCTCCGTTGCAATTATTCAAAGGCTGCATGTACACCTTGAGAAACCGAACTGTCGAGAATGTCAATTAGCACGGCGCAATGTTAGGGAGCTCAAAGCTAGACTAAGTCTGAAGCTCCGAACAGTTAAGTTTCAGCTAACCTCAGTTGTTTCCGTCATTCGTGCGCAATGTATACAACACCAAAAATCACGGTTTAGTACACTAACTTTGTCATCCAAAGTAGGATCTAGTTTGCATGAAATGGGATAGTGGGACTTCGTGATATTACCGAGATGCTCAAATTTTTCGACCTTACCGACCCCCCGGACCATCGTCAAAAAGCTTAAAAACTGGTGCAATTTTTCACTCTTTTACGTTTGGCTGGTTTTGACCTTGAAGGAACGGTTTGTAACCAAAATCATACCTAAGCATTTTAAAATTACATTGAATTTCTTATAAATTAAGACTTTTTAAAAGTAGACGTAGATGTCGTGGTGGTCCAGTGTTCAACAATTCGCTGATTTGTTGGCTTGATTTGGCCTAGGACGTCGAAATGCGTAGTCCATCACAGGATTACCAGGATCACACGGCAGACAGCAGGTATTTAACCTTTATTAAATCGGTGATGTTGTCCGTTGGACTGCCACTGATTTTATTTGAGTATTTTCGCAGGAGCGCTTTCAGCGACTAGGAGTTGACAATGGCAAGCCACCGAAAGTGCTACTGCAAAAATTAAATTGCCGCCGTTTTGGAAGCGGAAAAATATTTAGTGATATTTGAAATTAAAAAAAATATATGTATTTTCCTATAACATTTTTAAATACGTAGGCCTATTGAAATCACATATAGACAGACAGAAGTAAAATCAAGCAATATTTAAGACTGTATAAGATGATAAAAAGCCTGGTGAAGTTTAAGTCGATTATCTTTCGACATGCTCTTTAGCTTTACACGCGAAAATTAAGGTCAATGGATAATTTGAGTAACTTTAAAGAGCCATACCGGTATTAGAAAAACTATAAGACCATATTGACTATGTTGAAAAAGTATATTTTGGTCTTAAATTGTAAAAAAACTCGATGTACTTTTAAAATGATAATGCATGATTTTCATGAAACACTGTTTCTTCAGGGACAACATTAGCCAAATGTAAAAAATTCAAAATTACGGCAGTTTTTATAAGCTTTTTGACGGTGACTGTGACGTTCGTCGAGGTCGAAATCCTGGTTTAGCATCTTTGTACTATCAACATGTACTAAACAATGCAAAAAAGAACCTATAAATAAACTATACGCAGTGCATCATATAGGTATAGGCATTTATTACGTATATAGGCTTACAATATAGCTGTTTCATGGAACTATTTCAACTATAGTTCCACCTTTACAAATAAATGTGTCAGTGACAGCACATTGATTAGTAAGTATGATTGGAAGATCGGTAACTCCTTAGTAATCTTTTATGTCATCTAGAGAAGAAACAGAAATTAACCAAGCAAGATTTTTTTATTTTGTTGTGAAAAAGCAGTTTACCTTTTCGCAAATACAGTACACTTACATCTTAACGGTTTGTTAACTCTTTTAATAAATAAATTTTCTAAATAGAACTGGATAATTCATACCGTACTTTTCATTTCCAAATACGTCCTTTAATCAGTTTTTACAATTAAAACCTAGACTGCGTTGCTCTAAAACTTTTGTTATCTTACAAAATGTAATTAAAACACGTTTTAGACATAATCTTATGCTTTTAATTAAGGAGTCTAAGATTTAAATTTACGTAAATGTTCGTGGGAATAAAAACAGAGAATTCTCAAAATAAGTTGACAGTGGACACCAGACCATGACGTTTCTTTTCCTCACCTTTTTACGCGATGTTCAAGGTCATTGCACCCCCCTCCCCCCACTCTTCACCCTGAAACAATCACCCCAATGTTTTGAGTTGCTATTGCCCTCTCATGGAAACCGTCCCCCACATAATTCGGTCCTGGATCCGCCCTTGCCAATAGGATTAGGTTTTTTTTTTAACTTCCCCCATAAACACCATGGGATTGAGGATGTAGGTTGTCTTCCATGGGGGATTGTTAGTAGATATAGGAAAATCTCTTCCCAGTGCATGTACATACTAAATTGCATCAAATTCTGGGATTTTAAATTTTCCCCATAAACCCCATGGGGGTGAGTAGGTAGGTTTGCCACAATATGAGTGCTGTAAGTAATTATAAGTTAAAAACTACCTAGTGAATATACTGTATATACCAAATTTGATCAAGTTATGCCAATAAATGTGTGAAATACAGGGTTTTGTTAATTCACCATAAGAATAACACGAAAACTTATTTTCTGATTTATTCCGTAACCTGTTAATCAAGGCTAAAAATTTAAAATATTAAATTGTTTTTTTTTAAGTTATTTTAAGTGGTTTCAGTCAGTTATCAGTTCCACGGACACACACACACACACACACACACACACACACACACACACACACGTATATATAACATGGTCCCGGGCTTAGGTCTTACCATGGCTACTACCGTAATAGCGGATTCCCTAAAGGGAAATTTGCTAAACACACAAATAATTTATATTACTAACCCTTTAGTCATATTCAACTTAAATTAAGTACCAAGATGCATCGGTGTCTCAAAAAATATTATTTTTGGCAATGTCATTTTTTTGCATATCTTTAAATACAGTTTTCAATCAGATTTCAGTAGACACCCTGATTTTCTTTTGCTGGATACGTAAAATTCTTCAAACAATATTACACGTTAACAAGTCTTAATTTTATTTTAATTCCATTAATTTAATGTTTCAGAAAATCAAATGAAGAAATGATGAAAATATACATGAGGAAATTGAAATTGAACGAGTAAATATAAGGAATAGAGACTAGAAAAAATACTGAGATTTGAAGATTTTACTTGTATTTTAATGTGTATTTTTTTACACAGTGTGTTTTTATTTGTGTACATGTTGCAATCAAAACATTACCGTATTGAAATTGAAGGAGTGTATAAAGAATAGAGACTAAAAAATGGATAGATGTTAATATTTTATGTTAATATTTTACCAATATTTTACTATGTGTACTTATCATTACACAATATGTTTTTATTTATGTAAATGTTGCAATTAAAACATTATTGGGAATGCACAAAGAACATAGACTTGCAAAAAAATAGTTAGATTTTAAGATTTTATTTGGGTATTTATGTGTATTATTTTTACACAATATGTTTAGTTGTATATATACTTTGCAATTAAAACATTATTTTTATTTGCCAAGTTGTTATTATAATTTCTTCGTTTAAGGCCCTCCTGCAATGATAGATTTTTTTACTGTAGTGGTTGTTTTTTTAAACTTGATCCTTCTCGAGAAAATTGGGGTGGGGGAGAGATTAAACTGTAAACAAAAAATTGTAACTAAAAAACATTTAAACTCTTGACAAACATGTTCAAGGAGCAGATTTACTTCAATAACGGTTTTTATAACTTCTAATACCTTTCAGTAACTCCTGATTAGTTGTGTATTTTAAAGCCAAATATATATTTAGTTAAAAAGTAAAATTTCTAAAGTAAATTGATTAAAAAGCAACCGTTGGAAATAATTGCCAATAATATTGTAAAACCGATACACAATATGTTGTTATGTGGAACTACCAGCTGGTATGCAACGGTGAAATAAAACAAATACAACAACAACAAACCAACAAGAAACCAGAAAAGCCTTAGCCAATAAGATATTAGCAAGGATAAACAAACCTCCTCCACCATCAGGTTTAAACCCCCTTTCCCTCCAGGAAGGATCAGGTTTACAAAAACATGTTAAAATAGTTCAATCAATTCAATTGAAAAATAAGCCCTTTTCAGGTGATTTAGTGAAAATGTTTCAATGTTTAGCGAATGTTTTAATTAAGGGCTCCAAGAAGCAAAAAAGGCCCTTATGAAATTAATAGTCATACAAACCATTTAACTTCCAAATATTTTGAACCCGCTCTCAATAGCCTATATATTGTATAAAGATAACCTGGAAATGTGATTTCTGTTGGTTGTCTTTTGGGCATTTTCCCTTGATATTTAAGAAACTTTGTATTATAGAATACTTATAATGAGCTAAAATATTTTGTCTCTAAAAGTTCAATAAGCTTAGTTAATGGGCTGTGTTTTTTTTCATTTTATTTATTTTTTTTACACTTAAAATTGTAAAAGATAAGATGTTATTTTTATATTACTATCAATCCTTATTTACAAGTTTAACTCTATAAATTTACCTGTTTATTGTTAAAATATGATTTTCAATATAATTGTAATACAATTTACAATGTTTAGCAAGTGAAATGAATCATGAACTAAACTTGAAATCTACCAACACAGTTTGGAGGTGTAATACTAATATTCTCTTGACAAAAGCCTACATTTTATTATTATCTTAAAAACATTTTAATGAAGTTGTCTTAATTTAAGTTTTGTAAGGACGTGTTCCAATAATCACAACTAACTGTGCCTCAAATGTTTCCAGTTATTTTTCAGGATGAAATGGTTGCTGCAACTGATGATCATGTTTGTTTATGTTTATTTTTTTAACATGAGCTGTAAATAACTAATTAGGAGTGTCTAAATCTCTAGATAATTTTTCTCCATAGCATTTACTAAAGGTAGTCTCAGCATACCCCCTGTAGGGAGATTTAATCTCCAGTATTCCTTTCAGGCATATCAGGGATTTCCCTGGAATATTCTAAAAAAGAGATATTTGAATGTCCTAAGGATATCCCAAAACACGGGAAAAGCACGGTCTTTTTATATCCCCAGGAGATCCCTGGGATGATTTGAGAACATTTGGGAATACGCTGGGATATTCCCAAACCGTTATAAGTACCTATATTTAGGATGTCCCTGGGATATACGTGAGATATTGGGAAATCCTTAGCTTATCCCACTGCTGTCCGTAGGATGTCTTCTTTAAGATGGGAGTTCCTAAAAGGTTTCCAGGGACATCCCTTAGGGATATTTGAATGTCCCAAGGACATCCTTTACGGATATCCCAAAATGCGGGATATGCGCGGACATTCAATATCCCCAGGAGATCCCTGGGATGACTTTTTGAGAATATTGAGGATATTTGGGATATTCCCATACCGTAATAAGTATATTTAGGACGTCCATGGGACATACGTGGGATATTGGGAAATCCTTAGCTTATCCCATTGCTGTCCGTAGGATATCTTTTTTAAGACGGGAGTTCCTGAGAGGTTTCCAGGGACATCCCTTGGGGATATTTGAATGTCCCAAGGACATCCTTTACGGATATCCCAAAATGCGGGATATGTGCGGATATTTAGGATGTCCATGGGATATACGTGGGATATTGGGAAATCCTTAGCTTATCCCATTGCTGTCCGTAGGATATCTCCTTTAAGACGGGAGATCCTGAGAGGTTTCCAGGGACATCCCTTAGGGATATTTGAATGTCCCAAGGACATCCTTTATGGATATCCCAAAACGCGGGATATGCGCGGACATTCAATATCCCCAGGAGATCCCTGGGATGACTTTTTGAGAATATTGGGGATATTTAGGATTTCCCTGGGATATTCCAATATCCCGTAGGGATATCTTTCGGAAGTCCTGGGGATGTACTTGTGCTGTGTGGGAACAGAGACCTTAATTATATGTGTGTTCCAACAATAAACTATTAGGGTGTATTTAACAACGAAGGGTCTCATACTTGTCCAATCAATAGTATATCGACTTTGTAACAATCATGATTTGCTTGCTCAGACGTTGTACTCCTAACAGCGCCGAAATGACAATCAGACAACGGACAAGCGATGAAACTGCTTTTAATGGACACTGGTGTTCTGTCAACGAAGGCACTATGTATAAATGGGACCGTAATAGCGACGAAATCCGTCTAGTTACCTAACTTCCTTGTTACATCTGGCTATATAAATAGAACACAAACAAAATGTTTTATCGGTGGCATAGATCATAGATGGAACATAGATCTTCCATACCGGTGTATAGAAGATAGAAGATACTAGGGGTGTCCATGCAACACAACACACCTCATTTATCAGACTGGGTAGACACTTCAGTAGTTTTATTGCTTCTATTCTGCTTTTAACATGTATCAAGCTGTTACATCATGTTTTACCAAAATCAGCGTAATAAGTTTTCAATATGATTAAATCAAAATTATTCCTCATGTTAACCCTTTCAGTACCAAATTATCTGCTTTAAATATAGTGCAGCGGTTAAGTGCTGCGCTCTCATAGCAAACTCATTCACTAACGGCATACAGTTTTCTCCGCTAGTAGCGCACACCGTTCAAAACCTTAATACCTGTGTCCGGGCTGCAGGTCGTGATAGCTCTGATAGCTATGTCGTAGGCTCCTTGGCCAGGATGTCTACGAGGGCGCAGGTTCGATTCCCGCTCACGACCATACCTGACCTGGTGGTGCAACTCTTGAAAGGCTTAGCCAGTCTGTGGCAACGTTGGTGGGAGGGCCCACGTAAAATAAACGGTGGAAGGCTTGAGTGGAAGTTGACGGGATCGATTGATTCTTTGAGAGTTGCACCTTGGTCAACACTGATTTTGCTACTTTTTACTTCAATTTACTGTGTGTGTGCTACAACAGCTTTGAAATATGAAAGATAACCATATTTGTACTCCAAGATGCCAATCAAATTGTTTCTACTTTCACTTATTTTCATTTTATCAAGTAAAAAAATGCCATGTTTTTTACACAGGACACGGGGACTGAAAGGGCGAATCTTATGGACAAAAGTTGAACTTTAAGGTCTGTACTATTGTTATTGGTAAAAGAACTTTTGTTAAATTGTTTTTTTGCAAAACTACAAAATGAGTCAAATTTTTGACATTTCAAACAGATACAAGGGAGGAATCGTGTTATACTGGGTGTCGCCCCATACCCCTACACCCTTTTTAAATTACCGTAAGAAAATTAATAAAAAAAAAAAAAAAAATAAAAAACAACTTATACTGATGAACCCCTAAAAAATAGCTAAAACTGTTCAATTCTTTTGATTGACCCTAATTGTAATGTACGTGTTTAACAGAAGTGACCAATCTAGACTGGAATTCATTAATTTTAAATACAAACCCCCAATTTTGGTTGATTGTGCATTGAAGTATATTGTTAGCGTATTGTAACATGTATACCTATAGTAGTAAAATCTGTTTTTGTGAAAAATCTATTCTGTTAATTTTAAAAGGGATGAAGGGGTGGCCTGGAACACCTGGCATATATATGCAGCTTATGTATTGCAGTATATATTAAGACGGAAATGCCTGTAATTTCACCAAAATGCTGCGGGAAAGTCGGACAAGAAGTTTATACAGAAGAAAAGCAAATGTTTACAAAACAAGATGTAATAAAAAATCTAGTTGCTAAATACGGTACTAGAATTTTTACACAAATTTGTACTTTCCAGGAGTAAAATGTCAGGTCTAGTCCATTGGGGATAGATTATAAGGGGGTATTCTTTCATGCCTGGATCTTGAAGGGGTACTTCAAGTACTTCAAGAAGGGGTACTTGAAGGGGTATTGATTGCAAAAAAGTGACTAGAAGGAAAGCTCCGTGGAAAAATGATGAAATTAATAAATTATCAAAGCTAAAAAGGAAACTCCACGGTAAATATTGGAAGACCAGAAGTCATACTGACTGGGATACTTATAAAAGTATCAGAAATAAGTTGAATTGTCTAGTTCAAAGAGCCAAGAAAGCGTTTTTTACAAGTAAGTTGGCCTCTTCTGAGAATACAGTTGATTTTTGGAATTGTTTAAAAAACTGTGATGTAATCAGAAGTAAAAGAAATGGCAGGCTCCCCTCTGATATGAAAATTAATGACATTAATGAATTTTTTGTTGAAATATAATCCGGAAATGAAGTAGATAGGGATTTGATATGTACATTTCTAGAAAACAAGAAAAACGATGACATTGATGGATTTAGCTTTAGTTTGGTTACAGAGAGCAAAGTAAAGGCAGCAATGAATGACATAAAATCAAAGGCAGTCGGTAATGATGATATATCAATACAAATGATAAAGGCAGTGAGCCCATATGCACTCGGAGCGATTACTCATTTGATAAATTTAAGCCTTAGTAGTGGAGTATTTCCTAAGAACTGGAAAACAAATATTGTGAGACCTCTGCCTAAAGTCAATGTACCTTCAAAAATTGAACATTTAAGACCAATCTCGGTACTACCAGCCCTGTCAAAAATATTAGAAAAAATTGTTACTGAACAAATAACCTCATATCTGAAAGAAGTTAATATCCTGCCAAAGCTACAATCTGGATTTAGGAAAAATTACAGTACCTGTACGGCTCTTACCAATATGGTCAGTGATTTGTTTGAAGCCAAAGATAAGGGACTTTACAGTACGGTAGTATTACTCGACTATTCCCAAGCTTTTGAGTCAATTGACCAAGAATTATTATTGACAAAGATGAAGTTTTACAGTCTCAGTGAAAGAGTCATTTGTTGGTTTCGGTCCTATTTGGAAACCCGACTGCAAGTTACCAAAATTAGGAGTGAGGTGTCCAGGCCGCTCTATAAGTGTCGGGGTGTTCCTCAAGGTAGTAGCCTAGGTCCGTAGGTCCTGTGTTGTTCAACCTTTTTACATCTGACCTACAGGGATGTATAAACAGTTGTACAGCACACTTGTATGCAGATGACTGTCAGCTTCACTTGTCTTACAGACCTGATGAGACCTCTGCGGCAATTAATTTTATCAATGCCAACTTGCAAAATATTGCTGTTTGGTCAAGCAAAAATGGTCTCAAACTCAATGTAGACAAGTGCTCAGTCATCCACACTGCACCTCGTATTCTGTTGCAGGACTTGAGTAGATCTGGAATAGCAGTCACGCTGGGTGGCAAGAGGATGTCAGTATGTGATAATGTCAAAACTCTTGTCGTTACACTCGACAGCGACCTCTCTTTTTCAGCGCACGTCACCCTTTCAGTTCAGCGTGCTGTTGGTAGGCTGAAAGGCCTATCCAGATTCAAAACTCTACTGCCAGAATACGCAAAGTTGCAGCTCATACGATCCCTTGTCCTTCCAGTTTTTACGTACTGCTTTCCTGTATATAGAAACAGCATCTCTAAGGAGGACATGCTGAGAATTCACAGAGTTCAAAATTCTGCCATTAGGTTTATTTACAACCTCAGAATTTCAGATCATGTGTCCCCCTTCCGAGAAGAAGCTGATATACTCCAATGGACATGATATGCAGAAAGCTGACTTGCTGCATGGTCCACAAAGCGCTCATGCTGGGCGAGCCTCAGTACCTTTGCGAGAGACTTCGTTGCCGGGACGAAATTTCATCTCGAAGCACCCGTTCTGACGGACAGCTTCACTTTCCCCGGGTGAGGCTGGAAGTTGGGAGAAGGGGCTTTTCATATTTTGGCCCGCAATTGTACAATGGTCTCCCCTGGGAATTGAAGAGCTTATCCTCTTATAGTTCATTCAGGGCCCCAATAAAAAAGATTCATTGTTAGTTGAGAAATTCTTTTATTTTCATGTAATTGTTATCTTGTATACATCTATATATTTTTTTGTATGATATATTTTAGTTTTAGTCTAGACTTGAGTAGATTTGAAAACCAATTTTTACTTTCTCCCCCTATACCATAGTATATGGAGAAAGTATTGTTTTCGTCAAAATTTTCGAATTTGAGTTGTTGGTGTATTTATCCATTATGGTTCCCCCTGAGTCCAAAAAAGTGGTTTTCGGAGTGATGTCTGTGTGTGTGTGTGTGTGTGTGTGTGTATGTGTGTCAGGATGTAAACAGAGCTAGAGAATGCCCTAATGTTCCGATTTTAATGAAATTTGGTATATAGGTCCAAATCCACAATAATTCCAGGCGTTTTTTTCATTTTTTTGAATTTTTGATTTTTAAGGGTATTTTACCCCCAAAAACCCTCAAAAATCGTCAAAAATCAAAATTTCTCAAAAACGGCTCTAACGATTTTGATTAAAATTTTGTGGTTTATTAAGCTTAAAATGATGAATAAAATGACACCACCCGCATCTCCGAGAAAATGCGCGTTCAAAAGTTATGGAGTAAAAAGTGTTTAAAAAATCAATTTCTTTGATTTTCAAAATAGCTGTTGTCTCAAAATAAATTTTACTTATCACCATTAAATCAAGCTCAAAAAACTAAATAATCCAGTACTTTAAATTATTGCTCTACGTCAAGTGGTTGAGGAGAAAATACAATTTTTCATTTAGCGGTAAACGCAGTACGTTGTTAAAAGTCACAGATGCGCGTAGGGTCAAGCTCGCGCTGCTCAGCTGGTAGCTATCCGACAGAGTCATCTAGACATTAATGTTTAAAGCTTTTAACACATGTTTTTATATTGTTGGGAGAAAGTATGTGTCAGTTATCTGATACCGTTTATTGTAATTGATATCCGCTTGTAAATAAAGGCCTTTTTATTTATTTATATTTATTTACTTTTCTGGGGGTAAAACTCTAATGAGAGTTTTCTTGGGATACCTTTCCGGTTGATGTTTAATTTGCCATAATGTTAATTTTATAGCATTCAAATTAGTATATATATATATATATATATATATATATATATATATATATATATATATATATTCTAAAATAACACTTCCTCAATTTAGAGTTTCCCCAGTGGGACAAAGAATAATGATATACAAATTAAATAAAAAAAAGAGTAGGTAACATAAAATTTAGAAATTAATATCCTTAGATGGCATAAAGATGATTTTTTAAAATTTTGATGGAGTCCTTCAGTGCACTCAATGATAGTTCTTTTAAAATCTTTTTCGGAATTTTAAACTTCTTCATTAGTTCTTCGGTCTGTTTGGTTATTGTCCCCCTGGCTCCAATCATTACTCCTACCACTTCAATAGTCTCAAGGTTATATTTTTCTTTGTAATAGTTTGTGGTAGGAGTATAAATTAGCTATGTTTCTTTATTTATAATGTATTCATAAAACTGGGGGTACTTTTCCTTCCGTGAGCCATGGTAATGCTTCATGCCACTTTTTAGTTCGGCCCCTAGTGACTTCAAAATAACAATTTTTTTCATAGGAGTACTTTTCCCGGGGCAGAATTACAGCATCTTGTATAAGTACATGGTGTTCGGAAACTGTCTTCCAAAACTCTACAAGGTGATTCCTTTGTCAAACATACAAAATTTATAGTATAATGTATAGCCCTTTCATGCCTATTTTTTCTGCCTGTCTGTATGAGTTTTTCGATAATGATTGTTGATCTTCAAGTATAATGTTTTTAAACTTGGTGCTCTAATTACCTAAGACATATTTTAGTACCAAAATGAAACTTATTTTTGAACCATTTCAAAATGGAGGACATTCAAAATATTCATTTTAAAATAATGAAAAAATCTATAATAAACCAATATGTTTCTACCCATTTATTAATAGGACATTCTATCATAGATCAAATCACACCTCATCTTTGAAAATCGGACAGAAAATAATAGAGTATAACCTAAAATAGTCAAGGATGGTCTCGGGTTACTAGGCAAGGGAAATGAGTAAGTCCAGGGATGCGAAGCGACTGTGATTAGTTTCACTTAAAACTACTTTATTTCTCTTGTTTTCTATTAAATTGGGTTGATTTTATATGAACTCTTACATATGTAGCTATTTTTTTCTTTTTAGAATATATTTTTTTTATAAAAAAAAATCTTTATTGCCCTGTAACACATTATATTTTCTTAACGGTCTTGATTTCCCCTTTAAAATGATGTATAGTTTTTGGTGTTTTGTTTAAAAATAAAGAAGTACTAAATTTTTTAATTCATGCAAAAATCCCAGTAGTCCAGCATATAAGCAATTTTAAGTGCCCAGGGTTCAATGTGTTAATTCATTGAATAGTATTTTTGATACAATTTCAATTTGCTTTTAAATTTCGATACATCATCTATTCCTTTTAGAGTGACAGGTAGATTGTTGTAGTCTTAGACCCATGTAGTAAAGGAGACTTTTCAAAAAGAGTAAGATGGTGCCTTGGGTACTGAAAATGGTTCCTAAAGCGGGTAGGGTAATGGTGATCGAATTGATTTGTTCTAAATGATTGGTAATTGTTTTTACAAACATCAAAATTTTGAAAATATAGACGGGCATTTTTAATAATTAATATCTTTCAAAAAGAGGTTTACATGATGCTCTCTTAAAATCAAAAGCCATTATCCATAGATATTTTTCTAATTTTGAAAATCACTATTGCATGTGAACTTGACCCCCATAGCTCAATGCCATATTGCAAAATATGTAATATGTAAAGTATTTTACTTAGTGGTAATATTCGTATAATTTATTGGGTTCATCATGTTTTGTTTGATTGTCATGAGAAAAAAGATAAATATAAACTTTTAAAATTGAATATTGAGTAGCCTATTTTGTTTTGTTTTGTTTTAAAAATTAATTTTGTTATCTGAAAAATATTTTGTTTTTTGTACAGTAGTGCCAACCAAACAGTACGGTCCTAGTGACCATTGTTTGCTGTGCAAATAATTAAATAAAGAATTGTAGTTTTTTGATTAACAAAATTATTGAGTTAATTTTGTATAGAGTTAAGTTTTACTCAATGTAATGTATGTACAAAATATTGTGTAAATAAAGCACTTTTTCTTCTTCTTCTTCTTCATATTGCAAAATAGAGTAAAACATTGCTTAGAATACCATAAGCTTAGTTTTTGAATCAATCATATTTCTTAAAACAAACGTATATGTAATCATGGTGATCATACATGTACGCTTGTTTCATGTCTATTGTCCACCTTATCGCTATCGCTTATCGCTCAACATAGCCAGGTGACTTGGTCATTCTCTGTCTGTCCACGGCCGTCTCAATATGGTTTAAATACCGGCCACCTCTTTCTTTCTCTCATTGCCATTAATAAATCCAAGTTCGTTAATTATAATTTTAGTGCAATTGATATTACAGTATTTTTATTTTATTGCATTTGACATTCCATTGTTTTTATTGAAAGTATTATTTTATTTTGTGATGTACTAACTCATAAATGTGCACCATCAAAAAACCAGTGTCCTGTGCGGTCTCGCGACTTCCGCGTAATTTTTAGTGGCCACGAACAGTATAGACTTTGCGTTGCGTGCGAACACCAAGACGAAAATCGGGTTTTCAAGCAGAGAAAATTGTCCCAGAGCCGACGCACGTTGGAGTTCCCGCCACGCCATTTTACGACCACGCCTGAACTGGATTATTGGAAGGTACATGTTTCACATTTATTATCTCATTTCCGCATTATTTGCGGTGGTCCTTCACCTATGAACATTTATAAATTCAAATACTCAAACTAGGCTAGATTCATACGCCACAGGAAGTGTTTAATTTTTTTAATCACTATGTCAACTTGAGGTTTCCATGTTAAATGTTTATCAATGTTTAAGCCAAAAAACGTAGTATATTCCAAAAATTATAAAATATTGTTATCATGGAAAAAATCACAATTTAAGTTCTTCTTGTTCTGAAGTGCTTGAAATTTCATAAATTGTGTCTTATAGCTATTAAGTTTTAAACCATTTGCTGTGAACTAATCAGATAGTTCTTCAAGTGATTGGTTGATCACCAATTTTAAATTTTCAAAATCTTTTGCCTGAACCACAGCTGTATTATCATCTGCATGTAGTATTAGATCGGATGACACATACAGTATTTGGGTACATCATTAATGAATTCTAAAAATTGTCGCATGTATGCTTTAGCCTAATTGCTTTAGGCCTACAATATTTTGCCTAGACCTAGCCTTAGCCTTATGTTAAAACCTTCAATATCCCAATAACCTTTATTCATTCAGTAACCTTGTAAATAAAATTAATTATTATTAGGTTCTATAATTTATTATCTGCATATTATTTAATTAGTTGTCAGTTCTATATTGGCTTCAGGAACGAGCTAGCAAAGCGATCTAGAAATTAAGAGAACGAACGTCTAGAAAATGATAGAATAAGGAATTCAATATATATTCGATAGCATTAAGGTTTATTTAACAGTTCTAAGAGTACTTACGCTTTTATCTAGTTATAATAGGACATTGTTTATATGTGTTATTCTTTAGTAAACATAACCTCTAAGTTTTGTTCCAGAGCCGTCTGTCTCTCGAACATACTTGACATAGAAAAATCCGAATTCTCTGGAAATGACTAGTACAGTTTTAGAATGTATATATTTGGGCTGCGCCCGCATAGGGTCGGTTAGTCAGTATTTGTCAGTCAGTCATAGTGATGCGATAACCGACAGCTGAAAATAACCGACTAATCGGTCAGTTATTTCCAGATTTAGTCGGTTATTTTAGTCGACTAAATAACCGACTGGAAAACAACTAATTCCGTTTGGATGTTGTGTTGAATTTCTGGCGACTAAAAACACAACTAATCATTTTGACTGATAAAATAACCGACTGGAAAACAACTAATTCCTTCTGAATGCTCTGTATTGAGTTTCCGTCGACTAAAACAACAATTAGTAATTTAAAATGAATAACTGCTCAGCTAATTTGAGAAGCAATAGACTATAGTTTAATTTAACTACAACAAATTATCGATCATTTCCTTATTTTTGCAAATTAAAATATTAAATTTGTAACTATAATATTTTAAATAAAAAATAAGTTGAAATTATATTATGTGAATTGCATAATTTGGTCTAAACCATGTTAACTTTAATATCAGAAAAATAAAGTACTAAGTTATTGTGTTGTTGTATTAAGAAACCCGTAACACGGAAATAAAAACATTTATTTACCACTTAGTATTTATTATAAAGTAGAAATTATGCAAAAAAATTATTAATGAACGTAAAATTGCAAAACAATTACCTATTAAAAATTAGTTTATTAATTATTACATTATTAATAATCACATAAAAAACTAAGCTAATTTCACGGCACTTGAACGAGTTGAACAGCACTAGGTCACTGACACTGACAGGTCACTACAGGTACTGTAAGCAAAGCATGTAGCATGACGGAATACGTGGGTTCTCTAAACTAAATTCAGTTGTTCAACTAAACAAGTTATTTAGTTTATAAATAACCGACAGATATTACTCAGTATAAGACTTAGTACCAGGTTAACCGAGCCTTGCTCGTTAGTTTTAATTCAGTTTTGATATAGTGTCATTAGAGCTATTAAATTTCCCCCAACAACCAACTATACCTGTTCACAGTTAACAGCTGTTTCAAAAAAGTCTGCTTAATATTAATGTTCCTTTATTTTTGTATACCTTTCGTTGTTATTTCGTTACCAAAATAGCAACCCATAAGACCAATGTTAAAAATTACGATTTTTAAACTTAAATTCTGACAAAATTCGATTTTTCCTGGGATGGAGGCCTTTTCTAAACTTATTTTTGGGCCAATACACTTTTAATTGCAAAGTTTAAGCAAAATCTGACAGCTAGATTTCGAGATCATGGAACACACATCCCTTCAGACATTCCTCGTATTATAGTATAGGATTTCATCTAAACTGAAACCGTTCGACTGGTTTAACGGAGAAATTAGTCTGCCGCTGTGCCGCTTGAGCGACTAAGTCATCCAGTCGGAGAATAAGAAATAACCGACTCGGGAGTGAGCGACTAAGTCATCCAGTCTGAGAGGAAATAACCGACTCGGGAGTGAGCGACTAAGTCATCCAGTCTGAGAGAAAATAACCGACTAAGCAGTTATTTTGCGATAACCGAACTAATCGGTTATTGTTAGTCGGTTATTCCCACCACTAGTCAGTCAGTCAGTCAGTGGTAGTCAGTCAGTTCAGTTCAGTTCAGTTGTGTTCAGTAGAGTGAGTCAGTGGTAGTCAGTCAGTGAACAGTGGTCAGGGGCGGATTAAGGATGTGATTTTGGGGGGGGCGGTTTCGAAAATATAGGCCTTCTTTTTTGCCGTGAATAAGAAAGGTTTTGAATGAATAAGAATTGTTAGGGGGGGGGGGGGGGGTATTTAAACCATGTTTAAAACGTATTAAAATAATTGTTTATTTCCTATTATAAACCATATTAATTAAATTAAATTTAATGATTAAGCTGTAATACCGGATTGACCGCGTCGACTGCTATACCCTTACTCGTTGGTTTTAATCACAACTTTGGTCATAGTACAGTATCTATATATTAATACGCAATCATGTTTGATTTCCTCCTTTTTTCTCAGCTCGTGTGCATCGTAGGAGAAATCCGCGCATACCGTTAGAAAGGTTAGATTTTAAAATAGTCCTGTAGATGAGCAGAATCACATACTAGCCTAATTCTCATCGGACACCAGGGCTACGCAACAAAGGCTTTCAAAGTTCCAATGTTAATCTCATGGAGGAAGGAGAATTGATTGACTCATTAGACAGCTGTTAAAAACAACTGCTAGAAAAACAAGAAGAACAGATGTTTCAGTTATAAAATGTTTTGAAACTTCTTGAGTCCAGATAAACTGAAATTTTGATAGAGTTTCGATCAGGAGGCGATCTCTAGTCATTGTTATAGGCTAATAAGTTTAGGCCTACACTAACTACCAACTTACTCATCCTTACTGACCGTGGTGTATCCAAATTATAAACAAAATCTACCCATAGATGTTTATATAAAATAATATTATAATAAACAGATACATCGCTACAGACACTCCTGGTAATTAGTTTTAGGTTAGGATTGGTTTCTCACAAAGTTTTCGCTATAAAAAGGCACTTAGGGTAGGCTACATAGAACAACCAAAGTGATGATCCTAAACTTCTTTCTTTTAAATTAACTAAATTATGAATTTAACAATAAGTATTGTTAGAAAAAAGATAAAACACATTTAAAAAAGAAGAAGGGATCGAAGGGTAGAGAAAGATCTTTCAGCACTCGCTATACTGACGACGGGCAAAGTTAAAATGATATGTAATAGCTGTTTAATAAGAGGAAACAGTACAGGGTGCCATTCATTGTAAACATCTTAATGCCGCTGAAGGGATGTCTTTACCGTCGTCAATGTCTCTATTCTATTTTATCGGTCCTCAGATGTTCAGCATTGTCCGTGATAGCTGTGCGTGGTATTTGCGGCGTTGGTAACACTGTCGGCGCTACACCCACTCCTCCTCCGAATTTGTCCTCCCACAAAATGGCAACGGGGGAAATAGACGCCTGTGAAGTTCCTCGGCACCCTCAAGTGATTGCGAGTTGCAGTGCCGAGGCAGCAGGCGCGAGGCGTACTCAGTAAAAGCGTGGTGAGGTGCCCGACGGCGCGGCGCTCGGAAACAATTTTTTTTATTTTATAGGGATCACCTTAATTTTGTACATACCTAGTTTAATCCTTATTTTGTCATAATTTATCTCTAACAATATTGCAATTAATTACTAAAACTATAATCATACACTCATTATAGCTTTTGATAATTTGACAGCCAATACAGTATTTTAATCTCTGCAGCGGACGGGGGGGGCGGACGCCCCCCCCCGCCCCCCCCTTTAATCCGCCCCTGACAGTGGTGTTACATTGATATAGTGCTATTGAGTGCTAATCTTTGTATGTGTTTATTGTGGGGATTAATAAATTCTGTTTAGTGAAGTGGTGTTTTTATTGTGAAGCGTCCCTAGTGATATACGGTGTGTGGAACAGTAATCGCTAGTGGTGACGACAAATTGGCGACCGTGACAGGACTTTACAACATGAAGATTGGCAAGTTAACGTTGGCTGCATTACGTCGGGTGTTAGAGGAACGAGGCCTGCCGTCCTCGGGAACAAAGACCGACTTGGAGATGCGTCTTCGGCAGCATTTATTGGACACTGGAGAAAACCCGGACACCTTCGAATTTGAAGAACCAGCTGATACGGTGAGTAACATGTCTGCACAATTGACAGCAATTTTAGAAGCGATGAATGCCCAATCGAAATTATTAGAAACTCAAGCAAAAGCATTAGACGATAAAATAACAGAGGGCCCAATATTGAGCCTAGTTTGCCTCTCTACACCTGTATATTGAGACAGTAATTTTAAATTAAAGGGGGTGCCTTATGCACGGTACCCACATTAAAAAGAGACCACCAACAAGCCTTGGAGGGCGCCTACATCACAAGGAAGGCACCACAATCTTGGAAGGGCGCTCAAGTCTTTCAGGGGGCGCTTCCTTGTATCTAAAAGAAATCAGTCAAACAATACAATTGATCTGCTCTCCTGCCTCATTAAAGATAAATGATTTGAGGATAAACTACTCATTGCCACTATTAAAACGGCCGTTTTTCCTCTTTTCACTTGGTTTTTCAAGGGTCCGCCTTCCTCTGAATCGCCTTTCCCACTGTCCCGGAGCAGCGCTTCACCCTGCCCCCCGAAGGTTGGCGAGCCCTTGGCACGGCCTCAAAGTCTACGAGCCGCTACTGCTAATAAGACTGCTGACAAATTTAATGCTACCTAGCTACTGGCGCTCAAGTCTATCCAAAAGGCAAATCTTACAGTTTCAATTGTAAAACGTAGGTACAGTATTACTTTTCACACTAGATTAAACAAAATGAATGAGGATTTATTAACGATCTTAACAAAGTCACAATATATCAAATCTTCTTAGGAGTTGGTGAAAACATAAAAAAATATGGACACTCTGCTGCTTCTAAAAAGCCGGACAAATGGAGGGTTTCTAAAAAAAATCACTCAAACGTATTTTTAAGCTCTAAGAAGAGGACATGCCCGGAGAAAAGAGGATGTATATTAAGCCTAGCACTGCAGTGTAAGCATACATACATATAGCATACAGTATGTATGCATAGGTATTATGTAATACATAGGTAATGCATAGGTGTAATACATAGGTAGCAACAGTATGTATTTTCAGTATTCACAGATAGCGGGTCCTCAAAGTGTTCGTAGCACAGCAGGTTTATTGAGGTGTTATCAATTAATATCAGTACCACTGCATTTTGGTTCAGACTTGGATGAGGGGTGAGTCATTATTTAGGTGTTGACCTACCGAGTGTCCTAAAATAGTCCCATTTCCTTAAAGTTTTGGCAGCTGTAAATTTTATTGATAATATTCGTTTTTCTATGTTTTTTGTCTGCGGTTCATACTTGTGTCAACATATGTTGATATGTTTTGGTTTTGTGAAACCATTTTCTATAAAAGTATTAAGTGTGGGCCATTTTACAGCGTATTACATAGTTGAGTACGATCTCCTGCTGTTGGTGCCTTCAATCACCTTGCAGGATAAAATGGTACAGCGATCATATTGCTAGTTGAACTAGTGCAAAGGTCTTTCACAGTTCTTCATTTATTAGTTTTATATTATAAAAAGCAATTAACATGTTGCCATTTATAAAAAAATATTTTTTTTTTACTAAAAGAAAAGCTAAAGGAATTGTAGATAGGAAAAAAAGGAACCGAATACAGAGATTGAGTAAAGGGATATAGTGAGAACTATTGATCAAGGTGATAGCTTAATTTGGTTTTTCACTGTATATAGATAGTTTTATGCTGAACAGCTGCCAGCTGGCAGATACTAAAAACTCTAGTTATTTTTTGTTTTTTTTTTCGAAACAAAATCATCCCATATGTTGTGTTTATAAACAACTCAGATAAAAAAACTAAAAAAAACCCTTGCATGGGTACGTTGATGACAGTCCTGGAGCAAAAGGACCTAGACACCCAATTAAAGGTCCTTTTGACCTTTTTATAAAAACTTTTTTGGACTCCAGTGTGGTTTCCGAATCTATTGATTACAAATATATAAATGGTAAATACCAACATTCTCTTTTGCTTTATTTTATATTCAACATACATGTTATATATTCATAAATAATTTGAAATAAAACATTTTTAAAAGTTAAAACACCACATATCATGTAATGTTTTATGTTAATAATTAAATCAGAGCATTTAAATTATTGAGTAAAGCATATTTGAATGTTTATATGACTGTATGTACGCACACAAATCTCAAAAACTTCTCTAATGGTTAAAGTTAGAGAGAGATTTGTGTGTCATACTATACCATGTGTGTGTCATAACATAAGAGTATAAAGGACAAAGGACTAGCATTCCATTGTTAGATATACTCCAATCTTGATTGTGGGAAAGATTTGTTGTATTGATTGATTTAAAATTGAATTTTTAATTGGTATTATTAATATTCTGTGTGACCTTTACACAAGAGAAAAATTTAATAAGGCACTTGAGTTTTCAAGAGTTTTAATTTAAAATGAGCTTTGTTAGGGGCTGTATCAAAAGTCATTAATGTAAAAGCTATTAAAAAAAACAGAGAACGAATTGTATGACTGTGAATTAATAAACAGGATCAGTGTGTATGAATATGTAAACCGAATGTGAGCCACAGTTTTGAGGATACGTTGCTCTGTTGCTTCTCACTGCACTTGACACTTCCCATCAACTGTAGTTAACATTTCACTTGAAAACTAACCGTTAAAACCAATTTTCGCTCACCACATGACACGCTCTGGTATTTGTCTTGAACTCAATTGAAGTTTATAATGGAAATATCCGAGGTCGACCTCAAATTTCTAAAAGCCTGTTTAACATAAAGTTTTAACTTGTTTACACTTGACATTTATTTTATTACTACATATAATTGGATTAACGGATTAAAGAGGAGTTTGAGTTAAATCCTTATACATGACAGTGCATTGATGCAACCCCATTTCAATGTTTGACAATAACTTTTGAAGGAAGTCTCAGATTGACTTCAAACTTTCAGCTTCTATTTTATGTGTAATTTGTAGATTTAGGTACGTTGTTGAAGTTGTTCTGAGCAGAACTAGCTAGACTATTGATCTGTGATTAAATTTCCTACAAGAAATGCATTGGAAGCTATTTTGGTTCTGCTTTAGTTGTTTGTTTTAAAAACTATTTCCTGCTTACTGTGATGCTACTTGAAATACAATTTGTTATTTAAAACAAATATATACAACATAACTTACAAATACCAGAAATCACGCTACACTTAGTACCAAGAAACCGGAATCTGTATGGACAACAGAGGGGTGTCATGGTGCCGGAACGCGCCGGAACGCCGTTCCGGCACTGGTTTTGGACGGAAGTGGAGATTTAATCAAATTTGTTACAACAAATTTAATTATAAATAAAGAAATATTTTCCAAGCAACAATATTACAAGTTAACTAACGATAGATATAGCGTTCACCGACTGCCGAGTCCATGGATAAGAATACAGTTTACAATTTGCGGCCCAACACCAATCATGTTCTATTTGGTAACAGCGCTCATAGCGGCTGATCAAGTACATTAGCTCTTATTTGGTAACAACTACATCTACAGTGCTATGAATGCCTGCCGCCAAAGACGCTATCGTCAGTATGGACAGTTGTTTGATGAGAATTGACGAAAACTGTATGAAATGCTGACAGAAAAGATATATCATAACCTCTAGAGTGACCTAGATTAGCTGAATGTATTACAATAAACGATCACTTTGTGAAGAGTATAAGACCGTCCAAAAGCTGTTTGTTCATATGAGTTTAGGCCTATATCAATCAGAAAACTAGAAACATTCTAGATTTTTCAATTTGTTTACAACACCCACATTGGCTTTTAAAATACTGGCAATAGAAATAACTATATTTTGTTTTATTATGTATTTTTCTTCCACAGGTTTAGCGTTTAGATGTTGTATAAACGTACTTTGTGGCGTTTAATTTCTCGTTCTACTTTGCCTATTCTTGTTGGATTGTTTATTACGCTTACTCTGTGTCTAGTCAGGCTTACACTCACTAGCCTATTAATACATCTCGCGTCTTTGTTTAGTGATAAATGCCCTCTAAGTTCTATGAAATAAGTATAGGATTTAAATAGGTAACCAAATGAGAAGCAGTAATAGTTTTGTTGTAAATAAATAATTAATTGTAGGCTAATCATGAGTGATTCTAACACTGGCGATACCGCTACAATGATGGCATCTGCCGCTT
Organism: Neoaliturus tenellus; assembly: GCA_030545055.2. NCBI lineage: Eukaryota > Metazoa > Arthropoda > Insecta > Hemiptera > Cicadellidae > Neoaliturus > Neoaliturus tenellus. Next base: position 28,860,060 of record CM061535.1, read on the forward strand.
CTACAACAGGCCTAGTCTACTGCGGCTACCTACACCTGCCAAAAAACAGTTTTTGAGTTCGGCTTTGAATTTCTTTTTAATCAAGTTAAAAGATAGCAGACAACATAAAAAAGAAATTCAAAAACCTTATCAAAAAGTAAAAACACTAAATTGGGCAATTCAACATCATTATTAGACTATCTATTTATTTATTTATCAACGGCCGAAGAAAATACATAGATTTGACATACACTGTATTTTCTACAAATAGTTTTCATGCGTTGAGATCAGAAAATACATGCGAAAGTGAAATTAATGACTTCATAGTTGAATGAGAATATATGCTTAGCAGTTAGGAAAATATTAACAAATAAGATTTCAACAAGTTAATAACAATATAGCAACAACAATGAACTAAGATTACTAATGCAGATGCAAAACACAAACGTTTAAATATTTTTTATCCTCAGTATTATCATAACATACAGTTCTGTAAGTGTATTTGGGGGGGGGGGGGGTAGTCTGGGCCAAGTACCATGACACCACTGACACCATGACACCACTGATGGACAAATAACAATAAAAAAGGTTTAAAGGTTTTTATGAAGTAATTTAAAAAAAAATATTTGTAATGATTGAAACTGATACATCCAGTATAAAAGAAAAATCCATTAGTGAGCGAGAGCGATCAGCTGGAGTAGCAAAATCAGACAAATGTCAGAGTAACCTAGTAAACAAACAGTCCATGACAAAGGTTATGTTTTTATTGTTGACGGTTGTAACATACAGTGACTAACTCTGAAATACATTTGAAATAAATGTAACAAAATATCCCGATATACTATCTTTTTACAGTAAGTATGTATAGTAGTTTAAGCTATTTAATTGCCATACCCATCTTTCAAGGTTATATCAAATAAATATAAGAGCCTAATTTATATTTTGAAGCCTTATATGTATAAATTTATCTTTTTGTTATCCATTATTGGAATGAGATTTATTTTATTTTTGAAGAATAAATTTAGGGTTGCCGATCTTTAGTCGGTTCATCCTCATACTTCAATAATAAGCCTTCTCCTGGTGAATGAAGAAATGTTTTACATATGCCTTCATGTATTACAGGAAGCCCAACCCAATTATTATAAAATATACGTACGTGTATGTATATAAGTTCATTTTACTGATACATTTGCTACAGAGGAAATACATTACATATACAGCAATAAAAAGGTGTATGAAATACATAGGACCTTTCATGAAAAAATCCATTGACAAAATGGTGAGTGTAGTTGAAAAAAAATTGCTACTAAATGGTCATAAGGTAGTTTATCAATGAAAACACTTCTTTCAGCTGTTACAATGTCTAATTACATGCCTTGTTTGTCTCATTGTAAATACCTTACACCATAAGGGTAAGGCAAAAATCATAAACTGTGTGCAGTATGTTAACTTTTTTTAGCCCACCATTGATATGTTAATGTTGTAAACTGTAAGAGAAGCAAGAAAGATTACTGGAATAAAATAGTCCAGAATTATGAGCTTTAAAAAACAATGCATGAATATAACAGTTTTTGTGCCCTGAGCTTGAAAAAATATTTTTCCGAAAAACTTCATTGTTTTTCAAGATAAAAATAATTATAATAGGTCAAAAATGTAAGTAAAACATTAAATATATTTAAAATATGAACGAAAAACAATCATAGTTTTTTTTTTTTTTTTAGATATTACCCTCAAGTCTAAATTTTTAACTGTGACTTTGTATAAATTACTCATCAAAATATATTTTTCTGAGCTTGAAAAGTAAATTTGTCATGTTTTAATTTAATTAAGACAGTTAGGACAATCAAGAGTGTTTATTAGTGAAGTGATTTTATAGCGAAGAGTAGTTTAAATTAAAATATAAAAACTTGGAACTATGACCAATTCCAGAATGTATAAATATGTTAAGGTATTCGTCACAAAATTGTGTACCTGAATTTACGATAATGATGCCGATTTGTGCCGAGTCATCAAGATGTTGGAATTTATTATTAACAGTACGTAATCAAAAATCATAACAAAACAAACCAACAACATCGCTAGTTAAGGATAATGGAAATCTACTGCCAGTTACTTAAATTTTTAAGCTTATAATTACTTTATTCAATTGTGATTCAAATAAAACTTAGAAATTGGATAGTTCTTTTATAAACACCTTGTACTATACTTTTTAAAGTGACCTTGGAAACAAGGGAATAACCATATATTACTTTTGTAGAACATCTGGTTCATCAATAGGATTCACATATGATTTAAGAGGATCTCCCAATATTGTTATGCTTCAGTTTGAAACTAAATTCTACAATTCATTTGCTGAGCATTAAATCAATCAAAATCATAATGTACACAGCACAACCAAAAACCTTAAAATAATATTACACAGATGTAAAAAGGGATCTTGTCTTTGTTCACTATAGGGATTTTAAATTTATAAAGCATACAAAACTGATCCTGACCACACTTTAAAAGATAAATTAAGGCACAAACGTGTTTTTTAATAGTGTTATTTCCCTCAGCAATTATTCTCCGATTGACGGTGGTCAACCTGGAATCACAGGAGGAGGGGGACTCTCTGATAATTCCTCTACCCGGTGGTAACCAGTTTGATGGTACACGGCCGGCCGAATAATGTTATGTGTGTTGTAGTACGTATTTTCATGTTTTTGTGTAGTTTGAATTAACTGTATGATTAGGAATCTGACGATCTTCAATCAAATGAAGTGACTAAATTTGACATTTATTGGTTTGAAAATGGTCCATTGTCGACCGAAACTCGAGTAACTAAAAGGAAACTGAAGAACCGTTGAGGGATAGCAAGGTTAGTAACCTGTTACATTATAATTTTATCTTCTTGAAGTGCTTGTGAACTGCTGGTTTTTACGAAATCTGCTGCTTTTTGGCTAATGTAATATTGTACATATTGTTTCTGCCATTATAACATTTTCAGTGTAATATGGCCACTTGTAAAAGGGTGATTCTTAAGTCCTGATTTAATTATTAAAATAAAATATTACATAGTATCTGGTGTTAGATCTTTTGAAAATGTGTACTTTCAAATAATTGATAGATAAATGTATGTTACTATTCAAATCTTCTGGCTTGAATATAAAATATAAAAAAGTGAGATATTACTTTGCAAGTATATGAAATTCTACAATATATTGAAATACATACAATTTATATTATCTTTCTGAAAAGCAATCGATTGAGTTACGAGCAAAAGTAGTTTTGAGTGAAAAGCAGTGGACCTGTGATGAAATAATACGTTTTTTAATGTGACTAGAGCCAGGGCCAGCTCTACCATATAGGCGAACTAGGCGACCGCCTAGGGCGCCGAGGCCCGAGGGGGCGCCATCACGGCGGAGACGAGCGCCCCTGATCTGCAGTAAAGTGTCCCTAATCAGCGGTAAAGAGCGCCATCGGTCGGCAGTAAAACACCCGCGGCCGACGGTAAACAGCACCTCTGAACGTTGGCAGTAAAGAGCCCTTCTATTGGGGGTAAAAAGGGCACTCCCAATAATAGATAAATATAGGAGCCCGCGATCGGCAGTAAAGAGAGTCAACAACAAAAACGCCCCCCTTGAATCTATTTTTTTTCTTGATGTCTGAAATGGATAATAATAATCATTTGCATCATGTCATATAAGTACATTTAGATTCATTTTGGATCTTTGCATTTTCACAATGGATAATTATTGTGCAAATTTTGTTTTCAGTAAATTATAATTAGTTTTTCATCCAAGCGCTTTAACTGTTATATTGTTTTGTTTCAAACGTTGTTTTTTTCGTAATATGTAGTAACGGCTATAAAGGAAACGGCTTGAGAAGTTTAGGGGGGTAGGGGGGTGTCTACCATCACTTTTGCCTAGGGCGCCAGAAAACCTAGGGCCGGCTCTAACTAGAGCAATCAAAGCTTATGGAATATTTGATAATTTTACCCGCCAAATTATTCAGCTTGTAATTTCACACACCTTTGTTCATTTAACGTTCCTTGTAACACACATGGTTCTAAACTTGCCAGTGGCAAGCATAACAAATTAACAAATATAAGTTTCTGAGGGAATATATCTAGAGAACATTTAATGTAGTGCATTACCTGGCAACACAGTGGCCTGCTGTGACAACGTGGAATTTGTTGACCAATGTCCCTCCACAGCGACTGGACCCAATCCTGATGTAAGCCTGAAACAAATATATTCACAACTGTTACTTTCACCGAAAACATTGTTGTTGACAGTTGACATTTGTAGGTATTAAAAATCTTATTCAATGAATTGTATGAAAGTTATTTGAATATAAATACCCTTAAGAGAATCATACTGTCCAAGTTTGCAAATCACAGAATTTTGATTACTTTTTACATTTCTTAATTATAATTTTAAGTTAGTGACATCCTTTGCTTTACTTATTTTATATATAGACTAAATATACCTGTGTGTGGAATTATCATATTAGACTATCTAATTAGGTGAGAGCTGCGACAGTAACAGTGGGTAATACTGATAAAAACTACTGGTGTAGCGGCAGGGCCTGCTCTACAATATAGGCGAACTAGGCAACCTAGGGCTTTGATGCCTGAGAGGCGCCATTGCGCTGTAGATGAGTGTCCCCAATCAGCGTCAAAGAGCGCCCTTGATCAGTGGTAAAGAACATTGTCTATCGGCGACAAAATGGGCCCCCGTTTGGAGAAGAAGAGGGTCGCCATTCGGCAGTAAAGAGCGCCCTAGATCAGAGGTAAAGAATGCTCCATGCCCGATTGGCAATAAAAAGAGAACCGGATTGGCAGCAAAAAGGTCATTCGATCAATGGTGAAAAGCGAACCCACTTGACAATGATTTTCTTGCTTGGTGTGTGAACTCTGGCTCTTAACAATAAGTAAATAATTGTTGACAATAAACTGTAATAGTATATAAATAATAGCAAGTGCTTTATCTGATAATAAATTGGTAATAAAAACATATTTTAATTTAAAAGTGGCTTTCTTTATTACAATGTCTGAAAAAAATTCAAGGGAAGGGGCTATCAACATTTTTTTTTTTTTTTTTTGTATCTAAGCCAAAGGCATTTTACTCAAAGGGATGTACAGAGTACCAGAAACATTTTTAAGGGAAAACGGTCCAAACCCATCAAAATGTTGTGCCACTTTTGCCTAGGATACCAGAAAACCTAGAGCCAGTCGTGCGGCGGAGATTAGAACCTACGATATTCTGATTGTTCTGTAATCCTCATGCTAATCACAGAGATGCCGGGCTCACTTTAAGCATTCATATGCTATCTGTTATCTACGAGTGGATATTTCATGAAAGTTTCATTTGGTAGCACACAGGATACCTGTTTTTACAGAGTTTGCGGTACTATATACCAAACTCTCTTTTCTGATCGATATTATTGATTCTGCGCAGATTGAGCCATTGAGCTGATCTAATGTGATATACAGGGAGTACAAAGAATCCAGCACAAGGTTTGGTTTCACTGATCAATAACGGTATTTATGTCTCACCTTCTTGACCGGATATTAAATAAAAAATAAAAAATAATAATTCCATAAGTGCTACAAATGTCTTTTTCAAAGTTAAGATGAAAACTTTCCTGGTTTGTGGTTTTATGATGATAAAAAGAGATTTTTTTTGCATTAAACACAGGAGTGGCAAGTTCACACTAACTTTCAAGATGAAAAAGTGAGTCGTAAATTACTTCATATTTTATTGGTTTTTACCATTCATAGAGAAAGTAGGAGAAAATTACACCAATTGAATGTCTAATATAACTTCACTGTTGCCAAGCTGACTATAAGAGGAAAAAAGCTGGACTAATCCACATGCAATGCCATTTGTCATCATCGAAATTTGCATGGATATGAAATAATTGTTGATAATATATCGCCATTGAATTAAGTCATCATCATCGATACTTTGCCATTTTACACAGTTGGACATTAAAAAAAGAAAAATATAAAAAAAAGAATAACACAAGTATCTTGAAATCTGGTATGACTTTTTTTGTATAATACTACATGCTAGCGCATGGTATTTAATTTCTGTAAAAAAATTACACTTTCATTTGAAAATCTTCTGTGTTGATTGAAATTTGAGTCAAAAGTTAAAAGGTGACAAATATTCTTGTATCTCAATGTAACCCAGTTAGTCATTACTGTTGTTTTCATTCATGGTTTAGTACTATTAACATGGGCGCCGACTTTCAAAAATTATTGGGGGGGCTCGATGAAAGTAGGAGAAATTTTATAATTCTCCTATTAAAATTTTCTTAATAATTAATTATACATAAGTTTAAGTTTATATAAACTTTGTTTTAACTTATTTTATAACAGTGTTTTATATATTAAAAACAACGAACCCTTGTTTGCTAATAATAACAATAGTACGTCTTTCCATCCAAAATCAAATACTTTTTATTTGTAACTCTGTCCACCGAATGCAGTTTTAGTGTAGGCCCACATAGTCAATGGTTTTGCCTTCTAGGTTAACCTAAAAATATTATGTTTTGGGTTGTAAATTTTAAGGGTGGACAAGAAATTAAGTAATTAGATGAATAAAACTCAAATTGGTGTCTGGTAGACTTGTATCATCAGTCCAATGGAGCAATTTTATTTAAAAAAGAATTGACTCAAAGTTTCATGCTTAGCAAAAGGCCAGATAGCCTATACCCTATCACATATGACTGAATAAAATCGTCAAACAGAAATGTTTTTAGTACAATTTATTTATTTCAATACTACAAAACAGGCTTACGCTCAGTTACATTAAAAAACGAAAACGATGTTACTTATAAATATCATTTTCAAAACAATTAAAACCTCAACATGATAAATAAAATACGAAATCTGTCACCAGTTGACTTTTGTTTAAATCTGCCGAAAAATTACTTCTAAAACTTCCTAAGCCAGAGATAAAACTTTCAGAAAATTTTGATAATTTAAAAAATTAGTTTAATTTTATTATTTTCTTGATTTGGTATAGTACGTTATGTATGAAGTTTTCTTCACAGTATTAAAATAAAAAGTCTAATATTGAAACAATATTTTCTATACACAACTCTAACTGCATTTATTAAGTTAACGCAGTTACATTATTTCTGACATATAAAGGTCCTGAACTTATAAATAAAATAATGAAGAAAAAAGAAAATATTGACATAAAACATAAACGATGGAACCATTAATTTTGTACATAAAGTTGGTTGATTTTGTACAGTATTTATAGTCAATGAGAGAACTTAAAGTAGGTCTATATCTTGCAGTCTTCATTTTGCACACTCTTAAAATTTTATATAATAACCTTAGTTAAAAACCATTTACTGTATTAATTCGACTTTCTTAATTAACCTTCTTCACTCAACAGCCACGTTCAATAGCAATAATCGGTGGTGAACAGGATCGGAATTCGCTCCACTGGTTGGTGCATCTCCATCTGATGGATAGTTGAGCGAAATCCCATAAGAGAAACGGTGGTATTTTTGCGACTACCATGGTAGTCGTCAAGGAGTAGATCGCGTGTAAAAAGCCTTTAAAAAGGTATCGATAGTAAACCCCGATCCCACAAATTAAAATGGTGTTTACCGTTTATATGCAAATAAATAAATAAATAAAATTAGTGCGCGTGAACGCGACCAATTTTTACATGAGGACAAATTCAGGTGATCAGGTGTCCGAATACGATTGTCGAATCGTAGGCAGGAGGCTTATTCTTATAGATTCCTTGCATCGAACTAAAAATTCCTTGCCAAGCGTTTTACAACTCCAAAAAAATAGTCATTTACTGATTGTCACATTTAGTCGCATTGATAAGCAAGCCCGAAGTGAAGCCCCGAAACAGCAGGATAAAGTTTCAAACTTCTGCCAACCAATGATAATTTGGACAAAGAGAATTCCGTGAAAGCAAAACTTGGAATAAAGAAATTGAATAAGAAAAAACCCTAGGGCAGCTTATTCATTCTCGAACAATACAAAGGAAATACCGTAATATTCATGTGTTTCAATTATTGTACTTTTAAGGGGGTTTAAATTTACAGGGGTTATACTATTTAATTTTCTATAATAAAATGTGTTGAAGTACAAAGTGGTATTATAATTTATAAAAAATACCAGTTTTACAAAACCCTTTACTTTTACACTAAGTCACTGCAGCTGAATGCAAATTTTGAACTTGACTTCTTTTGGTCTGGGGGGGCTGAGCCCCCCAGGGAAAATGTTGAGGGGGCTCGAGCCCCTCAGGCCCCATGGAGTCGGCTCCAGTGACTATTAATTCTTTAGATGTTAAATTCATTCAGAATTTACACATCTGTAAATAACAGAGTATTTGACTTTTGGTGCTTGCCACTACCGCCTTACATTTTTTCCATTTAACAGACTTTTGATATAAGTAATTAATAAACGGTATCAGTTAACTGACACATACTTTCTCCCAACAATATAAAAAAGGTGTTAAAAGCTCCAAACATTAATGTGTTGATGACTCAGTCGGATAGCTACCAGCTGAGCAGCGCTCGTTTGACCCCATGCGCGTCTGTGACTTTTAACAACGTACTGCGTTTACCGCTAAACGAAAAATTTAATTTTCTCCGCAACCACTTTACGTAGAGCAATAATTTAAAATACTGGATTATTTTGTTTTTTGAACTTGATTTAATGGTGATAAGTAAAATATATTTCGAGACAACAGCTATTTTGAAAATCCAAAAAATTGATTTTTGAAACACTTTTTACTCCATAACTTTTGAACGCGCATTTTCTCGGAGATGCGGGTGGAGTCATTTTATTCACCATTTTAAGCTTAATAAACCATAAAATTTTAATCAAAATCGTTAGAGCCGTTTTTGAGAAATTTTGGTTTTTGATGATTTTTGAGGGTTTTTGGGGGTAAACAACCCTTAAAAATAAAAAATTCAAAAAAATGAAAAAAACGCCTGGAATTATGGTGAGTTTGGACCTACATACCAAATTTCACCAAAATCGGACCATGGGGGCATTCTCTAGCTCTGTTTACATCCAGACACACGGACACACAGACACACAGACACACAGACACACAGACACACACACACACACACACACACACACACACAGACATCACTCTGAAAACCACTTTTTTGGACTCAGGGGGCACCAAAATGGATAAATCCACAAACAACTCAAATTCGAAAATTTTGACGAAAACAATACTTTCTCCATATACTATGGTATAGGGGGAGAAAGTAAAAAAGAGTACAGTAGAACTGTGTGACAAAATTTAAATACATGTACACTTTCGTTACCACTGAACCTCGCGGACAAGTTTTTGTAAAACTTGGCGAGGCCATGCATGCTTGTATAAACCAAATAAACAAATTTGAATTTGATCGGACGTAACAACCTTGTCTGTACGGTATATTGGTGAGAGAAATTGTAGCATAAGCCCTTGCAGAATAAATAAATACATATAAGTGAAATCAACAATCGTGTGATATTTTTAATGCACAGTTAATACTTACTTGCCAAGGGAATGAGCCGAAGCCAGCTTCGTCGCCACCCACTATGCGTCGCTGGGCCGCCTGTTGTTTCACCACGGAGACCCCGCACCCTACACACCAACACACAGTACTACAGATCCCTGAGTTCAAAACATCTTAGAACAAAGTCAAATTAAAGTAGTGGCAAATTTTTTGATTCAGTTTAATTCAATAACCTCTAACTAGGTTGCGAGAAAATGAATTCATCAAAATGATGTCACCAACAATGACGTAATCAATTTGTCCAAATTTTTATTACGTCACTTTACTCCCACCACCACATCAAGTACATATACCTCGCATGCAGATCATCACAGTATCAGTCACAGTGCGACTCTCATCCAGTGCACATTGTAGAGCTGCACTCTTTTACTCGATTTAAGTTTAACTTAAAGTTTCTTAAACTGAATTAAAAAAATTCAGTTAAAAATTTCACAATTATTGTGACACGAGAGTTTTTTCATCATGTTTTGAGGTAACATCGAAATGATAATCTTTTCAGCCCTTTTGCTATTTCTCATTGAATTTTACTCAAAGTCTTCAAGGGGACTGTGACTTCAAAACACAGTTTAAGGAACCACAAAAGTGTTAAAAAGATTTTCGTTTCAGCTGACCTTGACCTTTAGTGGAGTCAGTGATGACGTAGACGGTGACGTCGTTCGTGACATCATATTTATGACATCATTGATGACGTAAATTCTGATGTCATTCTCACTGCTATCATTTGCATGACCTACATCATTCCTCTTGACCTACTTAGAGGTTATTGAACTGAGCTGAATCAACCAATTTGCCACTACTTTTAAGAGTCTTAAGAGTGCAGTATCCCCCACCCCTTGAATTTGTATTCCCATAAGACTAATATTAAATTTGAAAAAATGCGCTACCCCTTTAATGGTAGAAAAAGTTTGATCTTAAGATCCTGCAGTACCTCCTAAATCTTGGATTTTTAGTCCCATAAAACAATGTCAGTTATAGGTGTCTTTAAAACACTTTATCTCAATAATCTTGTATTGGATTCACATGAAACTTGAATATGTTCACCATAATGGTATGGTGGTTTTTATGACGTGGACAACTTTTTTAATAAACCACCTAAAGGTTTAACATGGTTTTAAAATGGTATTAACATATATTTATATTTTATTCGTTATTCAAGTGGATAGTGTTTAAAATTAATTTTCCATCATGTCAAGTGAAAAATACTATGGTAAGATTTAATACAACATCAAGTTTGAAATTTTCGAACAAAAAACAAACTCACAGTAATTTCTTAATTTACATTAATTCACAGTAATTTGAATTTAACGTTGTTTTTAAGGGACAAAATACAAATAAGGCGGAGGTACTGCAGACTCATTTTTGTCAGGACATTATAAAATCATGAGAAATAAAAATCACTATTATAGAGAGATTTATGGGATTAAAGTACTGTACTGAAAAAACCGTGTCAATCTTCAAACAACAAATGTTGGGAATACTTTGTTGTTTCATTCTACACAAGCTCTTCTGATAAAAAAAATTAAATTAAATAAAATAACGACAGTAACATTTTTTATATCAGAAATTTGAAAACATTATTTTAAAATTTAGTTACTTTGTTGTTTACAAATCAAACAATCGATAATATAAAAATTTTGGTTTAATAGTGCCTTAGGTATTAAAATTACCTTTAAAATTGCATGAAGATGAATCTTTTTTGATCAATATTTAAGGCATAGTTAGTGGATGTTTCAAATTGAACATTAGTCTTATGGGAATAAAAATCCAAGGTGAAAAGTACTGAAGACTCTTAAGATATCTTAAAGTTATATAATAAATAACTTTATAGTTTGCTTTGTTTGTGCAGTTAAAAGTTTGATATTATTGTTTATGTTGATGATTTTTGGACTAGTTAAAGAATCCTAACATATGTGTATGAAGACTGATGTTTAGCTGTGTACTGATGGACTGAATAATGCCACATTAAGTTGTGCAGAGATGTAGGCTAATATTTTTTTCATCACACTGTACGGGAAACAGCTATATTCATCACCAGCTGAGAGTGTAGAAAAACCGTTTTCCCTCTCTAGAGAGGGAAAATCAGCTGTTGATTTTGCCACACTAGTAATTAGTTATGATTACTGACACAAGTAGCGCTAGCAGTGCTAAGAGTATATTATTCCCTAAATCAGCTGTTCCGGATGTTCTCAATAATGTAATCAGCTGTGTAAAACAGAATCACTCTTTTCATTGTACTGCGGAAATCAATTAAGCATCCATAGGTGGTTTCTTAAACTTGCATTATTTAATTAGTTACTATTATTAATTATCTACAGTGTGATGAAAAATATCGTTCATAACTCGAGTAGAAAGTGTTATTCCGTGCCTTGATCGAAATTCCGCGCTCGGCTAAAGCCTCGCGCGTAAACTCGATCTCGGCCCGGAAAAGACACTTTCCACTCTTGTTATGAATTATACTATTTAACTATTCCAGATATAGAAATAAAACTAGGTGCATCATTGAATCACCTAAAGGTTTACTTTTTAACGGGGCCATCAGTTATTTGTCATTTCAGGGGAATGGCCCACCAGGGTTTGGAGAAAAATCTAAATGACAGCACAAGGTGATATGTGAGTAAAATTAAAGGACTCAGTAGAGTAAATTGGACCTCAAATGGATTACCCTGATGGAAATGGCAGATATGAAAGTGTCGCTTATCTAATTTTCATTGTTTTCTTTTACTAGGGTTTTCCTTGGCGGTTCCCTAAATGAGGCTAGCTAGTTAAGTGTTCTCTGTTTAGCGATTGTTTTGTCTAGCTTTGCTTGGAGTGTAAATACTAACATTTTATGCTCCTAATTCAAGATCGTACCACATTACAGGATCCTGAAACATTGTGAGCTTGTGTCAATAAAGTCTGAAGAAGAGAGAGAGAGAGAGCATACACCGTTTATGGAGAAAGGGCTGGGGCTACCTCCCTTCCCTCATTCCCTCAGGTTCCGGTGTCCTTTTAAAATAGCCCCTTAACTGGGGGGGGGGGGGGGGGGGGCAGTTTACTTACACAAAATCAAATAGTCCCTTGTTACTACATTAATTGTGGAACTAAAGGTAGACTAAGTCAAGTGGTAAGGTTAATTTATTTTCAAACTTGACACACATTCCAAACCATTATCTATTTTGTTAATAGACGCACTGAAAAGAGTGTGAGCCAATACAGGTATGAGCCACATGTGTTAGCTGTCCAATAGCAGTTGGACAGCATATGGAAGGCCAATTTCTAGAGCAGTTTTTGTGTCTTCCCATTGTGTTGCAACGGTAGTGGTCTATATGGAGAGAGAGGGGGGACAGGGGCAGAAGACTATAGACTATTAACTGAACTACTGCTGTTACTCTATGTCTGAGTTTGCATTGTCTTCAGCTTTTACATCTTCTCCCCTGCAATTTTGCCAGCACATATATGCTGCTGATGCAATCGCTTTCATATACACGTAACATATCCACTAGCTTTCATCCCGACCGCACTTACAGCTAGACCTAGATTTCTTTAAATTGAAGTTTGTACAAGGCTAGTAAATTAATCCGGTTTTATAATGCATATGCAATAATTATCTTTGATGGACTTAGGATAAGTTGTATTCCTCATAGTATAATACCACCTGCCGACTTAATTGCTCATATTTTTGGCATTCATGAGAACTTACTTATCGAGGTATGGTAATACATTTTACAAATAGACTAAGAAATATTTCTCGCGTTGTTAAATGTGCAATTTAGGAAGCATAACACTGAGGACTGGGGGAAGTTTCAATTTTTTTTACCTCACTACAAAATTTTCGTATATAAATTTGGTGATCAAATTTCTAACTTTTAAATCTGTATAAGAAATTTTTATGAAATCAAATATTTTCAGTGAAATGACAATATGCTGTCTACTTTTACTTTTTTAATTAATTGTGTGAGATTGCCATGGAGGGTAGCTGGAATGTATCAACCCCCCTTTGTATTTATTTGTGGTTTGATTTTGATATTTAAAGTCTGATTGATGCTATTTTCTTTTGAGCATTGTCCGTGTGTTCAATTTTCCATTTTTGGCCCACAGGGAAAGAGAGAACGGGGTGGGCGATTGAAAATGTTACTTAAAGAATACACAATTGTTTTATTATTTCTACATTTTGGTAGAATTGGGGGCCCGAATTGAATTCTCCCTTACAAAATATTTTCCAATTTGGAAACAAAAAGCTATTTTTTATTTACGGTATTTACTAATTGATAAAAATAAAATGGTCCTGCTACCTCAATAAAATACGGGGTGGTTGTGAATTATTGGACACATTTTAAAATTAAATAAATAAATAAAAAACAAATGTAGAATCATGGAGATTATTTTATTAAATAGCAAATTAAAACCAGTTTAATAAAGTTTCTTCAAAAAATAATTGTAAAAACTTCAGCAATTATAAAAAATGGTTACAAAAACTAATGTAAAACGGCCAACTTTCCTTGGCCTTCACAATAACCAGACATTACACCCTTATACTTTATTTCTGAATTTAAGTTAAGACAATATTCAGATATGTTCGCAAGGAAGGTTCGAACATTGAGGAACTTAAAAGAAGTGTCAGAGGAAGCATAACTGCAGCAGTGTTCAGAAAAACATGGCCTAAGATTTAATTCAGACTACAAACTTTGTGTGCAAACCCGAAGAGCAAGTGGAAACAGTTCAGTTTATTTCTAAAAAGAATCATGTAAAAGTAATTTTTTCTGTATTGTGATGAAAACTGTTTATGCTGATAAATAAAACAATTTCCATCTTTCTAAGTTGCTTGCTTATTTATTTATTCAGTCTAAAAGTGTGTCCAATAATTTATAACCACCCTGTAATTTAACTTTTAAAATGTCCATACTTTTCAATTAATGTATAATGTATGCGGAGTACAAATTCCTAACATTTTTTGCTATCATTTTGCTTTGTGTGGTCTGATATTTATTTTTGGTCCTAAATCATTTGACAAAACGTATGTAAATTTGAACTCTTTGAGTTACCTCTAAACTAAACCATCTCACCATAATGGTTAAACATGGAATAGGTGTCTCCCAATTACATTACTCTAATGTGATAAACAATTTGAAAACATAGCTTTAATTTGTCCACTAATAAAGTTAGATGTGGGAAGTTAAAATCTTTTTCACAAATTTTTTTAAAGTGTTTGCCATTTTATCCAGTCTTTATTCATTAAACTTATTTAAAATCAAAGTATGCCTACTATACTTGCACGTTAGACTACTCACCAATAAATAATTGAAAACATGTGAGCGGAAGAACTATAAACTCTAACTAAAGCAGCTTCCACAACTAAAGTGCTGTTCTTTGTATAACAACGGTACTGCCAACACCACTCTGAAATCCTTTATTAGATTAAAACCTTCATCAGGAATTTAAATTAAAAGATTTTATTTATTTTAAAAGTACGGTATTTATAGTATCGGTACTGTATTTTAACTTTAACTGTGATTTGATCACTGACTACAAGATCAGATTCAAGACCCTGAATTGTCATCAATGTTTATCATTTAGTTCAGTAATTCAAATATCAACACTGATGCAAAATAAATTGTGTTGTTTAAAGCTAGTTATTTTTTTGCTTTAACACATTCTCGACTTAATTATGATTAACATATAAATATCTACAAGATTTAAATTGTCATCATTTTTTTAATACAGAATTTTGTAGTTGCAAAGAGGTATCTGTAAATATCTATGAATCATATACCACTTTTACATATCCCTTAAAAACTGCAATGTACCTTTGAAATGTCTATGTCATATAGGGACCATGGATTTGCTCGTTCAATATCCCTTAAAGTAATAAAGCGTCATTCGCTAAATCACATACAGTAGACTCCCTCTTAAATGACCGCCTTTTAACTCGTCTCCACTTTAACTGGCCTACCCTGACACAAAAACTGGCCATTTTTTATCTCAACATCGCTTTAACCGGCCGTGTTTCTTCGGAAACACTGTTTTCTACCATTCCATTCAACATTAAATCATATAGCATTCTCAAACCAATTAAAATGAAATGTCCTGGACAGAAGTGAATTACACCCTTTGGACCTGCAAATCCAGTAGACCATGATAAAAAAGAAATATTATGAGTTTAGTTGTGGATTTCATGGGTAGTTGGTTGTTAGATATAAATTATATACAGTACAGTAATATATTTTTTATATAAAATTTAAGGTTGGCGTTTTAAAATAAACATGGGTTTAGCCGGAAAATTCACTGTCCGGCCGCAGCCTGGTCCCGAGGTGGCCTGTTAAGAGGGAGTCTACTGTACACTGAAATGCCTATGCCATAAATATTGCTCTTTTCAAGACCAGCACGTTCGCTTCATTCACGTTTATGAATTTTTCTATTTAAGGGTACTGCGCTGGGTATATATCTTTTAAACAAATTTTGAAACTATGACACTCTGGGTTGCCTTCTACAGTCATCAGCTAATTTAAACATTTAAATAATTTATAATTTTTCATAAATGATGTACTTATTTTTAAATTAATTGCATTAAAAATATTTTTGTATGTATTTTATAATAAATCTAAATAATTGTAATTACCATCAGTATGATCACAATCTTATAATTAATTTAACTAATTCATTGGCTACCATACAAATCTTATGCTTATTTTTTACAACTTGTTTTCAATAGTTCTTATGTTTCTTTACCTAGCTTAAAGATTCCAATTTTTAAAGTTACCAAATTTGATTTTTTATCAGAATACAAACCAGTATAAAAACTGCTTTCATCTCAGAACTAAGTTTTAAAAAAGTTTAAAGACAATCGTTGAATCGTTGGAGCCGTTTTTGAGATCAATGTGAAATAAAAAAAACCTTTACCCTTATTCTAGAATGAAGGATTTAGTTACGGTATTAGTATTGTATACGCCAGGCATCGCTTGCATTGCCAGCTGTCAGTGACGAATGATCTGTGCCTGTCGTGGTCTTTAGTGTTGTGTACGGACGAGTGTAGAGTGGGGTTTGTGGTCGTAGTGTGACTGATGGACTGGCGGCTAACTTACTGGGATCGTTGACTACTGGGCCGTAACTGGCGGGCAGGGGAACATTGTTGGTGGCCAGGGGTCGTAGTGTCGTGTATGGAGGAGTATAGTGTGGAGTGTGATTAGTGGTCGTAGAGTGACTGAATGACTGGCGGCCAACTTACTGGGATCGTTGACTACAGACCGTAACTGGCAGGCAGGGGAACATCGTTGGTGGCCAGGGGTCGTAGTGTCGTGTATGGAGGAGTGTGGAGTGTGGTTCATGGACGTAGTGTGAGTAATGGCCAACAGACTGAGATCGTTGACTACCAGCCCATAACTTGGGGGCAGGGGAACATTGTTGGTGGCCAGGGGTCGTAGTGTCGTGTATGGAGGAGTATAGTGTGGAGTGTGATTGGTGGTCGTAGAGTGACTGATGGACTGGTGGCCAACTTACTAGGATCGTTGACTACTGGGCCGTAACTGGCAGGCAGGGGAACATCGTTGGTGGCCAGGGGGCCGTTGTGGTCGCTGGTTTTGGCAGTGTTTCGATGGCAACACGCGTACAGGAAACCTCCGCAAGATCCTTGGATCAGTCCAGATGTCATCCAGCACGAGAGAAAGAACTCGCAGTTTCCGGACAGGCACTGAGAGGCCTTTCCCTGGGGCTCGTCCAACCCAGAGTTCCCCGACCAGGGATCTGCAAACCATCCACGACTGTCTCAGTTCAGTCCGACTCGGTCCGGAGCTCAACACCACTGCCAAAGGAAGCCTTGACAGCATGATTACTGAGTAAATAAATGGTAACTTAGATCAAGATAGTTAAGATTTTATTACATGTTGCTCTTATTTTTCTATTGGAATTGATCGGAACATCATTTGAATTTTGAGATTAAAAAAAACTTTTGAACATAGAATCATTCTGTATCAAATTTTTAATAGGCTTTTTTTATTTTCATAAATTTTTTTGAAAGGTAAGAATAGATTATAAATTTTGAACACATCAGATTTTTTAATGCCTATATTGTAGACTGTTTAATCTTAAATGCAGAAGACACTACATTTTGTGTATGGAAATGATCAAATTCCAAATCACACACATTCGACTGAACCGCCACCTCGAGAACGACATTTAAGTGACATGTATAGTGGCCATTTATGGGTTTATTTGAATTAAAATTGACTTTTGTGATAAATAATATCATTAATTTATAGCCATTTAATTTGACTTATAATATTCTCTCAGCTATGAGGGTTTGGCAGTGGTGTTGATGGAACATGAAAGAATGGGTCGCACAATAGAAGTGTGGAGTCAAGAGTAATGGAAGACAGTGACAGTAACAGTCAAGTAGTGAAGTAAGGGTTAGTCTGTAGAGCCACCGATCATGCACTGTTGGAGGAAACAACCCATCAACTGTACATACCAAATACAAACCAATACAGTTCTCCTTGCCCTTTCCCTTGCCCTCAGCCTCAAACTGTTCCATCAAGACAACGATTTACAGTATGTAGAAGAACCTCAACCACATCCGGTACCTGGTCTTAAAACTAATGGAAATAATCATACTAATATTTGAAACATTATTTAGTGGAAATTTGGTACAATATACAGCTTGTATAGGCTAATACACTGGGTACACACGGTTAGAGTAAACAATCCAAACAACAATGGATTCTAACTTGGCATCTATGACCTCTGACAGACGGGAGTCAGTCAAGAACTGATTGAAAGTACACGATATGAACAGAAAAAAAACAATCTTTTGTATATTTGTTTATTATAAAGAATTAGTTATAATAAATTAAATACAGCATCTCGGTTCATGAAAAGATCATATCAAATCTTAGGGATTATTTTATCTCAATATTAATATCATGTTAGCGATATGAGATACAAATAAAAGGTAAATGAGGTGTTTTTGCAATTATGAGCTGATTGAAATGTTGGCTAGAATATCACAATCAAGTGATCAACATACGTTGTCTGTGATGAAAAACAGGAATTTTGTTCAATCTTGGTGTAAGACAAACTTTAGATTGAAAATATTTATATGACCATGTAGCTTTATAACGAATAGTTAAAATTACTGTGTTATACATTTTATAACACACGAAATATTAATTAGCTAATTAGCTACACTAAAGTACAGTAATACGTTTCATTCTTAATTAAGACCTTTTATATACAGTTTTTAATACAGGAACAATAGCGCTAGTCACATACTTTTAATTAAGTAAGAATTTGTAGAGGGAGTGTTTTGTTTTCTCGTAAACGTCTCTAAATGTAAAAAAAAAAAAAAAAAAAAAAAACTTAGTAACAAATACTGTATTTGAAACAATATTAGAATAGGTTTCAAACCAAGGAACTTTTATTTTTTGTCTTAACATCGTGTTAGAAATGTTACAAGTAGCTCTATAAGGTTTGCCTAGATGGCAACTGAAAAACCACAAAATATAATACACAAACATCCATCTCTTTGGATTTATATTTACAAGTTACAAGGGGAAAAATCTATTAAATGCCAAAAAAAGACTACTTTCGGAAATTCACGAGATCTGATTGAGGATATTTAAAGAAAGTTAGTTGTATGCAGATTTGCTTGTAGCGCTAGAGTCGCTTCCGTTTCTACAATTAATTCGCTCAATTCTCATTATTACCTTAGGGCCGGTTTATCAAAGCGAGTTTAAACCTAACCTCAAGTTTAAACCAAAATTGTCCATATGTTTAACATTGAATTAAGTTAAACATACTTCCGACCACATACTTTAGAAACCAACCCTTAGTGTATTAGGCCTAGTGTTCATTTTTTATCAAAACGAAACATGATGAAAATAATGCTTCTCTACCATGTTTTCTGAAAAACCGGGAAGAAATGTGTATTTTTTATTATTTTAGTCCAATTTACTCCTGGAATTTGTGCATGGTATACATTTATACCCATAACTTTACGGTTAAGGTTAGTTTCAGTGAAAGAAAAACATTATTAGATATTTCAAATTTCAATAATAAATAACCTTATTGTAATTAAAATTAAAAATTTAGGCTATACAGAACAGTTTAAACTAAAATATGAAAATTAATCTTCTAATTAGACCTTTTTTTACTAGTAAAATGAAAAAAATGGCCAACCCCTCTCATGAAAATTACAAATAACTCACTCTTAGACGTGGCCAGAAAAGGCCAAAAGTGAATAAAAAGAGTATATTTTGTATTACAAAAAGCAAGCTTAAATTGACTGTTTGCCTGCGCCTGCTATTGGAACGCGGCAATTTATTGACAGGGCGGCATTGGATGGCCTCTGACATTTGCCAGGCTACAGCTACACATGAATTTGTAAGACGTGTTTTAATAACCTCTGTTTGTTGGATTGCGTTCTTATGTAGGCCTAGGCAAAAATATAGGCTATTGTGAATGTGGTAAACTTAATATGTTATACATATCCAGAGCGGTATCCTTATTTCAGGTTAAATAAGGCGAAAAAGAAATAAGATTATTAATTACACCAAGGTCTGTGTTTTACTTGGATCATTTTATTTGTCAATCAAAACGATTTATAATTTGAATTTCTCACAAGATAACTGTCTAAAATTGTTAAAAAATATATAGTTTGAATAGTAGTAAACACATAAACTCTGTGAATTTTAAATCCATAATTTAAACTACTAAAGGTATACACAAAGACCCCTCCACAAAGGTACAAAGGGTCAATAAATTAAACACAACAACTAAAATGTGTTGGAATTCTGTAATTTCTTTAACAGTCCAAATTAAATAAGGTGTACGACACTCCATTAGATACTAAACTTCACATTTAGAAACACTAACAACGTAAACAAGCTCGAAAATGCGCCAGCCCCTCTAAAGAAAGTTACAATTAATTAATTTAAATTTTGCAGCAGTCAAAATTGTACAAAACTAACTATAATGTGTTTATACATTACAGACAAGGTAGCATTTTGTAAGCTTACAGTGTCATTAAATTATATAACCTGAGTAATTTCCTCAGTGTAGATTGCGTTGAGTGTCAATTAGTAAGAGCTTTGGCTGCTTTTACTTTTATGGCGGAAATTACGGGGATACAAAACAGGCCTATCTGTGACGGTAATGTTTCCGAGAGAATAGGACTCGCCTCTTAAATGGAACGTTTGTGTTACACCATCAAAGAAAATTTTTAATTAGATTTTTTTATGTTTTAGCCTACTAGGAAAGTGTTTTTTTTTTTCAATTCACATTCTAAGGCCTATTGGTATAGCAAGTAAAGGATATTTTTAGTAGAAAGTATATTTTATTGCAAAAAATTGTTCAAATGTTATTTGGAGGACTGATAATGATTGGTGAACCCAATAATAATAATAATAAAAAAAACAAATACGATAAAAACTTTTCCAGTAAAATGAGAAACAGGTATGTACCATAAAAGTGGGTATATGGGGTTTTCACCTTTTTTGTGAATTGCATCTGGGAAATCGACGCCACATTAAGGCCACGAGCCTATGGGAGGCGTATGTTATCCTGAAATCTCAAAGTAAGTGATCTCAAAGTCTCAACTGACAGAAAAACATTCCAAAATTCTGAGGAGATCAGCAACACAAAAAATTACATCATTGTCATTAAGAAAATAACAGAACCATCAAAACTTATATGGGTTTCCTTGAATAACAAACTCAATTTTCAAGTTTCAGAGAGGTTGCGAAGTTGATAGAGTGACAAAAGTAATAATATGGTTGTAAAACATCACGTGTATAAGACAATAATTACGAGGAACCTACCTGGGGGTGATAGTTTAGAAGGATAGTTTGATTAAAAAAACTAGAACACATTAACATATGCGTGCTATGATTTTATGTATGTGAATGAGGGGTGTATTCACTGAGGAGGCATAGCCATTTGCAAGCCCTGTAAATAACGTCAATAAATATAAATAAATTGTAATAAATCTGAAATTCTCATAGAGCCGTTCCATTTAAATATATATTTTTCTGGTTATTTGTTCAGAATACTGGCATTAAAAATAATTTTATATGACAAACTTAAAAAATATAACTTACGTTTAAAATTAATACATTAAAAATTCTTAATTAATCAATTTTTTTTTTAGTGACGCCTTTACTATTCGAGGAATGCGTCATCAGTCCATAAAAAACTGATAAAATAATGATTTTTAGGACTGAGATTTTATTATGAAGTATTTGTGAAATGTGTCATTGAAGAAAATATTTAATCTGTTGATGTTATTTAACGTGGTAAGTAAATACTGCAATGGCCTAAGAAAAGGTACTAACAATCTCACGATAATCATTATTATTTAGTAGCAGTATAAAACTAACTTAACACTATATGCTCTAGGTTTTCTCATAATTGTTTAGTTCATATACCTTTTTTTATACGTATTTCCAATCATTACTAAACAAATTTGTTTGGTGAGTACCCATTTATTGGGACACTCTGTGTATTTAAATTAATAAAACTGAATGCTATAAAACTTTTCTGACATATTTATACATATAAATTATTTTATGTTTCGAACTTTTATTTAAGGCGAAATTAGAATGGGTTCTGGATTGTTGTTATCTACAGTTAGCCAGTTAGTAGTTGCTTATTTATTCCAACAGTTTTACTTAGGTTCAAATTAATTAATTTATTCGACATTTAGTCTCTTCTTTAATACAAAAAAATTGAAGTTAATTAGTTTCAAATTGCTATGATTCTAATAAAAATAACTTGACGAAATGATTTTAAAAACATGTTTCAGGACTTTTGTCACAAGTAATTAATTACTATACATAATAATGCCCATAGCTTTCAATTCTTGTAGGGAGGGATTTGAACCCATCATTCCAACAACTCAAATGGCTAAAAGTAAGGCATAAATAAACGTCAATAATAGGTCTAGTAACTAACGAAATGTCGAAAATTCTATGCTAATGAAGGTTCAAACAGCAGAAGATCTGACGCTGTAGTCTATTGCCCTCAACATGGCATACGATTATATTAAGAGTCATCTTCACCTTTGGGCCAGTAGCCCATTGTTGCGCAGTCGGCAATGTTAACTATACGGCTTTTAATGCAAAACATTGTATTTTATTCCCCTGTTTCGGAAGCCGTTTTTCAACCGATTCTCTTTAAACTTGGTAAGTTTACTTTCCAACCAAGTTCCTTTGGTTAGTTAGCTGATCGCAAAGTAACTCGATTTTCCTTAGTAATTAATAATTAGTTAATGTTAAATTTTCGTAATTTCGAGGTATGAGAGGCCTAATAAAACTATTCAACTAAACACTTGCCAAGTTTAAAGAGAATCGGTTGAAAAACGGCGTCCGAAACAGGGGAATAAAACACCATGTTTTGCATAAAAGCCGTATGGTTAACATTGCCGACTGCGCAACAATGAGTTACTGGCCCAAAGTTGAAGATGACTCTCAAGATGATCTAGCTACAAATCCAACTACTTTGAAACCAAACTGATCGAATTTAGAATAAGAGCAACGCAAGGTATGATCAAACGGAGCCCCATGTGAAGTTCCTAAACCTCGTAAAAGACCGAACCTAAATCTTCTTGATTAGCATTATACGTGCTGGTACTGATATTCAGGTTGAAATAATAAAACGTCTTCCAACACTACTTGATATATTTACACTTATACTGTAATTGTTTACAAGACGGTAAATATATATAAAACATCTTATAATGGCGATCGATTTCGACCAGTCACACCGGTCATCATCAGGCCCAATCAGAGACTCTGAAGACCGAACCGTGCAGTAAAAATCTGAACACTATATCCTGATCACGACAGAACCAACAGGAACCTCAGAGATTGTTCATCAGCTGGGGTATGACTAGGAATCATATTGAGTAGGAATTGGCAATCGGAAACTCTGATTGGAAAGTTATGAAACAGGGATTGTTAGGCTTCTTTCAGATCAGTGCGGTCCGGCGCCGCACCGGACCGGACGAAAATGTTTTGACTGTTGGTCCTAATGGGAGCGTTCATACTAGTGCGTATGAACGCTCCCATTAGGATCAACAGTCAAAACATTTTCGTCCGGTCCGGTGCGGCGCCGGACCGCACTGATCTGAAAGAAGCCTTATGCATGCTTCACCGGAAACCCGTCAGGATAGGTACTGTATATCGGCATCCACCATTATGTTACTGCATGATGTAATGTTTAATGTATTGCAGAGTTTGAATGTATTTATGAACCAAAACATCGAGTACTGCATGGAGACATTAGTCTAGAAGTAACCAGTGAATGAGGTACGAATTGCTATTAAAAAATTTATTGAATGGAATGATATTGTAACTGATCTTGATACTACCACAGAAAAAGGAGTTTTGTTTTTCTGTGATACTACTCACGCTCCTGCTGAGCGTATGGAGCGTTTCAGTGAATGTAACTTTTTTATTTTTGGAAATGAATAATACGATTAAATCACATTACTGAAAGTTTCCAGGACCTTAAAAATTTACAGTTGTGTAAATTGTACTTTATAATGAATAGGGCTTGTGGATGGGAAAGATTTGGCTGAAGGCGCAGTGACACACTACCGGACTTTTCAACGGACCGAGCACCGGACCGAGCATCGTACTGAGCAAAAGCGGCAAGTCCGGTAGTTTGTCAGGGGTCCATACATCGGATCGAGCACCGGACCGAACATCTGAAGGTGGTTTTCTGGCGAAACATCAAAGAAAAGATCGGTCCGGCGTACGGTCTGATACGGTAGTGTGTCAGTGTTCCGAACGCCGTACCGAGCGTCGCCCGGAACGCTCGAAATTTAAACCAATAGAACGCCCCACCACTCGAAACTTCATCCACTAGCGCTCTCACTCACTCTATCCCTCTATCGCTAAATTTCCTTCACCTCGCACGGTGAATTTGTCCGGTACGATGCTCGGTCCAATGTATTGTTCGGGGAAATGTTCGGAGTAAATTTACGTCATTGTACGGTGTAATGTTCGGTATAATGCTTGGTTCGGTGGAAAGTCCGGTAGTGTGTCAAAACAATGGCTAAGGCAGGGTAAAGATGTGCAAAGATACCGACTCTCATGTATGTGATCATGAATTCTCTCTTTCTATAGAAAAATAATTCTTCACATTTTTACAACTTGCTTATTAGGGGAGATTTATATGATATGTTAACTGTAATAATAAATGTGTGTGTATTTCGGTTTGGGTCCTGTTTCATTGTAAAGGATGGCCTTACCTCTGCCTCTGCCTGGAAATCTCAAGGCTTTCCATTACAGTGGTTTAACATGGGGACATCACGAAAAATGCTTACACATGGGTGCAAACTACTAATGTAAAAAATCTTTTTTACTGTGATTTTAATTTGTGAGAACTTTTTAGGACAAATAATCCAACCGGGACATATTTTTACAGGGATAAATTAATTTGATAGTTTGATCATAAGTCAAGATTATTAGTAAAAATCATGGAGAATCGAAAGGAAAGTTTTAAATACATTTAAAGAATAAATTGTTTTACATGTGCGTATAATTTTTGCTTATATTGAGTTATGTCATCAAATGAGCTGATAGAGATCATCAAAATACATTTAACCGATTGTTTATATTTATAATATAATGGACCTTGTGATATCCTACCGCATTCCCGTGCTAGGGCGAGGAAGGGACGCCTATGATGAATTGGGATGAAAGGACATTTTTGCAGCTCCAATCCAGGGATAACCTTTTCAATTTTTTCTAAATTACTCAACCTGGGCGGTGGTGGTTGAAATGGTACAATGTCCTAGCTTCAGTCCAGGTATGCTAAGGATTCTTTATTGCTCTAACTGAACAGTAGAGATGATATGTTATATTTTCGCAGCTCCAATATAGGAATACTAATGATCCTTTATTGATCAGCCGCCCCCCCCCCCCCCCCCCCCCGGTGGATGAAATGGACTATTTTCTCAGCTCCAATCCCGCTATACTAATGATTCTTTATCGCTCAACCAGGCCGGTGGATGAAGTGTTCTACGGCCCCCACAGACAAGCACCTGTTCCACGGCGCGCGGCCGCTGGTCATTACCGTCGCGTGCGTGCGTGCGTGCGTGCGTGCGTGCGTGAGTGACGGCGACGTTGCAGTCACGTCGATATCCCGACACGCGGTTACGAAATGTGCCGCGATGATGCCATCGCCTCCACACTCGCGTAAATGGACTTTTCTGTTGATTTACGCGGAAGTGAAAGTCCCATCTTACATAAAATTGAAGCTAAGCTTTTTCGCTATTGACATAAAACCTACATCACGACTGGAAGTTTACAGTAGCATTCTGGATCATTGCGGAAGAGGGATTCCATTACGTATGAGTTTTTTGAGACTGTCTTCATTAATTTTGCCGCTTTTGAAACTTGAACGTTTTGGAACGGTATCCCGGATTCGCGGGTCCTTGGACTCTCACGTTCGTAATCAGTAAAGAGAATGGAATGTAGCGTTAGGCCTACTCTACTGGAATATTTCACCAACTATATTTTTAAAATATGATATAACATTTGATTAACTATACTACAAGATACATGTGCATATATTCCAATATATGGAAAACAAATGAGCATACCGTTTCCTAAAAATTGTCTCCGGAAACTTGAATGACGGATTCAGTCTCTGGGTCATGTATGATTACAATAATTATTAGGATCAAATTCCTAATACAGGGAAGGTGACATAGATTCGATATGCAATGCCATATTATGATGTACGGGACCATGATAATCTCGTTTTGAAGGCGTCAGAAGTAAAGAACACCGTTAGTTAAATTTAATAATGTACCCATAAGTTTGTGTTACTATGGAAACTTTTGGAAGAAAAGTACGTAATTTGATGAAATTGTGAGTAACGACGTAGAACAAAGTCTATTTCATGAGTTTGTGATTTAGAAAGTTCGGATATAGGAATTGGACTCGAAGCGGTTTAAATAAACAATTCATAAATTACCATAAAGTTTTTAAGCTACAAAGTTTTGGGTTAAAACACTTTATTATTCATTCGCGTTTCGGCGCCACTCCTGGTAGAAAACCAGGGTGGTCATAAACTGAAATTATTTATAAAAATGTTTGAATTTGTATAATTAGAGGAGTAATTTAGGCTATATGACATAAAATAAAACTTGATTCAAAATAGATTAACACACCAGATAGCTGCCTACCCAGTATTTTCATTCTAGAACCGCCCTGTCATGATTGACAATTTTTTACCGAAACAAAATCAAAAGAAGAATGAAAGGTTTCTTGTGATAACGTCATCATAGTCTAACATCATCACACAGTTGCGACACTACCGTGAAGAGTCTAGCGATGGAGATGCTATTGTAGTGGTCCCTGGTGTGTAGTGGAGACACACAACTAGACTACTATTTTGTAATGGATTCTGATGTTGGGGAACGTTTGGTTGTTTGGCAGAACAGCTCCGCCTTTCAAGTGGTGCTGTAAATTTTTCGTTCCGTTCATAAAAACACATTTTTCAAAGGGGAGGTTATTATAAAATAAAAACCATTATATTATTTTATATTTTATTATTATATTATTTTATGGCCAATCTATTCGTAAAATCATTAACATGATTTAAAGGAAATGACTAGTTTCGAATCTAAACACTGGGAGCACTAGTGTAGTTCACTCTTTCCGGGCCATACAACTCGGAGTATATATAAAATGTAAGTATCGTTAAATGAAAAATATGTTACAAGATTATGTGGAGTGAATTCGAATGAAAAGAATAAACATATTTACATTTCCTCAAATGAATACACTTTAAATCAGAAAGATGGGCCCAAAAAAGTTTATTTTACTAAAGAAGTAAAATTATTTTCAATTTTTAGTAAATTGACAAAGTGCCGCCCCTAAAATTTTGCCGCTAGGCCTATAGGGTCCAGCCTTTTCAGCCTTTATAGAAATACGGCCCTGGTAGCAGCCTGTAGGTATCAAATTGTTGTGATATTTTGATGTGGAACAAAAAAATTATTACATTATTATAATAAAAAAATATACATTATATTATTATATATTTTATATTTATATTAAATATATAATAAAATTATAACAAAATTATAAATTACATAAGAGTTGTTCTGAATTTTAAAATTGTTTTTGCAAATTTCCTTGCTAGTAAATTAATAGTAAAAATGTAATGAAAATCAATATTTAAGTGACATTTATAGCGGCTCGTGCCTACGCACAGGCATTATGGCCTATGTAGGTACTTTTCCATTACAAGAATTTTATATTTTAGTTAGTAGAATATGTTTAGTTACGTTATAATACTATGCAATGAATGTAAAATGTGTTGTGTATTGGAAATATTTGAATTTGACTATTATTTATGTTATTATTATTACAGTATATGTGTTGTTATTATAATTTTTTTTATTAAAATGTAACATTTTGACAAATCTAAAAATTTTAACTACATCTGAAAACCGGATATTTGTGAAATTTTACCAAACAAAGGTTTAAACCTAAATTGAAATTTTAATTAAAATTATATTCAATTTTTAACGGGTTTCTAAGATTAGAGAAAAATGTTATTTTAGTGAATATGCTAAGTCCCTATTTTGGTGACGTCGGTCTGTATGACCTTAGATTACTGAATCTTTGTTAAATAGCTAAACGTGTAAACCAACAAGAAAGGTTTTCTAAAACTAATTCTACGATTTTGGATATTCTTTTTAAGATTCGAATACATTATATCCATTTTTATGGCCAAATGATCCGTTTTAAAACTTAAGTTGAAATAGAGAGCTATCACTGTGACTACCAACCATGGTCTATGTTCTATTGACAGAGCGTTTCAAAATTAAGCCAATGTTCTGCAGAGAAGCGCAGGTTGACGTAGTTGTGACGGTGGCCGCTACTTGCCGCCACCGTCGAGGCCAGTCTTCATCACTGGCACAATAAAAATATCCTTTTAAATACAAATCTATGCAATACGTTGAAAGTGAACCTGTGAGTGGATATAAAATTGCAAGGAAAAACTTGTAATCAGCATTTATTCACATTTATTTATTTATATAAAAGTTAGAACAGAAAATAGAAAAAGGTTCTCCTCCACTTTGCTGCATACTAAAAAATACTTATTGATGCACTAAAGTTTTCACTTTGCCCTTATTTTCCATAAGCATATATGCTTTATTTGAAGAGCCTTGCCCAACTTCGGTAAGTATGGCAAGGCTCAAAAGATCTAAAAGTATAGCCATAGATGAAATATAATGGTATAGCGTTCCAGTTCCAGATATTTAGTAACGTCTTGGTCCTTATTAGTTCCGGTGTCCTGGTCCTGGTCATTGTCAAATCGAGGAAAAAATAAATTGTAGATAAAATATTAAACAATTTGTTTAACGTACTGGATTAAATACCATTCAAAATCATGACCGTTTCATCTTGATGGTTAGATCAATAAATTTTTCAGACGATAATTAAATCAAGAATGCAAATGAAATGTGACTTTCAGCATCGGCTGGTCTAGTGTTTGAATAAAATTTTTATTTGTCAGGAACACCGGCGATTGCAGAAAAAATGTTTTCACTGATGAACAATGCTTTTGGAGAAGACAGAATTTTTAATGCGGTAGGCGACTGCCAAATTATTGATTACGTGTACTTTTGGCTTACTGTATCTCGTCTACTTATAAAAAAAGAGATAAGGGGCCGTCCATAAATTACGTCATCTGAAAATAGGGGGGGGAGGGTCGAGATTGAAAATGATGGTAGGGTGATGTGCAAGGGGGGGGGGGGGTAGGATTTGATATGACGTCATTGAAAAAATTATGTTTCATATCAAATTTTAACATCTAATAAATTACATTTGACTATATTTAGGAGTTGTTTTATAGTTTATTTAAGTTTATTTTCCCATTAAGAAAGTCATTTTGGCTTTATATCTGAAGGTAAATTCGGATTTAATTGGTCAATCGCTTCAGTTTATCAGGTAGCGTTTATCGTCAGATCAAGGTAAGTGGGCCTAGAAAAAGCATTATTTTTACTTGAAACAGAGGTTTGTTAAAAATGACGTCATTTTTCTGTGACGGGGGGACCAGACAAATTATGATGGTAGGATGATTTTAGGGGGGAGCGTTCGAAAACGGCCAAAAAGCGATGACGTAATTTATGGACGGCCCCTTAGCAATTTTAAAGGAAATCGTTCATAGGCGTTAGGGCGATTGGGGGTGATATTTTCCATTACATAGAGAAATTACAACCCATAAGATCAATAATAACCCTAACTGGGAGGCTAAAATTTCACCCATACATTAGGCAATTTACCGAGGGGAAAACGGAATCCCTTCTTTAACTATTGGTGATGACAGAGCCTGGACAGCGCAGAACAGCTTAGTCATTATTATCATCGATGGCTCGTGTATTTTCTCTCCAGTGGCTATAACAAGTGGCATGTAATGCATCAATGTTTACTGGTCTTCCTCTTGTAGATTACGTGCCTACTTTCTACTTAGTCTATACGGCTGGTTTTCCTTGTCACAAAACTAACACCTGATTTGCAAACAAACAGTTTACTATATTTAATACACAGTTTAGTTTACCGTTTGAGTGTGATTTTTATCCTTTAGTATGGCTAAAGGACTCTCATTACAACTTTCATAGATACAATGTCACTCATAGCATCTGTGTATATTTAAAAGAGTACGGTAAAAACACCTTTGGACAGTTCGTCTGAGATTCTATTGGGCCGATTTACCTGTGGGTTTTACCAAAACCAACCTTTTCGGTCCTATATTAGCAGGTTTTATTTGTGTATTTAATATATTTACGTTAAACTGGTGAAAATTTTAAAATAAACTTTTCTTATGGAGATTTAACATGGGAGAAAAGACAACTTTTTCAATCTTTTGTACAGTTTGTCTATACCACTAGACCGATTTGCATATAGTTTGTACCAAATAATAGTTAAACTTTTCTTTATTAGCAGGTTTTATTTAGTTAAACGTTATCTTAGTTTCTTAAATTACAAAAATCGACATTTTGAAACCTTTGCAATTAATTTATTTTACAGGCTTTCAATCAGCTGATTGTATTAGACACGAGGTATTTTGTCTAAAAATGTATAAGAAGAATGTGGTTTATTATGGGGCAGTAACTAAAATGTATATAATTATAATAAATTATTCTTTAAATGAAAAAAAGTAATCGTTAGTTATATAAACTGTACAATTTTATAGTTTTGGATAAAAAATAAATAAATAAATTTTAATTTTTAAATTATTTAGTACTAAACTTTAAATTACTTAATCCCGTAAATCACATGATCAGTTAAGATGAAATAGCAATTTAAAAAAAGTACATATACACGTTTTTCATCATCTGCCAATCGCTCCACTCGATCACCACAGATGGAGCTGTTTCCGTCGAGTTTCGACGGGCAACGACTCGTCTTAGTTTATTTATTAAACGAAAAAATATATATATAATATATCGTTAATTTATTATATATTTTAAATTAAAAACGCAAAGTTTATACGAAAGTTAAATATTTTCGATCTATGCATTAGAGACAGCTTTTTAAAAATAAATCTCTCCGTAAACTATTAGGAGGACCTTACCAGACAATGAGGATTTAGAGGACCACGCAGGCCACTCAGCGCTATCTCAGAAGTGGTAGATTGTGTCCCATGGTCCTGCTGGTCATGCTGGACGTGAGACGTGAATAAAGCTCACAGTTTCAACTCGGCACGACGCGACGGGGCGATATCCTGGTCGTACTTCAGGTTATCATTCGACACATCCTTGAAATTATGAGCTACTCTATGAGGCCAAAATGGGTACTTGTTCATTATACATAAGCCCCTATTGAATTGAAGGTTATTTTGCAGAAATTTAAAGAATGCTATTTATTGAAGATTGTGTGAAAAAAACATTTGCAAGTTTTACGGTTTTGAGTTCTGGTTGCTGAAAGCCAGCCATGTCATTTATGATCGCGGCCTACGTGTAGCTGGTGGCGTAGGCCCTAATTACAAACCCTATATGAGTTCAGACAGCGTCTGAATCGAGTGCGGGATTGTAGGGGCTCGAGCGGCGTCGCTCCCCCAACAAGGCCTACTACAAACTCTCCTGTAGGCCTATACAAGTTCAGCCAGAACAGAACGTGGTAACGCTGGGGCTGCCCATGTCCAAAATGAATGTAGGGGCGATTGTGTTTTATTTACGATCAAAGTGAACCATTAAATATTTTTTCTCAAAATTCATACAGTTTTTTAACTAGTAACTAGTAGTAGTTTTTTAACTAGTTTTTAAAGATTTGTGAACCAACTTGTTAATGCAAAATATAATTAATAATATAAACCGAACATGTTTACTGTCGGTTATCCGGTGTATTAATTTCTATTAATCTGAGTAACAATTTGTCGGTAATTTTTTGCGGCCATACAAATTCAAAATAAGAGCAAAACTACTCTCTTGTGTTTTTAAAGGCCCTAAGATTATTGAAAGCATCAGCTAAAACTACAAAGTGGTTGTGATTGAACATTAGATCATTAATACAATTCAACCCATCTTTAAGGTGTGGGTCGTTTTTAAGTTTTACTGCAGACATTAACCAAATCTTAAACCAATCGAAGCATCACCCTTCGATCTCTTTTTTGTTCTTGATTTTATTTCGCAGTTAACTTGATTTTTTATAAATATCTGTAATTTTCCAATGTTGGTCCTTTTTTATGTCTATACATTTTGTATTTGATCTTGTCTCTTTGTTTTATTTAGGGAAGATGCCCACAAAATTAGAACATTTAAATGTGAAGGGTTCTCACAATACAATTTAGCCCTGAAGATTTTAACTTGACAACTAAACTCACATTCGGTGACTTATTGTCAATAAACACGGTGTGCAAGAAACCACGTAACTATTTCTCATTATTCATACCCACTACGAAAAAATATATAATATAAAGGAACGAATATCATAACCTTACAAGACAACTAGTATCTGGGGGCCGAGCATATTGTCGTTAAACTTAAACATTTCTTAATAGTAATATCAGTAATATAATATCATAGAGACGTTACGCTAAAATGCCAAATGTAAAAAGGCTTGTTTTTTGTTCAAGAGGAGCTAGTTCGCTTTTATCACTCGCCTCTTAGAATGTTTTGATGTAGGAGTACTTGTGCTGGAGTATTTGTGGATTCTTATTATTTAGTTAACAGCTTATTTCATAATTATTGTTACTAATTTAATTCTTTTGTTTTTAATTTTCAATTTCAATTGTACAAATTGATTAGTTGTTTTACACTATTAAATAACTGTTATTTATCTAAACATTCAAAATCAGCAGTATAAAGTACGATTTAAAAAACGATTAATTATTTTTATCGCTATTTTAAAAATTCCATTTGGATGTCCTTGAAACATATTTTTAAAGTAATCAGCGTATCCTTTGGTTTACATAT
Source organism: Neoaliturus tenellus (assembly GCA_030545055.2). NCBI lineage: Eukaryota > Metazoa > Arthropoda > Insecta > Hemiptera > Cicadellidae > Neoaliturus > Neoaliturus tenellus. The sequence continues at coordinate 28,892,992 of CM061535.1, forward strand.
CAAGAATCGTTCGGAAAGTTAATATAATTAACTGGCTGCAATGCAAAACCACGTGTTTATACTGGAACACGTGGTCTGCTAACCCGTCTCTAAATTGCCAACCAACCGACTGTCCATTCAGGATCCAGCTAGGGGTTTCCATGCCCGGAGCACGTACTTAGCTCCAGGCTGCCTAGAACACGAAGGAAGGGAAATTGTCATAGTGAACAGCCAAAAGACTTACCACATGTTATGACAACTTTGTTTGCTGTACCATTCGGTCAACAACACTTTACAAAAGTTTTTCCATACCAAACGAGCCATCACAAACAACTATATAAATCAGGCATCTACAAAATCAACTGCGACGACTGTCCAAAATATTACATCGGTCAAACTGGAATATCCTTCAAGCAATGAAATGAAATGAAATGAAATGAATGAAATGAAATGAAAAAAAAAATCATTCAAAAATTCATGATTTTTGACAAAGACTCAAGGCCTAAGAGACTTCACCATCAACAATCCTCGTACGCAGAACATTTAGAATCATTTAGAATTTAGGTCTGATGATGCTAGCCTTGCTAGCAAAAGGCCTCACAACGAATTAAAATTTCAAAAATATTGGTAACTGTGTTTTAATTTTAAATTTATATAATATTAACCAATATTGAAGCTCTTGATAAAAAAAATTTAGAATCAGAAGCCCATAGCTATACATCAATCGAAAAGAACATGGAAATAATTGAGGTTATACCAAAAAGCCTTAAGCTTGATGTAACAGAAGAATTCACCATCTACAAAGCAAAAAGACCGATCCCAACAACATCCTCAACGATCAAACTTCTTTTAAATCAAATATTATTTTTTATACATACATATAGACGAACAAAAATTCAAAGAAGCTTAAAGTGAAAATAAGAAGATCATCAACATAGATGATCTTCAAAAAAATAATAATAATAGGACGAAGAAGACAACAACTTCAATGAATCAGTATTATCTAGTGTGCGACCGTAGCGGTAGGTGGTATGAATCTTCCTCGGAAGCAGTGGACTATACTCAATCTTTTCCGCAATGGAGTGGGGAGATGTAATTATTGGAAGTACAAATGGGGAATGACACAAGACCAGTCATGCGACTGCGGAGCAGAGTATCAAACTATGGAACACATAGTCGAAGAGTGCCCACTGAGTACCTTCCCCGAAGGATTGGCCGGTCTGCATGGCTCAAGTGAAGCTGGGCTGCAATGGCTTAGCGACCTTGATTTAGCTCTATAAAGAGAGATCTAATTTTTATTTTGGTGTTTAGATGTTTACTTATACTGACTCAGGTGCTCTGCACCGCAGAATTTATTTTATTATTCTTTAAACCATGGTGGCTGGCTAAATGAGCCATACAATATATATATATCTAGTGTGTGATAAGAGTGAGGTGCTGACCAGCCCAGGTACAATTTTAATCAGTTTTATTCAGTTTTATTAATTTTATCACTATGACAACTTTTAGTTTTAGTGACTGGGACAACTGTTTATTGAATCATTTGACAAACCACAATGTAATAATACATTGGAATATGTGGTAGTTGCATACTATGGACCTGATGAAGTTCTATATAAGGGACGAAACTTGTCGTCTTTTGACAACCAATGATTGGACAATCTAATTTTATTTAATTATTCATATATTCCAAACCAGAGTCACAATGAATACTATAAAATGAATTTATTTAACAAAATGTTTCTATTCACCCCAAATAGCCTGTTGAATAAGAACATTCAATTTAATACAAGCATTAACAGAATCATTAAAAATATACTACAAGCTGTTAGTAATACAGTAGCCATAAAATAATGTTATAGAGTGTTTATTATACACCTCGTTTATTTTCTCCGGATTTTCACCAGACAAATTCAATGTTTTTTTTTTTTTAGAGCCTATACGTATACAGTACGGTATGTATCTGAGGAAGAAAAAAACAGTTACAAAGTAAGGGTCGTAATATATACTTTTAATTTTAGTTTAGGAAATAAATAAACAATTTGACATTTGAGGAAAGAATTTACAGGGAGGAAATATACAGGGAAAGCAGAATGCTACTCTTAGAAAAGTACACCCATGCAAAAACTTGTTGCCATTTTTATGTCACAAGGGTTGGAGCTAAGTGGCATTGATTTTAACTCCCGGCCGGAAAGTACCCCCAGTTTTATAAATACCGGTACATCATTATCTCATTCGATTGCTTCAAAACTGACATTATGGCAAACCAAACATTAACCTGAAAACCATCCCGGATGTCTACCAGAAAACTACCTCCGTATTTCTACAATCAGAAAACTAACATAGGAATTCTACAGAAAAGTACCCCCAAAGTTCCAGACCGGGAAAACTGCTCCCAACTAAGCTACCCCCAATGAACTAGACCCGGAATCAAACTCCAAGAAAACTAACCCTTCGTATAAAAGGCCTAGTAACTGGAATTTTTTATAAATTTTTTTATAAAAATTTAAATTTTTCTTCTATATGTCCGAATTTCTTTGTCTGACTTGTTTGTTGTCCGACTTGATAGATTTCCCTGTAAAATTTTGGCTACATTAAAAGCGTACTCTTCTTTATACAAAATTCGTGAAGCCGTTTATTGTCAATACAATTCCTACCTTACTTCTGGACCAAATTTAATGTTTGAGATGTCAAAAAAATTCATACAAAAACACGTTCGTAAAAATGTACATTATTACGTAATTTTCTAGTAAGGTACTTTTGAGATTTGAGATATTTCTACTATGAATTGCCATTCGTTTAATTTAGTTTTTTTATCACAAACATTATGGTTGTTCATCATTTGTGCAGACTGTTGGCCTGCTGTAAAATATTTCGAAGGGTCGGCTAATCCCCTTGCATCATTTGCGCGCAGTGTCCCGTCCAGGTAGCCTCAGCCTGCCGACAACAATTCGCAAACAGTCGTCCTCCCACACATACCACTGAATAGGCTATTGGCATTGAAATAATCACCATTAAAAATATTACAAGTAACATCATAATATGGTACATTATCAAACCAAATTCATTCACGTTCTACAGTAGACCATTATTGGGAGCTCAGCAATGAAAGTAGTGTTGTAATAGAAATTACGAAATTCGCACATCAGCCGGTTGTCCCATTACCTCAAAAACCTCATGTAACATCAAAAAAGTGTGATCATATTACATGAGTGAGAACGACACGCGATGATGAGGTCAAGCAACACCTGTGTGGCTACGTTTTGAATGGGTGATCGTCCATAGTCTATTAATTTTCTATGTGTTTACTATAGTAGGCCTAATTTACCAAATTTAAGTTGATCGTTCATAAAGTAGCAATGCACCGATTTTATTCAGTCTTTAAGAGTCATCTCACCCCTTGGCCAGCATCCCATTGTTGCGCAGTCGGCAATGTTAATCATACGGCTTTTATGCTAAAACATGGTCTTGCATTCCCCTGTTTCGGACGCCGTTTTTCAACCGATTTTCTTGAAACTTGGTAAGTGTTTAGTTGAACAGTTATATTAGGTTTCTCATACCTCAAAATTTTGAAAATTTAACAAATATTACTCTCTGTGACATGGCAAAGTTAGGTCTACTCGATTTTCCTTAGTAATATTTCAAAATTTCGAGGTATGAGAAACCTTATATAACTATTCAACTAAACACTTACCAAGTTTCAAGAAAGTCGGTTGAAAAACGGCGCCCGAAACAGGGGAATACAATACCATGTTTTAGCATAAAAGCCATATGATTAACATTGCCGACTGCGCAACAATGGGCTACTGGACCAGGGGTGAAGATGACTCTTAAGCCAATATTGAGATATTTAGAACACTCTCTTCGCTTGTCTTCTAACTTACGTCTCACTCGTGGCTTAACCATCGAAGTATATAATAAACTGGAACGCGCTCTCAGGTGCCTTACCCGGCACCGAATCGGTCCGGCCGCCATCTTTGAAGTTGGCGGTAACCAGCACCGATGACGATGCAGCGTTTCACTTAAATCAATGTTTAGAACATTAAACGCAACGCAATGTATTTTAAATTTATATGACGTTTTACAGCTTTAAATGTCAAACAGATCAGTAATGGTTTCAGCTAAAAAATATATTTTAAGTTATAATAATATATTTTTAAAGATTTAATTTTTTCAATTTGATTTAATTTGATAACGTAGTAAAAAAAGTAGTAAGCGAGGAATTTTTTTATTATTTGGCCAGGCAAAAACTTCCAGCGAATGAAATGTAGAGGACATTCTGAATTTTATTTTGCATTAAAAATATCTTCTGTAGGGCAATCCGTTTTTTTACAATCATTTTGTTAGTGAGCGTTTCTACGAATAGGCGAAAGCGTCGGGCGTCCGAGATAACGCTGCCGATGATATGGCCTCATTGATACACTTCCAGCGAGGAGTGAATCGTTTAGTTTTTTGTTTTGTTTTTTTTACTAATTGTTACAAAGATATGACTATTGATATATCATTTGGTGAAGTAATATGTGATGTGCTCCAGGAAAAGGGACCTTATGATACACGACCAAAATTTTCAGTACAGCCGTTTTTGTGGAATAAGGTCAAAAATATCAATTTTTAGGTTTTTATTTAAATTAGTAGTAAATATATTTCTCTACATAGAAAATCTATTTTTAATTAAGTTATTAAGTTGTAAAAGAATTATATATCGGTTTTCCTGGATCCTTGCCACAGAAAAAGGAAACGATATACGTATTAAACGTACGTGAAATACGTATACGTTTCCTTTTTCTGTGATCCTTGCACGATAAACAAAAGGGACCTTAACTTACTCCATTTAAATAGCATTGAAGTAAGTTAAGGTCACTTTTACATTCCATACATTGTTGTAGTATTTAATTGGGGGAATTATTATACCTTTAAGTAACAATGTAATATTTCTCCATAGATTAAGCATACATATGCTTAGTCTATGATTTTACTATGTTTGGAGGGGGATTTTTATATTTTTTTACTGCATATCACTGGCTGAAAGTCTGCTGTTGTTATTGACTGCATTGTTTACATGATTGAATGCTAAAGATAAACAATGACATGTAAAATTAAATTGAGGGGCCTGCAGTTACTTTTACCATTTCTAGTGACAAAGGAATTATTGAAGATCACCCAACAGAAATTGTTGCTGGGGGCTCTCCTGGAAACCAAAAAATTGCCTATTTCAGAAAATTAAGCCTTACTGTGAAGAAGTCCACAAAACTTACTATGCCCAGATCTAGGCCCAGAACCCATTGCAAATAGGTCTTCTAATGAAGAAATATTACCAAAGTTTGAAGAGGAAGAAGAAATGTTATTGACTCCAAAGCCTAGAAAGAGAGCGCGGAAGCAACAAACCACCAAACCGAAAGCGGCCCATGAACCCCCGTAACTTCGAAGGAGAAGAAGAAGGAAAATGTTTTACCTCATGTACATATTTTTTATCACTCAGCATACAAATATCACCATAACTGTTTAAACTATAATAATACAGCACATTGTTATGTAGAAAATGTGAAGTTGAAAATTATTACCTAATTTTCTTCCAAAATATTTGAATTTTTTCACTAAGCTTAGTCATTTATTTGTTATAAAATGAAAGAAAATGTTTCAATAACATGTGTTCTTCTATTTCTTTTATTGCCCAGAAAATTTGCAACATTTTGATACCAAATAGGTAGAAATTTAGTAATAAATCATGCATGTTTCATTAGGTTAAACTTTGTTTAACTTTAAACGTGATTTACCGAAAACTAACATTTTAAAAAACGACATTTCAAACTTCCATAACTTTGTCAAATATTAAGATTAAGATTAAGAATTTTTTCAAAACTACCATTGGATTCAGCAAGAAAAATACTACAAGAAAATGTGAATAACTCAAAAAGTGTCTCATGTATCATAAGGTCCCTTTTCCTGGAGCACATCACATATGATTTTTTTATCAATTTACATACAGTACCTATCTATTGTTTATGATACAATTTTATACAATTGAAATAATTGTATTACTATAAACTACACAAATTTTATTTAGCCCATTTTTACACTTTGTTTTAACTAGTTTTCATAAGGTATCCTATTAACTGATAGACCTTCGTACTGTCAATTTGAGTGAACATAAGTTAGATCGCAGATACGCATAGTTCCTTTTTTAATATATATAAAAAATTTTTAATATAAATCTTTCTATATAAAAAATTTGTACTGTACGGCACAATAGTGTCAGTTTAAAATTTGGTTGAACATTCTTTATTAGTTTTAGCTTTCTTCTTTTGTTGAATTACATTGAATTGACAGTATAATTTTTATAAATGATAATAAAGGGCGTCATTATCAGTAAATTATTAAATGAAAAATTTATATCCATTTTGCAGTCTTTAAAAGGTTAACGTATGTCATATTTACTGTTCAATTGAATTGTATACTGTTAATCTAGAGATTGAATGGATTTTTACTATGAAATCTTATATTTATTTAGTTAGATAGATACAGAATGAGCGGTCTCAAAACTATTTAAAAACCAATTAAAGTTGCCGTAAACAATAATTTTTGCTAAGGTCAATTGAAGCTTATCTTTAGCCCCTAAGCTTAGCATGGGTTAAACTTTCATACCATGTATCTCCGAAACCATTTGGTAACATAAAAATTTTAAACACTAAAAAATGTCTTAAATTACACATAAAGAACATTTCTTTATAATGACATGAAATTCCAGATTTATTTGTCCACCATATTGGAAAATAAGTTTATTTATGCGTAATAGATAACTATTACAAGCGAAATGTTTTTTAAACGTAATTTTAAGTATTTTTTTCTTTAGCGCTATTTTACTGAATGGTTTCTTAGATTTAGACAGTGAAGGTTTTTCCCATGTTAATCTTATAATTGCCCCTAGCTCCCTAATTGTTAGATTCAGAAAAAAACGACGAATAAAAATTTCTTAAAACTATTTACACAATTCAAAATTAACCTACAGTTACAGTGGGGGGGGCTCATTACGCTTTAAAAATTTTAATTTGGCCGCTGTATTGGAAAAATAAAGTATAAAATAACAATTTACAACTACCGTAATAAATTAAATAAAAAATAAATATTAGTTGCTAATAAACATGTTTCAATTATTCTTAGGGGTTTCGTATAAAACAGGTAGCACCACGGCCATCTCTAGTACAAGGCCATGGCGAGCGAGAAGTGGCAACGTTGCACAGGGAGTATTCGGCGCTCTGCCAGTAGCATTACAGTAAATGGAGGAAGTCTTGCGCCGTTAACTTTAAATGCCTATATTGTAATTTTGTATTGAAAAGTATAGCTTTAGCCTCTATGGTAATTTAGAGGAAGAGCCAAACTTTCTATAATTAGCAGCCATAACCCGCTAAAAGCGGTATTTTCATTTATAGATGAAATTATATCAGACTTGATGATGCGCGCACGGAGCGGATAAAGCCACGATGTATGATTACTGGGTGTTATGTGTGATACAAAAAACTCTTTTTATACAAAATTCCAAATTTAATACATAAGGAATAAATTTTGTAATTTAGATTATTGATTATTTAGATTATTTTACTAACCAGAAAATAAACGTAAAAAGGAAGCATTAAAAATTTAGCGTGTGTGATTGATAGCAATCCATAGCCGAAATGGTCATCATCTTTTACATATTGAAATAACCTAAACATTATTATTTTTATAATCTTCATGAAATTTAATTCTCAGTACATGAGTGAATAAAAATTACAAACATCTAATTTAATTAGATTAACTATATAATGTAATGTTTTAAACTAAAACTTTTTATAAGATTCTTTTAAATTTAAAACATGCAATAAATTTAAATCTGAATTTATTTCTGATCATTAACTTACAAAATAAATTTTGCTTGTTTTCCATTCAAAACATAGTAATGAACGTACGATTTATACCAATTACTAAGCATACTTTAGATCAAAGAATAAATAACAGAAGTTTCGTAACAACATAAGAACCTGGGGGTCCGTGAGGTTGTATCTCCGTCATGTTAATTTCACTAACTTTGTGTACCTTTTTCTCAGGATCCATAAAAGATATCAGAAAGAAATTTTTACCCTGTATTGATCATACTATTATGCAAATATTTATAAAATTTGGTTGATTTGTGTTTAAAATTATAAACACAGTAAAAAATTATGTAAATATATTAAAAATTTCAAAAAATATAATGTAGTAATGAGGTTAATTATATTGTTTTGGTTTTTATCTTTATGAAATGTTATAAATATGTGTAAATAGGTGATTTGAAAGTGTGGTAAAAATTTCAGGATCCTACCTTTAACCGTTTTTGAGAAAAAGGTACATACGTGTTAAAAAAAACTAACTTTCGGAAAATCGCGATTATTTCCATACACTGCGCGCGGAACCTCACTTAAAGTGCTGAAAATCCCCTGAACATACGACTATAAAATATTAAATAAATACTGTTTGCTTTGACCTATTTTTATGAAAATAAGCAGTTAGTAAGTTGAATAAACATTGTATTTCTATTGCAAATTGTCATTCAATTAAAACATGATATATTGTTTACGTCATAATTGACCCACCAAGTAAGGATATTTACAAATCTTTCATACTAAAGTGCAGTAATGGGAAATAAGTACCTGTAAGTTCCATTGACAACGAAAGCGCGAGTGAAAAGAACGTTACTACGGGTAGACACCGTTGCGGCGTTGCCAGTTCGAAGTACATGGCCTTGTACTAGAGATGGCCGTGGTAGCACCCTTTAATCATTATGAACAATGCGAAGACTGTTAATTTTAATTTTGATTTATTAAAGAACACTTAAGTAACAAGTATAATACTATTTTTTGGTTGGCGGCGGTGTTCATAACAGGACACTCACGTGTTAATATTATTCTGATGCACATCTTTACTCAACCACATGTTTATTTTTCGTAGAAAAATACGATTAAATAATTTATATCTCACATCCAATAGTAACCCTAACACCACTGACCTTTTATGCATCTTAAGAGTCAATGCTAAAACCAACTTTTGAGAACAATTAAAATTATAAGCATTTTGTCTTGTTTATTAATTTTCAGTAATAATGTAAATGGAACAATATAAAAACCATTAAGTTTATGTTAGTAAAACAATAATAAACTAATTAATAAACTGCAACATCAATATACTTAATTAATTGAGGTTCTGAACGACAAACAGCGCGAAACGCTATGCTGGTGCAGTGCGGCGCTGCTGTTTCTTGCCAACTTCAAAGATGGCGGCCCGGCCGGCCGGCGGACCGTTTGCTCGACAAGCAGCGCGCGTTCCAGTTTATTATATACTTCAATGGGCTTAACGACCTTCGTAATACAATCGTTGCATAAACTACAAAATGTAAATGGTAAGAGTTCTTGTTTACTAATTACTAAAGTCCACTCCACAACCTTACGTTTGACATATCAATCATGAAGATCGGTTCAGTTGTTACTGAGAACTTATAGGGTTACAACCCCATATTTATAGCATAGAGGATGTAGCAATCAATTGAAAAAGGTAGCAAAACATTTTATAAAATTAAGTAGAAGAATAATTAGTTGAGACAATAATGCCACATTAACGGTTCAGTAACGAGTTTGATTTGTGGGGGTAATTTTCCAGGTTCCATCCATTGGGGGTTGTTTTGCTTAGAGTAGATTCTCGTCTGTACTTTTCCTGGTTACACAAATGAGGGATACAATGGAATTGCATATGAGTGCAATATTACAATTTATACATATGAGTGATTTAAATACATGTAAATTATTGAAATTATAACATAATAAGTTGTCCGCTAAAGTTCACTGCCGGAAAATCACCCCATTAGTGATGGGACGTCAAAATGACGTAGCGTTTTTAATTAAGGAGGAACTTTTGTGGATATTAAACTACTGTGCCCTAATATACATATCCATCCTAAATCCTAGTAAATTGTTAGGTAAGGTGATAATTTTTCGAGTGTAGGGTGTTTTTCAGGATCGGGTATTTTAGTTTAAGTCCTTTTTAACACCAAGTGCTTATTTAAAAAAAAAAAAAAAAAAAAACCAACAACAACAACAACATAGGTAGTTTACTCTGTCTGTACAGTCTAAGCAGTGTCTAAGTCATCACTGAGTACTGATTATGGGGTTTTACTGATATAAATATTTATTTATAAATGGGGGGTTGATCCCCCTAGCACCCCTGGATATGTATTGCATTGTATTCGGTATATTTGTACAGATTCGAGTTATAAAACATTACTAATAAACTACCTGAAACTACATTTATAACAATGACCTTATGCAATGGCGGGAAGAGTAGGGGAAAGAAGGGTAATGGTGCGCACCTAAGGGAAAAAAATTCTTCCCAGAAAATATGCAGGCAAAAATTACCAATACATGTGTCAAACTCTTTGGTATTTAATGTAGTTTCTTATAAAAAATTATCATTATCATATATATTAACATTGATTAAATATACACCATTATATAAGAATATGCACTTGCGCACGATTTCCCTACCCATCGGGTAATTGTGCGCATGGGGGTGGGTAATGGTGCGCAGGGACCTATGGGTTTAAATAATTAGAATAAACGTGTTTCATTAATATAAATTCAATATCAACATAACATATGGAATGTCTTAAAGCTAAACAATACTTTCTTTGAGCTTTACAATACACTTAACAAAAGTTTTGATTAAAATTACAAAACTGTTCAAGGGTTAATGCAAAATTAACACACGTAGGCTAATTTTCTGCTTTGTCTGCACCTGAGCTGTCTGCATGACTCCAGGACGAACAGTTTATGAGCATCTGTAAACAAGAATGTGAAAAGGGGAAGTAATTTTTTTTTCTTACCTATAACTACATGGTGCCCACTGCCGCGCACCATTACCCGATATTGCATTCGAAAGTATTTTATTTTCTCACTATCTTAAGAAGGGATGAAACCATAAATTAATTGGTTCAAACGATAAAGCAAAGACTACCATTAATTGTAATACTAAATAAGTATTGAGTTATCTAAAGATCTGCCCTAACCTTACTATTTTCTGAGGCGCAAAAATAACATGACACACATGACTTTTAGATTTTGGCCTCTCATAACCTCAAAAATTTCAGTATCGAAAACCACGAGGTCGGGTATTAGTTGTTGAGTCCCCCGCTAGGCTGCAGCCCATACAGGTGCTTTTTAACTTATTTCATTCATAAGAAACTACGATGCGCACCTTTACCCGCCGCGCACGATTACCCTACTCTCCCCTACGGGTAGATTACGTTCAAATATTTCATAATTGCTCCAAGAGTTTACCTGATTACGCAGTTTGGAGTAATAATGTTTGAAGTTTAATCGCTCCATAGCCTGACAGAATCAAGATTTGCGTAAGAGCAGTCACGGATTTGGCGAAGCGTGCCCTCTTCCTCACGAATACAACAGTTGTTGGTTGTCGCCACTTAACTCACTTAAGAAATTAATTGAAATCGGTTTTATATATTTCTTCATTACTAACTGCTTCATGGTCTGTAATTTACATAATTTATTGCATTTAAACAGCATTAGGTTATTTTGTCGATTAGAGTTTAGTAGCAACGAATGATTGCGCAAAAAAGGATTTTTATAAAAATTTAAACACAAACATTCTTTCTCTATACAATTTAATCCATAGTTCCCAAAAGTTGGAGATCACACCCAATTTTCGGACTTAATATATAGATTAAAATATTTTATTTTGTGATGATATTTTTTATTTTAAAATTGTTAAATGCATTTATATTATTATGTGTATATTAAAACACACATAAGTTGTATTGTATTTGTATTGTACATAAGTTGGTAATTAGTTGGTGTATATAAGTTGTATTTGTATTGTATAACGTTGTACTTACTCGATTTTGAGTAACCTCACTATGACACTAGTATTAATCAAATTTTCAATGGACATGATTATTTAAGTAAATTCCCTGAGGAAATTTTATATTTGCTTAGGTTATGGTTATATACGCATTAGTATATCTCTATCTCATAAATATTAGTCCTTTTTATAAAAACCTTTAAATGGTTTTGAATATTCAATGCATTCTTTTGATCCTTGGGATAAAGCCACTCTGAGATTATGAAACGTAACCTAATCTAGTCTATAAAGAGGCAAATTCTACAAAAAATAATAGATTAATTGTTTTTTACAGTTTAAGACTATTTATAAAACTTTTTACATATTTCCATTCTGACGTTTTTCAGTTTTGTTTACCTTCAACCACGAAAAGCAAAGAATTAGAAGAAGTGTTAGTGGGAAAGCATAAATAATGATTACCTCTGTTGTCATCTGGAGCGGAGATGTCCTGAAGGTTGCCGCCGGGGTTGAAGAACGGCGCCTGCAGAGTACCGGGCTCGACGGGGTCCCGGAACACCAGTCTGGGGCTGCGGGGAACGATGGAGTCCGAGAACTGGTTGAACAGAGGTCTTCCGGGTCTGAACCCTCCGGGACCGCTGGAGGGGAAGTCGACCGCGGGGAACCTAACGTACCTGCGGTGCTTGTTGCTGCCGGGGTAGGCACCGTAGGCACCCCTGTAACGCGGGAAAGGCACCACATCGTCATCGTAATCGTACACCCCTCGTATAGGCGAACGCTTCGGTCTCTTCACGCGTCTCTTCAACACCAACGGACTGATGGTCACGATAGTAGTCTTATTATCGGATTTTCTTTTCTCTATCCTCACCCCGTAATTCCCATCGATGTTTTTATCCACCACTGTCGGGGTGGCGTTCACCGATGTGTTACCGATACTGACAGTCTCGGACAACAACTTTTTCTTGGCGCGCCCCAACTTCTTCCTGAGGACGGCGTTGGTATGCTGGGGCGGCGGTTCCTCGACCCCGTCCTCCTTGGTCAGCACTATAGTCCCAAGCTTATCCTTGGACACGGCGTCGTAGTCGGGGATGAGAGTGCCGTTCTCGCCTATGTCCACGGGGATCGTGTCCTCGATGTTCTCATCAAACTTGGACGGCTTGGCTTGCGAGTCGGTGTTGTTGGACGCGGTGTGTGCCGTGTGCGACGTGTTGGATGAGCGGCATCCTCGGCCCAGGCACGTGTTGGTGTCGCTGGAGGGCCGCCCTCGGCCGCCCAACACGGAGGGCGGGCACAGCAGGAGCACAGCGGCCGCCACCGCCGCCACCGCCACCACCCCAACGGTCGGTCCTGCGTCGTCACCTCTCCACCTGCACAAGCAAACACCCACAGTCAGCCAACTGCAAACATCAAGCGTCTTGGGACAGGGATGCCCATAAGGGCAATGGTTCCATTTTAATTACTACAGTGGTAAACATCGAGGAGTAAATCTCTGTTAAGAAGCGATACAAACCAACACTTAAAAGCAAGAAGAAGAAAAATTAGAAGAATTAGAATTTTATATTTTTTGCTTTCAAGTGTGAACACGTTGTCGAATACGATTGTTCTCATTGCATTTGAGATACATTTGTTTTGACCGTTAATGCATATAGGTTTACAAGGTTAGGATATATGGTTACATTATTCAGTATTAGTTGTAACGATGCTTCTTCATCGACTTATGTAAAAACTCTGTAACATGACGTAGGTTGAAGGCTTTATTTAGTGAACTTTTAAAAGTTATTCAGCAGACCTTTAGAGAGCATTTTGTTTTTTCCTATGCGTCTTAAACATGAGTTATTGCGTCGAATAAACCATTAGAACGAGTAGTTTCAAAGACTACACAATAGTAGTCAATGCAACAATTGGATTATGAGGTAATTAAAACACGAGTTTTCTGTATATGTCAGGAGTGGTTTAAGGCTGATACAATCGTTGCACACACTACTCTATTTACTAACAACTTCAATTTGGTAAATCACTGTAGTAAACATATAGAAATTTATAGGTTATGGTTTGGTCACCCATAAAAAACATCACCACACAGATGTCGCTTGACCTAATCGTCGTTCTCACTCACATATGATCAAACTATTTTGAGTTTGGACACATAATCAAACTAAAACTTATAATTAAAACTATTATAACACTACTTTCGTCAAATGCACAGCTCTCATTGGTCTAGAAACTCTACTAACAATCTACTATAAAATCTAACCTAACTTTGAACCCCTAACTTAATTTAATTAATCTGTGCGATTTGGTAACATTTGATAATATACGGTGTTATAAAGTTAAATGGAAAATTCGGTGTGAACAATTTACATGTTTTTGTCCATTTATGGCGCTGTAAAACCCAAAAACGCATTCGGTTAAACCTATTACGGTTTCAGAAGTTTTTAATAGTGGAGACCCTCTTCTAAAAAAGACCCAGCTTTTAGAACAAATAAACTTCGCTTGTTTTTCAGCCTCTGCTTCAATAAGCCATTTCACCATTGTAAATAACCAGAGTCCCGGTTGTATAAAAGTGATATCAAATCATTTTGTACAAGTCGCACGAAATGTTTTCAATCGGCTGGAGAATTATGTTGAATTTACCGTTTAGACAAAGCACTGAATCGAGGGTTGCTGAGAGGTAACAAAAAACTTCATGTATATGATTTTGTTGCAAATTTAATGGCTAAAGCTTCTCAATTGCCCTTGTATTGTGAAATATTGACCAACATAAGAATCATAAGATTGCTTGTCATAGGACTCATGTATTTTTCATCAAATTGAACTACAAACAAATTTTTCAATGCCTGTTCATCGCAGTGCTAAAGTAGATTTTTTTGCCTGGACGATCCGTAAAAAGAATTAGATGGTGTCAGGTTCACCATTTATTACATTGTTTTCTGTAATGTGTTGCATTACAGAAAACAAGTATAAAAATAATTCAAACTTAATAGCTGAATCTGAATACATCTGGATAAGCTGATTGTTTTTAAATAGTCAGAACGAGATTTTAAACTAATCTTAAAGGATGAACGAGTTAATTGTATTAACCTACATGTTGTAATTAACTTTATATTTTGTGAAGTACCTATGGCAACAAAAAGTCATAACTAGGTTAAAAAAAAGTCGCCTGTAGATTTTTGCTTGTACTGTAGGCCCCTCGTATGATCGTCAGTCCCGCCTTCGCCGATCCCCTGCTAGTATTGAAAAGATTGCCAGATTGTCATCTAGGTCATGTAATGAAATATACAATTCCAAAAACATTAAAAAATTTTGAATAGTTATTATAAATTTTGTTAAAACAGGAAAATAAGATAATTCTGATAATAATAAATTAAAATACACAAAACCCAATGGAAATAATCTATAATAGTTTTCAAATCATGTTTGGAGATAATAGAGAGGATAAAGTGACAAGGATTGTGGTATGGGTGAGATTGAAATGAAAAGTGGTTTATTGTATGTTTAAATGCATACAGTACATAAGAAAACGAGGAATTTTTTCTTTTTTCTTAACACAACAGATACTAAATAAAAAATCACACAAAGTATATTTGATTGCCATCTTCATAACAACAAACATAATCCACCAGGATCGTCTGTTTTTTTTTTTTTTTTTTTTTTTTTTTTTTTTAACAAACGCGTACAAAACTTTATTAAAATAGAGTATCCATCTTAAAATTCAATAAATAACTAAATAAATAGTGTTGCTCCAGGTTATTCCTGTTTACCATCTAATACCGAGTATTAAGTAATAAAATAACCTAACTTCGTTAGTTACAAATTTGAGAGACTGTTGATAAATGTATTAAACTTTTGAGAAGAAATATTTTTTTATTTAAAAGTTAATTTCGGTTGAGTGATGTTTTGGAGGTGGGTGAGAAAGAAGAGTGGTATCACCAATCCTACAACGGAATAATAGGAGGTTGCGTAAACGACGAAGAAATGAGAAGATGAGGAGGGATAAGGAGAAGGAAAAAAGGAGGAGTCGCATCCTCACATGCTCATGCGAGTCCTACTATCATGCACCGGCGAAAGTTTGGGAGAAGTGATAATAATTAATGATTACAGAGAAAGCTCTTCCGCGCCTCGCTTGTGCAACGGCATGATCGGTCTGTTGGTACGGACGCTCCTCGGATGCAGGGTCGCCGTGCACGGCCTTGCTCCCCGGCTCCCGGAACAACGGACTCCGGAGTGTCCGGACTGATCTCTACTCTTCTTCCGTTTTTGGGAACAATGGAATTAGAAAAAAAAAAACCCCTCGCAGCAGAAATGCATTCTGAGGAAAACTAAAATAGATTACATCGATTCATATTTTTTTCATGATTACTATGCAAATTAGAAAACTGGTGTTGCTGCCGTAGTGTTGTAAGCACATTTAGTTGGTCGACCTTCACTTAGTTAAAATAGGTGCTAAATTGAACAAAACATAATAAGCGAGATTTGTTGTTTTGTTGATGTAAAATAATTAAATTTGGATGGATTTACATTCAAAATAACAAATTGATTGTGAAAGTTTTTATTGTAGTGATTTAGTTGAACATAAAATGCTGAAAGCCCATTTAACATATAATAGAATCCCCATTTTTACCAATTTCCTGTTCCCGCATTCTTTTTATTATGGTTCGAAAACTCACGAGAATCGACCTAATCCTACTCCTAATTTAAATTTAAATCGGTCTAAAAATAATAATAAATAAAATAAAATTGATTGATTACGGAGACAAAGTGAATAAATAGATTTATATCAATTAAAAAAAACTGTGTTTTCTTCTTCTTCTTCTCCTTCTACTTTTTTTTTTTTTTTTTTTTTTTTTTTTTTTTTTGCTTCTGTTGGCCCCAAAAACGAAAAACTCCCAAGGTCTCGGACTGTGACTTTGCCACTTCCTGTTCCTGTAAAAGCATATTCTCTAAACGGGAAATTCTCTAAAACGCCAAAGATGTTTATGCATACATTTGAAAGACCCTCATTACACATGAGTCCCATGTTTGAGACCCTCATGAACTCATCCGAACCCTCCACATTCTTATTTATACAATGTTGAAGTTTTATAGAGCGATTCTTTTAGTCAAAATGTAGGATAACCATGGTTTGCCTACTAGACATTAGTTACTATTTTCATCATAAGTTTTTCTCGAACTCCTCTCATTTCGGTTAAAATTTTCATTTCTTCCTCGGACAATACTGTGTTCCTTAATTGTGACGAAATTCTCCGTTTTAGAAGTGAACGCCTTAAAGTGACATTATAGCCATCTTATCTTCCTTACATTGCTTGTCGTTTTAACTTCACCTTAAAACCATAAAGTTTTATTAGTCGCTTTCTCCACTTTCATGACTTCCTCACTATGACACGTGGGTCATCGCTGTAGACACAAGCTACAGATGCTTTGTTTATCACTTGTACCAGCCAAGTTTAAGAAAACAATTTTCATGGTCAATGAGTTGCCTGGATCACCATGGGGGAAGATTTGCATCAGTATCATACAGGTAACGATAACTCGGATTGGTGTAGTAAAATTAAGCCAAAATATTTCGGGGAAATGAAAAAAAATTGACAGTTAATTTTTGCTGAAATGTGGTCTATGTCATCAATTGACCTCTCTCAGAAAAGTCCCCTAAAATCCTCAGTGGGCAACATGCTAAAAAATTATGGTACGGATCACGTGGAGCCAGAAAGAAATCTTCAGTCGACCAATAGGTTTATGTATATAAAATTAAAGCTCTTAAGTAGTCGAATTTAATGCCGCAAACCCCATCTTAAAAGGTTGCCTGAGTCGAAAATGGCAGCCTGTCAAATTTTGGATGAAAATCAAATTTTAACCTAAACAATAAAAATGTAATAATATTCTAAATACTTGACCTTTTGAGGTGCGTTTTGGCAGCAAACGTTTGTTTTTACAATTACCTTTGAAAATGCGGATAGCTTAACATACACCTATCATATTACCCTTGAACCACCCAAGAGGAACGTCCTAAAGATTAAGTTCTAAAAAAAAAATACTTAGTCCATAGCCATGCTATACATACTTTCAATGTCTTAGTAATGTGAGTACATAGCCGAAAGCCAGACCTCAAAAGGTCAAATAGCCGGAAGTTATTATTTTACTAAAACTTTTGAAGGTCTGCCATTTATCTCCCGACCGTTATATTGAGGTCGAGGTTACAGCATTGTATTCGAAATTTTAAGACCTTTAATTCGATGTCTATAAACCCTCTCGAATCCACTTAAATGTAGTATGCTTAGTATAAAATTTTATTGTAACTCCTTATGGGCCAACCCCCTCATTTTTGGACATGATCCCCATATGGAACTTCAGGGAACTTTTCGAAAGAAGGTCAGGGATGCCATAGAAATTTTTTTTAAATAAATTGGTTGTCCAAAAATTATTTAAATTTTCCTGACTATTTTTACAACCGTGCACTAATTGATTGACTTAATAACAAAAACGTTTCTGAATTACATTTTTTCTTATAAAAGTTACCTATTTATATGAAATAATACCTATTCATATGAAATAATCAATGAAATATTTATATGACACAATATTGCACATTTGATCAACTGAAAAACTATAAGGGAAGCAAAGATTTGTATGGCAATAAAACACTTAGATGGTACAACAAATTTGACTATTAATAACTCTACTCAGGAGTTAGAGAAACGAGCCGACTAGATAGCCCATATAGAATTACCTCTTCTGAGTCCCAAAGTAAAAATTTGTCTATGAAGTGAATACCTAATACATACTCATAAGAAAACATTTTGCAAAAAGAGTATAGTGCCGAAATATCGAGACATTAGAGCCAAACATAGAGTAAATATCTCAGAAGTTACACGACGGTTTGGAAGCTACAGGCTTGAATCTTGGTCCAGTCGCAATTTGGAATCCGGCTATTATTTAATTATGCTATCATTAGATAATAGTCAGGTCAACTTAACGTTAATAGTAAGCCGTCCTCTATAAAGTTTGAAAAAGCATTATGACGTACACAAACACGTTATGGCTAGTGCAAACAAAAGATTTGGGAACGGTAGAAGTTCGAACGATTTTCATCCAACTTTGTCTAGTAACTGCACAAGGACACTTGTGTATTGAAGTAATTGAGTGGTTTTCATTGGATTTATCAGCTTTGGTCGCGGTCTGGGACAACGGACAATGGCGGCGACACGCGTATGTCCCAGTGAGAAGTACTGACTCGCAATGGGCTAACAGGCTTGACGTAATGGTGGATTGGCGAGGGGCATTCGGCTGTGGAAATGTCAAGCTGTTGCAGTCACCAGAGCGAATGTCGGTTTTCGCGGAGACAGCGACGCCGACATGGAACCTTCTGTTGGAATGCCCTGCGTTGCAGTGTTGCACCTTCGGGTCTTAACACGGGTTCTCACCTCTCACGAAGGTCTTAAAATACCTACCAGAAAGTGAGTCAATGTCTCAGAGAATGTATCTCATTAGCATGGATTGTGACTTAATTTTAAGAGGACGTAAGGATTCTATGAACATGAAGACGAGTAGTAGTAAATATCGCTTAGTAGTTATGAATATATGCTTGTGCCGAGAGTCGAGAGTTAAATCTAAAATGTTAAGTTGTTGTAGCACGGCCTTTTTGCACCGTTCATGTCGAGTAACCACCAGGGGTGTCGGTTACTTGGCAGTGCTTACTGTGTATGAGTTGTTGAATTCCCTTTTGGACTTAAAATGATAACGCCTTGATATCTCACATTTGAAAAAGACTGAAGTCAATTTATATCGAGGGAGATTCATACCAAGTCCTGCTATGAATAGGAAGGCTATGAAAAGATGTTTCGCCCAGAAAGGAACATAAAGGAGGAAGTAAATTTCGACTTAGACGTTTGTGTCCGTGTGTCATGGGAAGCGATTCCAATAGGTGGTTTTCAGGACCTCAGTTGGTATCCCTTTTTACAGGTTGGTTGGTATCCCTTCTGGTAGGGGGCGGATGACTTCTAACTCCCAAACTATAGGGGTTTTCTTACATTTATCTCATGTGGAGCGACCTCACAGAAAACCGGTAGCCAGAAAGAGGGGATTATGTGATGAGTACTAATGTATGTCTCTCAAGACCCTGTTCAGTAGGATGTCGATCTCTGAGACTTACACACCGGAAGTATACCCAAGAAGGAGTTGTGCTTTTGATCTACATTGTAATAGAAAAGTCGTGAACAATATTAGTCCTGATTTTCAGCATAGCTGCTGACTCACTCAAATGCTCATTCATAATTTTGCTAAAAACTCTACTGCCAATATAAAATTCTACTCCTTCCACATTTTTTTTAACTAAAAGCTGTTAAGAATTTTACAAGTAACCTTGAGCTCTATTCACACAACCTGATGATACAACCCAGTGCAAATATTACTTTATCGAGGCGTATCCCAGCTTAACACTCATCAAGATTCGGAAACATAATATTGCGCACATTTGCTGGTAAATATTCCTAGACAAAAAATTTCAAGAAAGGTAGCTAAAACAGTAATAATTTGACATAGCCTCGTATGTTTACTTAGGTATTCAGTTTCAATACGATGTTAATCACTCTTGATATATTTGTTACTAATTGGATGTCATTTTGAAGGTTGTATGTAGGTCTACTAAACAGTTACAGTTGCATGTTTACTTTAATATTATTTTTAAAGATACAGCCAGCATAGTGGTGCCCATATGGATACCTGACTTCCGTAATTGCATTGTGAAGTAATAATTATGTCAATATACAGTATGATAGAGTCTAAAATGATTTGAGGATAACAAAATATTTCGTTGTTGAATAGTTAAAAATGTCCTAGACGACTAACTAGTAGCGAAGAGATCCAAATTACATACACTAAATATCCTCTAAGTTTTCTGCAAAAAACAAACAAACAAACAAAAAACACCAGTAAAACGTTATATATTGATCCTTATCAATAATATGCTGACAAATATTGGTACCGGAATAACTGGTTGCGAATCTCTAATAGGGGAGGGTCTCATCTGATCAGAATGCTGTCCACTAGATTCTGGAATCCACTGATCGGTCATCCATTTGTCCAGTATCTGGACTAATCTGATCAGACTCTTATCCAGAAAGATCTGGCGCAATCTGATCAGGTAGTGATCCTACATGATTTAAAATTATACGTGATCTAGTTTAATTCGACCATGTCCTTATCAAGCTATAGCAAGCCTAATGTTATCAGTTTATTATTTCTTGTCTAATTTGATCTGGTCATGATCAAGGCTGATACATATCATAATATTACAATACCATGTAACTGACGTACCAATAGTGTCTTGGTTAAACCGTCATTTGCTTCCCGACCTCAAAATGTTGAAAATGTGGAAACTTATACTATTATAATACCTAATATTATTTTAATCTAAAGTGTGTTTGCATCAAATATTTCACTCGGCTGTCCTTTCAAGGCCAGGTTTGTGGTGTTGTTCTGATCGAATATAGAGACCTTTAATGAACGAAATCTTAAGATTTTACTTGAAGACTTGAAGTCAAAGCTAAAAAAAGTGTACGCGGTCGCAAATGGCGTGTAGACCACTTGATGTACCGTACAGTAAATGTTAAGATGTAATTTCAAACATGATGAAACGTTTCATTGTAAGTAGATTATTTTAACCCATTTACATTTTGAACTTAGTAGTAAAGCGTAATAAAAACTACCAACGATCCATAATTCAACCACTGTATTATGTTTAATATAATAAACATGTATTTAAATAAAGTAATTCCAATGGACCGTACCTTTGTCGCTGGGCAATTAATATCACTCCACACCTAGAAAAATTATCTTGAACCCGTAGTTTACCCCCGCGTAAACTCTTTGCGGCCTTACGACCATAAAAGAGCAATTGCGGCCATTATAGAGCAAAGTCGTAGTGAGGAGATTTAGTCCAGGCTCTGAACAGGTTGAGCATGCACAAAAGTCTAACGAAATTTGACTTTTGATTATTGTTGGGAACATTTAGTAGATGTAAAAAACCGATGCTGCCACATCTCCAGAGTGGGCACAACACGGGGGACGCCCCCTAGAGGAAGTCGTATAGGGAACTGATTTGGCCTATGTCATGTTGTATATCATTTTAAAGGTCTTTGAACGTAGATTCAAATGCCACAAACCCGATCTCTAAAAATAGAATATAACGTGAGTTACCGCGTTTTGAAATTTTGGTAAAATCCTTCCATGCAAAATTTGACTACCTGCCATTTCTGGCTCAGACGTTCATTTGGGGTCGAGTTGGTGACATTGTTTTCAAATCTATTTGAATTATATCTATCTCCTCTTTATAAATATACTGAAAATTAAGTTAAATGTTCTAATTTAAGTCTTAATTTGCCGTCTTCAATTGCTGTCCGAAATAGTATGATTACATTATGATTTTCAGTCCGATTTGGGACAACCCATAAAATCTTTTATGAAATATTTAACGCGAGCTTTAGGACCATGTTCAACAGAAAGCAATGCCGCAAAGCCGACCTTAAATGAACTCTCGAGTCAGAAATGGCAGGCAGTCAAACTTTGCATAAAAAGCATGTTTATGCATGTTTTGCCGAAATTTCAAAACGCAATAACTCGCGTTATATTAGACCTTTAGAGATCGGGTTTGTGGCATTTGAATCTACATTCAAAGACCTTTAAAATGATATACAACATGATATAGGCCAATACGGTTCCCTCTACGACTTCCTCTAGGGGGCGTCCCCCCGTGTTGTGCCCACTCTGGAAATGTGGCAACATCGGTTTTTAACATCTACTAAATGTTCCCAACAATAATCAAAAGTCAAATTTCGTTAGACTTTTGTGTATGGTCAACCTGTTCAGAGCCTGGACTAATTGTTGGGCGAGATAGAGTCCGCTTAATTTGGATAAACATATCAACCCATGCTTAGACATTGAATGTGAATTTGAAATTATTCAACCTCTTAAACTATTTTTTGCATAAATGTAATAAAAAAATTTCATTGTGGTTAATTGCTATAAAACAATATATTTCAGCACTCCGGGACGTTTGGGATAATCGGTTTAATTTATGTAATGGTTAAACTTTTTTTATTATTAATTCAACATGTTACAATCAAACATTTCGCTTCCCTAAACAAACTATTTTTACTAAAATACTTGGGTAGGCTTAAGATACGAGAGAAACGACCAGTAAACTGACGGGTTTTGTAGACATTACCTATTCCTAAAGTAAGAGTGATGAAGAATAAACTTCCCGCTGGCCCACTTTCCCAATATACAATGATCGATAGTTAGTATTCGTACGAGACCCGAAGTGTGGGAGGTAAGTGGAGGGTTAGGAGACGATCAGTATGACGAGCGACGAGCGACGAGCGTGTAACAAGCCGCGAGGGTGGGGGCCGAGGAGGAAGAGCAGGGACGAGGGACTACGGCCACGGCGAGCAGTGAAAGTGAACAGAGAAAGTTGTCAACATAAACAGTCCTGACTCAATGCCAAGGCGATCCGAACAGCGAGGGGAGGGGAATCTCGTTCTCACTTTCGTTCTGAGCCAAGGAAGCCAGAAGCCGACAGGACGGCCGCAATCGCTTCCGTCCATTCCCGGGAAACAGTATGGCCCACAAAAAATGCTCCCAGGAAGTGAGACATCCTCTTAGACAAAGCACCTGAATCAGACAGAACTCACTTACAAAAATGACGCTCCAGCTGCTCTAATAAGAGCCAAAATGACGTCCATGCTTGTGGGTCTGCTTAGATGTTACTATGTCAACAGAACGCAGAGCTGGTCAACCCTCAGTCTTCTGCTCAGCCTAGTGGACGCTACAAAAGGAATGTCATCAGAACGCAGAGCTGGTCAACCCTCGGTCTTCTGCTCAGCCTAGTGGACGCTACAACAGGAATGTCATCATAACGCAGAGCTGGTCAACCCTCGGTCTTCTGCTCAGCCTGGTGCACGCCACAACAGGAATGTCAACAGAACGCAGAGCTGGTCAACCCTCAGTCTTCTGCTCAGCCTGTTGCACGCCACAACAGGAATGTCAACAGAACGCAGAACTGATCAACCCTCAGTCTTCTGCTCAGCCTGGTGCACGCTACAACAGGAATGTCAACAGAACGCAGAGCTGGTCAACCCTCAGTCTTCTGCTCAGCCTGGTGCACGCTACAACAGGAATGTCAACAGAACGCAGAGCTGGTCAACCCTCAGTCTTCTGTTCAGCCTGGTGCTCGCTACAACAGGAATGTCAACAGAACGCAGAGCTGGTCAACCCTCAGTCTTCTGCTCAGCCTGGTGCACGCTACAACAGGAATGTCAACAGAACGCAGAGCTGGTCAACCCTCAGTCTTCTGCTCAGCCTGGTGCTCGCTACAACAGGAATGTCAACAGAACGCAGAGCTGGTCAACCCTCAGTCTTCTGCTCAGCCTGGTGCACGCTACAACAGGAATGTCAACAGAACGCAGAGCTGGTCAACCCTCAGTCTTCTGCTCAGCCTGGTGCACGCCACAACAGGAATGTCAACAGAACGCAGAGCTGGTCAACCCTCAGTCTTCTGCTCAGCCTGGTGCACGCCACAACAGGAATGTCAACAGAACGCAGAGCTGGTCAACCCTCAGTCTTCTGCTCAGCCTGGTGCACGCCACAACAGGAATGTCAACAGAACGCAGAGCTGGTCAACCCTCAGTCTTCTGCTCAGCCTGGTGCACGCTACAACAGGAATGTCAACAGAACGCAGAGCTAGTCAACCCTCAGTCTTCTGCACAGCCTGGTGCACGCTACAACAGGAATGTCAACAGAACGCAGAGCTGGTCAACCCTCAGTCTTCTGCTCAGCCTGGTGCACGCTACAACAGGAATGTCAACAGAACGCAGAGCTGGTCAACCCTCAGTCTTCTGCTCAGCCTGGTGCACGCTACAACAGGAATTTCAACAGAACGCAGAGCTGGTCAACCCTCAGTCTTCTGCTCAGCCTGGTGCACGCCACAACAGGAATGTCAACAGAACGCAGAGCTGGTCAACCCTCAGTCTTCTGCTCAGCCTGGTGCACGCTACAACAGGAATGTCAACAGAACGCAGAGCTGGTCAACCCTCAGTCTTCTGCTCAGCCTGGTGCTCGCTACAACAGGAATGTCAACAGAACGCAGAGCTGGTCAACCCTCAGTCTTCTGCTCAGCCTAGTGGACGCTACAACAGGAATGTCATCAGAACGCAGAGCTGGTCAACCCTCGGTCTTCTGCTCAGCCTGGTGCACGCCACAACAGGAATGTCAACAGAACGCAGAGCTGGTCAACCCTCAGTCTTCTGCTCAGCCTGGTGCACGCCACAACAGGAATGTCAACAGAACGCAGAGCTGGTCAACCCTCAGTCTTCTGCTCAGCCTGGTGCACGCTACAACAGGAATGTCAACAGAACGCAGAGCTGGTCAACCCTCAGTCTTCTGCTCAGCCTGGTGCTCGCTACAACAGGGATGTCAACAGAACGCAGAGCTGGTCAACCCTCAGTCTTCTGCTCAGCCTGGTGCACGCCACACACTAAGGAATACAAACGCAATATATACTGAATCCTATTGCAATGTCACTACAGACACATAATCATACGATCATCTAGTGCGACGTAATAAGGTTCAACTCTATTATTTGGAATAAATTGTTGAATATTGTAACTAACTTGACGACCTCTGTTGATCATATTACAAAGGTTGTTGCTGAAACAAAGCAGAAAGGAGACAACCGGAAAAGGTTCCACCCTTTAAAAACTCGTCCTAGGAAAAAAATTAATTAATAAATAAAAATAATTATCTCCTTCCCACATGGGTTTACCTGGCATAAAATATGTTACCGTAGATTACATTATTTCCATAAGGTTTTTTGGGCTAAAATTAGTTTTAGAATAAAAATTAAGGATTGGTGCATTGACAAAACGTTTGACTCGACGCTTCGTTTAGTGCGCACCCAAGGACAGTTTTCCCATCAGCATTGCTGCATCCCGGCTAAAATAAAATGCGCTCGAATTCTACACAAACCATACATACGAGTTGAACGAATTGCTAACTGCCAGTCTATATGGTGTTGATCGGTAGATGGTCACACTGGAAATCCATAAACCAGTCCTAGGGACAAGCAGACACCCGGGATGCTCTTATTGTGGTAAACTGCGGTCAGAGTTACGCAATGAGGACGGCTGTATTCGGTGGACACGTGCGTGCCGTGGCGTGCGTTGGTAAGCTGGCTAGGTGTCGGTCTCCATAATCGAAAGTGGTGTGGTCACTGGACTCGCGCCCTGTAGAAAGTTCTTCCACCCACGTCACTTTCCACTTCGCTTCCTCTCCTCTCCTCCTCCTCATCACCATCTTATTATATGTCTTTCATCAGTCAATAATTTACAGTCTGTTTCCTTCCTCCTTTATTTCCCAGTTGTAGGTTCGAGTTGACGTTTTGCCCAGAGTTTTTCGCCACGCCGTATATTAAGTACCGTTGGATTAGTTTAACGGTTATTTATTACGAATTTGCTATTTTAAAATAGGAAAACTGTATCGTTAAAAACTCACACTAACAAGAACTGTCAAAACACAAGGAAAGAATGAAGTTTATATTTTCAGAAAATTTCTCTAAACTCTCAATCAATACTTTATAAAGCAGTTTGGCTAAGCACATTTCTATATATAGTCATTTTTTTACTTGAACCTCCTTGAAAATATGGGGGTGGAGGAGGAATTTACACTGTAAACAAAAAATTCAAACTTGTGACAACCTTACTTGACGTTTTAGTAGTCAGTTGTAATATTTGAAAGTCAAATTATGCTTTGTTAGAAAGGGACAGTTGTAAAGTAAACTGATTAAAAAGCAACTGTTACCAATTATATTACAAAACTGATACACATGTTGTGATGTAAAATTACCAGCTGGTATGCAACAGTGAACAAAAACCACAACAAAAAACCAAAAGGATTTAGCCAATTAACACCACTATTTTTGGTCACTCTCACGAAGGGTTAAGTTAACAAAAAACTGGCTACAGGATGATTACAGGGTTTTTTACGTTGATTAATATTTAATATAAAAACAAGTGATAACTAACACCATGTGCACATTGTTCACGGGCCCTTAAGCAAGACCGTTTAAAACAAAAAAAGGTACTTGTAATAAAAATCATTTACAAGCCATTCTAGAAAAAAAAAAAAAAAAACATGTTTCATCTGGTGGATCGTAGCTGATAGGTCGTATGTCTAAAACGTTGATAAGCAACGCAATCTTCATGGTGTGTGTAAGACTGAGGTTTATTTCGTGTAGCATAGCGTATTTTATTTACAATTAAAATTAAGTTATATACTTATCATGAGTCTCAAAATCCGTGTACAAAATGCTCGATTAGCTCAGAAATTTTGAATCATTTGAATTAAAGCGGAACGAGGGGTGCAGCTTCCTTCCTCTAATGATATCCCAAGCAAGTTTTCCTATTTTTCCTAAACCGTGCTTTGAAGGAAGATGTCCAGCCAAAGAGTCTCAAAATCGAAGGGTCTTGAAACAAATTCAGAACTCACTTTTTTAATTTGTGAATCAGTGATAAACGGTTGAACACACAAAAGGAACCGTAGGTTGGTTTACGATTTGTTTACATAGGCCCTGACCTAATATCCCTAAAGTGTCCTGATCCTGACCTGATAATCTTGGCTTGCCATTGCATTTAGAAAAGTCTATGTTCATGGAAGATGTATATGTTTGGTTTGGATACTGATAATTGGATGATGTTGCCTCTTCTAATACTGTAGATACAACTGAGATAAACACACGTTAGACAGTAGGGAGTAGCGTCTGGTGCTGAGATAGAGGCTAGAGAAATAAATAGACGCCGTTAAGGTGATAGTGACTAGAGAGGTTAGTAATTAATTGTGTACTGTAATTATTTTAAGTTGAAGTTTAACGTTGGACCATGCTTTTAAGGTTGAAGAGATAGTAAAACCAAGTTGATAACGTTTGATATATCAGTCTCAGCGTGCATGATATGTTTGAGATCTAAAGCCCGCTACAGACGATCAGTTTTAACTGTCAGTTCTAACTGACAGTTAAGAACTGACAGTTAAAACTGATCGTCTGTATGCAGGATTTGGACTGAGCTCAGACCAAAAAACTGAACTGATGGACTGATGAAATTTCAATAAATCCAACTGACAGATCGAACTGACAGCAGTTCGAACGCACCGTGTGTATGGTCACCTCAGTTAAGTCGCTCAGTCCAGCCATCTGCGCATGCTCAATGTACGTAGCTCCGCGCACCTGCTAGCCGTCTGCCTCGCACAACAGACCACTGCTTTGTTTTCATCAGTTTGTTTGGTAACTCTGTTGTCTCGCGTGTTTATTTAGTGGTTTTTAAGGTGGGAAAAGTATTTTTAGTGTGGTGTTTGGGTTATACCCACATATTTCACATTCTTCTTCTCTTCCGCCTTATTGCAATAACGCACACAACTGCACCATATAATAACAAGAGTTCTTCGTGAGTCATTTTCAGCGACAGCTTGACAACAGACGACACAAACTCAACTGGTGTACCGAGGTAGACTATCAGTTAAAACTGACCGTGTGGAGGCGATTGGAGCCTTCAGTTTTAACTGTCAGTTCAAACTGACAGTTAAGAACTGACAGTTAAAACTGATCGTCTGTAGCGGGCTTAACAAATACTAGCCGATTAAAAATTCAATACTGTACACAATACAATAATATACATTGTTAGGGCAAGAATTATGTCATTTTCTTAAATTTTCCATAAGTATATTTTTAACTTTGTGGTGAATTACCTGCTTTTATAAATGTACTAAATAATTATTATTAGTTGCATTTCTGAACTAAGAAAAATTTTGCTTTAAAAATACTTTAATATAAATTTAAATGAGAACCAGTAAAGCTAAAATTATTTTGATTCATAGCTAAAATCCCGGCAAAAGCCATCAGTACATAGTTCTAAAAGGTTAATACTTAGGAACAGTCTAGTTTTAGCATAAATAGAAAACGATTGTTCAGCCTATCTGTTGGAATGTTAGTCACTTTACTACCTCTTTATTCACCTAGCAATTCTACATTCACCTTTCAATTCTCATTTACCTTTTCTAATATCACTTGCAGTTTTCAAGATACCAATGAGCTTTTCTCTATTCATAATCAAGAGAAATCTTATTCATCTCGCATTGTCAACATTTACTCCATGATGTCTGCTATACATTTCAAAATCCCGATCCCAAATCACTATTTATTCTAATGTGTGAAAGTAGAATGAGGGATCCAAGCGACTTTCTATGACGCGACGCTACGGTGGCGTTTCGGTTGTTGGGGAGGCGGTCGCTCTTTATCTGTCAGTCTACAAGTCCACTTTCCAGAATATTTTGTCTTCGGTTTGTATTGCAAGCGGATATATTATCCAGGGCGTTTCTTTTAAAACGCCACCCAACCTACAAGTGGAGTAAATCAAAGTTTAGAACCAGAACAAGTTCATAAAATGATAACCCTGGACCCTATTCTTTCTTGGCTCAGGGGCGGTCGCCTCCAAAACCCCTTAAATATTTTTTCCCCGTTTTAGGGAAAAATATTGATAACATGAATGAAAGGATTCAAATGTTTATAAACTTAAATCGTCAAGGAAAAACAACACAATATGCCTACAGTTAAAACTGCAGTGAATAAATCTTACTACATTATTCTCATATTTAATGAGAATGACATGCTACCCATGGCAGGACAGACATCCTCAGATAATGAGATATACCAAAATATTTACCTCAGCTCAAAATAAAAAAAAAACCGAAGATGATCGGTTGGGCTGTGATTAGTAAAATAATTATGTTTAAAGGTTCTACGTATTTGTGTGTGTAAACTTTGTGATTTTAAGTAGTTATAGTAGTTATTTGTTGTTATATTTATGGTTGAAAATGCCATCAGGAATTTCATGTTTTTCAAAATGAGGTGAGCGGAAGTAAAACATCAGGACATCATGTACTACAAGTATGGGATTACACCCAACCACAAGATACCATAAGATGGGACTACACCTGGGTGAGTCGGTGGCGTAGTGGTTAGCGCGCCGGACTTCGGGACCATGGCAGCGATGTCGTGGGTTCGAATCCGCGTTCTGCCAGTGAACTTTTATCAGTACCTTTCACCTTGTACTGTAGCGGCTCACCCCCTTACTTTGTCTAATACGATCCACGCACAGATCAATAGTCTATGTGGACGGGGCAAAGTAAGGCAAAAAGAGGTCCGCCAACCTCTTTAAAAAAAAATATATATATATATATATATATATATATATATTTGGTATTACGTAATTAAATTACTCTTGATGCTTATGGCTCGTAGCATTTATTTGGTTGTGATCGCTTATTTTGCTGAACAGAGGTCTATGTGAGGTGACATTGGCCCCGTTCACGGCACTGATAGAGCCAGCACCGCCAACCGGAATACAATCCACCGCTCGGTAAATTAATGGTTATTAGATATTCAGTTTGCATAGTTGCTTATGGATCCACCGTCATCTGGTAGGATTATTAGTTGATTTCAAATTAGCAAAAGAAAATAATATTGACAGTAATAATCGTGTAGTAAAATAAGGGTACTTAGGTTTTAAATGTGAAGATTTGCATGTTTAATCTTGGTGTCGGATGATTGTGACAACACCAAAAACACTTCTGCACTGATTGAGTTGAATGTTTGAAATAAAATAGCCTAAGTGCCTGATTAGTAATAAATTTATGCATATTTGTGCAGTTAAGAACTTCATAGTTGTAATACCTCCAAGGTCAAAAGAAACAGTACATTTCTCAATACATTTGTTTTAGAGCTTCCCAACTAGATTAAAGCTAGAATTGCGAATAAATGAGTTTAAAAAATCAGCTATATCGGGGTTTTGTGGTAAGTTTTGCCTTATTCCAAAACTTAAACATTGTCCAGCAACAAGTAGAAGGGAATCCCCCTGCTTTCTCACTCGGCCATACAGTAGTCCTTGTCATCGCTGCCAATATCGTAAAGTCCGAAAAACATAGGCCCTACCGGTACTACTACTACTTTTATACGAGGAATTAATTTTTTCAGCATTTTGTTCAGTGTTGATTACGGGTGTGCAAGGGCGTTTAATTGTTCGTGAATGTCCATTTTGATACAGTGTGGTTGATGTATTTTTGTTGGCTAAGAGGCACCCGACCGGTTCTCCTCTGCTCGTGTCCAGACAGTAGTTTCGCTCAAGTTTAATGGGGGGGGGGGGTTAATCTTTGTTAACCCCCCCCCCACAAAGAATCTCTGAATCCATCTTTGCCTTAGCTATCAGTCGATTTGCATTGTTACAGTTGTTCACTTTATGCGGTTTCTGTGGAAGGTAAGTAATTTTTATTCACAAACATAGTTTTGAGTAAAGATCAGAGAGTGTTCATTGGGGAAGAGCATATTCAAACAAAATTGAAGGTTTTATGTCAAAATGCGTTCGCACTAAAATCTCCAAGAGGGTATATTTAATAAATCTACCATTCAAAACGTACAATTTAGTTAAAAACACTCCTCCACAATGAGCACGGCCTGATCTTTACTCAAAAACATGTTTGATGTGACTTCAATCTCAATTTCGTTCCATGAAACTCACATAAGCGAACAACAATGCAACAATAAACACCACCTTATAGCCGAAAAAGAATAGAAACCAGGGTTATCAATTTATGAAATTGTTCTCTTTCTAAACCTTGATTACACTTGTAAGTTGGGTTGTGTTTTAAATGAAATACTCTGTATTTAGGTATGAGGACACAAGTGGTAAAAGGAAAGATCTAGATACTTTTTTATGCTTAGGAAACTTTCGGGGCTGCTCCTGTTGTGGTTGTTTATGGTTAATGTTGTTAGCTTTTTGTCAGGGTGACAATTTAATAGATCCAGTAGAGAGACTCAGGAGAGTGCAGGACAATAGAGTGCGACTAGAATATGTTTAGCATTGTCAGACGAGTGTTTAGACATTCAACCTTAGCATAGCATACGAGATACTGAAGTATGGCATACCAGAGAACTTATGACATCGAGATGATAACAACATCGGTTAAATCAATTGGTTAGGTTGCGGCAACATATGAACATTTCAGTAACCTCACATGTAAAAAATCTGCATACCTAATTAAAGTCAATACCATGAATTTTTCTATTACTCATAACACAATCATTCAAAACAGTTTCACTTTTAGTTCGTTCCCTAACTGGCCCGACTTCACGATAAGCACGTTTGCTTCACTAACTGGTCTCTAAGTACTGTTATTGCTGTGCCAGTTATGAGCGCTGGATTATATTTAGTACTTGATGAACCATATCCATATTATGGTGCTAAATTTTGTGTTATACTTTATGAACCATATGTAGGCAAAACCTTTTAGAAATAAACTACGATTCTGAAAGAGAATATCAGGAATTTGAAAAAAAACATCGAGGATTCTAATGGTTTTTTAAAACGAAGATTAGCTTATGACCGTCTCTAATGAACGTACTGGCTTTGACCTACTAAATTTCACGTTGATCGGTTGAGTGGTTAAACGTGAGTATGTGCGGATACAAATCGAAACACATTTTTACCTCGTATCACCCACATGTTACACCCTTGCACTTTTTTTTATATTTATGGCTTAGTACAGTCACTATCTGTGATGCAATGTTTCTCTCTGGAACGCGGCACGTCACAGTCGAGTGCCACGCCGGCCACTGCCCCTCGCCACTCACGCCGCGAAACTCATCACGTAGGCCCAGCTACAACACATCCTGTTCCTGTACCAAGCTTCCGGCCCAGAGAGTCTTCGCACTCTTGGATCCATCCTCGTACATGTAATCATTACAAAAACTTCTATATCACGACTTTGCATAAGACAGAACCAAACTTTTGTAAACCAATCGTATTTTTTTCGGAGGAACGAATCTGATGACAATGGTAGGTCATGTGGGAAATTCTTCCAATCAGCTTTGTTGTGGATGAAGGAGGTGTTCCCGTCCGTAGCAATCAACAAAGTTTGCACGTTTTCGCTGAGTGGGCCAAACGAACAGAGTTTTGCCAGCTGTACTGGCACATACAAGCGATGAACTCATGACACACTGTATATAAGAAATACAGGATGGAAATGTCTCGAAACGGTATAATATCTTTCAAATTATCTACTTAACAAAACTATAACTTTGCAAACTGATTTTGAGTCTCAAAGTCTACTTCCCAAAATACTTCTTACTCTTGAACCTACAAGGGAGGAATAGACCACAAGGAATCAAAAGAAAATTTTAAACGTCAAACTAATGGTCTTTATGAATAGAGAGCAATGCCACAAGACCAACCTTAAAACCGAGTCAAAAATGGTAAGCGGTCAAACTTTGCATTAAAATCATATTTCCAAAAAATTGTAATGTGTGTAAATGCCAATACACTAGACATTTTGAGGTCGGTACAATTGTTAGCAGAGTTTGACTTGAGTCAGTATTTTTCAACCCATAAGACAGTTAGTTGTTCAGTGCTTAAAAGGTAGACTCAGATCAATAAATAAATATTACTATATCTATTTTATAAAAAATTATTAAAAAAACTATACAAATAAATCATTCTTTTCATAGATTTTATTCGTTCATATATGACTGCCAGTTACATTTCAGGTAGGTTTTTATACTAAATTGCATCAATATATTTCATCACTAGGGTCGAAATTGACGCTTTTCGTCAAGCTTTATGACCCGATTGACCTACTTTTGTGAAACAGCTTTGAAGCCATAATAGCTCAAATCGTTCAACTTACCACTTTTAAAACAAATAAATACAGTATTTTACCATTCGTTTATTTTAAAAAAAGGGCTAAAATATGAAACCCTCCTTTTGATTGCAATTGAAATACAACTAGCTATTTGTCTACTTCTGCAGTTCTACTTTTTTGTACAAACAATAATTTTATAACTCAGTCACATGATTATTTTCTTTCTTAGGGCGAAAAGAACTACTTTAGCCCCGCAACGTATGTGTCGTAATCAGCCGTGTTTACAGCATTGGGATGAAAAATGGCGATAAGTGTAAATAAATACCAACCATAAGCTATAAAAACCTGACAGGCTATAAAAGACACTAAAACAACTGACTTCAATGAAACAGTTTTCTCATTACATCTGACTATCGGGCTGTGTCAACAGAGTTGTACAACATACTATATTGAACATCCGAGTTCTAGAGGGACAGCAAGATTGCTGAAGGTGTTTCACAGGTGTTGATGTTCAATTGCCAGGGAACGGTGGCAGCTGATTGTAGAAGTAGCAGTAGTAGATGGACCCCCCCCCCCTCCACCAACCAGGCAGCGTCGGTCGGACCAATAACAACAACCGGTGAAGGTGAATGTCCCCGCCAGACACTTTGATCCTTTCTTCTCTGCCTCTCGACCTCTGCGTGTCGTCTAACTAATCAAATCTATGATAGAATTCCTTCCACGCATCTGACGCTCCGAGGTACTTCGGTTAGTTAGAGTTTCATAATGAAAGTGTAATTTGTCAATGTAAGAACAAAACACGCCGAAATGCCTCCCCTGTTTGTCTAAACCTAAGCTACTACTGCTGACGGAAATAAGATACTTAAATCGTAGTTACCTATTTTGTAAAATTGATACTTATACTTTGTTACTCATGTTAGCTATTTCCTGATTATTGTCATTTATTACATTTCTCTACTTTGTTGTTGTTGGTTTTATCTATCTCTTTAGTCAAATTTTTGTTATATTGCCTGCTTAAATATTATGTTTTAATTTTTGTTGTTTGTTTTTATGTATTTGAATTCGTTGTTGTTGTTTATTAGTTGTTTGTGTATTGTCATAATATGAATCATTTCGATTTTGTATTAGTTTATGCTCCATTCAAGCGTGAATTATTTTGTATACTGCCTGGATAGTAATTGTGAGTTAATTTTTTGCAGTTGGCAAATACAGTAATTAATAGTGTTTTTTACAGTATTATACTGCTCAAAAATTCTTTTTTCTCTGAACAGCCCTCTATGCCATGGCAATGTAAGTGTTGTAAGGGTTATTTTTAATAGAAAAATCCATTTTAAAATAAATTAAAATTTACCTAGTTATCCATACATTTATCCATACTTTAATCTTCTTTTCTGAAACGTCCAGTCGTGCACCAATTCTTCTTGAACTTAAAAGTTTATGGAGAATAATTAGTCATCTCAACCTGTCCATACTGTAATCTGCCCTACAGCCACAAAAATTGTTTTCAGAATCGGCCCTTGATCGTAGGAAGTTTATTAGATAGGTATCTTTGTTTTTGTTACCTTTGATTGCTGTACAGGACTTACAAATCACAATTTTATTCAACAGGCTTTGGAATTGTAATGTATTAAGTTGGAAATACGATATTTTACAATAATTCATATTTCACATGTTGGCAGTACCAAAAATCAGGCCATGTCTACCGATCTTTCGATCGTACGATATTCAAATAAACGAATCTGATTGGCGGAGCGAATTCCAAACATCTCCTCATACAAACCACCAGTCAGTCCAGCTCCAGATTCCAAACCGTACGTCCGCGCTCCGCCGGTCGGTGTTTTACTCGCACAATGTAGTTTTTATTTAGAACCCCGTTCCCGGTAAAAATGATACGCGTGATCCACTCGGACACTTAACATTTTTGGCGACGATAAAATCGCAAATATTTTAATTTTCAATCCGGGAAACGTGAGTGAATTTCAGTGCCGAAAATTACCCGTGAAAAGTGTTTTCTTCAAGTTCTTCAGTTCAAGTTCTTCAATCTTCAATGATCAGTTATTGGTAAAGTAAGGTTTACCAAAACAGTATTTATTGTATGGATAATGTTCATCCATTATTTTTGAACCAACTTTTCGGCGAGAAAATGGCGGGAGTGATCGGCAACATCGGAACATTCGACACGGCCGAGGAAACGTGGAGTTCGTACATAGAACGTTTCGAATTGTTTATCGAATGTAATGACATCAAGGACGAGAAGAAGGTATGTACTTTATTATCAGTAGTAGGAGTGAAAACATACAACTTACTAAAAGACTTGTGCACCCCCGAAAAACCAGCTTCAAAATCCTACGACGACATAGTGAAACTAATTTCAGAACATTTACATCCGAAGCGGTATAAATTTGGTTTACGTAACCAATTCGACTATGAATCCGTCGCTGAGTACATAGTTCAGTTAAAGAAGATGTCCGCGCATTGTGACTTCAAAGACAAACTCCCGGACCATTTGCGAGACAGACTGGTCAGTGGCTTACGGAGTGAAGCTATAAAGAAACGTTTGTTGAGTGAAAAGGACCTAACATACGAATCAGCAGTCACCATCGCCCTGTCACTGGAAGCAGCGGCCAAGGATGCAACGACATTGACGGCGCAGCACAGCGGGACTGGCGGCGCGGGGGCGGCATCGCGGCTCCACACCATCCACAGCGGCGGGCGACCCATCCAACCCCAGGGGAACTACAGGCCCAAGGCGTCCAACTCATCGAGGGGAGAGTGTGCCACGGCAGTTAAGTGTTATTGTTGTGGTAAAGTGGGTCACTTGACCAATCAGTGTAGATTTCGTGGTTACAGCTGCAATTATTGTAAGAAACAAGGTCATTTAGAAGTTGTGTGTAACACTAAGGCTAGGGGTAAGTCGTCTAACTCTCATTCCAATAATCCTAAGGCCAAATTAAGTAAAGGGAGCAACTACACAAAACGTCCTGGTAAACAATTTAATAACTATAGTAAACAACATTTTGTAGGCACGTCTAATGATACAGAAAATAGTCTAGACACAAACGATGACGTGTACAACCTCTCTAATTTATTTCAATTACAAGAGGGAGAGTCACAACCACCTCAGATTAAACCAATAGTAGTAAATTTGAAAGTCAATGGTAATGAAATTCCTTTTGAGATCGACAGCGGAGCCTGCTGTAGTGTAATTTCTGAGAAATTCTATAAGGCTAATTTAAGCAACCTTCCGTTGCAGCATACAAACTTAGTGTTGAGCTCCTACACTAATCAAATGATAAAGCCAGTAGGTAAACTTTCTGTGAAAGTCGAGCACGGCTCGCTGGTAAAGAATTTAACATTGTATGTAATCACTAATGGAGCTAATCCTCTCCTAGGCAGAGACTGGATAAGAGATTTAAATTTAACAGTCAGAATTCCTAACAACGAGAGTTTGCATAATACTAATGTACTAGTGCAACGAAACGAAGTTATTGTTAATAACTTATTCAAAGAATTTCCCGAAGTGTTTACAGATAACCTAGGATGTTACAAGGGGGATCCTGTTAAGTTAAAGTTAAAGGAAAATGCCGTGCCCAGGTATTTTAAACCTAGATCCATTCCTTATTCACTGAAAGAAAAGGTAGAAAGTGAAATAGATCGATTGGTTGAAAATGGTATTCTTTCTCCTGTGGATACAAGTTCTTGGTCAACACCATTGGTGCCGATCTTAAAAAGAGATGGTAAAATTAGATTGTGCGGTGATTACAAGGTTTCTTTAAATCCGTATTTAGAAATTGACAGATATCCTATTCCTAAAGTAGAGGATTTATTTGCAACTCTACAGAAGGGTGAAACATTTTCAAGAATCGATCTAAGTCAAGCATATTTACAAATAACTCTAGATGAAGAGTCAAAGAAGTATTGTACGTTGAGCACAACAAAAGGGCTTTATGTCCCAAACCGAATTCCGTACGGAATTTCTTCCGCGCCCGGAATATTCCAGCGCATCATGGAACAAATGCTTTGTGGTATTCCTGGAGTGTCTTGCTTCCTGGACGATGTTTGTATTACAGGGATAAACCAAACTGAACATTTAGAAAGATTGAGGGAAGTATTTTCTAGATTAAAGAAATATGGCCTTACTGTTCAGAAATCTAAATGTAAGTTTTTTTGTAAACAAGTCGAATATCTCGGCTACATCTTGAGTAAAGAGGGACTTCAGACCTCCCCGAGTAAAGTAGAAGCTATTGTTAAGGTTCCTACACCTACTAATGTCACTCAACTTAAATCATTCCTTGGTTTAGTTAATTATTACGGGAAATTTGTTCCAGACCTTTCTATGATTGCCACACCATTGTACGGGCTATTGAAAAAAGATAGTCAGTTTGAATGGGACGCAGCGTGTAAGAAATCGTTTCAGTTAATTAAGCAAAAAATAGTGTCTGCTCCCATACTTGCTCATTACGATCCAGAGCTACCCTTACGTCTAACTACAGACAGTTCGGCTTATGGTCTTGGCTGCATTCTTAGCCAAATTCAAAAAGATGGTAGTGAAAAACCCATTTGTTTTGGTTCGAGATCGCTTTCCAAGCGGAGCAAAATTATTCAGTAATTGACAAAGAGGCATTGGCTATAGTTTTTGGAGTACGTAAGTTTAATCAGTATTTATTTGGAAGGAAATTTACCTTGCTTACCGACCATAAACCGCTCCTGTCTATTTTTGGACCAAAGAAAGGCTTGCCAGCCTACGCTGCTAGTAGACTCCAAAGATACGCATTGTTCTTATCAGGTTACGACTTTGACATTCAATATATTAATTCACAGTCTAACAAAGCAGATTGTCTGTCTAGATTGCCCATTTCATTAGATGACGCAATAAGGGACTGTAGTGATGATAATATAAATTATGTTGGTTCCTTTTTACAGTGTTTAAAAGAGAATGAAATACCTTTAAGTTTTACTGATGTTAAACGTGAAACTTTGAAAGATCCTGAACTCAGTAAAGTACTAAGTTATGTTATGTCAGGATGGCCAAATAACTATGAAAGTGAACTAAATGCCTATTTTCAGAGACAAAATGAAATAACTGTTGAGCAGGGAATATTAATGTGGGGTCATAGAGTCATTGTACCTAAAGTTTTACATAAATTTGTTTTGGGGGAAATTCATTCAGGACATCTCGGAATCGTTAAAATGAAATCACTCGCACGGTCTTACATTTGGTGGCCGTCTATCGATAAAGATATCGAACTTGTGGCCAACAGTTGTTCATTGTGTCTCATGGAACGGCAAAGCCCGGCAAAACACATGCTACATGTTTGGGAGTACCCGAAAAATCCATGGCAAAGGATTCATTTAGATTTTTTAGGACCTATAAATTCTAAACTGTACCTTGTTATTGTTGATGCGCATACTAAGTGGTTGGAGGTCGAAGAAGTAAGCTCTACTTCGGCTAAAAGTACAATAAGTAAATTGAGACCTCTTTTTGCTCGATTTGGGCTCCCTGAGCAAATTGTGTCGGATAACGGACCACCATTCACTTCGAATGAATTTAGTCAGTTTTTGAAAATGAATGGTATTAGACATACTCTCACACCACCCTTTCACCCAGCTAGTAACGGGCACGCTGAGAACTCAGTAAAAACTGTTAAGAAGAGAATACGATGTGCTATTGCAAATAAGGAAAATGTAGATTTAGCTTTAAATAGGTTTCTGTTAGCGTACAGAAATTCAGTTCATTCAACTACCAATGAGACACCTGCAAAACTTATGTTCAACAGAAACTTAAGATCTAGACTAGACCTAATTAGGCCTTCATTGTCTCAGACTGTGAGCATCAATCAAGAGAAACAAACCCGTAACTACCAGGGTAGTAAGATAAGAATTTTGAATGTGGGAGAGCTAGTGCTTATTAGGGACTACAGAGGCAAGAATAAATGGATTGAGGGAGTTGTAATTAAAATTTTGAGTCCAGTTTCGTATTTGGTAAAATTAGAGGGAGGTATTGTGTGGAAACGACACATTGATCAATTAATTGGCATTCAATCTGGGTTAACAGGTAACGTAAATGAAGAAATAACTCCTCAAGATTTATTGTTGCCACAATCAGAACCAGTGCGTGAGGTAGGTCGATCAGCTGATTCCCCTAACCTTGCACACAACAACGGCCCGTCCGGCAGTCCGAGTGTATCCCATTGTCCGTCTCCAAGCGCTTCCCGTTTTAGCCCAAAAATATCCAGTACCCCCACCGGACGCGCAGCGTCATCCATGACGTCACCATCAGCTGTTCGCTCCTCACCACAACAATCGGCTAGGAGATATCCGGTCAGAGATCGGAAGCCTATTGTTAAACTCAACTTGTAAATAGTGTGCTTGGAATACTGTTTGTTTACTTTTAAAATGTTTTTAAATCCTTTAAATTGTGCTTTTGTTTATTTATGTATTCAATATCTTGTTTTATGTTGTACTGATGATGAATTTGTATGATTACTCATATTTTATTTTCAACGACTTACACTAAATGTTTATCTTAAATTTCTGTTATTTCATGTTTATAAAATTTACAGCAAATTTGTATTGTTTCCAGTTATGTTTAATCTTAAAGGGGGAGGAAGTGTAGGGGAAAGAAGGGTAATGGTGCGCACCTAAGGGAAAAAAATTCTTCCCAGAAAATGTGCGGGCAAAAATTACCAATACATGTGTCAAACTCTTTGTTATTTAATGTAGTTTCTTATAAAAAATTATCATTATCATATATATTAACATTGATTAAATATACACCATTATATAAGAATATGCACTTGCGCACGATTTCCCTACCCATCGGGTAATTGTGCGCATGGGGGTGGGTAATGGTGCGCAGTGACGTATGGGTTAAAATAATTATAATAAATGTGTTTCATTAATATAAATTCAATATCAATATAACATATGGAATGTCTTAAAGCTAAACAATACTTTCTTTGAGCTTTACAAATCACTTAACAAAAGTTTTGATTAAAATTACAAAATTGTTCAAGGGTTAATGCAAAATTAACACACGTAGGCTAATTTTCTGCTTTGTCTGCACCTGAGCTGTCTGCATGA
This sequence comes from Neoaliturus tenellus, assembly GCA_030545055.2. Lineage (NCBI taxonomy): Eukaryota > Metazoa > Arthropoda > Insecta > Hemiptera > Cicadellidae > Neoaliturus > Neoaliturus tenellus. The sequence goes on from CM061535.1 coordinate 28,933,660, forward strand.
CTCCAGGACGAACAGTTTATGAGCATCTGTAAACAAGAATGTGAAAAGGGGAAGTAATTTTTTTCTTACCTATAACTACATGGTGCCCACTGCCGCGCACCATTACCCGATATTGCATTCGAAAGTCTTTTATTTTCTCACTATCTTAAGAAGGGATGAAACCATAAATTAATTGGTTCAAACGATAAAGCAAAGACTACCGTTAATTCTAATAGTAAATAAGTATTAAGTTATCTAAAGATCTGCCCTAACCTTACTATTTTCTGAGGCGCAAAAATAACATGACACACACGACTTTTAGATTTTGGCCTCTCATAACCTCAAAAATTTCAGTATCGAAAACCACGAGGTCGGGTATTAGTTGTTGAGTCCCCCGCTAGGCTGCAGCACATACAGGAGCTTTTTAACTTATTTCATTCAATAGAAAATACGATGCGCACCTTTACCCGCCGCGCACGATTACCCTACTCTCCCCTAATGTATTAAGTTGGAAATACGATATTTTACAATAATTCATATTTCACATGTTGGCAGTACCAAAAATCAGGCCATGTCTACCGATCTTTCGATCGTACGATATTCAAATAAACGAATCTGATTGGCGGAGCGAATTCCAAACATCTCCTCATACAAACCACCAGTCAGTCCAGCTCCAGATTCCAAACCGTACGTCCGCGCTCCGCCGGTCGGTGTTTTACTCGCACAATGTAGTTTTTATTTAGAACCCCGTTCCCGGTAAAAATGATACGCGTGATCCACTCGGACACTTAACAGGAATGTGAACGCTCTGAATCTAGCCACTCGTTGTTACTTATTTCATTTGAGAGGTCTTGCAATTTAGTACGAGAGATCTATTTGACACTTTAAGCCAAACTTTATAATGAAAAATAGTGATATGCAATTAAATATTTTAGAAAACTAGTTTTACCCGTTAATTAACAATACTTAATAAGCTAACTATCAATCTCAAGAAGTCCAACCCCCGTTCTTGCAGAACCATATCGACACTTTGAAAACTCATTTTCAAAGCTTGGTGTTTCTTTTAAGCTTATTTATTTGTATTGTTTGCCGTTTCATCCAAACTCATCTCCTTAGTTTTGTGTTTCTTGGAAACTCATTTCCATTGTTTGGTGTTTCTTGGAAACTCATTTCCATTTATTTATTTATTGAAGGACAATCCATTTTTTTACAAATTTAGTACTGTACATGAGACAAAAATAATAATTGATTCTGAGATAAAACAAGAGTCATAATCATATTTCAAGTGGCGAAATAGATGGTAAATAAGACAAATGATAACAAGAGTACACTTAACAATAATCATGAATATGAAAGTGAACAGCTATGGTTAAACTGTTGTACGAATAATAAACAAAACAATAACAACATTAAAACATCAATTGATATGCACACAAATAACAGATAAACAGTTAAAAAGCCCATTGTTTGGTGTTTCTTGGAAACTCATTTCCATTGTTTAGAGTTTTTTTCCGGCAACTTCTTCCTTTTTAGTTCACTCTAGACCAAGGGTAGGCCTACCTCACATTTCAGCACAATCGTTAAACCTCCTTGAGCTTCAATATTGATGACATAAGAAAATAATACAATTCCTTAAAGTATTGGAAACCTCGTTTACATGAGGGTTCGCCTGCGCTTGCGCCGTGCCGAGAAGAGCTACGCAAACGTGCAGCACGACCGGGCGACGACCGAGATGACCTTCCGGCTGAGGTCAGAGGGTAATCTTCAAGGGAGAGTGAGTGCGAAACTCCCGTCTTTGAGGAAGAACGCGTAACAGAGTGATTGTTCATAATAGAGGATTTCTCGTAACAACTACCGTGTAGAATTTTTTTTACCAGTGTATTTTACTATCGATTGAGCAATGGGCCCTTAGGTCCAGTATTTATATATTATAGGAACCACCCATTATTTTAAGGTTTTATGATGAAAAGCCTGAAGGATAAAATATTTCCATTAATTACTGACTTGTTTATTTTTCTGTACAAATTTCAGGTACTTAGGGTGATATGTTTTTAAAGCTACAGTATAATAATATAAAGAAAATTTCAATGTCTGCCAAAATAGTGGAGAGTGCGTCGTCCATTTGGGTTGGTTACGTTAGGTCAGGTTGGAAAAGATAAGTCAATATTAGTTCCGTTGATTTTGTTCACTCATATTGGAATTACTATACGTCAAAAACTACATTAAAATACTTCTATATTAAAAAACAACATCAAAATATAGCCTACACTAACTAATCACGCACACCTAGTAGCGGCAGAGCAAAACTAACGATAAGCGCCTGAAGGACCCTTGTCGGTATAAATCAGAAATACTTTTGCCAAACAAGCGATTATATGATGATACTAGAAACATAATTGACATATCTATAACATATTGACATATAATTGACTTACCTACCTGACCTAACCTAAGAAGACCAAACCACATTTTAATTAGTGGTGCCTAAATAACCGACAAGTTCAGTTCAATATCAGAGTGTTTCATCTGAAGAGTATAAAAATTAATGAGCTAACCTCAAGATCCTGAATTAATTGCTTGATGCCCAACTGTACTGATTGTTAATGTAATATAGAGGTAAAAGATATTGGATTCTATATAAAAAGATCCCAACTGAATCTGTCTTTTTCAATATACTTTTCTCCTCAACTATGCGTTAAATATTTGTGGCGTTTTATCACAGTACACGTAGTTTACAACTTTTAGTATTTCATGAACAAATTTATGATTGACAACAAACAAAAAAGAAATTAAAAAGAAACAAACATTAAAGGGTTAATGTCACCTTAATTAGTCATCACTGTCATGAAACTTGCACTAAACACTATTTAGTTTGATAGGCCTAAATGTTATCCTCTCACTCAACATCACAACAAAATATATACATCGCAACGAGCGGCATTCACACCTCGCTACGTTGGACGGTTCTTATGGCAGGAAGTGGTTTTTAAATCTCGCAAAAAGGAAGGAGTTTGAAAATGATTTATAAACAACCCCATATGATAAGCGTGAATCTCTTTTCGACAAACAAGGTAGGGCCTACATAGAAATATTGTAAATATACATCCAAACCAAATAATAAAAAATGTATACAGGGTGTTTCAGAACTCCCTGGCAATATTTTAGGACATTGTTTCTGGGTTAGAAACATATCTAAATATCATATTTAAATTGTCCGGAAGTCTTTAGTTACTCACACAGCCGTCATTTAGTTTTTTTCACATAATAATTTTTATTTCCGTAACGGATGATTGTATTAAATTCATATTTGGCATGAATATTTACTATACCAATGTACATTTCCAGGAAAAAAAATAATTTTTTTCGCTGTATATTTTCAAAATGGCGGCCATTTTAAATTTTCAAACGCAAATATCTCAAAATCGGAACATTTTTAAAATATTTTTCGAGACACAAAAGTTGACATATTAATTTATCTAACCAATGGTACCAAGTTTGTAAAGATTTGACAACAAATAACGGAGTTATTGTGATTTTTCTTAATGAAAACATTGATTTTGCATTAAAATCAATGCAAATTAAGGCCATTTTAACAGCAAAATCAATGTTTTCATGGCGAAAAATCGCAATAACTCTGTTATTTGTTGTCAGATCTTTACAAACTTGGTATCATTGGTTTGATGATTTAATATGCCAACTTTTTTGTGTCTTGTAAAATTTTTATAAAATTTTCCAATTTTGAGATATTTGTGTTTGAAAATTTAAAATGGCCACCATTTTGAAAATATACAGCGGAAAAAATTTATTTTTTTCCTGGAAATGTACATTGGAATAATAAAGATTCATGCCAAATATGAATTTAATACAACCATCCGTTACGGAAATAAAAATTACCATGTGAAAAAAGAAAATGGCTGCTATGTGAGTAACTAAAGACTTCCGGACAATTTAAATATAATATTTAGATATGTTTCTAACCCAGAAACAATGCCCTAAAATATTGTCAGGGAGTTCTGAAACACCCTGTATAACAATAATAAAAAAATTATATTTTATTAAGTTTTCTAAGGTATATAACACTTTTAATTTCCACTCCTTCAGTTTGTTACTGAATGTCGTTTTGAAGCAGTTGAGTTGAAGTATACCCCAAAAATATACCACCCAAACTATTGGTGCAAATGAAATGCAGAATAGTATAGATTAACATTTTTTTTTGGGGGGGGGGGATATATCGTCTTAAGATGTACTAGAAACTTACAAATACAACTAAAAAACTAAAAAGTTCTGTGTCTAAAAAGATTTTGACAGAATATACTTATTTTTTATTAGATTTTTTCATTTTCTCTTGGTCAGTCGGGCACCAGGGTTTATATCACATACAGTATTTACAAAAACATTTGAAGAAATTAAAATCTAATGAAAGAAGAAAACATCGCTCCCATCACTCGGGTGTCCCTAAAAGACTTCAACACCCCTCCAAAGTTAAATAGAGGCGACATCAGGCATTAGTTGTCGCATGGCCACAGTTATCTCGTGACATGACTAACAGTCAAACCTAAATATCAATGAATCAGCGGAGAATTCTCTGCCAGTTGGTCGAGAGTGAGAGTGGCTGAGGCGAATCCGCTTCTGTCACAGGGGGAAATCCCGTGGAGCTGTGACGACACGACCGGATTCACATTGCCTCACAGGACCCTTGTCCCAGATAGGCCTAAAATACATAAAGACCTCCTGGGCTCGACCTTGGATAATGAAACAGCAGGAGCCTAAACAACGGTTGCCGTTGGAAATCGGAAGGTTAGTTTCGTTGATTGTTACGATGCTTTGCCGCTCAGTTTACACTGTTCAGGGGTCAGAGGTGGCTTTGACGGATGCGAAACTCACTGTCATGTGTCATGCCTCTTGGAACACATTCTTAGAAGGAAAATGTTCCATCAAGCAAAAATGTTATGTTTAAAAATCGCTGAGAAAATCTGTGACTATGTGAGATATATCAGGAGGAATAATTTTAAACCAGAGAACACACTCTGTGAATGAACCAAAATACAACTGAATTGAAATGATTTTTTATGATGTTAAGACCCCTGCTGCACTGAAAATGCAGTGGGGTGATGATGACGACGGTGATGAGAGATACAAATGTTACCCAGGCATAAAACCAAGGTTATATAATTCGACTAGTAAATGATACGCGATATCAAGATGCGCCATTTCAAATATTCGATTGTTTTGTCCATTGGAAATGTTATCGAAACTTAATTCGACTTTCGAAATTGCCGATGACAATGATTATTGAACTATATAAGAATATCAATAATTGGGGAATCAATAAAAGTAATGCATTTTTCTTTACACAACAACTTTCTTTGTAACGGAACGAATGAATTGTTTAGGTAGCATCGCTTTAAAAGCATAGTAAAGAGTTTATCAGAAAACTGAGTTCGACTCAATATCCATTTACAGATTTTTCATACTTTATTGAAGGCCAGTATATTTCGGTAATAATAGGAAACCCCTTTGAACAACAAAGGAACAAAAATGAGCAGAGATCATAGATTTATTTCCAAGGAATTTTTAAGTCGAAATCTTTGAACCCAAATATTTGGGTTAAAAAATTAACCACTGATGCCATTAGTAATGGCATTGGTCATGAAATTATCTTATTTAAATTGCCGTAAAATACATTCCTGATGTCATTTGACGTAATAATTGTAATATGCCATCACAAGATATATTTCAGGTGTGTCATGGACGACGGTCGTGCGACGGCTTCCAGTGACATTTCCAGAGTAAATGACTTCGACTCCATCAGCGGAAGACGGAAGCGACATTTCCCTCATCTAGTTCCGCATTATTCTATTCGTGCAAGGTTGGTAAGGTCAACTTGGGTTACCTAAGACGCGCGGCACGTACGCTCTTCTACGCTCTACAGCGGCCGTGTGAATGATGCATCCAGTTAGCCGATGAGCGGGGACTTTCACTGGAGAAAGCCCAGTGATGTCACAGCAGTCCAGCGGGGCTCTCAGAGGTAACAACAATTAAATTTAAATTATTTCTTATCCCCCTCCACCTCTCTTACACTTACCGTCATTCTTGCGGTGTTGACTGTTGTGGCTGGATAGTGAGGATTGAGTAATACCACGTTCCTCGATCTTGCGTGGAGACTTCATTCTATTTCTTAAAGACTACCAAATATATTTCACATTGATACTAGCTAGCTATTTCGATATTTTCCTAAACGCTTATCCAACAGGTAGTCAAATTAAAACTCACTAACACTGGAAATCTCGTTCCTTTTACGGTGGATGTTTTACTTATAAAATAGTGAGATTCTCTAACTGCTTGGGTCAATGGATTGCGCGGTCCCAAAGATTACACATGAGAATTTTTTTCTTTCAACGCTATTGAATTTTTTTACGTTTTATAAAGAACGATCCAAATCCTGGTCTTGGTCCAATCTACTGTAGACCTGTTGTTGGATAACATCATTAACATAATAGTAGCCCAGTGACTAAGGGCAACTGGGTCCTGAACCGATCAGGACGAGAATCGAACCAGCGACCCCAGGACTGTGAGATGAGCAATACGACCGACCGGCTACAAGTTTTTTGTTGGGAAAGTTGACACCGACAATAATTATAAAAGCTTAGCGTCATAAAAGTGTCTATGAAGTGTAAGTATCAACAACAACGTACATTTAACTCGATTTTTCTACATAACGATGTCGAGTTAAATGATTGCATCAAACATAAACAGTTGAAAAATATTAAGAGGTTTTGAAAGATTAACACGTTTAAGACACTCTTCTGATTAAAGTTGTGATTTTGATATAATGTGTATAATCAAAAATTTTTTATTAAAAAATACGAAAGAATCTTACTTCCTTGGCGGTCTTGCCTCGGGCTCAAGCACATATCCGAGGCAAAGACCAAAGACCAATGCTTGAAAGTAATCTAATGGTACTGGTCAACGCTCCATGTTCGTGATAAAAATAAGGATATATTTTGTTTTTGTAAAAAATCACCCTACTCTTAAAATTTCCAATTGCGCGATTTATAGCTTTACCCAGAGTGGGTTACGGATCCTTTGGTTGTCATGTGATAAAATGTTTTTAAAATAGGTCAGTTAAGGACGTTTATTTTAGAATAAGGATAATAACGTTTACAGACCCTAAAGATAATTTCCTACATTATCTTTGAATCCATCTCGAAGGATAGAAAAATATTCTACACTACATTTGAACTTATCACAAATGTCTTTTGCTCACAAATAACATGAGGTTAACATTATGATTATTCGTATAATCTACTTATGATTAGCGTAACAATAAATTCCGCCAAGAACACGAATTCGAGTATCATATTACCTCTCACTGTTTTGATAACAGAAAAAAGAAGTAAAATTACAAGCTATTTGACATAAATATATAAATGTAAGTAGGCTAGTGTTTTTTACACAAAAGTAAATTATATGTAACTAACTTAAACCCGAGTACATAGGTTGTTTCGATTCGATAGGGAAATGCTAAAAATTCCTAAGCAGTCCTGATGATGGTGTGTAGTAAATACTGAGTGTTATTCAAATGTCAACGAAATTAATTTTGTAGTAGGCCTAAATGTTTTACGTTGTCACAGAATTTCATTGTTTTTCCAACTGGAATTTCTGACACACTAACTCTGGTGCAATAGTTTCTGTTGCCCAAAGGAAGATTGTGAAACGAAATAAAAGAGCAGACTGTGCAGTAAAGGTGTTTGTAAACATTGTAAACCATCGAAAGGGCAAGTCAAAGCAACCAATGACACAGATTCAAAGGCCAAAGCACGAGTATGAAAAAAAGTCTGGGCAAAGGCCACGTTACTTGATTTTCTAAAGATGTGTTGTATTAAGTTTGGACATTACATGTCAATGCCCCCGAGACGCAAGAACATGTAGGCTATAAATAATAAAATTTTCTTCTTTCTAAAGCTATTTATAGTCAAGAAGAAAGAAATAACAAATCAATATTAATTTTTATATTGTTTGTTTTCTTCTTGAGTCGCATAGATGAAGCGTTACAGCTGGTGGGCATTTAAAAAATTTCGGGCGAAAATTGAAGTTCACAATTTTAAATCGTTCAAAGTCTTTATCTGTTCAACATATAAATATGTATGCTTGATTTTTCCGTCCGGCAGCTCTTTTAATTTTATATGAATTACGTGTATGTACCCCAAAGCGCAGAGGGAAAAGTTTGCTACGTAACGTTAAGTGAACTGTCTTTGAAGTAAACAAATATATATTATGGGAATGTAAAATGTTTTTGCCAATTTAACTACATTGATGTAGCTCTACTTCTCTGTTAGGAACTCATAGTACTCAAAATACTATTGTCTATCCTGTATCCTACACTCTATTATGAGTTAAGTTTGTTTGTGTGGTTTTTGTTTGATTGCAGGGTTTTATAAAAACGGATTGAACGATTTTGTTTAAAATGTTGAAATTCTAAAAGTCCTAAAATGCTTGTCGTGGTGGTGAGTGAGTGGAACGAAGATCTTGTCTTGAAAAGAACAATCCTCTTTAGGTTCGACATTTCAGCGTCTGTCCCGGTAACTGAGAATATTTCTACAAAACAATTGTTTAAGTTTACGAGAAAATGCTCGGCCCCCCAGTAGTAAATATTACTTTTTTTATTTATTTTTAGAGAGAAAGAGGTCGAAATCTTCTTTACGAAAGTTGTGTGGGACTCGCATGAGCCATACCACAAACCCCCACTTCCCCCCCTTCCGGAATAGTCTCATATGACTTCGAGGGTCAGGAGGGCGGTTGGATAGTAAAGAGGGAAACTGGATTTTATAAAGTACAGCCTGTAAATAAACTTAATTAATAAATACATCGTAGGTAAAGAAATACTTTTCTGCAAGAGTATTGTGTAAAACTAACACGTACTGTATCGCCATGAAAATATCACTTTCCTTTTAGTTTGCAGGACAAAAAGTGCAACCATTAGGATCTCTGTGGCTCATCCTCAGTGTTTTTGTGGTCGACAATTGAACGACCTTGAATAAAAATGAAAACAAAACTGCGAGAGCCCTGGACCATGAAACACTTTCACTGTCTAGTCTAGACTGCCTGGCACGCACAGCGGAACAAAGCCGTTCTGGCCACGGAGAAAAATTAAATGTCACTTGTCAAATTAGATTTTTTACCATCAATTACTTAGTTCTTAACTATTGTTAAAATAAGTGGAATAACTTCTTCTGTGTTACAGATTTTTCGAAAAGAGTTTCCAGTTACGCAGCACACATTTTTAGTCTAGTTGTACTGTACATTTAATAAGTATGTGGTATTAAACCACCACTAGGAATAACGAATCCAGTTTTATTCTTATTTATATTATTTTTTTTACTATTACTATACATTTATTATTTTTTTAAAAGGGAAATTTCAATAAACTGAGAATAGGAGTAAAGAAATACGCACAGGTCACTTGCGAGTGGCAGAGCGGATTCAACGAATAAAACTTTAGCCCACGAGGGGAATTGTTGAACATTTAAAATTTGTTTTGAAACACTTTGAAACATCATATATTCACTGACATGTAAAGTGTTAGTCTGCAATCCACTCATAAGATAGTTTGATGATGCGGCAGTGTAATGCTTCGTCTGAGACGATGGATAAGTTCTTTTTCGTCTATCTTAACCTTATATGACACTAAAAAAAGATCTAGTCAGATCATTAGTAAGTTTTTTTTTGGTTTTTTTTACACGCTTATGAGACTAAAAATAATCTTGCTATCTTATGTAAAAGTTGCATTTCATGGTGATAAGTGTTTATTAAATTTCAGTGGTGAGAGATGTTGTTATTCTTTTATCTGATGATTTATTCAATTTATATCGATATGCATGTAATTTTTCCATGAAAATATTTATTGTTCAGTGACTTTATTAGATTTGGTGTCTCCACGACGAAGAGTAACACTGTAGTAATTTCCTTTCGAATGTGCATGACAGTTTCATAAATTTGGTTACCATTTGTCATGCTTGTAATGATTTGATATGCTACAGTACTATCAAATCTATTTATAAGTTTTGCCACAGGTGGAGAATTTATGATATTGAATAGTGCGAGCCAAGGACGTAGACACAAAAATGTTAAATTACTATTCCAAAAAGACTTAATATGTAAAGTTATATCTCATAGGCTCAGAGCGTTAGAGCTAGAAAATTTTCCCAAAAGCGATCGGTACTTTATCGAGACTTCCTCGCACAGTGGTCATTTCTCCCCCAAAAGTTTCCCCTAGGTTGGTCCGGCCACTTTCGCCTGATCTCTACGCGGCACAGGGGACATGATTGTTACATACGCATATGTAGAAAGCTGTAGCTATAGCACGATAGTGTTTTGGGGGTCGCGCGCATAGAAAGCTAACATACGACAGATTGTGACATAATTTTCTAACGCCCTCCTCCGTAGCGAGAGAAAGGAAAACCCTGCGAGTTTTATGACAAGGAGTCGGTAACGTTTATGGCAGGTTTTCTCTTTCCAAACAAAACCTCCCTTGAAAATGTGTTTCGATTTTATTTTGTGACCATGGTTCCTGGATAACAATTTTAGTTTGTTAATCATTAAGACGATTTCATTATTTGTTGACCATATTTTGTAGATTTTTGGCAAGCTTATAGACGTTTGGGACAGAGATTTGTAATTAAGTTATACTTTTGTTGCTGATACGGGAGGAATTAATAAATTGTTCATTATTAACACCTGAAAGAACACTTGACAAGAGTTGAGAATAAAACTTTACAAAGTAGAGCAAAAATTATCTGTGGACAAAATAGAAAATAGTTGTATTTATTAAAAAAAGAGAGTAGTCTAGGCCTAACTTTTCTTTACAAGTTAAACAATAAGTTTGAGTTCTAAGGAAGTTCTAAAATAAAGTAAGTATTTTGTAAATTTTTACCATTTCTAATGTGAGAAGTAATTTGAAAGTTATTTTTAAGAAAGGTTAAGTGTCTTCAATATAAAGTTAAAGCCACAAGGATATTCCGTTTTTACCGAATGGCTTGTGATTTTCCCGTAAACCGTATCATACCGTCATTATTTCGACATCTCACTCTGTTATACCCTTGGTTGAAGAGTGAGCCTACGCAAAGCATGACGGAAGTATAAACACGTTCGTGGTGTGATACAAGGCGAATGTCCCACACAGTGGCAACTACTCGGCGCTCCAACTCATCCTTGGAAACCAGTTTCATTCCACACAGAAATAGTGTTCACTCTGGGAGGCATCCAAAGAGGTCCTGGCTGCCAAGCCGACAACCAAGCCGAAGAGTTGAAATTGAACAATGAAATAAATCCAACGCGTGATGTAAAAAGAAGTCATTAAGAACGTACATACGATATCTTTAATTTTGCATTTTATTCTATAGATTCTCAAGCAATTTAAACTAGAAGAGATTTTCTCCTGTTTGTGGGTATTTCTTGTACAGGATATCTGTAGGAATTTTTTTATTAATACATATTTTTACTTCGAGACCTCAAAAATGTTTAGAGTAATTTTTTATTGTAATGAAAATACAATACAACAGTACGATAGTATAAGTAAATCATTACTCTACAACCAGTCTATTATTCCCTCGAAAATAAATATTTTCAATTTTACAAAACATAATAATAATTTTCAGAGAAAATTTGACCTCGAACATCGTGTTACAACAAAGTTCTTCACGCATAAATTTTTCAAAATGTAATAACCACTACGGCACTGTCAACAAAGTCAATAGTGTACGATACAATGTCTAATTGAAAGTCGGAGCTTTACCAAGGTATATCGTGAGCTGCCTTAACTGATTTTTATTGTATGAAGAGGAAAGGAAAGCGATGGAGCTCTAATGTAGAGCGGAGCTGGGATAGAAAGTGAACGTGAACGCCAGGGCTTGGATCCGAGGGTTCGGCACTCACCAGCGCCGATGTCCATAGTGTTTGATTTGTGAAACAAAAAAACTCAATCTAGTAGCAAAGTAGTGAACTGGTTCCGCAGCTTCCTCTCCGGTAGGGAGATCTCCGGTGCGGATCAGGCCTCAGTGCTCCTGGTGCCATCAGAGATCGGTCACGTCTGACAATTTAGCCGGAATTTTTAATAATTGTAATTTTCATGAAAAGATTCTGAATATTTTTAATGACATCGTTTGATATGCTCATAATAACAATAAGGTCTTACAAAATTATGAGAAAAAAATACAGATTTATTAAGGAAGTATAGTCTGAAAATATTTTTTGTCATTCTGCACGAAATCAGCCCGTTTTTTGCTCTCTCAATAGTACCAAAACCGTTTCTTTTTCTCATAGGACTAAAAAATTAGCTGGAATATTTTTTAGGCCCTAGGACTGAAAAATCAGCTGTTTGCTAAGTCAAGTAGGCCTATATTTTTATTCATTTATTAATTTTGAGGTGCATAATTTTTTGATTCAAACGTTATAAAAAGCATTGTTTGTAAATAACAGAAATGTAAACACTGCATATTACTTACTTTGTAATATAACCTCGAAAATACAACTTTATAGTTAATATTTTAACGATTAAAGTTTATATTTAACGTTAAATTTACGCAACACGATTGTGCACCAAAAATACCCACTTTTGCTCCTAGTGATGAAAACTACCAATTCAAGTTAACGTTATGAAAAAGTTCTTCCAACACTTTTATGAGTTCTAAAAACCCCAATAATTTTTCACAACACTAGTGGAGATAAGTTTAGTTAAACACAGTACCAAGGGATTACAAGGGATGAGCGTTTTACTTGGGAAATCATTCATCACTTTTAGGCTATGAGTTAAAACTATTAATTTTTCAATACAAGAATATGGGCTTGTGGTTAATGGGGAATTTTATGTTTGAAGAATAGGTAATTTAGTTCCTTTTATTTGGCCATTTGTGTGTCTGTCTATTTAACATTTTGTGATTAACTTATCTATATGCAAGCCGATGCATGTAAATGTCTAATGGCAATAAAGAATATTTGATTTTATTTGAATTAGAAAAGTTTATTCAAGACATTTTTATGTGAAGGCTTTTCTAAATCCCTTTATTTTGCCTTGTTTAATCTTGTCTGCAATGTAGCTTAACTTGCTTTTGTAAATGAATTAATACATTAAGAATTACCAGTAATGTTATAAAAAAAATTATAACACGAGAAAAAACAAAGCAATTCCGTTGTTTTCACCCGTATTTGCTATGAAAAGTAATTCCATTTAAGTTCCCTATAGGGAATACGCTATTACGGTAGTGGTCACGGCCAGGAAAATCTGCTGAGTACGCAGGTATGCTGCGACGTGGGTAGGCCTACTCATTCTCCATCACGAATAAAAATAACACTCGGTTACAAAAAACAAATGCAAAATTTATTTTTGCTTATAACTTCAGTGTCATAAAAAATAAATGCAAAATTAACTGACCAAAATATAAAGGGTGTCACGAAAATACGAGACTGGCTATTCATATTCGCATTCTTCTCATAAAAATAATGGCCAATCTAGGGCCTCACTATTATATAAAGTACCTTATTATTTTTGTTTATATACTGAGCTAACCATTATTAGTATTACAGCAATCGGCATATTAACTATTTCAATGTAGTACAGTATTTGCTTTTTTCTGATTCTGTCAAAGTTGGTATCATTCTGTTCTATGTTTATGTATCGAGGAAAGCTCTTTTTTAACTTCATTATTTGCAACTCATTATTTTATTTTCGACCTAAATTACTAATTTTAAAATATTATCTCCATCAAACAATGTTTTGAAAGTGGAGTTCTCGTAGGCCTGTGGCCTATGCACACAGTAAGCCTATGGGTGTATCAAAGGCTGGGCTTTATCCACTTCTGTTACCGTACTGGAGTTTATCGTTTATCTTATCCAGAACCACTCCTCAACACCTGTCATGGTGTTGACACTTTGCGTCAGTTTGTTTAACTTTATTCATCTTTTAAAGCAATTTTTCTTGTTGTTATTTTTTAATTGTTAAAGAGGAAGGAGGTAATCAGTTAATTTTATGTTCTAATTGTAAAGTGAGAACAAAAGGGTTGATTTGCCAGAGGTAGGCCCTAAACTTGTTTTAGGCCGGTTTAATGTTGGACAAAAAATCATATTACGCTCCAAAAAAATATGATCACATTTCCTGAAAAGGAATCTTCACTATTAGTAAAAAAAAGTTTTGAATAATTTTAGTTCCGTTTCCTTCTTCTCAAGATTACTAACTTATGTCATTTGCTTTTGGATTAAATGAAAATTTATTTTTTATGTATGATAATATTGGCACAATCACAGTTAATTCATTGTGTGAGAAAATTATTTAAATTATTTAAAAGCTTAACACTTTATTTTTTATATGTGTGAAACCATTTACGAGAAAAACAATAATGAATAACCAAATCGGTTAGAACATGGATGGCCGTTGGGCCACCAATCGTAAATAAATCAATTAAAAATTATTGGAAGTTCAAGGATTGCTAGTTTTCGTGTTTTTACATTGAGCCATATTGTTATTATATCATAGTCTACTTCTGGTAGTAACCCAACAACCTTTAATGTTATATTCAAGAGGTATTGGGCAAATAAGATTTGGGGGATCTACTAGTTAAATTAATTTTGATTTTTAAATAGTTCATTTAAGCATCGTAGTTAGTATCGAGGTAATGTAAGTTTTCAGATTTAAATGCGAGTGAGGTACCAAATGTTATGCAAAGCGATATTAAAACTCCAAACACCTTTTGGATCCCCATTTTGTGAGATGGACAGTGAAGTGTTTTGAATACAGACGCCCGACGTGGAATGTCAGATAATGAATTATATAGGCCTATAGCAATGCCTCGTCGTCAGTGAAGCATGGAGAAGGAGAGAGATATGAAATTCTGACTGGGAACAACAAAGAAAGGGTCACTGGACCGGAGCGAACAAAAGGAATACGACAGACAACGAGTATAGGGTGGAACACAACTATCAGGACACCGCATCTGGCGGAGGACGAGGACAAGGAGAGCGACACCGAACGGGACCGGCGGCGACACGCGACATGGCGAGGAGACACTCCTACTAGAAAACTGTTTTATTTATTTATTTATTTATTTTTTTAACATATTAATATTATTTTAGAGTAATTATTATGATTTTTCAATAAGTGAATAAAAAAACATACTTTAAAATAATTATTACCGGTAATAAGTGATTTGTGCTTCTAGGGACTAAAGTACAACTTACTTTTTCTCCCTGAAGGGAAACAGTTGTCGCCCGAAGGCGAAGCCTTACTATGACAATAATTTCCCTGAGAGAGAAAACGTACTGTAGTCCTTAGATGCACACAACATTTTTCCCCACCTATACGAATAACAAATAACTAGGCCTATAACAATAACAATTGCACGTTTATATGATCCTTTGCTCCGCCAAGCTGGATTAGTCACATTAACTTAAAAAATAACACACATACACAAGGTAGAATATATCAATTTTATAGAACACAACAGAAAGAACAAAATACAATCTAGGAGTAGTCAAAATTCACACTAAAAAACACATTTTAACCTAGTCTTACTTCTGATAATTATAGTTGACAGTTCAACCACCAGTGTTGTAAAACTGTGTTCGGGAAATTCGATGACACATTTTCTGCCTCTCATTTAATGTTTGGCGGAGTTAAAACTAATAATTCTTACTATCACTCTATAAACTATTAGCTATCCACACCACAATCTATTTTACAACAACAATTGAAGACGAAGACTGAAGCAAAATGTAAACAAATAAGTAGCTGACGCTACGGACGTGATAAGTAAACAAAAAATAACGAAACGAATACAATAATTGACATTTGACTGTTACCCACGTTCTTCTTTAAGTTCCTTTTTTAAGTTATTCTTATGCAACTAACTTTAGCCCCATGGTGCAAAAAAGTTAAGGTTTTCCCATAGATAAAACATTTTGTATTCAAGTCACATGGGATAAAAACTAGTACTTAAGCACTCTATTTTTAAGGAGTAAAATACGGCTTTAGATAGTAGGTGGAGGAAAAACAAAACTTTGAATGGAATAAAAGTAAAATCAACCTATTTATTATTATTATAGGGAGGTGAAAACACAGAACTTGTTCAATATTACAGTATTTGTACTTGTCTTCTCGCACTACAAAACAAAGATGGTGAGTGATTCTCATGAATAGGAAGGAAAAATACATCATTTACGTTATCCAAAGTTGTAAATGTAGAAAAGTCTTACGTAAAAGCTTGAAAACTATAAGCAATAATATATTTGTATAAATATGCAGAATAAAAATTATAACTTGATTAATTAAATAAAATTGTATTTAACGTTATTTAGTATGTTCGAATTTCAGTTATAGGGCTTATTACTTTTCCGGCAAAACGTTGTATAGACTACATCTTAATATCGAAAACACACGTTTGTGCAAACCCTACAGAAATTAACAAGTTTCCAAAAACTTACAGAGACAATCATGTCTCTAATACGCTTGGAAAAAGACAACGTATCTCAGTATAGACATAGGGGTTTGAAAACCTTTTACCTTGCTTCTATCTAAAAATATTTGGTAAAAAGGAGTAGTTTTGTTAATGTTTTTACAAAGCTTATTTAACAGGCCAAAGCCCAACTACAGTTTAGCATTAAGCAAAAGATATAGTAAACAATACTACCAAAAGCTAAGTTTGGCTTAATTTTAAAAATATTTAAGGGCAGAAAGATTTTCTTCTAACTTCTCCTGTCCCGATCCGTAAGAACCTCCGTAACAACGTTAAAAAAAATAAATTTTTAAAATTAAATATTAAGCGTGGGAATAACGCACAGGGCGCGCAATTGTGGAATCAGAATCAGACGGTTGGCCGTTCTGCCTGCTCGTAGCTACGAGAGCTCTTAACTCTAAACCAACAAGATTGAACGCTCCTATATGTAGTGGTCTACAGTGAGGGATGTTGAAGCTGAAAAAACAGGAGATGGCTTAATATTTTAATAAATAATTTAGGTGCAAGATTAAGCTATGAAAATCAAATTGGAAACTAAAGAGCTATTTGCATCGTTATACCGCATTACTGATTGGCTACCTCTGATGAGGATCGATGCAAATGTGGGGTCAGTAGATGAACTTAAAAGTAAACATAGAGTGATATGTACATCGAATTGAAGGACTCACGTATAAGAGTAAAATTCCACAAAACCGACCTAAAATATATAACGTATTTAGAAATAGAAGGCAATCAACATTTAAATTGAAATCATATTGCCGAAATTTAAAAATTCAATACCTTCTATAATATTTTATCTTTTGGGGTCAGGTTTTTTAGTGTATCTGCAAAATTTAAGGGTTTTAAAAACTTTTTAAGATAATACCTACATAATGAAACTACACCTTTATTCTCGACTTCCTTTGGGGACGCCTCTTTGAGAAGAGTATTGAAAAAAATTCATCAGACAATATATGACACATCATCTCGAAATTAGAAGCAGTATACTACAAAACCAACCTCAAAAGGTGGTGTATATTATAAAATATTGCTTTTAAAATTTTAGCAAATATGATTTCAATGCAAAACTTGATCGCCTTACATTTCGGGCTGGATTATCCATTAAAATCGCTTTCGAGGCATTGTATTCTACTAGGTAAGACTATCAATTTCATAGAAATTCACTTTTGAAACAATCAACCTATGCTACGTGTAAGATTTTCTCGTAACTTCACATGGCCCAACCCCAATGCCAAGTACAACCAGCCCACCTACCAGTCCAAGGATCTTCTTTCGGAGTTCTAAAACCCTACAACACTGGATATTACAAACTTATATTATTAGGCCCTGAACCCCGAACCCTGAGTCCAGATCTTAAGACCCCGGTGCTGATTACACTTGCAGACGGAGAAAGTATAACAATATCCGTACCATTAACTCTGTAATTAATTCGGGAGTCCACTTTCCAAATGCACCCGGTTCCCAGCATTGTTCACATGATCACACTATTGTAGGTTTCGCTTTCCGAGCAAATCTTACATGTCCGCAAAACACAACAAACATAATTTATAGTGTCGAGTTTGAACCAGTGTACACGCATAGGTTTGAACTTTTTGAGTAAAAACTAAAAAAAACTTGCTTTGGAAACAAAATAAGCAGACACAATAGCTATTTGTGTAATAAGAGCGTAAAGTACGTCATTGCTACTCGAGAATTGTAGATGGCCGCACGAAGCGTCAGCTGAGTGCGGCCAAACAATTCGAGATCGGCAATGACTATTTGCGCTCGTATTACACACAAGATTTTTCCTACCAACATAATTGTTACATATTACATGTTTTATTGTATACAAAATGTCATTTAGATTATTTTTGATTTGTTTCTGTTGGAACATAATGTTAACTATCAAACATAACCTCAAACTAAAAAAGAAGCAATTACTAAACGACAACAATGAATAACAGCTGTAGCATGGTTTGTAATAACAGCTGATTTAAAATTGCTGTTTGATCTAGCGTGCGGTAAAGAATCATTGACGCTCTAGAGCGGGAAAGAAACGGAAACCGGAAATGAACTGTTTTGCATGGGGGTTACAGGTGTGGCAATGCAATTATTTCCATGCAGTGGTCGGAAAAAGCTGTTGTGCCTGTTTTCTTTTTTAACAATATTATCCTTGTAACTTGGAAAACTGGTAACCACGTTGAAGATGAGAAAAGAATCGATCATGTGTAAAATTTTTCAAAATTGGTTTTAAGCTAACATTTAATTACCGGTAGGCATAGTCTTACACCCACAATGTATGTAATTACTATGAAAGATGAGTGGGTTTATCCTGTCTGCATCAAATGAATAATAAAGTAGAATACATCACCCAAAGTATAAAAAATAATTTAATGAAAAATAACAACTAACAGACGTTGTTCCAATCGTACAACGAAATACGATATTGAATAGAGTTGATTGAGATAAAATGCGATAATTGGCCTGTAGACCTAATCAATACTCTTATATTAAATTTATGTCATATTTGAGTCTTTGTCAAAGGTTCCAAATAAACTTTTGTCAACTTTTCTTTAAGAGTAGGTTAAAGGGATAGAGCGATTATATTGTTGAGGAAACTACAGTACCTGAATACGTTCTAATTGCTAAAAAACTATTCAGAGGGTCAAAAATTCATCGTGCAGCGCTTCACCTGCTCCCATGTTGCGTCCTTATTTTAAGTCCGACAACAGTGAGAGAGGTTTTAAATAAAAGATAAAGACTTGGGCTATTTGACTCTTTTTTATGTATTTTGCTTCCATATTGAGCCATATGGATCAATAGTTTTTATCAATGGTTCAAAGCTGATCAAAGAAGGATCACAGATTAAAAATATAAAAAAATAAAAAGCGAAACAAATAGGAAACGTCTATTTCCTTTATTTAAACCCCCTCCTACTTTTATTCGACTAAAAATAAAGGCACTAAATGGGAGCAGGTGAAGCACTGCATAAGGTTCTGAGATGAGTCCTTTCACCCCCTCTTAATGTAAAAGGAGGAGTGTCCGCCTGCTTTAATCTTAAATAATGTACTTTATAGAGGAAGAAGATGACTCCAAAATCTTTAAGTGTGCAAAGATCCGACAGTTTGTGCAAATATTGCATTGGGAATTCAAGCCTGAGATAAACTCACCATAAACTGCTTAATAAACTCTTAGAATGGCTTATGTATACGTAATCGGCGCAAATATCCATCAACAATTTGGCTTATGGCAAGAGACTGTGGGGTTTGTGTTGAGTGCAAGGAAAAATCCACTGAATTTCATAAGTCTATGTTTCTTAAAATTCAGTAGGCATACAGTTGTAACTGTTGCGTGGAAGACACATCTACCAGTACCAGACTAGAGGAAGAGACAACTTTCGCACCAAAAGACATAGAACCACGGTTTTTGATCTTTTTCTACTTTAAATGAGGTAAAATTGATTTATGTGCTCCCCAGTAACACAAAACAGTTAGAAATTTTATTTCCGTTCAAAACTGTTTAAACCACCCTGCTTGTTACTCGATAGATGAGTTCATGATATTTTACCTGGAGTTTACTAAACAAAACACTTTGGTAACCTTTCTTGACTCTTGTGCAGTTTATCGTAAAAAATCCAAGCACATGACAAGTTCTATAAAATAGATATTTTTATTTGACTCTATAATTGAATATTTATGAAATATTGTCTCCAGCATTTAAGATATTCTTGTTATTTACCAATCCGACCCTCTGCTAGGAGCTCATAATACTGTACTGCATTAGGGGAGAAGACAACGTAACTACTCGGTGAGGAAGTTTGCCAATCGCTCCAGAAATGCACCGAGCCTTGTCCTGTGCTGTCGTCCGTTGTTCGGTTAGGTGCAGGGGAAAATATCCCATAAATTTTACTTGTCAACGTACGTTCACCCAGCATTGCTATAGTCACGGTAACTATGGCGGATTGCCTAACGTTCATGTTGTTAGCCGAGGTTTTAAGTGAAAATGTTGAGAAACCCTGTTCTAGTATGTATTCTAATATTCTCCAGTGTACTGTTCACTTAACAATAACGGTTGAAACTATTGTTATTTTGAAAAAGAAAAATCAAAATGTAAACATTAATGTTTCTTACAAGATTATACCATTCATTTGTTAATTGGTTGCCAAAACTTAAAAAATGACAAAAATTGCAAAGAAAAGATTGTTGTTATTGGCAACTATATGATTGTATGTTTGTTTCCCCCAATAATGGTAGACCCAATAGCCCAATATAACCAAAGCCGACAGTGCTTGTGCATTATATCCCAGAAGGAATCAAAATAAATTCATCTGAAAATTCTTTATTTCTATTCTAACTATGTCGAATGTAGCATTGACAAATTTATTTGATTTGGATACCGGATGACATTGGAACATAACACGCGTTTTTCACTATAAAACAATTTCAACTTACTTTCAAATTCTCATAACACACAAACTTGACGGAAGATGGCACATTTATTGACTAGCTACTGTAAAATAAATCGTCCAATTGTAAAAAAGTTTTATGGAATGGCCAGTGATGATTCGCACCTAAGGTATTCAACTTTATAATAGGGTATTAAAATGAAGACGCTATGTTTCATTATTAATAATAGCTATACAGGTTGGTTGGCTTACAGGCGGAGTATTGGAGGGTATGATTCTTATTAGACATATGCATAGTAGTAGTGCTTACTCATACTGTACTTATGGAATTACGGTGAAATGTGCAGTTTAGGAATATTAAAGCCAAAATTCCCCTGATGGACGCTCCTTTTTGTTGTCTAGTTAAGTAATAATACTTTTCTGGGTAGACCTAAATTCTTCTAGATATTTGAACAGGCCGTTTATAAAATATGTTTAATAAATACATTTGTAAGTGTTGTGAGAAGTATGTTTAATATGTTATAGCATTATAACACATATCGAGGACGATCCAAAATCAAACAAAATTTATTATTTACATACAAACAGAGAAATAACCTAAGCAATTAAAATGATTACTTAAAGTATATTAAAATCACACATATAAGTGGAAAACACGAAATTAGTGTTATTTATTTATAATAGACGTAAATATATACAGTATATCGAACATATCTAAATTAATATTAAAAATGAGTACATCAGTCATCAATCGTTTATTATATACAGTAATTGGTAGTCCTATTACACATTATTCATTGTTTTATTACTGCTTGATTATAATGGAATAGTCAAAGGTTATTCTTAGTCGAGCAGTAAATTTATTGAAATGCATTAAAAGTAACTTGACGTACCCTATGGTTAAATTTCCTTCCATTGAAAGCTCTGATGGGTTCCCATGCCCTAAAACACGGTCTAGAGCTGAAGGCCAGGAGGTTTCTAGATATACATTTCACATGAAGGATATTATAACCTGCTACTGTATGCTGCAGCTCTGCTGCAACATTTTTACTTTCTCCCCCTATACCATAGTATATGGAAAAAGTAGGCTATTGTTTTCGTCAAAATTTTCGAATTTGAGTTGTTGGTGGATTTATACATTGTGGTGCCCCCTGAGTCCAAAAAAGTGGTTTTCGGAGTGATATCTGTCTGTCTGTGTGTGTGTGTGTGTGTGTGTGTGTGTGTGTGTGTGTGTGTGTGTGTGTGTGTGTGTGTGTGTGTGTGTGTGTGTGTGTGTGTGTGTGTGTGTGTGTGTGTGTGTGTGTGTGTGTGTGTGTGTGTGTGTGTGTGTGTGTGTGAGTGTGTGTGTGTCTGTGTGTCTGGATGTAAACAGAGCTAGAGAATGCCCCAATGGTCCGATTTTGGTGAAATTTTGTATGTAGGTCCAAACCCACAATAATTCCAGGCGTTTTTTTTTCATTTTTTTTTTTTGAATTTTTGATTTTTAAGGGTAGTTTACTTCCAAAAACCCTAAAAAACGTGAAAATCAAAATTTCTCAAAAACGGCTCTAACGATTTTGATTAAAATTTTGTGGTTTATTAGGATTAAAATGCTGATTAAAATTACACCACCCGCATCTCCGAGAAAATGCGCGTTCAAAAGTTATAAAATAAAAAGTGTTTATAAAAACAATTTTTTGATTTTCAAAATAGCTGTTATCTTGAAATAAATTTTACTTATTACCATTAAATCAAGCTCAAAAAACTAAATAATCCAGTATTTTAAATTATTGCTCTACGTCAAGTGGTTGCGAAGGAAATTCAATTTTTCGTTTAGCGGTAAACGCAGTACGTTGTTAAAAGTCACAGACGCGCATAGGGTCAAACTCGATCTGCTCAGCTCGTAGCTATCTGACTGAGTCATCAAGACATTAATTTTTGAAGCTTTTAACGCCTTTTTTATATTCTTGGGAGAAAGTATGTGTCAGTCAACTGATACCGTTTTTTATTATTTCTTCCTGTAAGGCTGACGTTTACATAGGGTATGCCACTCATTTCACATAACTATTACTGTACTTTTAATTCTCATATCCTATCAGACGGAATGTCTTAATGCATAGAGCGTAGTTTTGGATATTTGCTTTATCAGGAAGAATTTTAAATATGGAGTTTTATGTGTTCAAATTATATTACAACTTTGGTTATGGGACTTGCTTCCGCTTAATAAACTTAAAAGCTGACAGGCGTCAAATCTTAATCGTTAAATGCCAATTAACCATGTAAAAACTTTTTAATCTAAGGGATTTTAAGCTGAAAAGCGACTCAACATAATAAGACAGATGACCGATGGGTCATAATTTTTTACTTATCAAAGACCTATCCCGAATGATGTAACGATCCACCCACTATGAAAAGTAGCTGAGCTTCATATGTCAGATTTCCTGGTTGTTAAATTATTATTATTATCATAGTAGTTGATATGTCTGGTTTTCGGTTGTTCTTTTTAATCCGAGGAATTAAACATTCTCACATGGATTTTATGAAGCATGTCAAATAATTTTTAATTTCTAGTTTTGTTACTTTAAGGTCTGTTCAAAGCAAACATTTTGGTGAAAACAGATTTCTACAATTTGATATTACTGTACTTCTGACTACAAAATACGTAATTAAACTAACTTAGCGTCACAATAGTCCACCTTTGTTACAGCACATTGTTAAAAAAATTTCACATTTGTTTAAATGTTTACAAAAACGTAACTCAAAAATATCTTAAAGGCAAACATGTGTTATTACATCACATTTAAGTTCTCGTTGTTCTGATAAACTCTAATTTTCACTTATAGGCTACATATCTTTTAATTTGGTTGAGATATCTAAAAATGCCAATATCCAATTTATTTGAATGTTTAAAAAATTACTCATCACAAGATAGTTTGGAATGCAAGTCATCCAATGTTTCTGTACCATTTATTTAGGATGTAAGTAATGTTAAATTGCATTTTTCCGATCTGACTACGAAACAAAAAGATACTGTACAGCATAATAATAATAGGCCTAAATTACAAAGTTGTTCAGAACAACTAGAGCTCTAATGCCTATATAATATTAGAGTATGTTTTATTTCAAATCTGAGTTTTTATGTAAACATTTTCAACATTATAAAATTTGTACAAAGATTAGTCTCGGATAACATTGGTTAGTTTTAATCAAGTATTGGATCAAGAAGTGATTCATACCAAAAATAAAGAAAGAACTACAAGGTAAGCCTAGCCTTTCCTTTTCCTTTTTTTATTACGGATGGCAAATGCACACCATTCAGAAAGATAAATGAAAGAAAATCTGTTTCTTTTGAAATGTTTGTATTAAACACATTTCTAAAATTATATATTATGATAATTTGATGTATATATTAGGTATATTATTTGTATTTGAAATTTCCGAGAATCGAACCAGCGATCCGCTGGATTTGAAGCACCCTGTATTTATAAAATAAATTAAATATTTTTTGTTGTTCCTCGGGGTTGATAAAGAGGGAAAAAGTTTTAAAATTTTCAAGTTTCTTTGAGGAAGCGTGGGTCTGTAATACATGTTGGACACTTCACGTAAATCACTTTATAGTTTACCAGACCGCTTTATTATTATTTTTTCAAGTTTATAATTATTGTTGTTGGTTCGGATACACAACTAATAAGAAATAATAATAAATTATAATAAATTACCGGTTTATAATACCGGTAGACAGTGCTTCTAAACACTCCCGGGAATAATTACATTCGGATGAAGGAATAACAATTTAACCGAACTTCGCATATAACAATAGTAATTGTTTTACATATAGGCTACCAGGACCTACCTCTGTTTTGGTAATCCAGGAAACATGGCTGGGCGCAATCCCGATACGATGCGCGTCCTAGGCGGTGGGGTCACTACGGCACCGAGGTAGACGCAGGACTGAAGACTGACACTGGCACTTTCATTCTCAAGGCCTCGCTCTCTCTCGGCAGCTTCGACCGCCGCCGCCGCCGCGCCGCGGATGCTTTCACTACCACGACATAGGCGTACCCGGCGCGGTAGAGGCTGTAGACCACTTCATCCATGGTTTGGGGTCTTTAGAAAACAGACCATTTCATCCCTAACCGGTCAAGTTAAGCAAAAAGTACCCTCGATTGGAGTTTTGAATAAAATATCATTTCATCCACAGTTCAGGTAGAACAATAAAGATCATTGGAGCTGCGAATATATACCACTTCCTTTCAACCTCATTCACCTGGGGTGTACCTCCCACCAGCACAGGACTGCCGTAGGATATCACACGCACCAAAAGAACACCTCGTAATTAAAAGTTTCTAAGAATGCATGAAGGGAACAAGATTAAAAATCCTTGGAGTGAAATATTTTTTGTTTGAAATAATTGGTAGTTTTAAGCTGCACGTCTCTCCTAACATCTTTCCTCATTATAAAATCCCAATATCCGACATAAATTCCCTGTCGAGGCGGGACAGGCGGTAGCCGGACGGAGAGTCCGAGCTTCAGAAATGACAAGGAAATTGTTAACCAGTTTTCGCGCCCGGACCCTGAGTCCGCCCCGCGTTCGTCGTTAGAGACTGTTTTACGACGAGGGTTGACAGGGGCATTGAAGTTTTTATATATAACTACTAGCTAGCTGTTGTGTACCCGTTCTTCGCACCGGGTGTATGTGCAGTTTATTAAATGAATGATATAAATCCTTTCAAAATTCAATATGTCAGCGTCAGTTATGTTTTTACCATATCTAGCCCGCCCGAGGTGACTTACGGTCCAGGAGACCGACATGACATTAAATTGTTCGTTTACCTGCCTAAAACGCACTTCCGGTCGTTGTGTAGCTCAATACCTTTCCGTCTCTACTCAGTGATCTAGCTGCTGCCGTGCTAGACTTTTGAATTTAGGTCATCGCTTGCTATAGTGCTTTACGGTCCCACAGACCGAAGTCACCCAAGTTGTTGTCGGTGCGTCAGACCGAAGTCACCCAAGTTGTTGTCGGTGCGTCAGACCGAAGTCACCCAAGTTGTTGCCGGTGCGTCAGACCGCTAATCTTGGAAAGTTGATTTATATTTTACTCTAGTGTGAATATGTATTGTTTATTTTCTTTACGTACAATATATTGATGAATTTATTGATATCTTACCTGTTTTGTAATTTTTACGGTTGATTTAAGATGATTTTGGGACGTAAATAACAAATAAACTAATTTAATTATATAATTATATATATATATATATATATAAATAATGGTAATATAATAATGTAATATAAATAATGTATATATAATGTATGTAATGTATACATATATAATATGTATGTATATATACTTATATAATATATAATGTATATATAATATATATAATGTTATATTATATATATATATATATATATATATATAAAATGCAAGAATCATATGTGACGACTGCTAATGGACGAATTTTACATGTAGACTATTGCTCTCTACATATATTTGTTGGTTTTTAATAATTTAGGTGAAAAGACCATGTTTTTTAGTTAATTTTATCTTTAGGACGTATGTTTTATACCATTAAAATATATAAGTATTTTTTTTAGATTTATGGATATACACTACAAAAAATATAAGAAAATTTCAACAAAAAAACATTGTGTGATATTTAAAAAAAAATTGAATGAATACTCCTGTCTATGGTTTAATACTTTAGATTTATATGTTAACTTTATATTAACAGGTTTTATTTTAATTATTCACTAAGGGCTTTGTACAATAAGTTCATTTTAAGTAAATATAATTTTTTAAATGTGTCAAAAATAAAATGCTTTTAAAAACACCTACAATTGTTATATTTATTTTATATTGCATCCATAACAAATAAAAATGATCTAAGTTTTGATTTTGAGCTGCGAAAACATTTAGAAAAAACGTATTGTTAATATATATATAAATAAATAAAAACGGTCCATTAGACCGAAGTCACCTATCTCGTGACTGAAAAAAGTCACCCCTCTAGGGCTAGATACAGTAGCTACTCAGGATTTACGCTTATAACAGCTCCCAGGTACATTTTTTGTCACACGCATGTTATAGGCTATCCAATTTCACTTTTGGGTTGGAAGTTATTTCAATTGTCTTCAATGTTTCTAGAAGTTGCTTAACATTTGTATAGAGATTAACTTTATAGTTCTGTAAACAGACAATTTCTCATAGAAGGTAAAAAATTCAGACTTTAGCAAGAATATCATAGATATTTTTATGAAATTTAATATTAAAACCTTGATTGGTTGTGATGATAATCACAGTTGAAGGGTAGGACCAGCACAAATAAATATACAACATTTAATCCAATTTAAATATTGGTTAAAATTCGAATATCCAACCCAAGTAAAACAATGCAACACCTGATGTCAGTAATGTATAGACACCGCACCATTGTAAGATATGTTTATTAGTATATTAAGTAGATATTAAGTTCCTTATTACTCATTATATATCTGCTGAAGATTTTAAAGGTATAAAATTGTAAAATATGAGGTATTTCTGTGTTTTTCTTATGTTGCTGGGATTGGTTAGGCGTTGTCTACAAATTTAAGTTTGGTGAAAATGTTAGAGATTGAACTATATTAATGTCATTTCGGGTTTTCGAGGTTGCAAACTAGTATTTGTACCACTGTAGCCAATCCCAATAACATATGTATAATCATAGAGCTATCTATAAAGTTAACCACAGAACTTCTATAAAGAAGTTTGGTAGCTTCAATAAATTACAGATACCTAACATGAATATTAGGCCCTACTCACATAGAACTCGAACTCCTCATGCTTTTTATCCTCTTCAACAGTCCTCCAGTATTTGGTTCCATATGAGTTTTGTTTTAATTTTACGAACTTAAACGTTACAACAATAAATAAATGTGATGGTGTTGAATTTATCACTTTTCGTGGTATAGCAACATAGGTACTCTCAACTGTCAAGATTAGTCTAAATGTTCACTGTAGGTTTTTAATGTAAAAATCGAAAACCAAAATAATACTGCAAAAAATACTTCTACAAAAGCTTCTTTTACATTGAATCATCCTCGCCATGCATTGCCAAAAGTAATTAAGAATATTTTAAAATAAACTCAAACCATGACAGATCCTTTGAATGTTAATATTAAATAATAAACTATATAAAACTGCATCGTAAAATATTAAAAATTTTACAGTTTTGTCAGACCTCTCAAACTAACGTTGTAAGTGCTGCTATCTGGTAGTTTAAAGATGAACCCAGAATTACCGACAGTTTGTATTAGTTCCTTGTTGAACCCCCAGAGCGCACTGAGCGCAGTGTTTTTAATTCTCGTATGATTTTAACAATCGGTCAGTTATAAACAACCAAGTAGCTTTTTACTCGTTGATAGTATTGGGCAGTCTCCCCATTGATCTGGTGACTAGTCCAATACTATCCAGAAAATACTCAAACAATCATTAGTTCATAAGGCAGAGCCGCGGATCACGAAAGCTGATAAGCTCTATCCGCTACTGTAGGTTCCTTGTGCTGTGACGCGGCGCGGCGTGACTAGGACATAAGTAAACCTTCATTAAGTTACAGCCATTTATCCTTCCTTGGAGTCATTACTGACGTGCCCTGAAGGAATTATATATACATTTTTTCAAAATTCAGTTGGCCTATGTCAGCTTCAGTTGCTTTTTTTACCGCACTAGATAGGCCTATACCCAGACAGCAATTTAACATTTTAAAAACCATTATTAAAGCCTTTTCTTAAAATTGAAAAACCATTATTAACCCTTACGAATGCAAAGGGTGTAACCCTTAGACAATGCCTTAAAAAGGGTTCTAGTTGACAAAAATCAGGGGTTTTTTTAACCCTTTTGAAAAAAGGGTTAAAAACCTTTCCTTGTAAAGGAATTCCTTGGCAAAATAAAGGGTTATAAAGGCATTAAAAAGGTTTTAAACCCTTGTGTGAAGGTTTTAAAGGGTTTTATTAACCCCTAGAAAAGCTTTGGACTTCGGTGAAAAACCTTTCAAAAAGGGTTTTAAATGCCTTCTCGATTTAATTATTTGCAGTAAAATTGTTGTTTTTATTATACTTCATTGTCACGTCCCAGCTAGAAATTTCATTTCCTCACATTTTAGTGTATCAATTTTGTAATATTATTTGTCACAGTTGCTTTATAATCAGACATGGCTACCTATCCACTTTTTAAGTATGTCAAATCCCCTTCACCCTAACCCCGATGCTTGAAAATATTTTGTGCAGAATAAGCTATAGAAATACCTAGGTATATAGAAAGCAACTGGAACTGTCACAAGAATATTACAAACTGTTACACTAAATAATGTGGTGATAATTTACCTGCTGGGAAGCAACAGTGAAAAAACCAAAACAACAAACTCCAACAAGAAAAAATAAAAGGCTTTACGCTCCTTTCACACATCACGTTTTTAGCCGTGCGGGAAAAAACCGCACGATTTAAAAACCGTCCAAAACACCATAAAAGTAATTGTCAGCTGGTTAAAAACCGTAAACTTGCCTGTGTGAAAGGTCTCATAAGATTCTATTGGAATGTACGCCGTACGATTAAAAATCGTACGGGCAAAACCGTGATGTGTGAAAGGGGCGTTAGCCGATATCAAAATGGAATGGGAAAACACACATTTCACCTCACTTTTGCTTCTTACTCTCCCCCAACTTCTCAAAAAAAAAAAAAAAAAAAAAAAAAAAAAACTGTAAAAAAAGATAAAAATAGGAATAGCCTACATAAAATCACAAAAAAGAATAGGTTGGTGAAAATAGACTACTTTTTCTAGCTTAATGAGTTAAAATTGATTTAAAATTACTTTTGGCTGTTCTTACATAACTCATGTCATTTAGTTTTAATTTGATATTAATAATACTGATAAATCAGTAAACCGTTCTATAGACTAAATGTTTAAAATAAACTAAGAACAGCAAAAAAATCACTAACAAATGTTCCCATGTTCAAATTCAGTATTTAACACGAATTTCACCAAACTTTTCTCCTTCAGTTCATTAATAATAGAATAGTCTGCATTTGAAAGTTTTTTCTGCAGGTCAATTTATTGATAAGATTGAGCCTTATCACTGATACTGGATTAGAAATACTAATAGTTTATATTAAGTCAAATTGTTTGAAATACTCCAAAGTATTCCAAAGTAATAAACATGATTCAGGTTATGGTTAAAATTTACTGTTGAAAAATAAAAATCATAAAATTAAATTTTTAATCACACAAATATAGTGCTTGAACCATAAACTTTTGTGTTTCATATAAACACATTCTATTTTATATTTATCAATTTTTGCTTAGGTACAATTTAAGGTACAAACTTGACAAAAAGAAGTCCAAGGATATGTTGATGTTTTTGTATTTTATGTTAGTTAAATTAACCATAACTATTTTATAAGAGAAGAAAAATAAAAACGATAACAATCAATAAAATGAAGGATTAGGAAGTTACCGGTATAAAATAAGTAGGCCTGTGACAACGATTTAGACATCAACATGTATTATTTACATTTTAAGTATTAATTACAAGTTATTAGTTTACTTCTTCTACTTCTTCATTGGTGAGTTTTCCATTCGGTTTGTTCTCCTGGGTTGTCCCCTTCTCCCTGAAAACATACATTTGTCAAAATGTATAAATAAAAAACTGCGTTAACATTAAGATTTGAAAGGTCGTTGAAAAGCTGGAATAAAAAACAACGCAAATTTAAAACATTGTAAAAAAGTTTTTCTAAAACTGGTTTAAATACCTGCTTTCTGTAATGTACTGTTGGTTGCTTGGGCAACTAGTTTCGATCCATGAGTGAATCACCATCAGGCCGTACAGAAGATGTCGTAGCACTTCATATGAAGGTTGTCAAGAAGAATAAAATCATATATAAAAACACATAAACACGGACACAACGAATAACGAACAAATTTTGTATTGTTGTGTCCGTGTCCGTGTTTATGTGTTTTTATTTATCATTTTATTCTTCTTGGCAACCTTCATATGAAGTGCTACGACATCTTCTGTACGGCCTGATGGTGATTCACTCATGAATCGAAACTAGTTGCCCCAGCAACCAACAGTGGATTATAGAAAGCAGGTATTTAAACCACTTTTAGTATTTCAACGTAATCCGGAGGCTAGAACCATTCAATATGAGAAAAGTTTTTCAATGTTTTTTTCTTTTCAAACCATTTAACTCAACTGTACTAAACGGAAAAAAGAGTACAACGAGGAAGTATATATATATATCGTATGGCTCATTCAGCCAGCCACCATGGTTTAAGAATAATAAAATAAATTCTGCGATGCAGAGCACCTGAGTCAGTATAAGTAAAAATCTAAACACTAAAATAAAAAATAAAAATTAGATCTCTCTTTATAGAGCTAAATCCAGGGCGCTAAGCCATTGCAGCCCAGCTTCACTTGAGCTATGCAGACCGGCCAATCCTTCGGGGAAGGCACTCAGTGGGCACTCTTCGACTATGTGTTCCATAGTTTGATACTCTGCTCCGCAGTCGCATGACTGGTCTTGTGTCATTCCCCATTTGTGCTTCCAATAATTACATCTTCCCACTCCAGTGCGGAAACGATTGAGTATAGTCCACTGCTTCCGAGGAAGATTCATACCACCTACCGCTACGGTCGGGTCATCTATCAGGAAGTGGTTCCGACCTTGAAAAGCGTCCCAGGAGGAAGTCCAGTTTGTATGGATGGTGAAGTTCGAGTCCATCAACTGGGAGGCTGTTCGTAGAGGTGGTTTTCGGGACCTCAATCGGCCCGCATTCTGGGGTAGGCAATCATGGATGGGCAGCTGTGGAGCAGATAAGATCTTTGTGTATTCCCTAATGAGTGCATCCCTTCGTCTTATTTCAGGAGGAGCGATATTACACAGCACCGGGAGCCAGGGTACAGGAGTTGCCATGAGTGTACCACTAATGGCTCTCATCGTCCTGTTTAGCTGGACGTCGATCTCTCTAACGTGCACACTATTTAACCACACGGGAGCACAGTACTCAGCAGTTGAATATACCAATGATAGAGCAGTTGTTCGCAGAACTTGTGCGTTAGCTCCCCATGTGGAGCCAGCAAGGTGATGGACAATGTTAGTCCTGGTTCTCACCTTAGCTGCCGTTTTTTGTAAGTGGCTTTTAAACGTGAGAGACCGATCTAAAGTGACTCCCAGATACTGTGGGTGGTCATTATGTTTCAACTCAACACCGTTGAATACGATTTTCAGCTTTTGGTTGGCCAGTCTATTATTCAAGTGGAAGCAAGCAACCTCAGTTTTTGTTGGGTTTGGATTTAGCTTCCAGGCTTCAAAATATTCACCGAGGGTCGTGAGGTCATTTGTTAGTGTTTCCTCAGCTTGTCGAAAATGCTGGTGTTGGTATGCCAATGCAATATCATCTGCATATATAAACTTTAAGGACCGAGTTACAGGAATGTCGGCAGTATACACATTAAAGAGCAGTGGGGCGAGCACTGACCCTTGTGGCAGGCCATCCTTTAGTTGCCTAAACGTACTTTCTCTGCGTCCCAGATATACTTTTATCATCCTATTGGAGAGCATTGAGTTGAGGAGACGCAACAAGAAAGGGCAAGGAATAAGGTCGTAAAATTTAACTAGGAGGCCTTTTCTCCAGACAGTGTCATATGCTGCAGTCAGATCTAAAAAAGCCACGGAGGTTTTCAGTCTTCGCTCAAACCCATCCTCAATGAAAGAAGTCAGAGCTAAAACCTGGTCACAACAGTTGCGACCAGGCCTAAATCCAGCTTGTTCGACAGGGATGCTGGCATTGAGAATAGGGAGGATTCTGTTATAAATCAACCTCTCTAGCAGCTTATAACAAACACTTAAAAGAGCTATAGGCCGATAACTTTCAGGCAGTTTTGGATCCTTTCCGGGCTTCAGGATAGCTATGATCTTGGATTTTCTAAATATCCCAGGCATGTCGCCGGTTTTCAGAGTGGTGTTAAAAACTTCCAGAAGCCACTGTCTAGCCTTGTTACCCGAGTGTTTTATAAACTCCGGGAAAATGTCATCCAGACCTGCTGCTTTGCCAATTGGCATCGCATCAATCGCCACTTCCAGCTCGTCGTAAGTGAAGGGTCTAGAGACTTCCAAGGGTGCTTGCCGACTCTCCTTTATCTCATTAAGCTTGAAATTAATTTTTCTGTCTGCAGACGTACGCACAGGTTTTGAAAGTACGGAGAGGCGTTTTGCAATTTC
The DNA here is from genome assembly GCA_030545055.2 of Neoaliturus tenellus. NCBI lineage: Eukaryota > Metazoa > Arthropoda > Insecta > Hemiptera > Cicadellidae > Neoaliturus > Neoaliturus tenellus. The sequence goes on from CM061535.1 coordinate 28,966,760, forward strand.
ACGAGGGCTAGGCTGTGAGGCATCGTGTTTTTCACTTGATTTACCAGTGGAGAGTTTCCTGAGTAGAGACCAAGCTTTCCGACTACTTTTGGTGAAGTTCAGGTTCTCGACAGTTTTCACCCACTTCTCTCTCCTGGAGTTGTCGAGAGAGTTAAGTAGTTGGTCAGCTACATCTCTGTCAGCAGTGTCTGTAAACTCACTGTAAAGATCTTCGCACTCTCTGCTCCATCCTGGTATGTATTCTTTTCTAAAACCTCTTGGGATTGTCGCCTTAGCGGAAGACAGGACAAGACGTGTGAACCGATCATAGTTTTTTATTTTAGAGGGGATGAACCTGATGCCGCTATCAAGCCTTGATGAGAAGGCCTCCCACTCAGCTTTATTAAAGTTCCATCTAGGCCGAGGAAAAGATCTCACTAGTGGAATTTGCATTCCCACTGATATTATTACAGGCCTGTGCTGAGAGTGGGGGAATGCACCTAGGACCATCCTGGAAGTAGGCACGGGTGTTGCTGATGGTTCACGGGAGCAAAAGCACAAGTCTGGAGAGTACCCACGCCGCCATCGGGCTGAATGGAAGGTGTGTGGGTCCTTGGCATTATATACCAAGAAAAGGTTGTTATTTTCAGCCCAGCTTGAAAGACGAGTGCCGTTGTCATCATCGGACGAGTATCCCCACTGGGTATGATGACTGTTGAAGTCACCTACATATACCACAGGATGTTCAAAAGTTGGGAGAACTGTGTCTGACCACTGGGTGTTTGGTGGTTTGTAGACATTAACAATAGTAGTCGCAGACACCTTAACAGCAACAACAAATATGTTGTTATCACAACTTTTGTGGGAGACTGATACGTCGTCTATGTCGTGTCTAACGTACGTCGCCACTCCGTAGACCCTGTGACCTATTTCCTCCACCAGCCTATATCCTGGGATGTTGCCCCTCGCACTGTTTTCTAAGTCTTCTGCGTGTGTTTCTTGCAGTGCGAGGACATCGACCTCATTTTCAAGCAGCACCTTGCTGAGGCAGTCACTTTTAGATTTGCTCAGACCCTCTACGTTAAAATGACAAACATTTAAAACACAGCCTAAATTTCTAAATTGGCCCTGGAAAGGGCCGTTTGGATTTTGTCTGGCAGCTGGCATAGCTGAGAGATCACTGTGTGTGACAGTTCAGCTGCCAAAGTTGTTGTTCGTTTAGCACCACCCGGGGAGTACGTGCAACTTTAATGGAATGCTGCGGACGCGAACAACATCACCCCCCACGGAGTAAGTAAAGGACAAGGAAGTAAACGAGGAAGTAAAAACAATATTCCGATTACCTGAGTTAAATAGTTTCGAACAAAAAGACATTGAAAAACTATTTACGCAAACAAAATCAGCCTACAAAGATAAGGAAAACAAAATGGGCGTTTCCGTACACTGGTCCAGAAATACACCTAATTGCAAAAGCATTAAAAAATCAGGTGTTAAATGTTGCATTTTACACTAACAATAATTCAAAAAGAAAACTTCATACGGAAATGAAAAATATGACCAAAATTCGAAAAGTTTAGTGGGGTTTACAAGATGAAATGTTTAACGTGTAAAATATTAGTACCAGGTTAACCGAGCTTTGCTCGTTGGTTTTATTCACATTTGTTATAGTGTCATGGTAAGTAAATAAGACTACTATATTTCCACCGACAACCGACTATACCTATTCGCCGTTAACAGCTGTTTGAAAAAGACTGCTTAACATTAATGTTACTTTATTTTTGTGTACCGTTCGTTGTTATTTCGTAACCAAAATAGCAACCCTTATGACCAATGTTAAAAATTACAATTTTTAAACTTAAATTTAGCCCAAATTCGATTTTTCCTGGGATTAGGCCTGTTTCTTAACTTATTTTTAGGCCAAAACACTCTTAAATTCAAAGTTTAAGCAAAATGTACCCGCTAGATTCCGAGATCGTAGAACAGACATCCCTTCAGACATTGCTTGTATTATAGTATAGGATACATAGGTCAAACTGGTAAGTTTTAAGCAAAGATTAAAATAACACATATACACATTAAAACAGAAAGACCCTAAATCTCATTATGCTACACACATTCTAGATGAAGATCACAGGTACGGAAAATAGAGGAAACCTAGGAAACAGTACAAACCCTCAATAAGAGCAAAAAAAGACATTTTGGAAATTTCTGGGAAGCCTAGTACCACCCGAAACAGTCTTTAAAAATACCAAAACACCCCTCCCTATAATGTTACATAAGGAATCATGGAGAAAGCTATAACAGTTGCAGTTAAGAATGTCGAAAAGACGAAAGCGCTCCTGCACCAAACCAACACAGTGTTGCCCGACAGACCACAAATCACTGAGATTATGTGAGTTCGGCACACCAACATCACCACCCTCGTTGAATTCGCCATAGTATAAAGTACAATTTTAAAAAATGATAAATTATTTTTATTTAACTGTTGTTAGCAATAAAGAATTTATTAACTGGCTACGATGCAAAACCACATATTTATACTGGAACACGTGGACCAATGTTAATTTTTTTTTTTAAGTTTCAATTGATTAGCCTATTTAGAAAAATAGTAAGATTTTTCCTGGCATAAAGATATGTGTTTCAATTTTTTTATCTGAGTACTAAGTTATTTGAAAGTTTGGAGAAAATCGTTCGAGCAGTCTTTGAGTTGCGTGTGCAAACATACATACATACATACATAAAAATATACCTTACTCAAATTAGAGTATAGGATTGTATCTGCTCCACCTATCTTAGGCCTACATCTTTATAGAGACGCCACCCCTTTTAACCCTTCACTCTCTGCTAACTAGACTCTCATACATAAATGCATATTTTGCTGGCCTACACTTAATGTGTCATAACTGACCAGAGTGTGTGCGCCATTGTGATTAAATGTAGTGTCAATGACATTCAATCACAATAATACTGTATGTATTCTCCACTTGAATAGGTCTTAATGCTCCTTTCAGCAGGCATAATTGTACAATATTGCTCCGCCATCTCGACAGCTAAAAATACAGTAAAGAGTCGATTTTTCGAATGTCAATTATCCAAACCGAAACCCCATTGCCGTAAATGACCTTTTAAAAGTATTCATGGCTTATTAGACATTAAATTGATGCTTAAGTTTGCTTACCACCGCAGCACGAAACTGACTGAGTACATATGACGGATCTGTTTCGCGACCGTGGGCGGAGATGCATTCATCGATATCCTCTTAGACATGGCTGCCTATTGTGAATCAAAATTCACAAAGTTTTCACCATAATAGTATAATTTTTACAGTGTTTAATAACTCTTCATTGTATGCAATAATATTGAACCGTTGATTATACGTAATCAAAAATTGGAAAAATACTTTTTGACAAAGACGTGCAAATAAATGTATTTTAGAGTGGATTAGGATTATTACTTTTTATGTATTTTCACGCTACAATACTTTATCTAGGTATTTTTTTATTTATTTTTTTTTTTTTAATTCAACATAGATATGAAAAAAGGATTCAAGGAATTAGGCTGAAGTAGAATCTATACTTATTTAATACGCAAAGGGTTTTTTGTGTTGAGAACTCATCCTACAATTTTCAAGCGATATTAAAGTTTTTGGTATTGTTGGATAAGGCTTGGTCCGTAGTTGTTTCCGCCAAAAATTAATGAAAATCGGACATGAAATAAGAGCGCTATACACAAATTAAATTTGAAATGTTCCCATTAAAATAACATTGGTTTTGGCTTGAACATTTTTAACATCTATTAATTTACAATATTTGATTGGTCAGTTGTCGTTGATTTAGAACCAAATGTAACTGTTTTGTATTGTATTAAAATAAATTGCTCAATTTTGAGAAACAGGTAGACTACTAAGTATAATTATGTTAATTAAAATTTAAATATCAATTCGTTTTATCCGTCTAAGAAATATATCTATTCCAAAACAGATAGAGCATAAAAAGCAGCTAAAAATAATTAAATACACTTATAGTATGGACAAGATTTTTTGTTTTGTTTTCTGTGTCAGAACCAGGATATCTATTGTAAAAAATGTTTATTTTAGGTCATTCAACAAACTGAAATATTGTATTAATTTTACTGACCAGGTGTAGCTAAACCGCAACAGACGGTCCAGGAGACTATTGTTGTATTAGTGATAAGTACACATTGGTTAGTTTTAAGAATTCTAGCAATAAAAGCATTTTTCATATCATTTCATAAAAGTGAGATACATTATGATGTTACGATGATTACGTAAGATCCATAAGAGTGTAGATTCTGTGTTATTTAGAATAATTTGTAACTTGAAATAATATTGCTTGCATTAATCATCAATCATTCATCTATATTTAATCATCTATCTACCACTTTGATAAAGTAAGGATTCACAGAGTTTAGTATTACAGCTTTTTTTCCAACTTTTACACAAAAATATTTTTAACTATCTTTTATTTCTCATTATTTACTGTAAAATCATTTACACCAGTTTGTTGAGATGCGTTTCGAGTGCAGAAAAGTCATTCCAAATATAAATTATTAATAAAAATCTGCATAATCTGTTTTAAAAGATTTAAAAAAACTATACACAAACTAAATAAATAATTTCAATAAAAACACAACTATCCTATAACAATTAATTTCTATAAATTGATCGGGCAAAAGCGGAAGACACCCCGTGCTGAGAGCCTCGCGATCGGGCGCAAAGTAGAAGCTACCTCAGCATACTAGAATAAATTGACCCCGGTATCAATATTTAATCTGTAAAAATCGGCAAAACCAGGCATTACCGTTTAAAAAACTACACTAAAGTTATGAGCAGTTAACACTAAATTATATGCAAGGCTCCTTGAAGGCATAGGTGTAATAATGTATTTAGAAATACAACTAAAATAAGTTTTTTTTAACTGAAAACCTAAAAAAACATACCGTTATCCTTCACTGAATTTCGCTTGCATTAGTCCGTCGCAAACGTGGCATGATTGCAGTTTATTCTTTATAGTGGCTCCCCTATGTTCTCAAGCATGCTTCTGAAACACAAATAAAAAACACAGTAGCCATGTAATATTCAAACTTCTTTGACGAATAAATGTTAAAAAAAGATTTATATTTAAAAATGTAAAATGTAGGTCTATATCCCTCATCAGCACTTGACCAAATTTAGATTAGAAATGTGTTCTGTCATTAACTGGACAAGATATGTCTTTTGACTTTTAGTGTCCAGCCTTTTATTTGTGTGGTCATTTTTAACTGTTGCACTTTGTTTCCGGGTTGACCTACAAAGATATTAAAACAGTTTGAATTAAGTTAGGCGTAGCAGATTGAGCAGAGTTTAAAGAAAACTGGAAGTCACCTGTTTTATGCTAAAATTTTAATCATTCCTATATGAAGAGAGAACGTTGTGCTCAATAAAATACCAGCTATTTAGAGGAACAAAATTGACAATGCTGGTGTTTTAGTAGGTCAGAATGTTTTGTTAATCTTTTACCGTCCCGTCCCCCAACTACCTTTAGAAGCTATTACATGATAATTAAGTTTTCAGTATTTAACTCTATAAAAGTAGGGCTGAAAAAAATCTAAAAAAATGAAATTAAGATTGAGCCTGGTTTTAGCGAATTTCCCTATAGGGAATACGCTATTACGGTAGTAGCCATGGTAAGACCTAAACCCGGGACCACTTTACTTTTTCATTTTGAGGTCCCCAGAAGCCAAAAACACTGTTCGTTCATTTTCATATATATGTATATATATATATATATATATATATATATATATATATATATATATATATGTGTGTCCGTGGTACCGATAACTTTTGAAGCGGACCTCCGATTTTGATCAAATTTGGTATGAAGGTGTGAGACCAGGTCTATTTTCATGAGTTCGCGAACCAGCATTGTCGGGTTATGGGAACGGGGTTTTATGGGGTTTCAAAGGGGTCAAAAATGGGTTTTTGGCATTTTTGGACCTAAATTTTAAAAATCCATCAATTTTAACTGAAACCATTTAAAAGAGTTTAAGAAAACAAACAATTTAGTATTTTGAATTTTTTAAATAGCTTAACTGGTTATAAAGAAAATTCAAATTAAGTTTCCCATGTTATTCTTATGGGTAAATCTTTCAAAAGTTATATATCGCTTATTTATCAACATATCTTAATAAAAATTTGTATGAACCTTCACTAGGTGGTGAGTAATTAAGATTTGATCAAAAACCCACATGGCAGCAAACCCACATGCTAAATATCATGGTATTCTTATGGAAAATAAAAGTATAATGGGAGCAAGAAAGAAGGAGATAATAAGGTATCTGTTCCTAATCAGCTGATCAGCTGTCTTCTGCATATTTTTGTCAAATTTGAAATGTTTATGTTTTTTTTATTTGTAAACAAATCATTCCTTTTGCATGGAAACTTTGGATATGCACTTTTATTAATGTTAAAAAAAGCCATTTATTGCAATATAAATATGAATATATAAATTATTAAATAAAAATAATTTACTCAGAAATATAATGCCATTAAATATATTATATTTTCTTATAAAGATTATTAATTATATAAGTTAGCCACAAAGTTCTTTGATGTTGAAACAATAATTCTTTGGAAATTCGCTGAGTACGCAGGTTTGCTGCGACGGGGGTGTTGTTATTTAATACTTTCTTTAAAATATTGTATGAGCCATATAAAGTATTAGGGCCTAGGCCTAGATCTTTTAATAATTATTGATATTCTTTTTCTCCTACTAATGTTAAGTGTATTGTTGCTATGGCAGTAACTTAATGTAAATATTGAATTAGAGCAAGGATTTATACATGCAATAAATCTGGAAAAAACCATAGTATGGTACCTAAAAATGTAAAGAGGCATGTTTTAAAGATCATATTATACATAATTCCACACATCTTAAATTACATTTAGCCTACATTACTTTTTAGTCTATGAAAAGAACAATGTATAAGAACTTTAAATTTCTGTACATTCTTAAAAGAAAGCTTTTAAATAATTCACTGTTATTTCTAAATCACATGATAAATTCCGGTGGGAGTGATTGATGTTACTATTTTAAATTCTGGTGGGAGTGATATGATGTTACTATTTTAAGGCTGCGGTCTACCCCTGGCGCGCACCCAAATGCAAGGGTTTTTTAGAATCGTGTTATCTTCTGCCAAATGAAGCCTAGAGCTATAAATAAGGTGTCATATTAAAGAAGAATAACGGTACTAGTTTTCGTCTGTTACAATTTTGTAATTAGTTCATTAAAACCAATAGAAAACTTCAGTTAAAAATCGAGAAAAACAGATGATTTTATACCGGTATAGCTGAAATTAGAAATTTTATTTTAAAATTCTAAAAAGATAGCCGACTAGATCCTTTTTTCTACTTTTAGAAAAAGTTAAGAGCCAATCTCTATCTTAATTGGTTATTTTTAAAACACGATCCCCGTAAACCTCTGCATCTATAAAACTCAAAAACAGATAATTTTACACAATTATAACTGAAATTAGAAATTTTATTTGAAAATTCTAAAAAGATAGCCGACGAGATCCTTTTTTGTACTTTTAGAAAAAGTTAAGAGTCAATCTCTATCTTAATTGGTTAATTCTGAAACACGATCCCCGTAAACCTCTGCAGCCATCAAACTCGCCTAGCGCTACGGCCGCGAGGCCGGCATATTCGGCATTGTTGTTGTTTTTGTTTTGGTTGGGGTAGACCGCAGCCTTAATAACTTAGGGCTTCACCCACCTGATATTTTTCCAGTGTGATAAATTAGAGTATCCTGCATTAAATTTTCAATTTGACTATGGATACGCTAAACATCGCATGCGGAAATATCATCTGGTGGGTGAAGCCCTAGTAACATAGTAACATCATAGAAAAACTAACCAGATACAGAAGTCTCACGCAATGCTCATTTATGTTATGCAAAATTTTGTGGTTAAGCGGCCTGATCATAGGAGGCGCTGCGAGCAAAACCGGCCAAGTACCATTAACGATTCGTGGACTCAGACGGACTGCCAGCCGGCCAGCAGCCGACGGATTGGCAACGTCGCTTGGCTAGTTTTGCTCACAGCGCCTCTTAAGATCTGGCCGATTCAACTACAAAATTTTGCGTAACAGAAATTAGCATTGCGTGAGACTTCTGTATCTGGTAAATTTTTCCATGATGTCACTATGTTACTAGGTCTTCTCCCACTTGATATTTCCAGTGCAAAGATTAGGGTATCCATAGTCAAATTTTCACAAAAATTGTGAAAATTTAATGAAGGATATTCTAATTATCACACCGAAAAAATATCAGGTGAGTGAAGCCCTAAGTTAGTAACTTAACATGGTAACATCATATGAAATACTGTACACTCCTTAAATGAACCGCAGTTATTGATTAAACGTAAAGAGTTTTAGTTATTAGACTATATGCATATTTATAAAACTTATATTTACATATAGCCTAAGTTAGTATAAAATATTTTGTTATCGGTAACATAACCTAACTAACCTAACCTAACCAAGGCCTAGCGATCAAGTGAGTCATATTGAGCAAAGTTTTATGTAAAATATGAATATATACATAATTATGGAATAAAACACACCAAGTTAGTACTCACATGATGGTTAGGTTAGGATAAGTTAGATTAGGTTAGTTAGGTTATGTTACATAACATAATATTTTATACTACCCTAGGCCTAACTTATATGTAAATCTAAGTTTTTAAATATGCATATAGGCCTAGTACTGTATATAAACTAAGGCCCGGAACACATTGGTGCAAGGATTGTCCGAGGCGAGGATTAGGGGAGGGCGAAGCGGGGAATGTGTGCTCTGTTGCAGCAACACACTTCATCTTATGGCTTTTCCAAAAATTTTACTGCAATTTCCGGTTTATTTCAAAACGGATTGAAATACTATTTTTATATTTTTAATCAGCTTAACATCCCGGTTAATTTGAATAGACCTACCCACTTGACGTATTTGTGAATAAAAATATCATTAACCAGTTTCCGCATTTTTCCGCTTTTCCGGCGATAACTTCATTATTTATGGACGGATTTTGATATTTCTTTAACATTTGTGTTCAGCTCGATTTCCCCGTCATTTTGAGTACCCACTCGACCTATTTTGGAAGAAATGTTTTTCCGACTTTTTCCATGAAAAAACTAGGCCTAAGTTTTCATCATTTTTAAAATTTGGGTACAGTAATTTGGGACAGTTTGTAACAAAAAAAAAAAAAAATCAATTTTTATGAGGTGGCAGCTAAACTGCATAGTTAGCCTATCTAATTATACTATTATAGTTAGTCAAAGAAGTGGATTTATGGGCATGGACTTGGGAAAATTTTTAAAAAGGCAAAGTTTAAATTTGAGTGGTTCTTTTTAACAGGTGATTAGTTAGGTTGTTGGTTTGTTATTTTTATTGGTGTTTGATTGGTAACCCCAGGGTTTAGTGGGGTGGGACATTTCCGGGGATTTTTTTGGGGATTTTTTCCCTGAATCGGGTAATACTATCCCTCATCAATAAAAATTATCCCCCAAAGTTTCCCTGCAAAATTCCCTAGGGGGGTAAGAGGGGGTAAAAAAATGGGAAAATCCCAAATTTGTTATTTTTTGCGATAAAAAAAATCCAAGATAGCCAAAAAATTTCTAAAAATATATATGTTACATTAACATAAAGCATTCAACCCCCACTCACCCCACTAAGGGGTGGGAGGGGGCTAAAGTATGGGTAAAATACGAAATTTGCATACAGATGCAATATGGAAAAGGGAAACCCCGTTACTAACAAGAAATATGACTATAAATGTCTAATCAATATTATAACCACGTAAGACACTCTTAGCCACCCCTATTTTATGATTGGGGGTAAAAATAAGGGATGAAAATAGGTTTTTTGTGAATAAAGTCTGAAAAAAATTCAATTTAGCCCTAAAAATGGCAGAAATGTGTATTTAGCATTATTCCTCATGTTTTCAATCCTTATTGACACCTCACTTATAGGGGTAGTGGTGGAAATGGGGTAAACCCATAAAAATACCATCATCCATCAAAAATAGTAAATAATTTAGAAAAAGAGCCAAAAATATTATATGGTGGCTATTTCATACAATTAATACACATACACCCCCTACCGATCCCATCCATATGAGGGTAAGAAGGAAAAAGGGTTAAACGCCAAAAATTTTAAACCTGTTTAAGTCAAGTGGTTAGTGGGGTGGGGTGTATTGGGGTATATTAGTGGCTTGGGGTATATTGATGAATTTTATATAAGAATTGGGTAATACCCACCGTAATCTACCAAAAATGTCCAGCAAACCTTTTCCACCAAAATATGTTATGGGGTTGGTAGGGGGTAGAAAAAAGGGAAAAAATCATAAATTTTTATTTTTGGTTATAAAAAAAATCCAAGATAGCCAAAAAATCTCTAAAAATATAGATATTGCATTAACATGAAGCATTCAACCCCCACTCACCCCACTAAGGGGTGGGAGCGGGGCAAAGTATGGGTATAATACGAAATTGGCATACAGATGCAAGATGGAAGAGGTTAGTGGGGTGGGGTATTTTCTGGGGTATATTGATGAATTTTATATAAGAATTGGGTAGTACCCACCGTAATCTACCAAAAATGTCCAGCAAACCTTTTCTACCAAAATATCTTATGGGGTTGGTAGGGGGTAGAAAAAAGGGAAAAAATCATAAATTTTTATTTTTGGTTATAAAAAAAATCCAAGATAGCCAAAAAATCTCTAAAAATATAGATATTGCATTAACATGAAGCATTCAACCCCCACTCACCCCACTAAGGGGTGGGAGCGGGGCAAAAAATAGGTATTTTGTGAGTAAAGTCTGAAAGAAATATAATTTAGCCTTAAAATTTTCAGAAATGTGTATTTAGCATTATTCCTCATGTTTTCAACCCTTATAGACCCCTATCTTATAAGTGTAGTGGTGGAAATGGGTAAACCCGTAAAAATACCATCATGCGTAACATATTGATAAATAATTTTCAAAAAAGAACCAAACAGAATATTAAAATTTTTCTAAACAATGTATTGATTTCAATAACATAATACATTGAAAATTAACGTAAACCCCTACTTGATGGGGCTAGGGGGGACAAATTTATTTAAAAAACCAGAAGAAATATTTTAAACCCCGTCATTAATGAAATAATAAATTAATTGTTGAACTAACCAGAAATACCACATATGTTAATTTTTTTTTATTTTCTGCCTATTATTTTGGCATCACCCCCGTATTCAATCCCTTCAGGAAGTAGGGGTCAGATTACTTATAAAAATAACGCATTTGTGTTCAATTTTTTTATTTTTATTATTATTTTTTACTAATAAAGATAAAGATAGCTGTACGAAAATAGTTTTACAACTTTGTTTTACTACTTTGCAAACATAATAAGAAGGACTTAAATTAATTTTCTGGAATAACCCTTACCTATGTTGATAACTATCGCGTTATATAAAGGTTACATTTCATTTGTTGAAGAGTGGTCGCGATTTAAACACGTTCAAATTTCCCCCTTTCCGTCTTGTCAAAGCGCGCGCTGCGGCGCACTCGACCCGGATCGACCACGTGGTTTAGCAACGTTGGCAGTGACTGATAGAGGGAACGTGAACAGTACTGTCTACCAACCTGCACTATACAAGTATAATTAGCACTCCTAATGATTAGCGCGAGCTTTATTAAAAAAAATTAGAGGTTTTATCACTATCATCCACTTATGGTGTTGTGTTAACGGATATTTGGCTGATATACGGTACATTGAATTACTAATATTATTTCGACACCACTCCCATGTATTGTAACCAAGCCATGTATGATGTAGGATTAACCTAGCCTTTTAATTTATCATCCTATTTTATTAAACGAGGAAGGCTTGTTGTGGGGTTTGTGTTTGGAAGTTATTTCCCAAAGTCCAAGTGGAGCGTATGGCGTACTTTTACAGCAATTACGAGGGTATTACACTTACACTTTATTTACATTTAGCATTGATTGGAGATTCTCTTTTTATGTTGTCTTGATATAATAACTTCCTTCAATTATTTATGACTGTTGATATTCAGCCGAACTGCCAGCAGACAAAACGGTTTTATGACACTTTATGACTACGACACCATTCAATAATATACACATCAAGATTTTTTTAACTGTGCTAGAGTAGAGTAATTTACCTCAAGCATCAATAAAATAAACGTAATTTTGTTAATTGGTTTAATTTTTGTTATACTTTTGTTATATTTTTTTTTTGTATTTCACAACAATGTGCGACGGGTTAGCTATTTACATTATAATTACCGGTATTCGTAATCACAAATGTATGTTTCATTGTACCTGTATTGCTGTAATTATATATTGTTATTTGGAATATTGTTTATTATTTGTAATTTATTTGATAATACTTTTCAAGTTTTGCATTACGTAAAAGATTTATTGTTTTCTTTTTATTAATTTTGTTAATTAAGGTTCATTATACTAATTGATGAATGTCAATGTAAGAAAGGAGATGGTGCTGTAAAACTGGTAAACGAATAACAATAATTGTAACATGTACATTTTTCAAATATGTAGAAATTTAATGTACATATTTAATGTATATGTGTATATATTTTGTAAATATTTAATAATGTATATAAAGTGTACTTTAAACACAGATTAATAAATTTGTTCTGTTTGTTATTACAGTTCCACCAACTTACTACTATCATTATAACCTTAATTAATTAATTAATTATTTGGTGGGGAAGATTGAATAATGTCAGGCCCTATGTAACAATTAACGGTAAAAAATTATAATTAATAGTCATATGTGAGTGTTAAAATTGCAGGCATTTGTTCCTCACACTACATTAGCGGTATGTCCTAAACATTACCTTGAACTAAATGAGGAATAACGTGAATGATTCTCTGTACAAAGGCATTGTTATTGCAAAATATCTGCTTTGTTTGACGAAAACACGTATTTTGTTTACGACTGCCGAATATTGACATCCAGTGAAGTTTTATTTAGATTAGTATGATAGCCTACATGCTAACACGTAAAAATTGTATCTATAAAAAGTACAGTATGTATTTGGCAACTTTTGAAATGAAGTGCCATGGTCCTACTACCATGGTCTACACTATTTTGATTTTTTATTGCCTTATGGGCCTTTTGCCACTAAAGGCCTCTAGTAAATAGATAATCTCTGTGGAATAATCTCTGAAGAATATAGTTCACTTTGAAAAATTGTACGCATAAAACTATCGGACAAAATAAAAATTATTTTGATACCAAATAATATACATACTCGACCTATCAATTATAATAATTTTAGCATTACTTAAAGAAATAATATTGCAGTTTTAATAAATTCTTCCTATCTCAGGACCTCAGGATGGAAAAAATTTTAGTTTGGCACAATCATGCAATATTGATAAAAAACTTTAAATATATCACTTATTTATTAGTTACAACAACTTACGACGGTAATAGCTATGAGTTTTGTAATATATTTACTAAAGGTAGCTCGTGCGTTCCCGCTATCAGTCACTGCCAACGTTGCTAAACCACGTGGTCGATCCGGGTCGAGTGCGCCGCAGCGCGCGCTTTGACAAGACTGTAAGGGGGAAATTTGAACGTGTTTAAATCGCGACCACCTTTCAACAAATGGAATGTAACCTTTATATAACGCGATAGTTATCAACATAGGTAAGGGTTATTACAGAAAATTGATTTATTCATTCATTAATGACAGGTTTTAAAGAGTTTCTTCTGGTTTTTTACAATAAATTTGTCCCCCCTCCCCCCTCAAGTAGGGGGTTGCGTTAATTTTCAATGTATTATGTTATTGAAATCAATACATTGTTTAGAAAAAATTTAATATTCTGTTTGGTTCTTTTTTGAAAATTATTTATCAATATGTTAAGCATGATGGTATTTTTACGGGTTTACCCATTTCCACCACTACACTTATAAGATAGGGGTCTATAAGGGTTGAAAACATGAGGATTAATGCTAAATACACATTTCTGAAAATTTTAGGGCTAAATTATATTTCTTTCAGACTTTACTCACAAAATACCTATTTTCATCCCTTATTTTTACCCCAAATCTTAAAATAGAGGTTGCTAAGAGTGTCTTACGTGGATGTAATATTGAATAGACATTTATAGTCATATTTCATGTTAGTAACGAATTTTCCCTCTTCCATTTTGCATCCGTATGCAAATTTCGTATTTTACCCATACTTTGCCCCGCTCCCACCCCTTAGTGGGGTGAGTGGGGGTTGAATGCTTTATGTTAATGCAATATCTATATTTTTAGAGATTTTTTGGCTATCTTGGATTTTTTTTTATAACCAAAAATAAAAATTTATGATTTTTTCCCTTTTTTCTACCCCCTACCAACCCCATAAGATATTTTGGTAGAAAAGGTTTGCTGGACATTTTTGGTAGATTACGGTGGGTACTACCCAATTCTTATATAAAATTCATCAATATACCCCAGGAAATACCCCACCCCACTAACCTCTTCCATCTTGCATCTGTATGCCAATTTCGTATTATACCCATACTTTGCCCCGCTCCCACCCCTTAGTGGGGTGAGTGGGGGTTGAATGCTTCATGTTAATGCAATATCTATATTTTTAGAGATTTTTTGGCTATCTAGGATTTTTTTTATAACCAAAAATAAAAATTTATGATTTTTTCCCTTTTTTCTACCCCCTACCAACCCCATAAGATATTTTGGTGGAAAAGGTTTGCTGGACATTTTTGGTAGATTACGGTGGGTATTACCCAATTCTTATATAAAATTCATCAATATACCGCAAGAAATACCCCACTCCACTAACCACTTGACTTAAACAGGTTTAAAATTTTTGGCGTTTAACCCTTTTTCCTTCTTACCCTCATATGGATGGGATCGGTAGGGGGTGTATGTGTATTAATTGTATGAAATAGCCACCATATAATATTTTTGGCTCTTTTTCTAAATTATTTACTATTTTTGATGGATGATGGTATTTTTATGGGTTTACCCCATTTACACCACTACCCCTATAAGTGAGGTGTCAATAAGGGTTGAAAACATGAGGAATAATGCTAAATACACATTTCTGACATTTTTGACATTTTTAGGGCTAAATTGAATTTTTTTTCAGACTTTATTCACAAAAAACCTATTTTCATCCCTTATTTTTACCCCCAATCATAAAATAGGGGTGGCTAAGAGTGTCTTACGTGGTTATAATATTGATTAGACATTTATAGTCATATTTCTTGTTAGTAACGGGGTTTCCCTCTTCCATATTGCATCTGTATGCAAATTTCGTATTTTACCCATACTTTAGCCCCCTCCCACCCCTTAGTGGGGTGAGTGGGGGTTGAATGTTTTATGTTAATGTAACATATATATTTTTAGAAATTTTTTGGCTATCTTGGATTTTTTTTATCGCAAAAAATAACAAATTTGGGATTTTTCCCCTTTTTTTACCCCCTCTTACTCCCATAGGAAATTTTGCAGGGAAACTTTGGGGGATAATTTTTATTGATGAGGGATAGTATTACCCGATTCAGGGAAAAAATCCCCAAAAATATCCCCGGAAATGTCCCACCCCACTAAACCCTGGGGTTACCCTATAAATGTCTAATCAATATTATAACCACGTAAGACACTCTTAGCCACCCCTATTTTATGATTGGGGGTAAAAATAAGGGATGAAAATAGGTTTTTTGTGAATAAAGTCTGAAAAAATTCAATTTAGCCCTAAAAATGTCCCACCCCACTAAACCCTGGGGTCCCACATACGTTTGTCAAAATCTTGTTATATCCGTTTTCACTTTTGGGTTGGATGTTATTTCAATTGTCTTCAATGTATTTTGTTGCAGTTTTATTGAACTGTACTTAAATAACCAAACTTTCGTATAGTGATTAAACTTCGTAACTATGTAAATAGACCATTTCTCATAGAAGGTTATAAAGACCTATTTATTATAATAAACCCCAGATTTATTACAAAAGGCAAGAATATTACGGAAATTTTATGAAATTTAATATTCAAACCTTGATTGGATGTGACAATAGCCATACCGGGGTAGGCCTATAATAAAACTCAATGAACCCCGAACCTGCATTTCTTGTTCTTAATAAAAATCAAATTTCAAGGGTAGGACATGTGCTAATATATATACAACATTTAATCCAATTAAAAAATTAGTAAAAACCCGAATATCACACCCAAGTAAAACCATGCAACACCTGTCAGTAATGTAGACACCGCACCATTGGAGATGTGTTTATTTGTATATGAAGAAGATAATAAGTTAAAATATTACTCATTATATCTGCTGAACATTTTAAAAGACTCTAAAATTGTAAAATATGAGGTGTTTCTGTTTTTTCCTTTATGTTATTGAGACTGGTTAGGTATTAAAAATTTAAGTTTGGTGAAATTGTTGGAGATTGAACTGGCTTTATTGGTGTAATTTAGAGTCTTAGAGGCTGCAAACTAGAATTTGCACCACCGTGTAGCCAGTCCCAATAACAAAAAAAAAAATATATATATAAATACCTCATGTATTGCGATTTTATGTGAAATTTGACAGGCCTTTAAATGATTTATATTGAACAGTTTAAATAGAAATCAAAAATTATAAAATTTGAAAAATGAAATTTTTATTACAATATTGTGGGAATTTGGTTGGTCGCAGGACACTAAGGGCAGTCTTAAATTCAGGGTTGAAGACGAGGTCGCATTTTGCACACCCGCCACAAAAATGTAAAAATGTTCGGGTAGTCTGATGCGATTTTGCTGCAAAGAATTTACTATAGTTAAAACAAGAATCCCAAGAATAACAGTTTTTCAAATTTTAAGTTTTCTGTCATAAAATGATGTTTAAACATGTTATTTCCATTAAAAGAAAATACAGCTTCAGAAAGTTAACCCCAATCTATAGCGTCATGATCTCGCAACTGCAAGTATACACAGCAGATGCTAGAAAGAGATTGCAAACAGAACATCTGAAGCTACGGCTACTCCTACCCGGTGATCAAATTCAAATTTCATTTAAATCTTAAAAACAGGCAAGAGTAAGAGTTTTTTAACTTCTATTTTAAATTTAACCAGATTTAATTCTCTAATAGAAAAAGGAAGGTGATTAAAAATATTAATGGCAGTACAATGGAAACTCTTCAAGGTTTTAGAATAAGTACAGTGAGACTTACTAAGATCATATTTCTAGTGTTATAGTGGTGATTATCTGAGTTTAACCTAGAATTATTTACTGTATGTTCTTTTTAACAAACAAGAGACACTTAAATATATTTATATACAAATATACATGGAAGTGACATTATTTTGGAATCAATAAAATATTGCTTACAATGACTTCTAGGAGGAAGCTTAAACAAAGCCCTAAGCGCTCTTTTCTGTGATGAAAATAAAGAATTGGCATATGAGCTGTTTCCCTAAAACAGTACCATACGTTAGATGCGAATGTACATAGCCATAGTAAACATTAAGTAACACCTCATATGAAACAATATTACTAAGTTTTCTTAGAGCATAACACCCACTCCTGTCCAATATACTGAACTTTGACATCTGAAATTGCAGCCTCGGAAGTAGCTAGAGATTCCTGGTGCCTAGAATTGCAAACATTGTTTTCCGACTAATACTTCGATATCTGCCATAGTTTCGACCAGCAGCAAGTAGAGAATAAAGTTTGCCGTAACATTCTTTAAGAAATGGAAAATGTAAGATGAATTGAAGATGTAACTTAAAAATTAAAACTATTCTTATGCACCATTTTATGGCCAAACCATACAATTATTTAAGGTAAAGTTAACAGAAAATTACTGGTTGTGAAACTAGACACAGAGAGCGCTATTGCAGTTTCCTCTTTTCAGAAACCGCAGAAACCAGCCGAGTTTTGTGACTGAATCCTAACAAGAGTTGTGACCGATGACTGTATCACTCACTCTGATGACAGTACTTATTTGTGCGTTACCTCTGAGTTGTTGGCAATGTTATGTCTAATTTCTAAAGACTAAGTGAGTCACATTACAAATATTGAGTATTATTTACTCAATAAGTGTAAATAATACTCAATATTTTGATAAAATTTCATAGTTAGATTATGAAATTCCAAAGCAGTTTCAACGTTTTTTTTTTGTGTTGACATTTTGAATGCGCCTTAGATAAAAGGCTAAAAACGTGAATCTTTTCCTATAATGTCATTTTCAAAAATATATTTTTTTAAACTGTTCAAGTTTTGGGGCTGACAGTTTCCCAAAAGTTGCAGAATTTTATAAGGAACCAAATAATATCAATTATGGGTATATTTAATTATAATTATTCATATAAAAATCGAAAATATTGAAAAGTTACAAAATTTTGAAACAAAACATTGACAATTCAGCCAGTCATATTCATGCAAAACATATGTTAACATAAAAGTTACATAACTCAGGGCCAGACCTAGGTTTTCTGACGCCCTAGGCAAAATTTTCAATAGGCCCCCTCCCCCCTGGATGCATTCAAGCCATTTTTTTAGTAGTCATAACATATAACAGAGAAAATAACATTCAAAGTAAAAATACATTTTTATTACCAATTTATTATCAGATAAAACAAACTTAAAATAAAAAAAAAACATTCATAATTTGCGATAAGTTTTGAACAACAATTATATATCTATTGCGAATATGCAAAGATTAATTTAATTGAGAAGTGCTAAGTGGGGGAGCGCTTAACCTCTGATCATAGACTCTCTTTACTGCCGATCGTGGGTACTATTTACCTCATATTAATTAGCCTGTTTTGTCCTGCTTTAATGATGTCGATCAAGGGCTCTGTTTTCAGCTTAGGGGCTCTGTTTACCATAAACTAATTGTGGGGATGTTTACCACCGGTCGAGGGCACTCTTTATCGCTGTCATATTATGGCGCTATTTACCGTTGATCAAGGGTGCTTTTTACCACGCACGCTGTTTAACTTCAATCAGGGGTGCTAATTTACTCTCAATCATGGACGCTTTTTACCGCCGGTGGGTAACACTGTTTAACTACGATCAGGGGCGCTATTTACCGTCGATTAGAAAGCAAAGTTAGGGCAGAGGGGCCGCTTTTTAGCGCCCATTGGGGGTGCATTTCAACTCTAATCACATGTATTTGGGGGCGCTGTTTAACGATGGTTGGGGGCGATTTTTAAGGCTGATTCGCTATTTATACCTATCAGGGTACTTTTTACCGCCAATCCAGGGGTACCAACCATCTTTTGAGGGCTCTCTTTACCGCCGATTATTGGGGCTATTTACCGCCGGACAAGGCGCTTTTTACCGCTGATCGGGAACACTCCTTACAGCAGAGGCGGAGTCTCCGCCGCGATGGCGCTCCTCGTTCATCGGCACCCTAGGCGGTTGTCTAGTTCGCCTATATGGTAGAGCCGGCCCTAACATTGTTATTTTTATTTGAAAGAAACCTAAAAAGTGCCACCAAAAACATACCCTCTCCAGCCTATAGATCCGTTTTATAAATTTATGGTACGAGTATTTCCCTACATAGATAAAGCTTATTATTAGACTTCCATGACACTGTACCCTAACGTTCTCCACATAAGTTAAAAAAAATAGCCTCAAAATAGCTTGGATAGGCAATGGAAGGAATGGACGTAGTTAAAAAATTATCGGCCTTCTGTAATAGAAAAGCATTTAAGTTCTTTTCTAAAACTGTCACATTAAAGTTATAAAAAATTGCTTAAAAATTGTAACTATTTACTCGAGACAAGTTTTTATTTAGAACTTCATCTGAATTCATTATTTTATATTTAAAATCATATAAGTTAGACTCCACCAGTAACCTACACTGGACGACAACAACTTGGAACTGGGCTACACTTGAGTCTCCATGTTACATGTTATTTTACACACTGGGTGTTGTAAACCGTCATAGCAAAATATATATTTTTAATCATTACAATTAATTCCTCTCTTATAACATTTTTTTTTTTTCGTTTAAAAAAAAAAAAATATATAAAAACGAAAAAGAGGATCGACACCGTCGTCCCGTTTCGAGTGGGAAGGGAGGTGGTCACATCAACTCGTGCCGCCAAATACCTCGGGGTTATGGTGGACACCAAGTTAAGCTGGAGGGATCAGATCTTCGGTACGGCGGACAAGGCCGCTAAAGTAGTGACTTACCTTAGTAGGCTGATGGCCAATATCAGGGTCCCCGATCCAGCAGAAGACGTCTGTTGATGTCCGCGGTCCAGTCCGTGCTTCTTTACGGGGCAGAGGTGTGGGCAGGCGCTCTAGATAAGGAGTGCTACAGGTTGCGACTCGCCCGGGTTCAGCGTCAAGCTGCGCTCCGGGTGTGTTCCGCCTACCGGACAGTGTCCGAGCCTGCCGTCCTGGTGGTCGCCGGAGTCATCCCTGTCAAGCTCTTGGCAGGGGAGAGGAAAGCGATTTATCAGAGACAAGGCGAGATCGGCAAGGACACGGCAAGAACAGAAGAGCGCTCCCGAACCTACCAGCAGTGGCAACACAGCTGGGAGCACGACACCCGAGGACGATGGACTGCGCGACTTATCAAGCAGGTCCAACCATGGGTGGAACGGCGGCATGGGGAGGTGGACTACTACCTGACCCAATTTTTGACAGGTCACGGCTATTTTCGGTCGTACCTGAACCGTATGGGAAAGACCGGTTCACCGGACTGCATTTATTGCCCGGGTGTTCCCGACGATGCGGAACACACATTCTTCCACTGTCCCCGTTGGGAAGGGCCCCGCCTGGAGGCCACACAAATCTTTGGTGCATTTTCGGTGGACTCGGTCTGCCAAAAGATTTTGGAGGATGAGGGCAACTGGGATTGTTTGTCACAGTTCGTCCGGGGCATCCTCCTGGAAAAGAAAACCGATCTGGACCGTGAAGTGGCCCAGATCCCTTGATCGAGTGGCTGGATAAGGAGCGAGCCCCACGGGCGTAAGCCAAATTTAGGCCTAGCCTGACGTAATGTGACAAACAATTCCAGGTTAGATTCCTAAAGAGTAGAGGAGGTTTTTTAGTGGGTAAACTCGTTTTTAGGGGAGCCCCACACTACAGGCTGGCCACCTGTGTGCGTAATGCATTTTTCCGCCTCTCCCTCAAAAAAAAAAAAAAAAAAAAAAAAATAACATTTTTTTAAACATGATTTCTGTAATATAAATTTATTAATACTAACATTAGCTAATATTGTCATGTACAGAGTAGGCTGTTTATTATACTAATATTAAGAATAACTTATATCACATTTTAACATACAAATTTATTTAACAACATTAGATTTTTGTTTGTTTAACAAATCACTTGTAATAGAAATTACCTTCTATATTTGGCTGAAAAGTAATATGAAAACAATTTTTAAGGTTTTAAAATTATATTAAATTATTTTATACTATAAACAGAAAAAAGTTTGCAATTGAATGTAATCATTGTAGAACTCCAGTGACTGGGACCAAAATTACTTAATATCCATGGAAATCTTAAAAACCAATGTTTTATGCCCATTATTATGTCTGCATTGTCTAAATAAAACACTGTACTGTCTCCTGGAAATCATTGGTGAGAGTAAAAGGTTAAATATTACTAGTATTTGGTGCTAAATCGTGATTGGAGTCTATTTTTAAGATTTTCCTATATAAAAAAGACAATTGTTAGAACGGACTTGTAGGTGGGAAAGTTTAATTTAATTTTAGGTCTGTTTTAAGTAACAAAATAAAAATAGTTATATAATTTTTATGTTACCATATGTTATGCATGAATGTGACTGGCTGAATTGTTGATGTTGCCTTTCAATATTATTTTGTTCCTTATGAATTCTGCAACTTTTGGGAAAGGGTGTGGAAGTTGATAGGGAACCTAAACAAATTATCAACAAACGAAGTGATGGACGTCTTGAATTTGTGTATCATACAGCAAAAGAATACGCCACAAAGTTATTGAATCCAAATCGTTATTGAAAAGTTACACCACACCAGCTAAAAAATGAATCTTTAAAATGAGAATTCATCGCTGTCCCAGCCGCTCTTTGCAGTACGAACACCGTTGACAATATAAATTATAATACTCGATTGCACATATACTCAGTAGCTCCCAAAAGTCCCACACATTGTGGGAGCTCAGGGCCACTAAAGGGACGCCGCACCAACAGAGGCGGCGCTTAACCAACAGCGCCTGGTTTAGGCTTAATTACAGGAAAAGCTACAAATTATATTAGTTTAATATTTTTTTATATTAGAGTTTGATAGATGAAAATATTTTTTCCTCCACCTACTATCTAAAGCCACTAACGTACTAGTTTTTACCCCATATGACTTGAATACTTAATTTTCCAACCTAGTGAAAACTCAACTTTTTTTGTATCACAGTGCTAAAGTTAGTTACATAAGAATAACATTAAAAGAGAGAAGATTAAAAAAAACATGAGTGACAGTCAGCTGTCACTTGTACTTGTTTCATAACTCTTTTTTTACTAATATCAGCTGTAGCATAAGCCATTCTATCAGCAGTGAACTGTTTGTTTACATTTCGCTTGGGTAGGCTATTAACCTTAGAAGTCCAAAACCTAAGTTTAAGAATTTTCACGGTGTCCGGACAGTTGCGGACACGGACATTTGGGGACACGTCTTAAAAGCGGACATCTGCGGACACTGGGGATTAATGCTACCTGACAAGGGTTTGGCAGGTCTCTCCAAATATTTCACTGCCGGACAATTGCGGACACGTTCATTTGGGAGAGTATAAACACGGCACAGCAAAACCGCCGTCACGGTGAAGTCACCGTGTTTTAGAGATACATTGGAGTAAATGGGGCGGCACACACGGCGCCGCGTCACGGCGGGAAAAAACCACAGCGAAACCGCCGTGTATTCTCTACTTTGAGTCACGGCAGTAAAATTTTTCCTTTGAGTTTAAATGTTTTGGAATATTACTATTGGTTATAAGCTACTTGAAATCCAAAGATTTTCAATGGTCAATAGCTCAAATTAAAGACATTGATGTAATAGTGTACCGTAATGTAATAGTTGAAGGATATAACTCGTCTCAGTATCCTCCAAATTGAATGAAGAATAGCTCAAATTAATGCCGGAATATTACTGAGTATTTAAAGGTCACAATTAACAGCATTCCTCAATTAAAACTAGATATAAAAGAAAAATAAAGCAAAATAAATTTAAAGTTCGAAATGTCCATAAGAAATTTATATTGATGAATTTTTATTTGAGAGTATCTTTAAAACGAACCAAGATTTTCAAAAACGGATTGCGGCATTGTAATCAGCGCAAAAATCTACTTTGAAATTATGTGTCACAACACTATTTTTACATTAGAAAAAAAAACTTTCATCCAATATGGCGGCCAAAAATTAACTAACGGTCAAAATGAAGTACTTTCCATACAAAAAATATCGGTGGTGGTGCCACAACATAATATTGAGAAATGCGGGTGAAAAATAAAAATGAATACATTTTTTTTTAAAAAATGTATCCCATTAACAAAAAAAACGCCATTTTGAAAAGTGGTTTTATAGGTGAAAACAACTTTATTTTTTGGGGACTCATCGGATGTTTAATTATAGTGCTTAAAAGAAGCTCTTATCAAATTTTTGTGAATGCACATCAGTTGCCGATCTAAAAATAATTTTACTGTACTATTAGGTGGAAATCAGACTCTTTCCAGAACATGTGTCCGCAGTTGTCCGGCAGTGAAATATTTGTAGAGACCTGTCAAACCCTTGTCAGGTAGCATTAATTCCTAGTGTCCGCAGTTGTCCGCTTTTAAGACGTGTCCCCAATTGTCCGTGTCCGCAGTTGTCCGGTATTCATTTTCAAGGCTTGAATTTTGTTTTCTTTTTTGTGTTCGTTAAAAATGATACAGCCTACTTTGTGTGTTTTTTATGTTTATGTGACTGATCCAGCTTGACGGGCAAGGGATCATATGAAGGTAAAGTTAAAATATATACGGTAAGCCTATTGTTATAGGCCTAAATGTTATTCGTGTAGGTGGAGGAAAAATGTTGTGTGCATCAAGAGACTAAAGTACTTTTTCTTCCTCAGAGAAGGCGAAGCCTTCGGGCGACGAAGCACAAATAACTACCTATATTTTTCAGTTTGTATCACTCCCGTGATACATGCAGCAGAGGTGCCCACCCCCCCCCCCCCCCCCCCTTGGACAAGGACTCACCACCCCCCCCCCAACCGAACTGGGCCCCCCCCCATGGCTATAAAATTTGTGACCCCCCCAACCCTCGGAAAAATGTCCTGTTCTAAATATAAATTATTCTTGTGTAAACTTTCTGTATTTTATTTATCAAGAAATTAATTTAAATGAAGGTTTGGCTATTTAAAGTTATTAGGCCTAGCTAAGCAACCTGTAAAAAAAAAGAAAGAAAAACTGCAAAAGTTTTTAGGATGTCAGCTTTGGAGTACATGTTTGAACATTTATAGGCCTATATCTTAATAAGTTATACAGTTGAAACGCTATGTTCTTAGTAACTACTAAACTAATTTTCATGATTTATGTATCAATTATTAAGAGTCATCTTCACTTTTGGGCTATTACAGTAGCCCATTTTTGCGCAGTCGGCAATGTTAATCATACGGCTTTTATATAAAACATGGTATTTTATTCCACTGTTTCGGACACCATTTTCAGCCGATTTCTTTAAACTTGGCAAGTATTTAGTTGAATAGTTATTTTAGGTCCCTCGTACCTCAAAATTTTGAAAATTTAACAAATATTACTTTTTGTGACATCGCAAAGTAAATCAATTTTACTTACTTTTAAGATTTTTTTTGTAATTATACAGTTTATTTTTACTTATATATAAGGTATGAGGGACCTAGATCTAACCTTAATTTAAAATAAAACATAAATTTTACTAATAAATATGCAAAAACACCTTCCGAAACAGGAATACGGAGGCATATTTTCAGTGTTATTACAAGGGTGAAGATGACTCTTAAAGAGCATGATGAGTATATATTTGCATTATTTCCTTTAAATACACGATTATCCTCAGGATTAGTCTACATCCTATATCTCTTTAAAGTCTCGAGCCAATGCAATTATTACCGAAGATTAAAACTAAAACAATTACTAACATTACACATTATCTAAATTTTTACTGATAATGTGGCCTAACAGAGGTAAATTCTTATGTTTTTAAAGTGAATTGTGCGGGGGTCACCGTTTTGACAACGTGAATAGGAAGACACGGCGTCAAGACTTTTACTTGGTATTCGATTGTTCCGTTTGTTTTGGTGTTTCATCAATCATCAGGGACACATGATTACATGAATCTTTATAATTTCTTTTTTGTGGATGGTTTTAATGCGATCTAATTTAACTTAATACATTGTCAACTTTTAGAATAAAATTTAATAATTGTTTGGTTTGAATCACAGAAACCTTGAATAGGCCTAACTTGCCAACTAAACGTTTTGAGGTTATCGCGCACGCACAACAGTCAGATTTCTGATATCTTTATCATGAAATTTCATTGACCAAGGCTATGAAAAACGCTACTTTCCGGACAAAATTACAAACAGCTTAATGTGTCTGTTTCTGGTGTTGTTGCATAAAATAAAAACAGATATGAGCAGGTGAATCAACTTTGGCATCGAATTCCGCCGCTTTTGCGGACTACATATAGCGCGTGTCATTTACAGCTCGCCCGTTTCCATAGCAACCATAGGCTTCTAGATTCCGCCAACCTTAGAGAAATGAATACAGAGAATCACTGTGTTTGTTGACCAAC
Source organism: Neoaliturus tenellus (assembly GCA_030545055.2). Taxonomy (NCBI): domain Eukaryota; kingdom Metazoa; phylum Arthropoda; class Insecta; order Hemiptera; family Cicadellidae; genus Neoaliturus; species Neoaliturus tenellus. Next base: position 28,992,562 of record CM061535.1, read on the forward strand.
AGCTGGGGAAATTTGTTGGTAAATCTTAAGCTGTACAGTTTTTGACGGTCATAAATGATTTGTTTATTTAAAAAAATTTTTAGTTTTAATACTACTCGTTATAAAAGTATACTTTAAAAAATCGCCCCCCCCCCCCATCTCGGACAAAAATATCCTTTTTTCGACCCCCCCCCCCCCAAAAAATTTCTATGACGCAGTCTGCGTCGCAACCCCCCCCCCTGTGGGCACCCCTGACATGCAGATACAAAATAGCTTTAATATATATCACAAATTAAGAAGAAAATTAAACATGGTTAAGGCGCGTTGCCCCTCCAAGGCTGACGCCACATGCGGCTGCATGGCCCTCTGACCGGCCCTGCTTCAAAATCAATCAAAATCAAAATCTCCTTATTTACAAAGCATAAAGATTTGTAATAGTGTCAATTGTTTACAATTTCATATTCTTTTTCTTCAAAGGTAGAAAATAACCTAGAGTGGGAAAATCAGCTGGAGATTTCCCCACACAAATCAGGGTCGTGATTCTTTACACCAGTAGCAATTCTAATGAAAGTAGCTTTGGAATAGACCAAAAAGTATGTTTACATACTTCAGCTCTTCCAACTGTTAACCTGCAGTATGTTCATGGCATTTTTATTGACATTTTTTTATGACATTTTCATGGCCAAAAGTTTATTGAAAAAATTAATGTTATTGTTAATTAGTGTTATTGTTAGTGTGAAAAAATCATTCATAACTTGGGTTGAAATTTTGCTTAGCTTGATCGTCGCATAAGAAAAGTTGCTTCCCACCATAGTGATGCAATATACTGGAAAAACAAGAAAAGAAGCCTTGCGTTTTAGCATTTTTATGAGAGTTATACAGAATGTGAATGTCACGTCTGTAAGGACAGGTGGTTCTTCAAGATCTCCAGCTGTTGTGATATACTTTATAAGGCAGAAGTTGACACATGGGGTTAGCAAGGAGTCATGATGTGAACTTCAGTGTCTGGACTGTGATTTTCTCTTATTCTACGGCTTGCTTATAGTGACACGTCAATCTGTCAGGTTTAACGAGAAATGAGTAAACAAAGTAAACACATTTTTCATCTTAAAATTTAAAAAATTAAACTTTCTAAGATTTGCCTATTTCTGTATTTAATCATGACTTGGTAAACTGTTTAAAATTAATGTTGTAACTTATAGAAGAATTCAGTATATAGTCCCAATCCCAAGTATTCTAAACTGTTCAGAAGCAAGTAAGTTCTTCACTTTAGGATCAGTTCACAAACATATTACCATTAGCAAATTTTTTCATCATAGGTCTAACTCTGTAACTGTAGAAACTATGGGTAATGTTTGATTTTTTTATCCTGAACAGCAGTCCTCCATATTGATAAAGATAGTTGAGAGCACACTGCATTAACTGTGCACTCAAGTATCACATATAATTACATAAATTTAGCAGAAACAGAGCATATTATTTCACTAAATGCAAAATTTTACCTGCCAATTAAAAATTACTCTTCATCTCTTTTGATCTTAATGTTTTCACCTTCAAATAAAGTAATCTGGTCGCTTTCGGGACTCAGTCTACTGTACTGCACAATTTTACAACTTTTACGAGTACCTACAGTAGACACCTGATTACATGGATCCATCACATCCGCATTCCAGATGTTCTGAGATATTTTTTACATCAAACTTTATATAAAACTACAGCTTAAAACACCAGCTTCAAAAGTAGAAAACAAAAGTTTTTTCCTAGAATAAGAAAATAACTTACTCTTGGTTTGTTATTATTACGACACTATAACAAATAAGAAGGACTCTGAGGTTTTATTGTGCACTTTCACAGCTTGCTAAGAAATTAAAAAAAATTCCAAAGTACATGAAAAACTCTTATTACAGAACTTTACACTGAACAGAGTTTTTCTTTTTTACCTCAGGGTTTAGCTTGAGCTAAATTTATTCAAATCAGATGTTTATAAGGAACAAGTCTATAATGTCCATAAACCTAGCTTGTGATAACTTACCACTTTAAATCAATACAAAACTGTCTTAAATTTGTGTGAGAGCAGAGCACAAACACCTAAGATCATTGGAACAGTGTGTTAGTGAACCGGTTAAGTAAAATAATATCCTAAATAAAAAAAGTTTAAAGCCATTTATTTGTTTCTAAATTGTTCTCTCAAGTTTCAAATAACAAATCAACTAAGACTAAATAAAAAGTCAACATAAAATCCATAACTAAGAGTAATATTGCAAGAAACATGAAATGTTTTCAGTCTGGGGTCAGAGGTTTGAACTCATGAGAAACATCTTTTTAACAAATAAATACATAACTGCCTCTGAACTGCATTGTTCTTGCATTGCACGTACATAACATATTATTATGTTTAAAACTAGATGGTATGCTACAATTAGTACAACAAACAAAACTAGATAACAAAATTATGCTCATCATAGATGCAGCATGGAGTATTGTAAAACTTTTCCTATGCAACTAACTGTTACATAGAAAATGGTCAAGTCTATTTCAAACAACCTTATTCTTAAACCAAGTAACACTTTCAAATTTTTAAAAACTGAATGAAATATAAGAAATTTTACCACAGTAGGTACAAATTAAGCAAATGTAATTAAATGACAAATTAATCATGCTCATTCCATATGAAACATGCTTGACTAAAAAAATAAATAAATAAATTACTAAGCTATCTTAAAAAAACAACAATCAGGTCCATCTCAAATAGCATATTTCACAAAATATTTGGATTTAAAGAATAATTTTAAATCCAGAGAGAAACACCTCGATTGCCCAACGGATACCAACATATTCTATTAACATTTGCTTCAAGTCTTTGATAAAACTAATGTCTGACTAAGTGACTGCTGTCATCAACGAACTTTTCACAACTAAGCAGAACTTGCATCATCTTGAATTAACCTCACCAAAGTTGCTATGTCCTGACTCTTTGGCATGGCCTGCAAAAAAACACGGAATAGATTAAAAAACAAAATGTTACAGGTAAATCGTAGAATTATGGAGGGATTACAATTTACTTACATTAATTAAAATGTAATGTTCATGGGGGGTTGGTTCAAAACACTTTAACGCCCACGTAGCGTTTTCGCGACAAAAGTTTTTTGATATATATATATTTATTTATGAAAAGCACATTATAACCACAAAGCCAAGTGTTGTATTAATTCAATGCTATCTTTATTTCAAAATTGACAGCAAGATTGGAGTTTAGTCCATCATGTTATCAGGGTATGATTTTTTTGTCAGACAGTACATAGGTTTGCGGTCAGCTGCTGAATGTGAGTTTTCGACTGTAGTTTTTAAGTATTATTCATTATTTAAGAAAGTGGGGAAAAATATCATTTAGTTCTTTAATCATTTGAGTAATCAAATGAGTGTTTTCATTGCTTCAATAGTACGGTATATGATTTGAGTAGAAATATTGATTTTGCAAAAAAGCTACATTGAACGCTTGTGACATCAAATTTCATGAATAAATTAACTTTCTTCATAACTTATCAGGTTTAGATGTGAAAGGATTAATTGTTGAACTTGTTTTTATGTTTATTTTGTGTTAAAAATCTTGAACCATAATTTGCATAACACAACATAAGGTAGCAAAATTATATTTTTATGTGTTTTATTTCAATTCAATTTAAATCCAACAATTTAAAAATAATGGAAATCGGTTCATAAGTATCATCTCACATTTGGTCTCTGTCTGTGTGTTTGTAGGTGACACTACTCATTGACAATAGTTGGTCATCTTTTTACAACATTATGTTTTATCAATCTTGTTTTATCATAAAGTAATTAAAATGATACATGGAGTGTTTTTAAAGTATGTGCCGTTTTGAATCTCCGTGAATGCCCACTGTGTACCTACATCTATTGGCAACGCACAGACGCTATGACGGCACTTGTCGCCGCTGTGTTTGGACTTTATTAAGTATTTAAGAAGCCTCCGCCCATCAAGAGTACCGCCAACTATGAAGTACGGTCGATTATCAGTTTTCTGTGGGCTTAAGGTCTAAAATCTATTTTCATGTTGAGATCTGGGGAGTGTAAAGAGAAAACATTACGAGTGATGGAATAGTACGAAAGTGGGTTAGGGCGTTTAAAGATGGCCGCAGAAAAGTGCACGATAAGGAATGCAGAGGCTGCCCTTGAATAAGAATAATTTAAAAATTCCAACTTCAAAAAATTCCAAAAATTTTTGAATTTTTTCCAAAAATCCAATTTAATTCTTGGATGGAATAATTTAAATTCCACTGACGATTTGGTGGAAAAAGTTGAGAGAAAAATTCCACTGTTTTACGAATTTGTCAATTTTTGAGCAGTTTCCTCAAGTTTCTCTAAATGCTATGTATCAAATTGTGACAGAATGTTTAGGCTATAGGAAATTTTGTTCATGCTGGGTACCGAAAATTCTCACTGAGGTGCACAAAACCAAATGTTCAGATAGTGCTTTGACTTTGTCCACATGCGGTTAATCAAACCCTGGATTTGATCAGAGAATTTTGTTTGGAACAAATCGATCATTTTTACATTCCTGATCTAGTGCCGAGTGACTACCACATGTTCCTTCATTTGACGAAAGCCCCAAGTGGTGTACGGCACGACAATGTCAACGATGTCAAAACGGCTGTATTGGAGTAGTTCTCAAGGCAGGCGGCAGAATTCTACTACGATTGAATTTTAAAGCATATTAGACAATATGACAAGTGCCTTAGGAATGGCAAAAATTATAGAAAATTCTAGACTAATTCTAGATCCTAGACAGGCTTTCATGTAAAAATAATAAAGTTGTTAGAAAATCTATCCAAATTTTTATTTGATTTATTAACGGTACTTGCTTAAAGAAACACACCTTGTATTATCAACTTGAATTACTTGTTCGATTTTAGGGCATTGCTCTAAAGTTCATAAATCTAATCAAGCTAAAACTAAAATGCCAATCATGGTCAGAAGGATCCAATAATTTAGTCATCAATAAGACTCTAAAAAAAGGCCACAAAAGTTCCAAAGTTTGTATCAAGAAAATTCTATATTTTATTAAATATAGGCTAGTAACATAAGCAAAGTTTTTAATGAGCCGATCATATTTTTTGAAAACTTTAACTCAATTGTCTCATGTCTAAATGAGTACGGTATACAGTACCTTTCAAAATAAAAGAGCAGCTACCTCTATGATATGAAAATTATTAATGATCCTAGTTTAATATATACTGTATGTATTTGGCTGGATTAAGGATGGTAGGAATTTTTTTATTTTATTTGTATAGAACTAATAAAAAAATGACGTTTCCTCTCAGGACAAATTTTTGTTCTGGAGTTTTAAATTCAATAACCTATGTAATATTTATCTTTAACTACCGTACTTAAAAGGTAGGGTTTATTATTCATGACTCGCCTACGGCTCGATGGGGGCTCTGCCCCCATGCCCCCTTAGGGGTTGCCCTAAATTTGTAGAATAATTAAAAGTCAAGTATGTAATAAGTTAGTTCCACGGAAGAGCTATACGTTGAAGACAGTAACAAAACGGTTTAATACACAAAATTCACAATAAATAGTAAAAAAAGCTTTGAAAAACTCCTATGAATCGGTTTTAGTACCCCTTCGTAATTAAAATTCGCTAACAAGATTTTAACTGCGAAATGATAATAATTTACGTAATATATGTAAATATTCTAGGTAAATATTTCTAGGTTATGCTGGATGTAGGGTCCACCCCCTAATTGGTTACCCCAATTCCGTAATTACTATAAAAATTACTATAAAACTCTCATACAATGAGGCTAGTTGAGGGCTCCACTCCAATACCACTCATTGTGTTCGCTGAATAACCTACGGCTCTTCGTTTAAATCCCCTTCTTAGTTCCCCTCACTTCAATATAAAAAATAAAAATAAAAAAATTGAGAGTTGTGAAATAATACTTAACTATGTATTATTCTAGGTATTACGATCAGAATTGTATGTGTAAAAAAATTGGAGATACTATTATGATAACTTATGACTGGAGTGTATTTCAGAAGGAATGGAAGTGGGGGAAAATATCTGTTTTGATGGAAGTAGGTCTACAACAAAACCGGAAGGCAAAAGAACGATATTTGTTGTTTAATAAATAGATTGGCATTCATTACAATTCCTTCATTTCAGTTTTTAATGGTGTAAAACTTTAAAATTTACCTAATTTCCTAAAATATTACTGTCAAGGCAAATAAAAAAACTTCAAGCTTCTAAATACAATAATACAGTAGTTACTAACAAAAGTATGTTATATAATGGTTAAAATATTAAAATTACCATACACATCAAAGGACGTATGTTTTAGCCGTAGGACCAGGTCAGTAAATAACAATCAAAGTAAAACAATCAGTTGCTTGATATAGCAATTCGTTCCGACTCACAGTCAAAAGAAGAACACGTGATATTGAAAATCATCATGATAATTTTTAAGTTTGATAATTTAATTGATATTGGTACTGTGCAAGATATGTCTATGTGCAAAGTGAAGGTTCTGAGTAAAATATTATAGTAGTTGTAAAATTAAATCTACATGGGGTAAAATTCCCCGCAAAAATAAATAAACATTTAATTATGTTTAATTGTGTGAACTGGGAGGCAAAAATTCATAGAACCAAACTTGTAGTAACTTGAAAGATGTTTGCGAAGATTGCCTCAGATGTTATAATTTGGCCGCTAGAGTAGAAAAAAATAATGTCATATTTATTTTGGGTAAAAATGTTTGGTCGCTAAATTTTGAAATCAGATAGTTTTCTGGGGCAGGAAATAAAAAAGCTTTTTTTTATTTTAAATGAAAATACTGTACTGCCACCTTTTTAAATTAAACATTAACTTAGTACGCACTAAAAGATAAATCAATTGTGTAATCTGCTATTTTAGTAAAAATTTTTGTTGAATTGTAAAATTTAAATTAGCATGCTATCAAGTGAAGTCAATGATGTACTTCCTAATGAGTTCGTTAGAAATTAAGTGCCATCCCAAATTAAGAACCAATTTTTGGGAGGACTATCGTGCAAATATGATACTGTCTTACCGGGTGTCCCATACCAACCTTGCACCTCTTTTAAAACTGTACAAAAAAAAAAAAAAAAAAAAATTGTGCCGTTGTAGGTAAACACATTTTGCTCTGTTGATTGACACTTCAATACAGAGGGGACCAGACGTAATTTTGAAGCAACTTTAAAATTTAATATTTTAAACCCTAATCATACTGATTTAGAATAATAAATAGCACGACATTATTTTTTTTAACTGGGGAAAATTTAACATATATTATGTCTGAACATTTTACATATAACAGAACTTACCAAACATGTAAATGTCTAAGAACCTCATTTAAAATAATATACCATCATTAAACATCAATTATCACGTGATTAGTTTTACTAAACATTTTAATACATGTTCATTAATCTCCGTCATGTTGTAAACTTAATAAAAAAACTTTTTGGACCAAACTGACAATTTTTGTTCGAAACGTATTTAAAAGAGTCTAAGACATTTTTGTGCCGAGAGATTTTTGCTTAACCTAAAATGCTCAGAGAAGAATGAGGAAAATCTAAATTTCAACCTCAAATATTCAATAAACTGCTAAAATTACGCGTACAAGATCAAATTGTAAAGTTTTTTTAAAAACCGTGTAAAACTAAAAAAATTATTTAAAGTGAGAGTTTGTATTTGACATCGGTAATCCGCGACTCCCAGTATGTTGACAATTTTCTCAATAATACAGGTCGGTAAGTTTAGTTCTCGCTTGGGAATCACTCTGTAGTAAGTGATATATAGGAGATCTACTTTACCGACTTTTGACGAATTTCTGATACCCCGATGAGTGAGTGAGTGAGTCAGTTACACATTCGGGAGTATATAATTTAGATTTTACTTAAGAGTCATCTTCACCTTTGGGCCAGTAGTCCATTGTTGCGCAGTCGGGCAATGTTAACCATACGGCTTTTAATGCAAAAGATGGTATTTTATTCCCCTGTTTAGGACGCCATTTTTCAAACAATTTTCTTTAATTTGGTAAGTGTTTAGTTGAATAGTTATATTAGGCCCCTCATACCTTGAAATTTAGAGATTTTAACAAATATTACTCTCTGTGAAGTCGCTAAGTAACTTGATTTTCCTTAGTAATATTTGTTAAATTTTTTAAATTTGTAAAATTTCAAGGTATGAGGGGCCTAGTATAACTATTCAACTAAACACTTACCAAGTTTAAAGAAAATCAAAACTCTCATTGGAGTGGATTTCCCTGACTTTTAGAGAATTTTAGTCAATTCCCATAACCAAAATTTCACCCTGACTATCCCTAACTTTCCAGTGTGGTATGTGTCTAGCTTATGCAATGCGTCATTTTTGGTGAGTTCATTAGGACTTTTATTGTAGATTCCATTACATAATGACATTTCTATAAAGTAATTTATGTAATATGATAAAAAATGCTGTTACGTACGTTACAATTTAAATTTTTTAACTAAAGTTTCATTAATATTTTGCGTTCATCTTCTTTCTGTAATACGTTTGAAATTCCATATAATTGAAGGTTAGGAACAACACTGGTCACTTAGGTTTTGAGGTTTTGATATTAACTAAATAAACAACAGTTTAAACTTACTTAATGCTTCTTTCTGGCCTACAAGTTGTACATTGCAGTCAAGGCACCGTAGTGTGAAGCGGTTGACATCAGTGAATTGGCGACTTGTTTTGGCCTCCATGGCCAATACTTCTGCTTCCCTGAGTATTTTATCATCCGCTGTGGGGAATACTGTCTGAATCTTATCATCGCCCTGAACAAAACGATACAAATTATGTAACTAGTACATTATTGTAGACATTTTCCATCACTGATTAATCACCATACTAAATAAGCCATCACGAACAATGAAATTTAAACAAAGAATTAGAGGTCTGCGGGTAGTGATTTTTCAAGTCGGGTCGGTTTCGGGTCGGGTAGTAGATTAACATCAATTTTCGGGTCGGGTCGGGTTTGAACATTATAAGTTAAAGAAAAATTCGGGTCGGTTTCGGGTTCGGGTGTGTGAGTTAAAAAATCTCGGGTCGGGTTCGGGTAGCCTATGTATGTTAAAAGTCGGGCTCGGGTATTGTAAGTTGAATAAAACTTTGGGTCGGCTCCGCTAATATTTGTAAAAAAAAATGTCTAGGCCTAAGTTATTTCTTTTTAAAATAATTGTTGATGAGACAACTAAGCTTAAGTATAGTATTAATAAATACAAGGCAAAAACCTTCCAGCTACTAAGTTAGGCCTAGGCCTAACAAAAGTTTAAAAAACTATAATGTATTTTATTCTAGTATAAAATGTTAAAAAATTCTCCCGAGCCAATAACCTATCAAGCTAAGGGTTCCTTTAGTCCTAAGTTACTTTACCCAATGTTAACTTATTCAACAAACATGACAAATATACAAATTATATTGTACACTGTTGAAACTAAACAAAAACCACTTTTATAAATGTCAAAATACCCTAGATGCGAATTATCATACCATAGCCTATTTTTCTGTAGGCCTAATAATACACAAAGTTATTTTATATGAAAGATTATGTGATTATACTCAAACTTGGCCTTTCAATCAATATTGCCATATCCTATTTTCAAAACAGACTTAAAATAATTGCATTTCATTTCTGTTGGATTACTTTCGGCAAATTTGTTTCTTTGCTTGAGTGATTCCAAATAGCAGATGAATGCCCATCCACGACATTTACACTTCCCAAATCTTTGGTTTCACTAGTAGGACTGTTAGTGGATACACTGACATTAGAATTCTCTCAATTCCGTGGCTTTTTAATATTTATTTTTCATATCAGAAAAAAATTCAACATCACTCAAGTAACACAAATGTGAATTGAATAAACAAAAACGAGAGGAAAACCATCTATCAAATCATCAATGCAGACGACGGATCGCGCCATACCATACAACAAACATGGAGTACCGTTACTATAAAACTACATAGAGAATGAAGAAATCTGTCTATGAAGTATCCAACCACTGACTATGGATATCCAACTGTTACATTATCCAAGAAATTGTTTTCATTGGTTATCAAGAAATCTTAAATGGTTTGACAATTTGCAAGATGGAATGAGAAATAATTCGGCAATAAAACCAATTATACCGAATAGTCATATCTAAATTATATACTCCCGAATGTGTAACTGACTGACTCACTCATCGGGGTATCAGAAATTCGTCAAAAGTCGGTAATGTAGATCTCCTATATATTACTTACTACAGAGTGATTCCCAAGCGAGAACTAAACTTACCGACCTGTATTATTGAGAAAATTGCCAACATACTGGGAGTCGCGGATTACCGAAACACTCTTTTTAAGAAATTTTATAACATTAACCAATTGTGCCTTTATAGGTAAAGCGGTCTATCCACCGAGAGTAATTTCAATGTACAGGGTGTATCTGAAATTACCTCTCCAGACCGGAAGTCACTGATGTCAAATACTAACTCTCACTTTAAATAATTTTTTTTAGTTTTACACGGTTTTTAAGAAAACTTTACAATTTGATCTTGTACGCGTAATTTTAGCAGTTTATTGAATATTTGAGGTTAAAATTTAGATTTTCCTCATTCTTCTCTGAGCATTTTAGGTTAAGCAAAAATGTCTCGGCACAAAAATGTCTTAGACTCTTTTAAATACGTTTCCAACAAAAATTGTCAGTTTGGTCCAAAAAGTTTTTTTATTAAATTTACAACATGTCGGAGATTAATGAACATGTATTTAAATGTTTAGTAAAACTAATCACGTGATAATTGATGTTTTATGATGGTATATTATTTTAAATGAGGTTCTTAGACATTTACATGTTTGGTAAGTTCTGTTATATGTAAAATGTTCAGACATAATATATGTTAAATTTTCCCCAGTTAAAAAAAAAATAATGTCATGCTATTTATTATTCTAAATCAGTATGATTAGGGTTTAAAATATTAAATTTTAAAGTTGCTTCAAAATTACGTCTGGTCCCCTCTGTATTGAAATCAGTGTCAATCAACAGAGCAAAATGTGTTTACCTACAACGGCACAATTTGTTTTTTTTATTTTTTTATTTTAAAAGAGGTGCCAGGTTGGTATGGGACACCCTGTAAGACAGTATCATATTTGCACGATAGTCCTCCCAAAAATTGGTTCTTTATTTGGGATGGCACTTAATTTCTAACGAACTCATTAAGCCGCGTCCGCACTGGCCGAACATTCGTGGCGAACTTGTTCGGCGAACACAAAAATCAACAAACATTATTAACGAACAATTAACCGGCCATATGATTTACATACTAAACGGTTAGCAACAAACAAACAAAAGTTCGGAAGAACTTTGTTCGGCGAACATGTTCGGCCAATGCGGACGCGGCTTTAGGAAGTACATCATTGACTTTACCTGATAGCATGCTAATTTAAATTTTACAATTCAACAAAAATTTTAACTAAAATAGTAGATTACACAATTGATTTATCTTTTAGTGCGTAATAAATTAATGTTTAGTTTAAAAAGGTGGCAGTACAGTATTTTCATTTAAAATAAAAAAGCTTTTTTATTTCCTGCCCCAGAAAACTATCTGATTTCAAAATTTAGCGACCAAACATTTTTACCCAAAATAAATATGACATTATTTTTTTTCTACTCTAGCGGCCAAATTATAACATCTGAGGCAATCCTCGCGAACATCTTTCAAGTTACTACAAGTTTGGTTCAATGAATTTTCGCCCCCCAGTCCACACAATTAAACATAATTAAATGTTTATTTATTTTTGTGGGGAATTTTATCCCATGTAGACGTAATTTTACAACTACTATAATATTTTACTCAGAACCTCAACTTTGCACATAGACATATCTTGCACAGTACCAATATCAATTAAATTATCAAACTTAAAAATTATCATGATGATTTTCAATATCACGTATTCTTCTATTGAAAGTGAGTCGGAACGAATTGCTATATCAAGCAACTGATTGTTTTACTTTGATTGTTATTTACTGACCTGGTCCTACGGCTAAAACATACGTCCTTTGATGTGTATGGTAACTTTAATATTTTAACCATTATTTAACATACTTTTGTTAGTAACTACTGTATTATTGTATTTAGAAACTTGAAGTTTTTTTATTTGCCTCGACAGTAATTTTTTAGGAAATTAGGTAAATTTTAAAGTTTTACATTATTAAAAACTGAAATGAAGGAATTGTAATGAATGCCAATATTACATTATGTATTTATCATTGTATGTTCAATATTACTGGATCGTTATGTTATTCCCTGGAATTTCAACACAACTAATTGAAGGATAGTAACTGAATAGTATTTTTGTAAATAAAAGGGGTTTTTGGCAAGTTTTATTCACTTTGTTAAGATTTTAAATTATTTGGTTTAAAGGAATTTTTCATTGTTTTCGATGATCTACTGCACATTTTTATGCAGTTTATCCATTTAATTTTTTCATATATTTATTTATATGAATTTTATAATTTTAACTAAATACTTATACAATACCTACATACAAAATTTATTCACAACTCTATTAACCTTTATAGAATTCGGGGGAATTAGGGAAGGAGGTTTGGAGAAAGAGTGTCTGAAAACGAGCCGTAGGCGAATATATTTTCATTCCTTAGATTGAGTTAGTTGCACAAGTTCAAATTTAGGTTACTTCTGCAGTCGTGGGAGTTAATATATGTTATAAATAAACTTACAAACTCATTTATTTTGCTATTTTGCTCATTTACAAACACTTATATTCATATGTAATCTGTTCATTATATGCGGCTTAAACAACAATTAACGAATTTCTGGGCAAAACCCTGAGGGGGCATGGGGGCGGAGCCCCCATCGAGCCGCAGGCGAGTATTGATTATATTTCGTAAAAATATATACACTGATGAATTTTGTATTGTAAAAATAATGTAAACACTAATCTGTAGAGATTATTTACTTTTGATTTTGCTCTTGCTATTTACCAGTTATCGTGTAAATAGTACCATTGACTTTACAAACAAAGACTTTGTATGTAAAGTCAATGATAGTACCAATGCCACTGCTACCTTGATTTCGGTTTTTACAGTTGGTGACGGTATTGGCTACGCCACAGTCTATCTTTCTGGCCTAAGAGTGTGAGTCAGTCACGACGGCGACACTGAGCAGTTCCTTTAGGTTAGATTGAGAAAAGTATGCTAGCGCTACTGGTGTCTAGGCTTGCAACAAATGATTTAATGCTGTTTAAACTATTTTTTGGGCATAAAATAGTACTGTACTAAAGGAATACAAATGTTCCTACGTCAAATACGATCTTTCATGATCAAAATGTTATTTGTTTTAAATTGAACATGAAATATGGCGTACCAAATTATCAACAAAACAAAATTGCTTACGTTTCTAGGCACCAGAGACCGCTAGCTTCTTTCAGAAGCCACATTTTCATGTGCGAGTGTCGCGAATAGTAAGCTAAGGTATTTCCAGTTCATCCACATCCACCTCAGTAATAATGACTGGCAGTTATGACCACTAGTCTAAGATAGTGTGTGGAACGATGCCCAATTATTCCGTGAACGTTGTAATTCACAAATTTTGGCTGTAAAATAGTTTTAAAAACCCGGGTTTGCTTAATGTCCTGTCGGGTACCTACAACCCGATTTAATTCGGGCATTAGGTACCCGCCCGACCCGGCTTAAAATAAAAGCCCGCCCGAATAAAGACCGAGACGTGTCAAACCCGCCCGACCACTCGGGTTCACGCTAATACCCGGAGTTACCCGAATTTTCGGGTACCCGCAGATCTCTACAAAGAATACAAATTATATAAAATATTTGTAATAAACGCAAGTTTGTGAAGCCTGGTGATCAAGGTCTGGTGTTACAGCTTTCAGGTCACACTAATGACATGAATGACTGATTTTGTGGCCGGAACCCATGGCTTTCAAAGGATAATGGTGGTTTGAGTTTAAAATTGCATAAGGCATTTCACAGGAACTGAACCCAGGACTTTTCGGTGGTTAAACAGTACTCTAACCACTTAGCTTAATATACCTAGGCCTATATGCTTTTCAAATATATTTCAAATATGTCATAATATACAGCATTTAAAAGGTCACACAAATAAAATGTCTGGAATTAGTCACGTGATTGGCAAAACGTAAACAAACCTCTTTTGCGGTGGATGAACGTGAACGGGTCCATTGTTAAATTATTCCGTTTGAAAAAATATGTAATTAAAAATTGTCCAACTAATTATTGCGAATTCCCTTGGTAGACTAATGTTGGGAATAAGGCTAAAACTAAGTAAGACTTTTCTATTACAAAGTGTTAGTTATAGTTCGTCAATTAATGATTAGGCTATGTTTAATTTCTATATGAGAGTGAAAAGTATCACCGAACACATTGCATTAATAATTATTTAGCTACCTAAAATCTAGTTGTTATAAGGATTATTAATAAGTAGTTTTGATTATGAATTAATTCCAATATTCCAATACCCAACAAAACAGCTCTATCAATTTTTTAGTTTCAACTTTCTTGTTTGTGTTTAATTTTTTTTGATTTGAGAGAGCAAAAAGTAGCACAAAACTCATATTATTAATAATTATTTAAAAACGTAATATCTATTTTACTATATAGGCAAACTCAATAAGTAGTTCTAATAACGAGTTAGCTCTAAATACGAACAAAAACAGCTAAAAAGCAAGCGCCGCGCATCTAGGGATATATGGGACAGTGGCGCGTCGAGCCCTGGGTAGTGGTGGGGGAAGCAGTGCCGACTCCGGTTCGTTCTGCCAGAGTTGACCCAGCGTTCCATGTTTATATTTCTATGGATGCAACCAATCAGAATAGCTAAAACTGGTAACCAAGGAAGTAAAGGTATAGTGTGGGATGGTTGCCAAGAAAACAGCGGAAATCGTGGATGAAATGGTGCAACTCAAAAGGGGACAAAAAATAACATGTGTTTATAACTCTATAATAAGTAGTAATGGTATTCAATATAAAGTTTTTATATGTTTTGACGATATGACATGATTGACAGGACACACATGATTGTAATATGAATCAAAGAATTTCAGTTTCAAAAATAGTCCACTTAATTTAAACGAATATTTATATACCCTAATCAATTGTAACTTTTGAATGTAAATGATTCTGTTGTTTATATTTTCTGTTTGATGATGCCATGCTTGTATTACCTACTTGTAATGGCAATGAAGATTCTGACTTCTTGACTGCTTCTAGTTAAAAAAATTAAACTGTACTTTTAATTTTTAGGCCCTAGTTACTTTTGTAGAAATGCAAAACAACTTTAATTTTGCGTTTTTCATTTTTATTTGATTATATTGTATTAAATTTTATTTATAAAACCTGCAACTAGTGTAAGTGTAGTGTGTATAAAACCTGCAACTTCAGTTTCAGTTTGAAGTTTAAAACTAGAAAATTTAGTTTACTCATATTATGTTAATTTATAATCACATTAATATTTTTATTGTTTCGAACCAGTGTTCATTCAAATGTTTATTGAATTATAATTACATTTTACTAATTGTTGCAAAATTTGAGTTTCATTTTTGATTTTTCACCCACCATCACTAATTAATTTTACCAAAACATATAGGCCTAATAAAGATAACAATATCTTAGGTTCTCTCCGGCTGCAGGGGGGGGGGGGGGGGGGTGGTGGTAGGTATAAGTTTGGGTAGAACGCCAAACAATTTAAAAAGAATCAGGTGGTACGCGGGCACAAAAATGTTGATTAACACCCCTCTACGTATTTTTTGTAAGGTATCAAGAATCTTAAAACATTTCAACCTTTATAATTTCATAGTCACTGTGCCAAGATAACAATTTCAATAAATTGGGTTTAAAACTTTTCACAATTATATTTTTCCCGCACGTACAGGGTACTGAACCAAAAAGGCTACTGGGTCATTATCAAATTAATGGCCAATTTGAGTCTCTGCAGGAAAAAAAATACTAAAATAATTTATTTCATGCAAATAAAGTTTTGTAGAAATGGTAAGTATATTATTAAACATGATCTTGCTTTAAATAAAATTATTTAATAAAAAAAAAAAAAAAAAAAAAAAAACCAATAGCCTAAGTGTCTAATTTACCCCCTCGCTCACTGTCTCCATGCCTCAGAGTCTAAGTTCTCAGTAGAAAAAAGCCATGCAAATTTACAAAAAATAACTATGTAAAATGCCCATGATATTCATATAACAGTTATATTTTGAAATAAAGTAATAATATTATTGAAATCAGATCGATTTCAAAATAATTCGTCATTATTTCCGTGTCTCTACAAGACCAATAAAAGTGTAGCGATGTTTTGAATTTGCCGCCAAATCGCCGCGGACCGTTTCGTTTCTCCCGTTCCAGTCAGTAGCGCTCGGCCGAAGTTACGTGAAAAACGTGTTGTGGACGGCAGCATCGTAATCGTCATATTTAGGTTGTTATTTCGTTTCTCCCGTTCCAGTCAGTAGCGCTTGGCCGAAGTTACGTGAAAAACGTGTTGTGGACGGCAGCATCGTAATCGTCATATTTAGGTTGTTATTATTACATTTCAGTTAAGAGATCGTGCGTACATCAATTGCTGTTCCCCTTGCTCACTCCTCATAAGTAATTTATAATTATAACAGCAAAACTAGCAATGGTAGTGTTAGAACTGATTATGAAGCCGGTATAACCTCAAACAACGGGTTGCGCAATACTGCCGGTATAGTCGGGTCAAAAACTAAAGACCTTCGATACCTTTTTCTCTTCGCTCACGTCCCCCCCCGCTCACGGATGAGCCGTGAATAAAGGAAATCCCTTTGCTATTATCATCGTAATAATACATTTTATTATTACTTCACCTTGCATTGTTAATTGATACAACTTATTTACTTATTAGATTTTTATTTATTATTTATCAGTTCCCCTTCGCTCACGGCGATTCCCCCTCGCTCACGGCGTTTTTCCCCCTCGCTCACTCCCTCTCAATCACATTTACTATATTTAAAAATATCAAATTGTAAAAAATAATTAAAAAATTTATATTAATTGAAAGTTTATACTCTTTACTATCATTTTATAGCATTTTTAAATAAAAATAATAAATAATCTATCAAAATATGGAAAGTTTAAGTGAGTTTTTTGAGATTGAAATGGAAATGATTCACATTTTCTGGTCTAAAGAACACAATAAATGAATGAATGAATGAATGAATGAAGTCATTTATTCCAGTTAAATTAACATGTACAAATTAAAACATGCTGTAATACAACTTACAAATAAATAGACTAATAATAATAACCTTTCTGTAAAATTAACAAAGAACTAAAAAGGTACATGATAAAAAAATTTTAATTCTTAAAAAAAAATTTAATTAGGTATGGAATGAGCTGACATGGGCACTGAGGCCTGTGCGTCAGCTCTGAGTTGCGTCCGTAATTAATATTTTACCAGGTAAATGCAAATCTTTTAGAGAAAACATTATTGTGAAAAATTAAATAAGTTAAAAAAATCTAAAATAAAACAAGGGAAATGAATTCAATTCCCAGAACTCTGTGGACTGAGCTGAGTCGTCGGCAGGTCGGTAGGCTTGGCAGGGGGTGGGGGGAGGGGAAGGTGGAGTGCAATGGTCAAGTCAGTCACGCCTGTAATCGGCCGCGATAATAAACTCGGCCTCGTCCCGGCTCATCCCCAATAACCAATCATTGATGCGATTTTTAAATACAGATAATGAAATAGAGTCAAATAATTCCAGGTGTTGAAAATTATTACATAAATTACGATACAGAACATTAGAAATGTAAAATGAATTAGTTAAAGAGAAAGATTTATAAATTTGTAATGATGTAATTCCTACTCGTGCTGAAAATCTGGTGTTATGAGAGTGAGAAATTCCAGTAAAAATATTATTAAAATTTTTAAAGATATGAATTAAAAGGCTTTTTACAAAAAGTTGCCTAATAGTTAAAACGGAAGTTTCCTGGAAAAGAGAGTCAGACGGGTATCGTTTGTTTTTACCAAAACAAATTTTTAAAATAAACCTCTGCGTTAAATTTAGTGGTTCCAAAATTGATTTAAGACAACCGCCCCAGGCTAAGATGCCAAAAGACAATAGGGATTGAACATATGCAAAGTAAACCATTTTTATTTCATTCTCTCTGAGAACTTGATTTTACTGTCTAAAAGCAAAAATATATTTCCTAATTTTGTTGTTGATAAAGGTAATATGGTTCACCCACTTAAGGCGTTGATCAAAATAGACTCCCAAATATTTGTATGATTCCACTTTTTCAATTGATTCACAAGAACAAGTTAAACTTTGATAATTACCGCAAGTATGAATTACTAGATCTTCGTAGTGATAATCAGAAATTTTACTAAGAGAAATAGCCATGAATTTAGTCTTTGATGTATTTAGAGAGAGAATATTTTGGTCAAGCCATGATTTCGTTACCATGAGGTCATGCAAAGCTTTGTCACGTACCTCGGGCCATGTCTTACCTTTCAAAAAAATTAAACTGTCGTCTGCAAATAAAAAGAGTTTGCCGAAAATGTTAATTCTTGAGATGTTATTTATATAGATCAAAAATAAGACAGGCCCGAGCGTGCTGCCCTGGACCACCCCGTAGTCAACTGGTCTAACGTCGCTATTTGTATTAAGAAATGAAACTAACTGCAATCTATTGGAGAAGTAGCTTTTGAACCAAGAAAGAGCAGTTCCTCTAACCCCAACCATCTCTAATTTAACAAATAGCTTGGAGCGGTCAACAGAATCAAAAGCTTTTTTCAAGTCTAAAAAAATTAATAATGGACGTTCATTTTTAGAAATTGCAAAATTCAAGCCTCTATTAATGTCAAACAAAGCATCAGAAATACTTTTGTCCGAGCGAAACCCGTACTGACACTCACTTAATATATTACAGTGGAACATGGTTAATTCGAACTTCCATAATTCGAAATCTTCTTTAATTCGAATTTTTCTCCTGGTCCCTTGAATTTTACATAAAATAAATGCTTAAAAATCGTGGTTAATTCGAAATTTATTTTGGATAATTCGAAGATTTTACTCAAAAAGGCAAACGGAAGATGAAAATTCAGGCAATATATTCCTGAGAAACAAGGTTGTCCGACTGGAATGCGGTCAATACGTATCCCTCACGACCCTTTCGCGCGAAAGGCTGTAGCTCCAAGGTCATCGCACCCACCCCTCCTCCCCCCCGCGCCGACCGCCCTGTTCCGATCTTTGGCCTACGTGACAAATTTCGAGGTCAACACTCTACCCCTTCCACCTTCCCATTGTTTGGCAACGCTCGTCATCTTACGGGCTCATAACAGTGACACCCTTACACCTGTCTGGTAGTGCGTGCTGTTTATTTCGGTACATTATTCCAAACGACTTCATTAGATTGTGGTTTAAGTAAGATTTTATCTGTGATCTGAGTGTGTGTGTGCGATCGAAAGATGTCGTTATCAAAGCCTCGGGCTTCTTACAAGACTTTGACTTTAGCGGAGAAAATCGCGGCTATCAAAGAGGTGGAAAATGGAGGTAAGAAAAAATCTGAAATCGCAAAGGCTTTCGGGATTCCTCCAAACACTTTGTCGACGTACTTAAAAAACAAAGACAAAATTTTAGGAAGTGAAAGTGGCAAAAATCGAAAAAGGTTACGGGAACCGGAAAACCCAGACGTGGACCAGTGCGTTTTGAAATGGTTCAAGCAAACTAGGGACAGCAAAATTCCTGTTAGTGGTCCACTTCTACGAGGCAAAGCTGAGCAGTTCGCTACGGAATTAGGAAAGCCAAATTTCAAAGCTAGCACTGGATGGTTGGATGGATTTAAGGAGAGAAATAAAATTTCGTTCAAATTTATTTGTGGTGAAAGCGGGGCTGTTAACCAGCAAGAAGCTGATCAGTGGAAAAAGGATTTAGAAGAAATGATACAAGACCGAAACCCAAAGGATATCTTCAATGTCGATGAGACGGGTCTTTTTTTTAAATGCATGCCAGACAGAACGCTTGCATTTAAAGACGAAAAGTGCCATGGAGGAAAACTCAGCAAGGAAAGAATAACGCTGCTAGTTGGTGCGAATATGGACGGATCAGAGAAGCTCCCTCTTTTGTTGATTGGGAAGGCGAAAAATCCACGTTGTTTCAAAAATGCAAAAACAAAACCAGTGGAGTATGTCAACAGTCCAAGAGCGTGGATGACTGGAAGTCTGTTTGAAAACTGGCTCTTAAAATTAGACAAAAGATTCTCAAAAGAAAAACGAAAAGTCCTCCTTTTCATCGACAACTGTACGGCACACAACGCTATACCGCTCTTGGAAAATGTAAAAGTGATTTTTTTCCCCGCCAATATGACTTCCGTGATTCAACCGATGGACCAAGGAATCATCAAGAACTTCAAACACTTTTATAGGCGTTTGTTGGTAGAGAATATTCTTACTGGGGATTACGACGCTTTCAAAATTAAGCTTGACGTTCTTCAAGCATCCCGAATGTGCAAACAGGCTTGGGACCAAGTGACTCCAGAAACAATAGCAAACTGTTTCAGAAAAGCAGGCTTCGTAAAGAAGGAAAACGAAAATGAAAGCTCCGTCGAGAACACAGACGAAACTTTGCCTTCAGTTGACGGCTGGGATGACATCATCGCCGATCCTGCCATCTCCTATGAGGACTTCGTTAACGTAGATGAAAACGTCGCAGTCTGCGGTGAACTGACCGACGCAGAAATCATCGCCGATGTACGGAGCTCCGAGACACACGATAGTGACGACGCATCTAGTGATGAACTCGTGGAGGACACTTCCGAAAAATGCGTTCCAAGTGCAGCCGACGCTACACACCACATCACAGAACTTAGACGGTTTTTTGAAAGTCGGAGTGACGTAAGTGAATCTGTTTTCCAGTCCTTAAATTTGTTAGATTCTTTTGTGATGACCGAAAGACTAAACTGCAGAAAACAGGTAAAGATTTCATCTTTTTTTGAGAAACTGTAAATTCCACTAAGGCTAACTTGATCTGTAGATTACTACTGTCGTTAACTGGTAAAAAAAAAAAAAACTGTACTGTAATTTTACTCCATTTCATTTGTTTGTGTTCTGTAACTTTGAAGTTTTGAGGTTATATTCAAGATACTGTACATTACGTTTTATACACTATATATGTATCTTGATTCATAGATTTGTCTTTGTTAAACTTGATTCATTACTTGTTACAAATTCTTTGAATAATGTTAAAGCCCCTGCTCATCTTAAAAATGTATCATATTATTTATCAATAAAGGTTTTTCGTTAAAACTTAATTTATCAATAAAGGTTTTTCGTTA
Source organism: Neoaliturus tenellus (assembly GCA_030545055.2). NCBI lineage: Eukaryota > Metazoa > Arthropoda > Insecta > Hemiptera > Cicadellidae > Neoaliturus > Neoaliturus tenellus. The sequence continues at coordinate 29,013,924 of CM061535.1, forward strand.
AAACTTAAAGTTTTAGTATTTTTTCCTACCCTTTTCAAAGAACTTATTTAATTCGAATTTTTGGATAATTCGAATTTTTTTACTGGTCCCTTGAGGTTCGAATCATCCAAGTTCCACAAACTTTGATAATTACCGCAAGTATGAATTACTAGATCTTCGTAGTGATAATCAGAAATTTTACTAAGAGAAATAGCCATGAATTTAGTCTTTGATGTATTTAGAGAGAGAATATTTTGGTCAAGCCATGATTTCGTTACCATGAGGTCATGCAAAGCTTTGTCACGTACCTCGGGCCATGTCTTACCTTTCAAAAAAATTAAACTGTCGTCTGCAAATAAAAAGAGTTTGCCGAAAATGTTAATTCTTGAGATGTTATTTATATAGATCAAAAATAAGACAGGCCCGAGCGTGCTGCCCTGGACCACCCCGTAGTCAACTGGTCTAACGTCGCTATTTGTATTAAGAAATGAAACTAACTGCAATCTATTGGAGAAGTAGCTTTTGAACCAAGAAAGAGCAGTTCCTCTAACCCCAACCATCTCTAATTTAACAAATAGCTTGGAGCGGTCAACAGAATCAAAAGCTTTTTTCAAGTCTAAAAAAATTAATAATGGACGTTCATTTTTAGAAATGAATCGTTGGCAACTCTTTTATAATCATCAGGGCTTGCTGGGCCATCGGGAATAAATTTATTGATTGGAAAAGATTCTTTTTTACAAGCTCTACCAGAGATTTCATTGATTAGACCCCAAAACTTTCTTGGATTATTGTTAGATACATTTAGTTTTTCTCTAAAGTAGTTTATTTTTGTTTCTTTTAAAGATCTACTGAGATTATTCTTAATATTTCGGTAACGAAGGATTAAACTGTCATTAAATGGCTGTTTCTTTATTTGTTTACTTAATTTGTCTCTAACTCTAATTTGACGAATTAATTCAATTGTTATCCATGGTTTGATCTTTTTTGTTCTTGTGCTGCGGTTATTAACTAATTTAGTGGCAGCAACAACTGAATTAGAAACAACTCTAGTAAAATAATTTGAGCAAAAATTAACATCGTCATAGCAGGTGATGACCGGGTCCCAGTTGGAATTCATGAGATAGTGTGATAAGAGTGTATGGTCCAAGTAGGTGCGTGGCGGTGAGTCAGTGTGTGAGTGATGACGTTGCTGTGTAGTACAAGAGATGGTGAGGCCAGTACTGTAATGGTCTGTTACGTGAGTCTGTAGTACTGCTGAGGTTACTCTGTCCAAATCATCATATTTAATAAATATATGATCCAAACAAGAGCTGGTATGCTGGGTTACTCTGGTGGGTTTATCGATGCACTGTGAAAACCCAGCTCCTATTAGACAGTTTAAGTACCTGTCAGTATGTAAATCATTAGTTAGTAAGTCGATATTAATGTCTCCAAGCAAAATGCATCTATGATCCTTATTTATATTGTTTAAATATATCTCTAGTTCACTTAAAAATAAATTAACATTGCAGTCAAAAGTCTTATAAAGAGCAAATATATTAGAGCATTTATTAAAAATTGTAAACTTTAAGGCAAGACCGTAAACTTCCCCGATAGTTATTTCAGTGGCAGTGGCAGTTAAATGTTTTTTAATATAAACAATAACCCCGTCATTCTGGTTGCGGTGAGTCACAGTGTGGTAAAGGTCAAAGCCCTCCAAGGCCGCCAACCCCTCCCCGCCCCGCAGCCAACACTCAGTCAAAACAATAATGTCGATGTCAGAAATTAAATTATTTAAGTACAATAATAATTCTTCAAAATTTTTGCTATAACTACGGATATTTGAATGAAACAGGTTAAAGCCGTAATCATTTTTACTATAAAATTCAGAGAACTGGTGAATTGAATTCAGTTCCAAACAATTTAAGTTATGAATGAATGAATTGTCATCATCAGCGTGCATGGCACAAGCCAAAGCGCCCGCTGCCAGCCCAGGCCATTAGTGAGACGTTGCCTATTATCTAAGTTGCGGAATAAGTTATAAAGAAAAAAAAACATCATTAATTACAAACGTATGTTAAAAAAAAAACTATTATTTCAAAATGAAAATTAAAGCTACTAAAAGTGATGAGTACCTAAGTTCAAAAGTTATAACATAACTATATATAGCATTAAAATACAAGACTGAATAATTCTGAACATTTTTTAGACTCAAGTTACAAATAAATATTAAATGAAGAAATCTCATAACATACTTGTTATACTATACAATCCCTGCAAAATAATAATTTGCCTTACAATTTAATCTACATGCAGCAATAATAAGTAATTAATTTGACTTTACTTGAATATTTATACCAAGAAAAAAAAACCTCATAACACAATTGTTCCATTCATGCAATCCCTAAAAAACAACATTTCCTTACTATTTAATTCCCATGCAGCAATAATATATAACTGATTTAACTTAACTTGAATATTTCAACTAAATACAACAATACTTTTCACATGCAGCAATCGTAAGCACCGAACATTTTATGCCTAATCATTACAAATCTATAATTAACATATTTATTGACAATTTTCACAAGAGAGAACATTGACGCTCGATCAAAATAAAAGCTATATACTGATGCATTTACATGCATCAGAGCAGTCAAACGTCACGTGCATCGTGTTTGAGTAATTAAAAAATCTGATAAAATAAGTAATAATAAAATAATAATGTTTTTTTAATAAACATGAAAGTTACTTATCTCGTTAATTGTAGAATATTTAGAATATTTTAATTGATAAACTTTAATCATAAAAATAAACAAAAGGTTTAATGATAGAGAATAATTGATGGTTTAATTGAAAAAAAATACCTAGTTTACTTGGCATCGAACTTGTCTAGATCTTCCTGCGTCGTTATTCTGGAAGCGGCATCACTGTCCTTTAGTTTGATCAGGATCTTCCCGTTGGTGTACCCGGCGAAATGAATCTTTCCCTCTCGTTGCAGCCTTCTCGCGCGTCCCAGGAGAGCCTTGTTGTGGGCGGTCAGCTGGTCGTTAATGTAGACGTTACTCAACTGGAGGCGACTATTGATGTCGGTGGATTTCAAATTTCTGTGTCTCCTTGCTGCGGCGAGCCACACCTCCTTGGCGCTCCTTGACACAAACTGCGCTATTATGGGAGGGTGTGTGTGCTTGGGAGAAAATTGACGAAGGCGATGTGCTATAGAGACCTCCTCTCTTTTAAACGCAATTTTCAGAGTAGCAGCCAACTGTTGAAGAATATTGTAAACATTTTCGCCCAAGTCAAGGGCACGCCCAGGACTTCAATATTAGCACACCGAGAGTGTTGCTCGGCGTCGTGCAGGCGGACCTGTAGCGCGCGGACCTCCGTGGACAGCTTGTCGTTGGCCTGTTCCAACGTGTTGCAGCGCTCTTGTAGCGATGCTTGATCAGCCTCTAAACTTATAATTTTATTGTTGAATGACTGAAACTCTTGTGTAATATTGTCCAGTCTATAAGCGAGACCACCAACCACATTATCTGTATGTTCTTTAATTTCATTTTTAAAAGAGTTTAATATCTCCATCATAGATTTTTTATCGAGTTGACTTACATAAGAATGTTGAGAAACCGACGAGCCTGACTCCAAAGAAAAATTTTCGCACTTCCAATGCTTGTTTTTTGATTTCGTGAAGTTCTGACTGGAGCCAAACGGCGTGCACGCCGGGTGAAACACATTTTTGCACTCGATGCACTTTGCTGAAAGTTCACTTTGTCCGATGTCCGTATCACATTTTCCGCACTTACTAGCCATTTTTAAAAATAAATTAAAAACACTTTGAATTGAATATTAAAAGACAATTATGCTATAGCGGCACAGTTATTACATAAGACAGGTCGCGGCCTGAGGCAGGCAGATAAGCGGCTCACTGCTGATAAGCGACCGTCCTCATCGGCGGCTGGACGACAACTGACAATAATCAATAATCAATGACAATTGATTGACAATAATGAATATGAACTCGTTTTAACTTATGTAGGTGTTAGTAATTACATTTACCTTCAGCAATCAGTTTGTAACTTTTGACTTTACAATTTTTTATCGCTTTTTTATCAAGAAAAAAAAAAAAAAAAACGTGAGCGAGGGGAAAATTCTGTGTGTAACTTATCTCTGAAATGAAATCAGGAAAATCAGTCTTAAATAAAATTTTTACGCTCTGCTATGTGTAAGGTTTTATTCTATAGTTCATTTACTTTGAACTACTAATAAGTAACTTGTTTTTAAATTTTTTTTTATTTTTTTTTTACTTTTCTCAAATTAGCCATTAATTTGATAATGACCCTACTGCTTAACTCAAGGAGCTGAAGCTTAAAATGAACCACACTGGAGTAAAACAAAGAGGAGTTAAAGTGACTTGGTAGTCCCTGATCATAAAAGGGGTGCAGAATATGTTTGATCCGGCGATCTAGGATCGGGGAAAATTTCCAGGTGTCTGGGGAAATTTCAAGAAAATTTTGGGGATTATTATTTTTTTGTCTATTTTTTTCTATATATAAGTAATAAAAAGTATTATTAAGTAGTTTTGATTTGATTTGATTTGAATTACTTGTGTTTTAATATAATAAACTAAAATTTTAAATATCTTTATCATTTCACTACCCCATGGTAAGCTGTTGAGTTTTAAGGCAAAGTCATGTATGTTGTGTATCTTTGGGCCAACATTTTTATCCGTAATAGTAGGATTGGGGGAAGTTTTAGGAGTCAATACATTTTCTGCACCCCTGGATCATAATCCTCGAATGCTCTCAGTCCTCCCTTACCTCTTGTATAAATGAAGTACATCTCATTGAAAGAAACTCATGGGTTAGTAGGAGTCTCATTACAACAGGCATTAAAAAAGTTCCGGGTCGTTATTATTTTGTTTTTAATAAAGATACACCAGCGAAACCCAGAATAAAGTTTTAAGACATAAAATGGTATTTAAACATACTTTTGGTGATTTTCTAACCCCTCTGGATACAGCCCAAGATGAATCAGAAGGAAATCTTAAAAATAACTATGGATTCACACATAGGCCTATATCAAATTAAAATCTCAAACAGTAGAGTACAATACTGAAAATCCGATCTCAAAATGAGAATCGGTCACAGGGCTTGTAACAGTTCTTGAGGTTAGAAAAATAAAAAAATAACCAAAAAATAACCTTGAATAAACCCAAAATGTCATGAAAATTTCAAAAACCGGAGTTTTATCGGGATATTAAAAATATGTAGGCAATAATAATGATGTTGGATGATTTAAACTAGGTAATTAATCATCTACTACAGCAATAATAATAATAAAATGAAAAAAATAGAAAAAAAGTCCTCCCCATCCTCTTCTTACTTTTTTCCATTTTTTCCCTTTTTTTAACATTTATTTAATTTTTACGAGCTTCATCGAATTCGGTTAGTAAAATACTTAAAAAAGGTGCATGACAAGATATAAGTTAGAATTCAGGAAAATTTCCCTATAAGACTTCCTTTGGGACATCCCTTGGAGGAAGTGATTGATGAAACTTCATCAGGTTTAATTCAGTTCAGTAAAATTTGAGTGTTTGATAATCTGCTTACCTCAAAAGGTTCGAGGTACAGAGGATCGTAATGGATGCCATCAAAAACGAGGAAGACGCGGTGATCATAAAGCTGGTCCTCTCCAAACCGATTGATTATGGCATTTATTGTGTCCACAACAGCTATCTCCATTCCGTAGAATTTGGACAGCACAGCTAGCTCTATTGCACCTAATAAGAGAAATTAGTCAAATGTCAGACGTTAAACAGCACAAGTTGCTAAATTATGTAACAAATATGGGATTTCTTTGGTATCTTAATCTTATACCAAAAGTGCAGTATAATTTGAATTGTTTCTGCCTTAAACATGTTGAGTTTCAACTATACTCAGTAGCATGCTCTAATGTAATAATAGAGATGCATCAGTAAATTGGAATTTAAGATTCTGACTAGGGGATTTAGAGAATTCAAAGAAGAGGTAATAAATATAGCTTCAGTCTCGTTTAAGTTGTCTTTTCTAACCAAGCAGTTTAGTAGGGCAGACGTGTTTTATATGTCGTGCAATCGCAATATTTTTAGTGAATACATATTTGTTTGATCTTTTGCAAGATCTACAAATTATTGCCTTGATTTGAATTTTATTAGTTTTTAAACTAACTTCAAGCTCATAAGTATTTTTACAAACTATTGTTTTGTAACTTTGTTGTTTATGAAATTATATGCCTCATACTTGAAAAAATAGGAAATTTTTTCTCTCCTGTCGCCCACAACATTTTATCATCAATTGTGTTTTCTACTGTGTATATTAGTTTTTTTTTTATGAGTTGTTTTAGTGTTTGCCTATTGTTTTAAATACAATGGATCATTCAGTAGCCATCAGGCAATGAGTGTGATGAATCGATAAACAAGATTAAACCCATTGAGGACCACTGCAATAAAGAAATTAATGATATGGAATGTCCTCAAAAATAGGCCAAACTGTCAATCAATGAGTCAATGATATTATAGCGGGGATGTTTGTCGTTTCAGCAATAGATAAAAGGATAATGAAACAAATATGGGGTGAAACTCTACACATTGTGATTTTGAAATTTTTAGTTTACGCAGGATCCGTGGACCAAGTTGTATGAGGGAAGGAACAAACGGGAAAGGTTGTCATTCATTTGTTGGAGGAAAAACTGGGGAAAGGGCACTCAGTATATATAGACTATTTTTACAATAGTTATAGTTTGTCAGCTTAACTATCAGTTAACCTGACAAACTCGACTAGGACTCTGGGGCAAGACAGAAAAAATGTTCCGGGGGTGTAAAATCTGCTAAACTAAATAAAGGCAAAACAATTGCAAGATATGGAAATAGTGTGATGATGGGTAAATGGAGGACAGTAATGTACATCCCTACCTAACATGAAAATGATATGGTAACGTTTATAGATAAATTAAAACAGACCAACACTGCTCCCCACAAAAAATACAATGCATTTATGTCTGGAGTAGACGGTGCCAGCCAAATGATGAGCTATTACTCATCAGAGCACGAAACCATTCGCTGGTACAAACAAAATACAGGGTGTCTACTACTCTAATATACATATAAATCAGTGAATTTTCTAATTCTGTCATTCCCTTCTTGGGCCTAGTGATCAGTTAAGTGTGATTAGTAAAACTTTTATGCTTTTTGTTTTCCAGTTTAAGACAATAGCAAAGCAAATAAATATAATCTATTTTCAGTTTTAAAGTGATACTGATTGTTATAAAATACACATGTGATATTCTAGCTTTTTAAAATAAAGATAGTACAAACTCAATGTGTTAAGAACATGATGAAATGTAGTAAACAGCAAGAGATAAATACTGTACTGTAATATTTTAAAGAATAATTGACGAACCTAATTATGTCGTCAAAATCCAGCCCTAGTTCTGGGAAGAGTCCGCCCAAAATATTCACAATTTGTCAGCCTCATACGTACCTACGTATCCACGACCTTGGTAAAGTTTCCCCATGACCAGTATACAGTGGCGGCTCGCCCATAAGGACTCCCGGACGCTGCCCCCCCAAAGAATTTATTAAAAAACCAAAATAAATAAATTAACAAAAATATTATTATAAGAATATTTAACAGAATGACAATTGTATAGGTCATAAGTTGAAGATATAAACAGATCGTACCGAAATAAATAAAAATCAACGACGATTGTGGCTCTAATTCTATCGCGGCCGGCTCAGGCCGGAGCGACGGCCGCCGGCCACGGCGTCCTAGCGCTCTTGTAAAATCAAATGGAGACGCGCATACGCGCACCTAACTCACACAGGCACACACAACGGCTGCTTAATGCAACGCTCTGCCCGGCGCCCTAGGCTGCGCGCGCCACTGCTCCAGCCACTGCTACCAACCGAGCAGTGCCAAAAATGTGACTGTAAGTTCCCTCGCGTTTCAGTCGTCCGTCTGGGTTCTTTTGAGCTAAATGTTGTACGTGTTGGTGTATGTTGTGTTGAAATAGTGAATTATATAGATTTGTGAGGAAATGTAAATGTATGATAATGAAATGGGTGACGTTGGAGATGAGCAACATTTACACCAGGTAAATCGTATAGTAGGTAATAGAATGGGGGGGAAAAACATTGAATATTAGAATTACTTTGAAGAACCCGGGGATTCCAAGGCCCAATTTAGTTTTAATCAAATGCAAAATTGAACAAAGAGAAAAAATAGTTTTAATCAAAAGTGTTTTAGAAATTTATGCAATTAGGCCAATTGGCTCTGTGGCTGTAAAATTACAAACTCGTTTTTCTGTAACACTTGCTTGATTATAGAGATTCAGGATCTTGACTTAACTGTTGGTGGTATTTCAGAGATTAAACATTTGAACTAAAAAGTTAAGAAATATAAAACGAGTGACAAACACAGCAATGCGTGTATAGAATTTGATTAAGTATTTGGAAGGATTGACATTAGATTTGCGACATTAAATAAAACCATAGGCCTACAAAATGTCTTGAGAAATGCAGATTTTTTATTTATATTTATTTATTTATTTTTGGTCTGGATTTCGTTTAGCAAAATCATTGACTATGTATTCATAGTCAATTGCAAAATAATCCCAAAATGTGATGTGTCCTTTAAAGTCAATAAAACAATTGATTGTGTTAAGGCTTTCAGGTACGATAAAGAATTTAAATCTGAAGTACAAAAAATAAGAAACTCCCCTGAACTGGATTAGTCCAGTGTGTGAACAATAGCGTAACTGAACCCAGACGTAAACATGGTTTGAAGATGGAAATATATTGTCGCAAAGGAATGCGGTGACATCTTAACTTCCGGGGTACGTAGCAGACCGCTTTCAATTCTTAGAACACTGTCCGCGGCAAAACTATTTCAGTCTGATTTGTTTCCTCAATTAAAAAACAAATGTCACAAAAAAGAAGTAGGCCCATGCATTTAAACGTATTCATATCAATGAATAAAATTGACAGAAAACCAATGCTTGTTTTAGGTCTAATTGACCTAAAAATGTCATCTCTGTCGTACATAGCTGATAACTGCAGGGTGATAACTTTTCGTCAGCAATTGTGATACAGGTATTAAATTTTTAGGCTATATTGCAATTTAATTCACCTTTGTGATCGAATTATACCTGTTTGATGGAGTAAATATTATTTATGACACAAGAGATAACCGTTTTTCCTGAAGAAGAGACATTACTTATCTTCACTTTCGTAAATATAAATAAAATAATGATAAGAGCCCCTCCACCGTCCCTAACCACCGGCCACCACTGCCAGTATAAACCCCTGTACCCAGGGATAACTCTCAATCAAAGGTGGCAGTCATGACCATGTGACTGGCATTTTGTTTTAGCCACATACGAAGTAATTTTCTATCTCGCTCAGATTGAATAGGTAGCCAACATACACAATGAAACAAAACCTCTCAATTTGATTATAATATCAATATTTTACGGCTTTTCTTGAACACTTAAATTGAAAAGAATTTCAATCTGGTTGTGGGTTTCATTTGTTCCGAATGTAAAAATCTGTTAATCATTTTCACCTCGCGTCAGCAAAAAGACTTTTTTGACTAGGATGAGTTTTTTTTCAAAACTTCGATTCAGGCCTCATACAGTGTATTCCAGCAGCGTGACCTGCTTTGTTTGATCGCTTCAACCGGATTTCTTTTGTCTGCCTGCCCTGTCCTGTTCCAACCTCAGCACCGAATGTGCAGGAGGCCTATAAGCTGGTCATTTTCATGGTACAGTTAGGCTTACATAATGTTTTAATACCCTATATCTTAAACAAATATTTACTCTTTTCATTATGACAGCAAGTTATAAATTATTATGAAACTATTGTATTACATAATTGTTGTAAATAAATTATTTAATAATTATCATATCAAACATACTGAATTAATAATAAACATATAAACTAGCATTTGTTATTTATCTCGTATCATTGGTGACATCTAACATTCCTGGTGACAGGTTAAACATTTTCATGCCTACCATAATCAAACGTGGAGTTAATTTGGAGGAAAAAACATATCTTAAACTGATTGATAGATTTACGACTGTATGATACATTCATGAGAATGTTCAAATTCTAATTTGACTGGAGACAGTTGTAATTAGTCTAGTTATATCTTGCTCACCTCCCCAGGAGTCGGGTTTCTTGATCCACGTACAGTATTCATGGTTGGGCCGACCCAGGATCGCCTCATTGTAGTTGTCGGGGTCACTAGCCACAGCCTCGGCAATGATCTCACGCATGTGAGCACCACAGGTAACATCGATTTTACCTATCACAAAAAACATTTAAAATTCAAAGGAAATTAATTAAGGGGCATTATAAATTAATAAATAAATAAATATTCCATAGGCTATCTTAGCTCTTAAGAAAAAATTGATTCAGTTCTTCCATAAGAAAAAGGCTTTTTCACTGAGCTTTTCTTAAGGAAACAAATTTAGATTTACCTATCAAAGAGAAAATGAGATATTATGACTCGTTTACTGTCAACTATAAAACATAAATAAATATTTATACAGATATACTCTTAGTTGGACAGTTAAAATATTTTCAATAAACAAAACAAAATTAAATCCTTATTCAGTTACCGGTATTGAAATCTAAAAAAATCCTCGGGATCAGTTATTTAGTCTTCATCAAATGAAGATGACGGAACATTATTAATGCTGGATTCTGTTGTACACGTTTCATTACCGGACGGTTTAAGCTTTTCAACAGCAGGCTCAATACTAGAAAAGAATTTGCCTTTGGTTTTGATTGTAGCCGATTTGTACTTTACTGGCAATGTTGTTGAGTGATTCCTCAAATAATGAGTTTTAAGGTTTTTCAAAATAATTTTCTCGGAACATACTGAGCAAATCACTTGAAAATCAGAAAACCAGGAAAAGATTTTTACCTACCTCGAATTTGAAGTAGGAACCGGTAGCCTATTCAAATTAACCGGGATGTTAAGGTGATCAACAAATATAAGTAGGGCTAAATGAACATTATTTTGACCAAATTTGAAATACCGTAAGCCGGAAAATGAAAAAAAGGTTGGAAAAGCCATAAGATGAACTATTTTTAAAATACTGTACGTAATATGGGTACTCAAATAATGAAGAGGTTGTGTTGAATACCGGTACACCAAACTAGTACCGTACTCAAGAAAGAGAGAAAACACTTCAAAATAAAATTAAACCACACTGAAACTTATATAAATAAAGCACTAACAATGTTACAAGTGGTTGTTTTTTATGTACCGGTAGCCTAAATTATTAGGCGGTAACTTACTAGGCAGTAGGTCTACTAGACACACCAACTTACATTACAAACAATATAAGATAACATAGGCCTAACATAACCTACGGTAATTAAAACTTAATGGACTAACTAGCCTAACCATCATGTGGGTCAAATTGTAACACCCGCCCGTCGTGGGAGCGAAATAACACAAACAATTTGAACACAAAACTAATTTATTAATTCTACTTCAGGTTAGCCAATAATTACAACTTAAAATATAACAACACTGATGCGACTTCAGACTGAATTTATAATAATAATATCTTACAGAACCGTTCACTACCAAAATATCTGTACTGTACCGGGACAGAGGACACTTAAACCGGGCCGCCAGCCATTGTCGCGGCGGTGGCGCCACAGCGGTGCGACGCCAGACGCAGGCGTTTTAAAACACATTAACGTCACTTATCCGACTGGGCGAGCTGATGATTGTTCGTCAGCGTGTTGAAGTAGTCCTGGCCAATCAGCTTGTAGCTGGATTGGATGCTTGTCGACTGGTGCTGTAGTCTTTGGATTATCTTAAGTTACTTCAGACATTACTGAAACTACAACTCGACATTGTCAACCCGCTTGGTGATAACAGACTGAGACATCTCGTCAGCACATTCCATAACCCATAGGACACTGCCTGAGCCGGGCTCGGTGGAATTATAAAAGAGGCTACTGTCTTGCCATGATGGGCTCTGAGACTACAAATAAAGCATCATTCCCTAAAATATGATGTTCGATGACGGTGAAATTGTTATGATTAGGGTGGTGCAAACTGAGAGTGTTAGTCATTGGTGGAGGGATTTTTGGGCCGTCACAAAATTATGCAAAATTAGTCCGGTTTTAATTTAATTCAATCGATCATATATCTAAGATTTTATAAATTTTTGTACATGAATGGTGTCACTTCTTTATAGAATATTTTAACCTAAAGTTGGTAAATTATACTAAGACATCTTTAATAACTGTGGAATCCACACGTTGATTGCTCTAATTCCTCAACTGAGTAAAGAGCAAGGTTAATTAAGTAGGCTATTAGGCCTACTTAAAACTTTTCTTAAATTTTTTAATATTTTGATCCTTAATCACATATGATTTAATATTTTGTGGAATATATCTCAAAAATTTGTTTCCAGCATAAGAAGTTTTTCGTGTGTATGAATCCAATCTATGGTGATCAAGAACTAGTTAATTTTTTTCCTTGTGTTATAGTTAGTTATATGAGAATTTTGGTTATCTAAATTTATTTTGTGATTGATAACAAACATAATAGTTTCAAATATTAAGTCCATAAACAGTTAGTATAACTTATTTAATTCTTTCAAGTGATTTTTTGCAGATTCTTTGGAATTTAATTTATTAATTTCAATTTAATTTTAGATATTAATTTGAACACAATCCTAATAGCTTTCTTTTGGACTTTAAAAATTTTGTTTAGATTTAATTTTGAAGTAAGTTAGCACCATAAACACAGATTGCATATGAAATATGAGAATAAAAATATGCAAAGTATATTTGCTTTAAAACATCTAAACTGCATAATACAGTACTGTCATTCTTCTAATGGCATAGATACCAGAATTTATTTTCTTAACACGTTTGCTGCGGCATATAAAATTTAAAAACTCAACCCCCACGCTGAACTATATTTACATTCCTCCAATGATAGCGCGAAATTAAAAACTTGTAGAATATATACCTACTAATCACAAGTAATCTAGAAGCTCAATACCCTTACCTACACAATATGTGTTTTTCCTTCTCAAATGCTAGAGGAGAAACAGTCGCATCATCTTGACATTGTCATATGTAACCGATCGGATATATCCGCACCCGCGAAGGGACGCCTTTGTATCCTATCGGATACATGCCGCAGGGAACGTGTTAAGAAGAATCAACATGTGCATTCCAGTTCAAATTACAGTCCACCAGCAATCCAAGAAATTTTACATTGTCAACTTGATCTAACTTTACTAACTCTATTGGTAGATTTGAATTGTTTCTATTTTGTTTTGTTTTTTGTTTGTTTTGTTTTGTTTTAAAATGTACAAAATTGGTTTTGTCAAGATTTAAATTTAAATTCCTGCTTTCTAAAACTTGATAGGCTACGGTACAAGGTTTTTAATTCTCTTTCTGCATATAGGCCTAGCTCAACTACTTCATTATTTTTACCTGAAACTTTTAAATTGGATTCATCCATAAATAAATTGCTTGAATAAATAAATCATAAATTGCTTGAAATCGGAAAATTTATGCAGTTATTTATTCCCTTTAAGTAGGCTATACTAAAAATAGAAGAGGTCCAAGGTTGGATCCTTGTGGCAACCCTGCTGAGACAGTTTTCAATTTTTAGAAATTGGTATTTTAGTATGTAATTATGTTGAGATAGGTTTCTTTTTTTCTTTTTCCTGACTACCCTAGGTGCTAGTTTAACTTACTGTATTCAACTAAAGGTATATAGCCTACAGGTATATAAGTAAGTTAGATCCTATGTATACAGGGTGTCTACTGAAAAAATAGATACAAAAATCAGTGAAATCAGTTAGCTATTTGGGGGTGAAAAATGTCAAAAAATCAGTGACTTTTGAATGGTCTATTAAAAAAATTTTGGGGGGAAATCGCTTAAGTCACAAAAAGTTTTGCTCACAATTGCATTATTTCTCAATTTAGGCTAAATATGGTACAAAAAGTCTGTGACTTTCCTTGCGTTTTAAGGGAAAATAAGTGACTTTTCGGTGACTTCCGTGACCAATAACTAAAATCCATGACTTTCGGTGACTTCAGTGACCAGTAGAAACCTTGATATAGTCCTACCTATTAAGTTAGGTACCGGTACCTAATAACTTAATTTAGGCAATATAAAAAAACACTTTTAAGATTGTTAGTGCTTTATTTGCCAGTATAAAAGTTTCGGTGTAGTTTACGCAAGCAGCAGCTCGGTGGTAAAGCTTTGGCCTCACAAGCCAGCGGTCCCCGGTTTGATATCAGGCGACAACATTACACGTGGAGTTTTTTTTCCTAAGCAATTGTTTGGTGTAGCCTATTTAATTAGGCTACAAAATCGTATTCTACCACATAAAATTCCGCATTACTTGAGAAAGTTACCCACATGACAGACTTTTAAAATATTTTTAATGGTTTTTCAGTCACATTTTTTGCATTTATAGTCGGGTCAATCCATTAGAAGTGATCCAGAAAAAAAATAATTGGTTGCTTGACCATTTTTAAATAAAATGAAACTTTCCAGGTTGTTTCCCTTATATCTCAAGGCTTTGAAACCATATATAAAAAAATTTTATCTTTGTTGGTTTACCTTTGGCGGCCATTTTGGATGGGCTGCGCACGCCCATTTCTGTGATTGCAAGGGTTTACAAGAATGTTCATAACTAATTAAGTATTTGTCTTAGAAAGATGAAACAAAAACCATTTTGTTTATAATTTTACAATGTAAAAAAAAGGTTCAGTACATTATTTGCATATCTCTATTATTTCTGTAATAAAATCTTATGACAAATTCAACAACAAAATCGACTAAATTTCGCTTTTCGTAATTTTTTTTTAGGTATAAGGGCAGTAAAATACAATATTATTTATTTTTTTATTTAAAGATATATGTTAGTAGTTTTACCATAAATAATATGGACTGTGATATGCTAACCCTTTAGTTGTTATAAATTTTCAAAAAATGAATTTTTGGAAAAATTTGCGATTTTGGCTTTAAATAACTTTTATGGGGTTGGTGATAGAAATCTGAAATTTACCCAAAATGTAGGTCTAATGTATATGTAACAATAAAATAAAAAAAATTCTTGTGTATTTAACTTGGTAAAAAGTTATAACTTCTTAAAAATGTCGAAAAACTGTGTTAAAACGAAGATTTCTGCTGATGTTGTTTGCTGTAGAAGTGGTAGAAAAGATGTGATATTCTACTTTTATATTATAGTATAACATTTATGAATATATTTTTATAGTTTGTTTCAATAAAAAAAATCATCTTAATCATATCTTTTTTTAATTGACATTGTGGCGTTAATTGCTTTGAACTTTGAAAAATAGGAACTATTGATCTAACTATTTAAAAACCCAGTCAAAACTTTATTCTGCTTTCATTACATTCCAGTTTGATTTTACCCTTGTGCCAGAAATAAATAGAAGCTAGTTAGTCATTTAAAAGTATAGAAATTTATTTTTACAATTTAAAAAAGCCGAAAGTTTAAACCTTTTGATAAAGGATAACCTTAAAGTTTATCACTTATTAACTTATAGGAGCTATCATAAGTACATTCCCATATCAGAAGGGATTTGCAGGTGTTACTTCACTTCTGAATCCATGGAATATGAAGATCATCCTGTTACAAGCAGTGTTCCCCTCTCGATTGAAAGAAATGACTCAATCGCTTGTGTCTACGACAATGAGTGGTGGTTAGGAGAGGTGTTGGATACAATTCATGAAAATGATGATGTGTTGGTTCTTTTCTATCACCCTCCTGATCCCCGCACATAATTCAAAAAGTCTCAAGATGACAAAGTGTGGGTGCCAATCAGCAATGTTTAAAAGGAAATTAACTCCTTTAGAACTTACAACGGTAACTGGTCGTTCGCACACAATTGCTGAAGAATGTCAATGCTGTTAGTTAAACATGTATCATCAAAGTAGGGCCTAATCTATACTTATTTAATACGCTAAGGGTTTTTTTGTCTTGAGAACTCCTCCTACAATTTTCAACAGATTTTCAAGTTTTTGGTGTCGTTGGATAGGGCTTGGTCTGTAGTTGTTTCCGCAAAAAACTGATGAGAATCAAACTAAAAATGAAGGCGCTATCCACCATTTAAATCTCAAAACTTCCCATTTAAATAACATTGGGATTGAATAAAGCATTTTAACCATATGTTAATAATCAGCTGTTAATACGTGTTGTTTTGGTGATTAAAGATTTCCACAGTAGTGGATTGGCCGAATGTCGTTGATTTTTAGCTAAAAGTAACATTTGTATTGTATTAAAGTAAATTGCTCGATTTCGAGCAACACGTATACTAGTTCTTATGAATGTAAGTAGACCACTTTGTACAAATATGATTGATGTACTTGATCATGTACGAACCTACTTTCATTTTTATTATAATGTTTAAAGTTATCAAAAAGTTTAAACTTTCGGCTTGTTAAATTGTAAAAAAAATTCTGTGTTTTTAAGTGACTGACTAGCTTTTATTTATTTTTGGCCACAAGGGTAAAATCAAACTGGAATGTAATGAAAGCAGAATAAAGTTTTGACTGAGTTTAAATAGTTAGATCAATAGTTCCTATTTTTCAAAGTTCAAAGCAATTAACGCCAAAATGTCAATTAAAAAAAAATGATTAAGAGGATTTTTTTTATTGAAACAAACGATGAAAATATATTCATAAATGATATATTACAATATAAAAGTACAATATCAAATCTTTTCTACCACTTCTACAGCAAACAACATCAGCAGAAATCTTAGTTTTAACGCAGTTTTTCGACATTTTTAAGAAGTTATAACTTTTTACCAAGTTAAATACACAAGAATTTTTTTTATTTTATTGTTACTTATACATTAGACCTACATTTTGGCTAAATTTCAGATTTCTATCACCAACCCCATAAAAGTTATTTAAAGCCAAAATCGCAAATTTTTCCAAAAATTCATTTTTTGAAAATTTATAACAACTAAAGGGTTAGCATATCACAGTCCATATTATTTATGGTAAAACTACTAACATATATCTTTAAATAAAAAAATAAATAATATTGTATTTTACTGCCCTTATACCTAAAAAAAAATTACGAAAAGCGAAATTTAGTCGATTTTGTTGTTGAATTTGTCATAAGATTTTCTTATAGAAATAATAGAGATATGCAAATAATGTACTGAACCTTTTTTTTACATTGTAAAATTATAAACAAAATGGTTTTTGTTTCATCTTTCTAAGACAAATACAGTCAGGTGGGGTCACTTTGGGTCGGGGGTGACTTTGGGCGTTTTCGGGAAAAAAGATTTGAACCTCTCTCGACTATTAACCTTTCATGTTAAAAAAATATAAATTATACTAAAATAAACCTTAGGAAATGTAGTTTTATGAAACATTATTGTTTAACAATTGGGTGACTCTAATACTTGTTGAAAAAACCAGAACCTGATAAAGGTTTTTATCCGAAAATGTAGACCTTGAAAATTACGAGACTCCAGAACAGATTTAAGGAACTATAGACATAAGGTTATTGTAATACCATTACACATATACTCAAATAGAAATTCTCTGAATTTGGCGTTCATAGCTGTTATAGATACTGAATAAAATCAGTTTTAAAAAAATGGGGTGACTTTGGGAAAAACCGGGGTGGCTTTGGGTTATAATTATAGAGGCTGGGGTGTCTTTGGGTTATAGGTCTACTGATAAAGAAACTTCTCTACGTTCAGGGGATTGAAGTGCAAGTTATTTTGCTTTGTATAGTAACCTACATATAATTTCTTATTTATGACTTTCATTACTATTTTTTCTTCTTCATACCTCAGCTTTTTCCTTATTACTTTTGTTCCGTATATATTGAGATGAAGTGGGACTATTTCAAGATCTAATCGAGACAGACCAGAATAAACTCACCACTAATGACTGCTGTCAGCCATCTTCATCCCAAAATATCAATAAACAAATATTAATACTAAACCTACTGTACTAAGAAAAAAAATTCAGGGTAAGAAGATGGAATTCTAAAGAAAAAGGTTAAGCGTAAGTTAAAGAAGTAGTTTTCATCAGATGAGTCCATTTCATTTTAGAGTCAATCTGAATGTGATGGCGATAAACTGTGTGAACAAGTTATCAATGGGATAGAGGCTGAGAAGGAAGATGAAGAAGAATTAACCAATATTGTTGAAGGAAATTTGAAGACAGGAGTGTGGGTACTTGTAGAGGGCAAATCTGTAAAAAAACACTGAATAGGGCAAGTTCTAAGCATTGATGTAGCAGGAGATCTAATGGTCAAGTTTTTGAAAAAGCAAGAGGAATGTAAAGGGGGACAAGCCCTACTTCACCTAGTACGACTCAGAGGGTAGTTCTGTTGACCAAGGCTTTTGTGGTGAAGGTGTTAAACCTGAGCCGAACTTCACCCTGAGAGACTGGTTGGTTTTCCCAGTCTCTTTCGGCCCGGAGTATAATATTCAATAAAAAACACAACAACCTATAAATATGTAAATAGTAAAGTAGAGTAGTGATAGTGTTATTCTTTAAAGTGCTTTCCATAATTTAGTATAGTGCAGCACAAGATAATTAATAGACAGTACAAATGTGTCATATAAAAAATCCTGATCGACATGAATTCACCGTTTTCCAAATTTAGGTAATATTATATTTAATTTGACCCATTGCCTTTTAATAATTTTTCCTGGTTTAATTTGGCTGTTATCTTCACAATCATGCACAAATTATTAGCCTAACAGTCATAACTTTTTTTATATTATCTCCAACAAACTTACTCGCAATAACCTTGTCCTGCACGCAAAAAAGTCGGTATAACTTTCTGTAGAAATATCCAAAAATTATGAAAAAAATACCAAAAAAAACTACAAATTCCACACTTTCAGAATATGCCCCAAACTCTCCCCTTCATTGAGGTGACATTGGGCTGTAATGCAAAAAGCACTGATACCCAATGTCACCCCAATTGGTGAGGTGACTTTGGGTCACTCTTGGTCATGGCTTAGAAGTACTTAAAGGAATTTTTTTACTGAAAAAGAAAATGCACCACTGTAAAGTACACACTTTTTTACCACAGTTGACACAATCAGTAAATTTTTTGGATGATATTGAAAAAAAATATGAGAAAAGTAATTTTTGCACTGCCCAAAGTGACCCCACCTGACTGTACTTAATTAGTTATGAACATTCTTGTAAACCCTTGCAATCACAGAAATGGGCGTGCGCAGCCCATCCAAAATGGCCGCCAAAGGTAAACCAACAAAGATAAATTTTTTTTATATATGGTTTCAAAGCCTTGAGATATAAGGGAAACAACCTGGAAAGTTTCATTTTATTTAAAAATGGTCAAGCAACATGCTCTGGATCACTTCTAATGGATTGACCCAGTCTTATTAAATCGGATGAAAATAAAATCGTGATCAACTTAACTTAACATCCCGGTTATTTTAAATAATCCAACCCACTTTTGACATATTTCGGAAAAAAATGACAATTTTTCCAATTTTTCATGTTTTTCCGCAGGAAGAACTAAGATATCATTTTCAAAATCAGATTGAAATTTAAAAAATTTCAAAAATCTGTTTTCCAAGTCCGATGGTAGTAGCTAAACTCAATATTTACAGAATATAATTACTGTTTAAGCCACTTTCAGAACACCATTTACTGAATAGCCTAAGCTTAGTTGAGTTCAGATTGTCCTTGACCTAAGTTAGGCCTAACAGCATTCCACCTAAGTGAGGTAGAGAATACCAATAAGGCCGCTTTCATATTGGGTCGCTGCGACTGAGTGGCAGCCAATGACTTGTAGAAGTCGCAGCCATGCTTGTCATTTTGCAGCTACGGTGGCTGTGTCAAGTTCTCACGATGCGCATGCAGCTCGTTTTGGTCGTCTGCTTGCCATCTGCTCACCGAGTGTAAAAGGCTCCATATGTTTCAATGCCCCGCTAGCAACTTGAGTCGCTAAAAAGCAGAGTCGATACCACCGCCCGGCTACGCAGTTCCCTGGCGTCTGAGTCGCTGCGACCATTAATGTGAAATGCTACATAGGCCTAGGGCCTAATGCTCAATATCCATTTCGAAAGTGTAAATACAATTAAAACTGGCTCAATAAACTTCAAACAATTAACACAAAAAAATTTAACACAGATACAAGGAAGGATTGTACTTTTACAACAATGGAATCGGCGAAACGAGTTGACCGCAATTGACAGACACAGGGAAGGAAGCAGGCAGACAACGGAAACAAGCTGTGCGCGCATCCCGAGAACGTGGTCGCAGTCACCGAGTGTAAAAGGCTCCGTATATTTCAATGCCCTGCTAGCGACTTGAGTCGCTAAAAAGCAGGGTCGATGCCAGCGACCGGCGACGAAGTTCTCTGGATTCCGAGTCACTGCGACGCACTAATGTGAAAGGCTGCATAAGGCTTAATATCTATTCTCGACAGGTCTTTTGCCGACGAGTGGCTGCCACTCGGTCGCAGCGACCCAATGTCAAAGCGCCCTAATAGGCCCAGGCATATATAGGCTAGGCTATAACTTATTTGTAATGAATTAGGCCTACACTATCTTACAATAAAACAAATTGTAGGCTAAAATATAATCTTTTTTAAAATCAAATCTTCTTTTTAACAATGAAAACAGATAGGCTAGGCTTCACATTTGCCTAGGCCTAGGCCTAAGCCACCATTTAATATTACCTAGCCTAGGCCTAACTTCTTGGTGTTGGGAGAAATAGGCCTACTTAGGCTATACCTTCTCTTAGCCTACTTGAACAAGGATAAAAGAAAACTGTATTGGTTTTTACCTACCTGATAGAACAAATCCTATGCTAGTAAAGAGACAAGAGTTATCTGCAGGTACTACTTTCTTCAGCAGGATCCCAGGACAGTCCATTTTGTCTTCAGAAACGTGACGTCTTGTTTCACTTTCATTCCTTGTTTGCTTTTGTTCTTTCTGCACAGGCTGGGACTTTTCCTCAATAATTAAAATATCACCAGTGTTTATATTAATTCTTTCCAGAGTGCTGGCATCATCACTGAGATCAAGTTGTTTAGGTGGAAATCCAGAAAGAATTTGTAAACTATTCACTGGAATTTTTGCAATTTTAGAGATTTCCTCTTTCAGTGATCCAACCGTTGAGGTGGATTCTACCCTTAAAACTTCATGAACATGTTTGGTTTTCACTTTTAAAACTAAGCTAGCCATAACTTACTTGGAGTTCAAGAAATAAGATCAAAAGTTTAAAAGTACAGACACATATAAATCTGAGTGAAATTAGGTCTATTTCATTGGAACTAAAGTGATGTAACAATTTTTTAATCTTATGGAAGCACAATAAGAAAATATTAATTTTAACTATCGAAAATAAACAGAGCACTTTAGAGTAACGACTTCACAGTCACCGTCAAACTCTAACTCACACACGTACACACGCACGGCACGCTTCTTCTTTTTCAGAGGAAAAAAGCGTAAACAAAGCTTTTGAGTGAAGATTGGTAACATAAACAAAAATCATATATTGACGATAAAGGCGTGTTGTGTGGAGAACTTTAAAAAAAATAGCTTAATAATTAAATGTCTACTAGTTGTTGCCCGTCGATACTCGACGGATTTAGCTCCGTTAGTGGTAAATGAAATGCTATAATAGTGCAAACATTTAAGGTAGTCCAAAAAATGTACTTCTTTGAACTGCCATACCACAGAAAATACTACGATTTTTAGTCAATGGTTGGAGCGTTGGAAAAGGCCTATTCCTTAAAACCAATAATGTTGCATCCTTGCACTTAAAGGTCCTACTCTTTGGTATTTTATAAACATGTCAATTTGATTGTTTCGGTAGGCACAAACCTAATTAACCAAAGGAAACCGTTCTATTAGGTTCAACAACATCAGAAATAAGTAAAGACCAATAATATCCACTTGTAGGCCTATTGGATAAATTGTTCTTAATAGTATTTTTCAAGAATTTTTATTTAATTTATTTTTATTTTTTTTTTTTGCTCTGTGGTTTGTTTACGTGCAACATTTACCTTTTTTGCTAATTAGCGATACATAAAGTTTTATTTTACAGTGTTTCAGTTTTTACACAAAAATAACAGTATATATTTTTCTTCCTCTATGCACAGTGAGTTTTTGAATTCATAAACTTTCACCGGTACTCATAAACTAACAATTATTTTTGGTAAAAGTGAACTAAACTCACATGGTTTAACCTCCAATGTACGGAAGCCCTGAAGAGCCAAAGAGTAAGCGATCATTTTTTACACCACCGTGTTTCAAATACGGCGAGCCGTGTTTAGAAGGCGGCGAGCCGCGTTTATAAGTCGGCGAGCCGTGTCTGCAAGTTGGCGAGCCGTGTCTGCAAGTTGGCGAGCCGTGTTTGGAAGGCGGCGACGGCTCGCCGACTTTTAAACGCGGCTCGCCGACTTTTAAACGCGGCTCGCCGACTTTCAAAGACCGCTCGCCGT
Organism: Neoaliturus tenellus; assembly: GCA_030545055.2. Lineage (NCBI taxonomy): Eukaryota > Metazoa > Arthropoda > Insecta > Hemiptera > Cicadellidae > Neoaliturus > Neoaliturus tenellus. The sequence continues at coordinate 29,036,409 of CM061535.1, forward strand.
CTTATAAACACGGCTCGCCGTCTTTGAAACACGGCTCGCCGTCTTTGAAACACGGCTCGCCGTCTTTGAAACACGGCTCGCCGTCTTTGAAACACGGCTCGCCGTCTTTGGAACACGGCGGTGTAAAAAATGTATGCTTTCTCTTTGGCCCTTCAGGGCTTCCGTACCAATGTATACATTCAACTTGGAATGAACAAACTTGCAGTAGAATAGTAGAATCCTGTTCGTGTAAGATCCAGTGCCTTCTATATTTCGTCGCGAATATTGTCATACTATATAAAAGCCAATATTTCACTTCACTTACTCCTGGTGAGAAATGTCTGACCCATCCTGCCCTGTGTGTATGAAGAAAGTATTAAATACTGAAAAGGCCATTGGATGTGATAATGACTGCAAAAGATGGTTCCACGCCAGTTGTGTCAACATTTCAAACTCCGAATATTCCAAACTTGCTGCTGACAAGAACTTGGAGTGGAACTGCAACCGTGTGGATTTTAACCCCCCAAACCAACAACCTTCAAACATCACACTTACTCTGAATACATTACTTGAACAGGTTAAAAAAAACTGAGTGACAAGGTAGACACTCTCCTTCCAATCCCAGAAAAAATAAATGCTATGCAAGATAGTCTTGACTCAGTTTCGCAGAAGTTGAATACGCTAGAATCCCGTATAATCCAATCTGAAGACCGCATAAACAACCTTGAAGAAAATTTAACTTCTTTAAAAACTGGCCTTGAAGAAACTAATTCAGTTGGTATAGAGGAAGTTATTGCTGAGATAAATGATCGCTCTGGCCGTGCCCAAAACATAATAATATATGAACTTCCTGATTGCTCAAATTCCTCAACTGACGCAAGAGTAAAAAACTATGTGAAGGCTGTCAAGAGCATAGTAGAAGTATTTATGCCAGGAAAACAACTTGACCCTTTGCAATGTGTTCGCATGGGAAAGCCAGTGAAAAACAAAAACCGTCCTCTGAAAGTCTTCCTCAAAGAAGAACTATTATGTTCAAAGTTGTCTAAAGAAGAGCTGGCTGCCGCTCACCCCGAATTTTCATCTGTTTCAATTGTTAGAGATCGAACTGATAAGGAGCGGGCCCTCTTATCCCGTTTACGCACTGAATTAGAATCAAGAAAAGAGAAAGGAGAAAGCGACCTTACAATCAAATACAAAAATGGGATAACATCCATCACCAAGATCAACACTCCAAAAAACTTGAGAACTTCCGCGGCAACCACATCTTAAATCTTTACTTTCAGAACGTAAATGGTCTGCGGACTAAACTGGAGACTTGCAGGGAGAATGTTTGTACAGGTGTTTAATTATGATATTATTTCTTTATGCGAAACTAATCTGTCCAGCGATATTGCTACTTCTGAACTTGAGCTGAATGGTTTTAATGTCTACAGGCAAGACAGGACTTCAGAAACTAGTATGAAGAAGTCAAAAGGTGGCGTTCTTGTTGCAGTGAACAATCTGTTTCCATCTTGGCAGCTAAACTCCTCAGTCAATTGTCTGGAGTGCGTCTTCGTTTGCATTAAGTATTGTACCTCATTAATTTTACTTTCCTCTGCTTACATACATCCTGATGCATCACCTGACAAATATGAGAATTTCTCTCTTGCAGTTGAGGAGGTAATTTCTTCCGGCCCTGATTTCACAAAGATTATCCTCACCGGTGATTTCAATCAACCTACCACAAACTGGGAAGAACCATGGAACTCCAGGCTTAATTCTTCTTCACAATCATTGATGGATTTATCCGCCCTCTATGATCTGAAACAATGTAACTTTGTACGGAATATAAGGGGCGTAATCCTGGATTTGATATTCACCTCGGACCATAGTTTTTACGTTGAAAATGCTTTGGAACCCCTTGTTAATATTGAAGATAATCACCCAGCATTAACAATGGATATAATGCTTGAACGCACTAAAATATCACACCAGGTATCATTTGTACCTGATCTCAGAAGGTGCAATCTCCAGGCAGTTTTTTGCTGGTTGGCAAATAGACCTTATCCAACTGATTTGAACAACTGTAACGTGGAACAAAGTTTTGAAATGTTTTGTGAAGGATTAAGCTCTGTAATAATGGAAAACTGCCCGAAGAAGAGAGTAGGCCAGTCACCTTTTCCCTCCTGGTACTCTTCAGAATTAAAGAGGAAAAATAATTTGCAAGAAAGCTGCTCACAAGCGGTACAAGTCTACGTTGAACGCTGAATACTACACTGAATTCTGCAGCCTCCGCCATCAAACCACTGTTCTTATGAAGCAGTGTCGTAAAAGGTTCATGGATCATATAAATAGTTCAGTGAAGTCAAATCCAAAGTGCTTCTGGAGTTATGTGCATAAGCTAAGGAACTCATCTAATTTTCCCTCGAAGCTCTCCCACAATGTTTCTTAGAGGTGCCAATCTTGAATCTGAGACGTCAACTGGAACTTCACACTCTAGAAGACAGGATGAAAGTGACCGATGTTTGTTTTCTCCACAAGTTAATAAATGGCAACATAGACTGTCCAAACCTGCTGGAGAAGCTCAATTTTCACATTCCTCGTCGAACCAGATCACAAGATGTCTTCGAACGACTCCACTTTCACACACTCTACCAGCAGAAAAGTACAATTCCTCGCATCCAAAGTCTTGGAAATGAAGTTTCAGGAACAATAGACTTTTTTCATCTTCCTTTGCAGCCTTCAAGAGAAGTGTACAGAAGCTGATGGACTCCGATGACGTCAACAAAAAGGACATTTTCATCTTTGGCACTTGCCTTTGTAGTTTTTATTGTAATGGCATGCTTAGGTATTTATACTGTTGTTATAAACTGTTATTAATTTGAATGTTCTAAGTCATGTACCTATAAACGAATTGTACTTGTTATTGTTATATTTATTGCCAATTTTCATTCTTAGGAATTCTGTATTGTAAAATATTGTATTGTGTGCACTTTCTCAGTCATTGCTACTTACTGTTATTGTATTGTGTATTGAACTCTTGATATGTCTTAGAATTTTTTCGTTCACACACATTGTATGATCTGTTGCACCTTTAGCAAGTTTAATTTAACATTGTAACTTAGCTTATAAAACAATATTGTAAATGATGTTTGCCGTGGAAAAAATAAATAAATGAATAAAAATAAATAAAGAATTAGGAAAGGCCTACAGTGTTGTAACTTTAGAATAGAATAGAATAGAATAGAAAATCTCTTTATTGCAGGAATAACAATAACACAAATGGTACATTTATGAGTATTCTAAAACACATGAGAAAATGTCTTACATATTGAATATCGAATAACTATATCTAAATACATTATAATAAAACAAAAATCAACACAAGAAATTCCTGCAAAAGGTAGCCCTTACAGGCATTAAGCCCAATTATAAGGGAACCTTATGCTGAAGTTTACCTACCCGGTAAAACACAAACTAACAAAGGTGACATAAAAAATATTTCATAAGAATCCAACGACATGAAAATGTTGGAAATTTGTGGAACATTAAAACTTCTATATATCAATAAAAACACTGAGTAGAATTATATAATTGTAAGTATTACAATCAAAGAATAGCTTATTTATAATTGACATGAATATTTTAGAACAAATCGGGACCATAAGTCTGACCTAATATGTGCTAGGGCCTAAATGTATATTTCGAATTACAAATTCCTTATAGATAAAACATTAAAACACTTTCTCTTAAACTCACTTAATCGTGATGATACCTCCACATAATTAGCGACATTGTTTAATAGTCTGAATGCTGCCAACATAGGCGAGGTGGCATGTCCCAGCGTTCTGGCGTAATCTACATATAGCAGCCTACTAGCGCGTCCTCCGCGTCGCGGCACATGCCACGGCACACACGCCAGCAGCTCGGGATCATCCACAGACCCTGTCATGATACCTTTTAGAAATACAAGTCTCGCGACTTTCCTTCTGACATCCAAGCGATGAAACTTAAAAATATTTAACAACTCTTCGTATCTAATTGTATAAATAGGATAAATGCGAACACCAAACACTTTAAAATACAAACTTCTCAAAAATCGTTTCTGAACTCTCTCAATCATTTTATTGTACAATTCAGAATGCGGGGACCACACGATACTCGCAAACTCAAGCTTTGATCTGACTAAGGAATTGTAGAGAGTTATGAAAGTGTAAGGATCTTGAAACATCCTACATGTTCGAGTTATAAACCCTAGTGTACTAAGTGACCTGTTGACCATACTCACAATATGGTCATTGAACTGTAAGTCTGACGTCATTATAACTCCTAGATCTCTGAATCGATCAACTCTTTCCAATACTACGCCATTGATCTTATACGGAAATAATATAGGATGTGAAGTTCTATAAAATGACATTGTTGAGCACTTAGAAACATTAAGGTTGAGTTTATTACTAGAGCACCACTGATGAAGTGAGTTTAAGTCGTTTTGTATTATTGTACAATTAGGAACCTGCTTAACTGTTGAAAAAACCTTTAAATCGTCTGCGTACATTAAAAAATTGCTTTCCAGTGTGAGAGCTAGGTCGTTGACAAATATATTAAAACACAAAGGGCCTAAGTTGCTGCCTTGTGGAACTCCTGATGGGGTTGGAAAAGAGTCAGACTTATACCCTAAAAAAGAGACAAATTGCCGTCTGTTCTGTAAGTAAGAAATGAAAAAACTTATCGTATCAGCTGAAAATCCATAAAAGTTCATTTTCTTCAAAAGCAGAAAATGATCTACCTTGTCGAAAGCTTTGGACATGTCAGTATAAACGACATCAACTTGACGTCTGGAGTCCATGGCTGAAGAAGTAAAATGTACAAAATTAACGAGATTAGTGTTAATAGAACGAGAAGGCATAAAGCCGTGCTGTCGAATGCTGATGTACTTTTTCATATGGTAGAAAACATGATCAAAAATTATAAGCTCAAAAACCTTGGCAGGAGTACTCAAAACAGCAACAGGTCTATAATTAGGAATTTCAAATCTATTACCTTTCTTCAAAATAGGAGTAATCTTAGTGATCTTCCAGCAATCTGGGAAAAATTTGTTAACTATACATAGATTAAAAATGTGACAGAGTGGCTTCACGACAAATTCTGAACAACCCTTGATAATGTATACAGGAACTAAATCAGGACCATAGGAACGCTTAGAGGGAAGTTTCCTGATCGCAGCAGAAACTTCACTAATAGAAATAGAACGAAGGCTAAAGTTATTTACGCCATTCATAACAGGTGATCTTTTAATCAAGTCTGAATCCAATACATCACCGCGCTCATAGACCGAACCAAAGTATCGAGCAAACCCAGTCGCTGCGCTTATACCGTCCTCAAAAGTCTCATTTTCCCAGGTGAACCGCTGGCCCGAAGGATTTATTTTGGAAACTTTTTTGGAGTTAACAAAACTCCAAAACTTTTTTGGGTCATTTGAAAGTGATTCTTCTGTTACACGCACATAATTATCATAGGACTGCTTAATCAAGCGCTTTAGAGTCAATCTACATTGCCGAAACATTTCCAGGTGGTTTAAATTTTTGGATCGTTTAAACAAATTTCTAAACCTGTCTTTTTCTTTTATTTTAGCTATTATTTCTGAGGTGTACCAATGAGGATATTTTGACAAACGCTGCCTGCACATTCGAGTATGTTGGTCTAAACAAGAATACAATATGTCGTAAAAACAATTAACTGCCTCGTTTGGGTCCACAGATTCTAAGACCCGATTCCAATTCGCATTTTGAAAAGTCACATACAGCTGTAAAAAATCAACCCTAGAAAAACTATATCTCATTTCATTTGGTGGAACAGCGCGCCAACTACCTTTTTTCAACGCCAGAGTTACAGCTAAAACTGGATGGTGGTTATCTATCGGAACTAAAACATTATTGGATCTCTCTACTGACAAACCATAAAAATTACTAATAACTAAGTCTAACGTTCTATTATTTACATTGACTATATCATTGTGTAAACCAAAATTATAGAATTGCAAGAATTCCTGAAAATATTGGTACACATCTCCTCTTTTTGAAAATTGAAATTTACTATTTTCTATCAAAGGAAGATTAAAATCCCCTATTATTATAATCCTATCGTTAACAAAAAACCTATTTTCTAATGATTGAAAAAATGAATTATACGTAATTGTGCTCGAATTTGGCGGTATGTAGACTGTACACAGAAAAAAACTAAAGCCAGTAGGGTTACTCAGCTTGAGCCACAATGTTGATATTTTATCGTCATTGACGTGATAAGGGAGAGGCTCGGCCCGCCAGGCGCTGTTCCTGACCGCGACCAACACCCCCCGCCCACGCACCCTGTCACGGCCATCCTGTCTCCACACTGACCACTCATCAGGGAACAACTCACTACTGAATACCGACTCATCAAGCCAGGTCTCTGTCAAACTTACTATGTCAAAATCTAAACTTAAAATATTACTAAAGAATGTAATAACTTTGGTTTTTAAGCCCCTTACATTTTGATAGTATATAAAATGGTTACTAACCATAACTAATTAAAGATGATAAGATATTAAAACAAAACAAATTGATATTTGGAATAACATAATAATATAAAAAAACAAGGGAAATATGTATCAAACAAATACCAAATTACTGATGAAAGTAACTAGGAAGACCCGCTGTCCTGAAGCTCCCGCAACTTTTGCAGAGAAGTGATGTGGATCGCTGGCTGACCGTCTCTCTTGCGGACCAACACCTTCCCGTTGCTGTACCAGGCGAACTTCAGACGGCCCTCACGCACTTCACACTTGGCGTAGTAAAGAAGTTCTCTGTAGGCCTTCGAAAGTGACGGGTTCACGTAGATCTTACTTTCGGATGTGACGCCGAGTTCTGCTGCTGAGAATCCTCGCTTGACTTTGGCTAGCCGCAACAGCTCATCACAGTCGCCGCACCGAACAAACTTGAGGATGATGCCCCGTGGTCTCGAAGTGTTGCCGGCTCCGCCTCCCGCGAGTCTGTGCACCGCGTCCACCATCTCTGGCTTGAGATCAAACCGTAGAACACTTGCTACTTTCTTCACAACTTCAAAAATATTTTCGGATTTACTCATCTCAGGCACCCCTTGTATGTCGACTGTATTCCTGCGCGAGTATTGCTGTACATCACAAAGCTCCTGCTTAACCTTCTACAACTCACGTTGTAGAATAATATTTTTCGACTTGAGGTCATCAATCGTATTTAAGCACTTGTCTATGTCATCTCGTTGGGCGTTATTTAGACCTTTTAACTCGTCAATTTTTTCATGAGTAGAATCAATCGACTTACCCATATCCTTTGATTCTTGACGAAACTCACGCATTTCCTTAAAAAGATTTTCCATTTGGCTACTTAAAGAATTTAAAATATCAGGGTCACTCATTGACCTAGTTTTCACTGTAGAGGCGGGTTTTTCCGGGGGAGGCATGACGTAGTTCACGTGGCGATAAGACAGACCGGTTGACTTGAAGTGCTCAGCCCCGCTGCCGATGAATGGAAGTGAAAGTAAAATTACAAATTTGCTAAAAACTGCACTATTTATTAATAAAATTTCATCAAACTTCGTAATTGTCTTTGAAATAGTTATGTCTAACACTACACCAAATTACAAAACTGTCCTGCTAAAATAAACCGCTAAAAACTCTGCTTACAAGCGGAGCCGAAACAAACGCAGTCTAGTCTGAACTCATCGTCGCGTCGCTCCAATTCATTTATGATGGATGGCTTTAACAAATATTGGTATTAGGGTAGGATAGAAAATAGAACGTAGAGAAACCATTTATAACCACTTTCATATCGCAATATTTATGCTGTAGTATGCAAGTTTCAATAACTATCCAAATTTAAAGAATACAAATTTATTTCACAGAAAATTACATAATTTTAGTTGGAGTGTCTGTCAAAGTAGGCCTATAGGCATATTCCTTAAAAACAATAATGCTGCACCTTTACTATGTAACACAGACAGTCTTTAGTATTTTATAAACATAACAAATCCATTGTTTACTTAGGCCTAAACCTTAGTAGCCTAATCAAAACATAAGAAATAAGCAAGCCTAAACCATCAAGTTGTATTTATTAATTTTTTAAAATTTAATAAATAAGTTTTTTGAGAATTTGAAAAGGCCTATAAATATTTTAATGTCTCTATTCTGCTTAAAATAAATATCGGTACCATCAGTAAAACATTTATTAGTGACACCGTTGTTAGACACATTACAAAAAGTATACTTGGGGAGATCGGTTTGGAACCCGGGCCATCTGATTTGTTCACAGTTACGCTACCAACTGTGCCACAATTTCGGTGGTAAATGGGAGAAATGTAAAGCATTACAACCTGGTAACCGACAAATTGATTGCACAACGAATTTCCGAAACATCCGTTTCTTTTAATACAAATGTAAGCAATTTATTTAAACTGAACCTTTACAATTCAGTCTTAATTTCATAGCAATCAGCTATTTTACATAATCAAGCAACTTTCTTTCCATTAAAGGATAATACATCATAATAATTGTAAACGTTTTTAGGTACTGACCATAATAAACCAAATCCTTCATGAACTTTTGTTCATCCATTCTGTGTTTAGACAAAATACCTCATGTGTTTACTATCAGCTGATTGAAATCGTGTAAAATAAATAAATCGTAAAGGTTTGAAAATGTCAACATTTTTTAATTAAGGGAGTAAGATAACGTTAATTATATGATTAAGCAACTTTCTTTTCATAAATGACAATTCATCATAATAATTGTAAACGTTTTTAGGTACTGGCCATAATAAACCAAATCCTTCATGAGCTTTTGTTCATCCATTCTGTGTTTAGACAAAATACCTCGTGTGTTTACAATCAGCTGATTGAAATCGTGTAAAATAAATAAATCGTAAAGGTTTGAAAATGTCAACATTTTTTAATTAAGGGAGTAAGATAACGTTAATTATATGATTAAGCAACTTTCTTTTCATAAATGACAATTCATCATAATAATTGTAAACGTTTTTAGGTACTGGCCATAATAAACCAAATCCTTCATGAGCTTTTGTTCATCCATTCTGTGTTTAGACAAAATACCTCGTGTGTTTACAATCAGCTGATTGAAATCGTGTAAAATAAATAAATCGTAAAGGTTTGAAAACGTCGATATTTTTTTAATTTAAGGAAGTAAGATAATGTTGAAGTAAATAAAGTCTGCTAATATACAAAGTCTGCTATATTACGTTTTATTTGGTACAAACTGCGTGTAAATTGGTCCAGTGGAAGTCTCAGACGAACTGTCCAAAGGATTGGAAATGTTGGCTTTTTCCCCCATGTTAAATCTCCATAAGAAAATCTTATTTTTCATTTTTGACCGATTTAACGTAAATATTTTTGAAATACGAGTAAAACCTGCTAATATAGAACCGAAAACGTTTATTTTGGTACAACCCGCATGCAAATCGGTCCAGTAGAAGTCACAGACGAACTGTCCAAAGGTTTTTTACCTTTGTGTTCTAAATATAATATATATAGATTTGTTTAAGGGCAAAATATCCACAACTCTTCATAGCAAACTTTCAAAAAATGTGCCCTTACAACATGGGGTAAAAGCAGTGTCGGGGAAGCTACTTTTTATAAGCAGCTAGCTACAGGTACAAATTAAAAATTAGTTGGCTACAATTTAAGCTACTTTGCTACTTTCGCAATCTGGTCCTGTTTTTCTCTTGTGATGTATAACCACCCAATTTTCCCACTTAAAAGTAAAATTAAGTTTTTTTGTAATATAGGAATATACCTTTTTTTGGTATTGTGTTTAGAAGTTTACGCATATTTTCATTTTAATATAATATTTTTTTAACCTTATGGAGCCTAGATAATGTAAACAGAATAGTTATATGAAAATATAAATCGTCGAATAAAAATATTTACATCAAAGACGTAAACAACAATATTTATTAAGTTATCTTCACAAGTTTATAACATTTTTCATAATCTTCATAAATCTTTTCCCTTTACAGTACTAACAGTAAGGCAGATAAAAGTCTAGGTGAAGATAAAAAACAAGAAATCACACAAATTATTTGAGCGAAAGTTGTTCCAAATTTGGAATTTTGATTACATAAACAGAAAATTTGGTATAATTTGTTTTTTTTCAATTTTGAGTACTTGTGTTTTTGGCGTAGACCTGTGAGCCGACTTTATAAAATAGTCTATAGTGAAATTATTTGAGTGGTACAAAATTTCATATATGCATATTTGAAGGATACAAAAATAGTAGAATAAGATAGCATTTTTTTTTCTAAATTCGGAACATTTGTGTTTTTGGCGTCGACCTGTAATCCGACTTTGTTTCATTTGTGTAGCCTTTATTTTTGCGGTACAAAAATTCTTTTTGGTGGTACAAAATAGTACAAAAATAGTACAAAAATGTGGTACAATTTGTTTTCCAATTTCGAGTACTTGTGTTTTTGGCATAGACCTGTAAGGCGACTTAGTTTTAATTGTGTAGCCTTTATTTTCGCGGTACAAAAATTCTTTTTGGTAGTACAAAATGGTACAAAAATAGTACAAAAATTCTGTATAATTTCTTTTTCAATTTTGAGTACTTGTGTTTTGGCATAGACCTGTAAACCGACTTTTAAATCGCTTATAACTTCCGAAGGAGAGAGGTACAAAATTAACTGTTTTGTTTTCGTGGCTACTCATCACTAACTTAATAAAACACTTTTATTTAAAAAAAGCTATATTTCGAATTATGAAAAAAATTCGAAATATAGCTTTTTTTAAAATAAAAGTGTTTTATTAAGTTAGTGATGAGTAGCCACGAAAACAAAATAGTTGATCTAACCATCACGAATATTTCATACCGTCAGTATTTAGGTACAAAATTTTCTTTTTGCGTTACAAAAAGGTACAAAAAAAGTACAAAATTCTGATATAAGTTTTGTTACAGTTTTTTAAAGTCGGCTTACAGCTCTATGCTGCTGGGGGCTACTATTTAGAAATTTTGACTTGCCCCCCAAAATCCCAATTGTGGGTTTGGAGGTTGAAAAAATTTTGACACATCAAAAATTTCCTCTTTTTGTCACTAAGACTTCCGCAGAATATGATATCGTTATCTACAGCTGTTAACATGTAGCATTGGTGGCGGACTTTTGGGATACTTGGTCTTTTGATATAAGGACAGGCCTATGATATTTAATTTTCTAAAATTAAGAAAATAGAGCAATCTTTGTCCCTGCAAGCTGCCTAAAATTAGAATAAAATTTCAGTTTAACAAGATTTTTCCGATTAGTATATCATTTGGAAATGAACATTACATAAAATTTAATCGGAATTAGTGTTTAGTATCAACTACAATCATAAGTGTTTATTACATCTCATTGAGTTTTGATTAATTCGTAAATTCTCTTTTTTTATAATAATTATCTAAAACAATTGTTCATATAGCACACATACGTAAAAACCACGGAAATAACGGGTCCTTTTTAAAATTTTAAAGTTATTTTAACTTTTTCATGTGATTACAAAATACAAATGTCACACTTTTATACGTTAAAAAAGTTTAAACTATACTTTTTTGTATCATTTAATTTTTACCTTTTTAAATTAAAATTCACTGCAAAACTTATATTTTTTTCAACAAAATTTATAGAAATTAATTACTTCCTGCTAACAAATGTATTTAAAAAGTGTAAATAAAATGTTGTAAATATAAACTATCCATATCCAAATTTGAATACGCTACTACATATTAACTATCCTAGTACTCATACCTTTAAAACCACTTAAACTGTGGTGGAAGAAATCTTACTTACCCTAGTTACACATTTAAAACTCTGTCTTCACTGGTGCAATCGAAAGATTGGCAAGTCAAGGTAAAAACTTTGGCCCAAGGCCCAAATTTTAAGTACACTTAACGACAAATTGACCTTTTTGGGTGTTAAAAAAATTTCATAAAAATTTCAAAAGTTTTTGAATATCAACAATGTTATGTTATTTGGAAGTTATTGTTATAAAATTGAACAAATATGAAATGAAATTTATTTATATTCATTTAATCCTTAACTTGAATCAACTCAATACATTTTATATTTGACCTAATTTGATACATCGAACTTAATAATGAAGTTTAGTATTGTTAAATTTATTTTAATTTAATTAGCATGTGAAATTTCCGTAAAGAGGTTAAATGTTTCTTCTCACTTTTTATAAATAAAATACTTTATACATTATTTTAAAATGTTGTTTTAGTAATCAATAAATATTAAAAATTTGGCGTTAGTGTGGAAACTAAATGTTAAGATAAAAAACCCTCTAGTAGCACCACCAAATGGTATACGCATCTTAACTTGTTGCTGATTAACAAATTAAAAGCTAATGTCTTTCGTTATCAACTGATATTGAGCTTAGAGGTTTTCTTTAATATATGTGTTTATAAGTATATGTAGAACTATGTTTAAATAAAATGCGAAAATTACACTATCAGTTTTAGAGATTTCACTTTTAATTTTTTCATAATTTTAACGAGAAAACGTTATAAGTTTAACTTTTACGTTGCGAATAAGTATAAAACTTTGATATTTCTATGATACGTCATCATTGTAGAACATTAAAGAAGTATATTTTTCAAAAGAAATCAAATGTAAAACTATCACGAAAATAAAACATGAAAATACGAATTTCACTATTATATTACTTTTTCATAACTCCATATCGAAAGTAGCTATTTTTGATAGCAGCTGCTATCAACGAAAATAACTCTTTACGGACCTCTAATGTAGAGGCAGGTAAAAACGATCAGCTGATTTAGACCATGGGCCGACAATATGAAACCCTCCCCCCCCCGTGGGAATTTATGACTTATACTTTTTTTTGTTGGTATTGCCTACTAGATTAAGAATTCGGTTGTTTGCCTTTTTTAAATTACAGCATATTCCAGAAAACCAAGAAAAGACGGCCTATGAGGAGTCAGACAAAATTTTTAATCAGCAGCATAGGTCGAGTTTGGTATCAAATTAAAGGTCTTACATAGCAGAGTACAATGCCGCAAACTAGACTTCAAAAGGATGATCGAAACGGAAATGGCAGGCAAACAAAGTTTCCATTAAAATATATGGGTAAAACTTTAAAATGCAATAACTTTCTTTATACCCAACCTTTTAACGTCGGGTTTGCGGCATTGTACTCTACTAATTGGGACCTTTAATTTGATACCAAACATGACCTATGCTGCTATTTAAGAATTTTGTCTGACTCCTCATGGGCCATCCCCCTTAAGGGGTAAAAAAGTGTTAATGCCTTAAAAGAGTAGACATTTATGGCCATTATTGATATACCAAGTCTTGTAACTTTATCTATATTGGTAAAAAATATATTTCACCGTTCCGGGACTTTTCAACCACACTGTATATAAAACTAGTTATTTCACTTTTTCACCATAAATCTAAAAAAAATTCATAATTATTTGGAAATATTTAAGTAGAGAGCTTTATAACGACCCATTAATTAATAAAATTGGCCAAGAAAACTGTTAGTATATTCGGTCAAAAGATTTTTGAAACTGAATCATTTTAATGATGATAGTAAATTTTATATTTTTCATGGTTTTTTCGTATTTTTCGGGATATGCTGTAATTTCAAAGTGGCAAACACCTAAAACCATAAAGTACATGTCAATACAAACACAAAAATGTATATGTCGAAAATTCCCACGGGGGGGGGAGCATATGTTCACATCAGCCTTTGCTCTAATTTTCCCTGCCTCTAAATTTACTTTCGATCCTCTCAATTAGTTCTCCATATGCCCACTATGCACGCTCGTGTTTCTTTATTGTTTATTTTTATAATACAAATCAGCAGTTGTTACTGTTTAATTATTTAAATGTAAACATAAGTAGGAATAATTAGTTTTGCAGTAATGTTAATTGAGAGATAAAATAGTTTTAGTTTTATCGAGGTTGTTATTCTACATGTGTATCTCTTGCGACGTGATGAAAAGTATCGTTCATAACTTGTACTGAAAGTGATTTTCCGGTACTTGTGAAATTATTCTCGTCCTCGACTTCACCTAGGATGTGAAATTTGAGGGCGTACCTGAAAATATCACTTTCGGTACTCATAATGAAATATACTATTCCATTTTATAATATTTATTTTAATATTATTATTAAAAATGTGTTGTGAAGCTTAAGTGTACTTAACTTGCTTACTTGATGTGCATCAATCAGATAATTTTAATTAGAAGTCATTTAAGTGAAATTATAAAAATGCGGCGTAGGCCTACGTAGAAAGTTATGAATGTCGACACACAAATAGTCGCCATTTTGAAACGTATGGATCAGCTTTTACCAAATTATTCATATAAAATATTTATTTCTATATAATGTTTAATTATATAGTGTGGTTTAAAAGTCCTGTAACGGTGAAATATATGTTTTACCATTATAGATAAATCAATGAGACTTGGTATATAATTAATACCCATAAATGTCTACTATTTTAAGTTAAATTTAATGTCATTATAAATTTCTATCCTTATGGGAGACTGCCCAAAAGGAGTCAGACAAAACTCTTAAATAGCAGCATAGGTTGATTTTGGTATCGAAATAAAGGTCGCACTTAACAGAGTAATGCCGTAAACTAGACTTCAAATGGATGACTGAGACGGAAATGGCAGGCAAACAAAGTTTACATTTAAATAAAAAAGGTAAAACTTAAAAATGCAATAACTTTCTTAATACTCAACCTTTTGACGTCGGGTTTGTTGCTTATTACTGTAAATGCAAAGATGTTTGAATTTATGTATGATGTGACAGAGTCCAAAGAAGTTTCAATCTAAACACCTTTTATAAGGGATGTCCCTCTTGGAAGTCTTATACAGAAATCTGCTTTAGCCTGTGTCAAATCATACGTCATCTTAAAAGTCTTTGCAGTTGGTGTAATAAGCCACAAGCCCGACGTTAAAAGGTTGAGCACTAAGCAATTTATGGCCTTTTTTCTTTTACCCTTAAGATTTTAATGGAAACTTTGTTTGCCTGCCATTTCCGTCTTGACTATCCGTTTGACGTATAGTTTGCGGCATTGTACTCTGCTAAGTAAGACCTTTAATTTGATACCAAACTCAACCTATGCTGCTATTTAAGAACTTTGTCTGACTCCTTCAGGGCCGTTTCCTTTAAGGGATAAAAAATGATAATAGCTTAAAAGAAAACGCATTTATGGCTATTATTGGTATACCAAGTCTCATTACTTAATCTATAATGGTAAAAAACATATTTCACCGTTCCGGGACTTTTCAACCACATACTGTAATATTATTCCGACATTTTAAGCAATGTCCCTCAGTTTTTGGAACACCAAAAAACACGCTATTTTTATTAAGTGTTAAAATATTTATATCCTTTATTGAAGTCGATTTAAAGAAAATATTTTTTTTCAAGACTATAGATTCAACTAGATATGTCATTAATTTGTGACGCCGCATGCTCGAGACAACTCATATGTACCAATGCATCATAGTCAATTGATGGTTGTTGGTCCATATTGAAGATTACTGGTAATTATTTTCTTTCAATATAATAAATTAACATTTGCCACTCGATGCTCGGGAGGAAATGATAAGAATATTGTACGACATACTTACATAAACATTTATTGTTTTTACAAACAAAGATATGCAAACATTAGCCTGTAATAATTAAGGTTGATATAGTCTCCATCCTAATGTTACAAAATATATTACTTAACTCTTTCTAACGCATGAGGGTTATTATTGAACAATATAACCAGAAAAGGAAATAGTAAATTGTGTTTTAAAATGGAATAAAACCAATAGTGTATGATTATAATGCATTGTATGTGATGTTGTAGGCACAATTGTAATAAATGTAAAGTCAATCTAGAAAGAGCTTAAATGAAACTGACAAATTTGTACTTGTCAAATGCCTAGTTTATTCACCCACCTATAACTTTACCAGAGAGACCCCCAGAAACTTTACCCAGATTGAGAAGCCCAAAGACTTGGTTCAAGAGACCAAAAACAATTTTAAGAACGTCTGAGAGAACATTGATAACTAGGGTTAGGAGGTCCCCTACAATTTGAAGCAATATTGTAATTAAACCAGATGAGCTACTGCTAAAACCCCCAGAACTTCCCCCACTGCTGCCGCTGCCGCCGCTGCTGCCGCTGCCACTGGTGCCGGTGCCTCTGCTACTGCCAACTGCTTCAGCATCAGCCTCGGCGTCGCCGCAGACACCCTACGCACAGATTAATTAATTAATTTATTTATTTCTGCGGATCATCTCCATTTTACTTAGGTATGATACATATTTACTATCTTATTGAAAAATCGAATACTGTGTAATGCGACTAACGTAACAACAATTAATGTGACAATAGTGACAAGATTAGTTTATAATGGAGTTAGAGTGTGCGAGTAGTAACAAAAGCTGATAATGTGCAATAGATAATAGTGTACAATGAATAACAATAGTTCAATAAATAACAATAGATAAACATGTTCAATCATAATCATAACAAATACTATTAAATCGTGCATTAGTGTTCCAAATATTATATAGTTCGTTTATAATAATGTTTTATTTGTTATATCAACCACACTCTTTTATGTATAAAAGTTTTAACCTCAGAATTATATACTAAGAAGAGCTTTTGACTATTTAGCACATAATACGTTGAGTTCGACTAGAAAGTTAATCAAACATTTTTTTCTTGATTAAAATACATTTTTCGTTGTGATAATTTCCATTCCATTTTTGTTTGAGCTTCATCCATAAGGCCGTAGCCTTATGGTGGTCCCCCTACCCTCACGGGTGACCTGTACCTATATTTCGACATACCAGGTCTGTCTTGCGACAGGAGGATTATGGAACAAGTGCTCCAAAGGCGGATTAGACCCCCACAAAACCTGCAATTCACCAGGCCTGTGGTACTCAACCGGCAGTGAACCTAAAATCGACAAACCGCTGTGAGTGTCAGTGGCAGCACTATCCAACTACTTCTCAACTTTCGTTTGTTAGCAACTAGCCCAGATGAGGCTGGAGGGCCCCCCATAGCCGAGGCTTTGTACCGAGCATGCCGGCAACCACTACCCCCTCAAGTCCAACCCAATATCCGGACTGACCAAAGCCAGGGGCTTGAACCTGATCCCGAGGTTCCCATTTTAGGTTTTACTTAGGCCACGGGTATTTTCCAAGCGGGATAACTAGGTCTTTGGGTTCCTGCACGCCCAAAATGGGACCCCGGTGCGCTGCAACCACGACAGAAGTCGACGGAAGCCCCAGATCCCCGACACCCTGACTCATTTTCTTCTAATGGGGAAGCTGGAGTGAGTCACCCCAGTAAGCGCGCGATTGGCAAAGCCACCTCCGCCAGAGCACGGCACAGCCGAAGCTGACCTCCTTCAGTGTTAAACAAAGAGAGCCAGGCCCGTTCGCCTAGCTCAGTACTTGGAGCTGGTATAGGGTAGTGGACACCCCAGTTCTAGGGGGAGCACGCCTTGAAGTCATAGAACTATAAACATGTTTATAGTTCTATGCTTGAAGTACAACGAGTACCTAGCTTCGTAAATGATTAACTCGAATGGGAGTCCAGTAATTTTTAATAAGGACCAGATTGAAAGGATACATCCATATGTTATTTTGAGGAACCGGCCAAAGTATATAAGTTATAGATAGCCATGTCACGTACTTTTATGCGTAGAAATTCACAAATAGTGAGTGTAATTTAAACCAGAGTTTTATTTATAATTCCTCCTTGCCCAAGAAAATCGCTTGGCCCGCTTCTAATTTAGTTAACTGATTTTTTTGCATTAAGTTGTCAGTCTATGGCTTTATCGTGTGGAAAAATAAAAAAAAAATGTTTGAAAAGGATTGTTATGCCACTATTATCCCTGATATCTTCATAATCCTGTTTAAAACAAAATTATAAATAAAATAACAAAAATTCATCTAAAATTTAAATTGAACATAAGGAACTGTATAGGTATAATAGGTATAAGGCACGCATAATAGGTATTGAAATTGAAATAAAAAAATAATAAATTAAATTTTTATTTTGGCCTGAGACTTTTTCTTGTAAAATTTACAATAGTTCAAATTATCTTTACTCTGCCAATTATCCAGAACGGAGCCTATTGAAAGATTTCAACGCAGATTCAATATCACTGAAGGAATAAAGGACCAATTAAAATTCATAGTGTTAGCCCCGGAACTGCGATTTGACATATTATGAGATTAATAAGTTACCTCCGTCTGCAGTTCCAACTTGTAGTTTTACAGCAAAAAAACTACAAGTTGGTACAAAAAAACTACAAAACTACAAACTTGTAGTTTTTGCTGTAAAACTACAAGTTGGAACTGCAGACGGAGGTAACTTATTAATCTCATAATATAATAAAGGACCATCCACTATAGTGTGTAAATGGCTTCAGCTGTGAAATCCTTTCTTAAGAGTATTATGAAAAGTTAAAATTGTATTACGTCTTAATTAAACAGAATGAGGATAAAATTTAATTATTTTAAAAATCCCGCTTAGGCCTTTTGTCTTTGCACGTATTCTAAGTTACACGGAAAATAAATACGATATCTTTTATTTAAAACTTATGTTAATTTTTCTATTAATAATACTAGTACTTTTAAATCCAAAATCATGTAGTTATAGTAAAAAATTCTATATAAATATATCCTTATATTTATTATGCAAAAACACAAATAATCCTTTTTGCAATGCAGTTTTTGTATCGTGTTTAAATCAGTCATGTGTAATAATATAAATGAAAAGTTGTTAATTTTTTATTCCAACTGAATGTGTTTATGGTTCAACCCGTCATATTTGTATAAATTGTGTAAGACTCTTTGTACATTCCCACAATCTTGTGGCGAAGAGTTTGCTCATGTAGTTGAGATTTTGAAGAACTATACTATGTGATTCATTGCTTTCTATTGTTGATTTTGAAGAATGTTAAAGTAAATTAAAGTTAATAAAGTTATGTTGAAAGTTATTTAGGGTAAATAAAAATGTTCAAAGTTTATTTTCGTCAATACTGAACTATCAGTACCACAGCAAAATCTTAGTCTATACTTGGCTTCCATAACTACATTCCAAAACTGAACTGCGAAAAACCTTAATTTAAAAAAAAATCATGAAGTATTTTTTTCAGCCACACCAAAATATTTCGTAGCATTGCAAATTTCGACAAAGGAAAAGTTCTGAACTGACCAGAAATTTTTATGTAAATCCATTCATTCACTTAATTTATTATGTAGCTTAAAAGCTAAAACTATAAATAATATATTGAATACAAAATATATAATTCAGCATGACAGGAGGTCATGAATATTTTTGCTGAGATTTTATTTATGCTGCATTTTGTGACAAACGAACTGAAAAAACTCGTTTGCCTGTTAAGAATAAGAATGAGAATAACGATAATAATGAAATTTGAAATGGTTGAAGCAGCTCATTGCTTTATACAACGTATATTTTCGGTCAAAAAATAAAATTATAAGTAGTTAAAAATCTTCAAAATCATTGAAGTAAAAAAATCAATATTAGAAACTCGTTTTAACAGTAGGCCTATCCTCAATTATTTTTTTAATACTTCCTAAGTACATGTGTTTGCCATTTCAGATTGCAAACCACACATATCATGCAAGTAAAAAAGTCTTAAATACTTTGTGAACATTTTCTCGGAATACTGAATGCTCTTAGGTAGCTAAACGCTTCTGATACAACAAAGAGTGACAGTAAAGGCAGTAAATATCAAAACAATTATTGAGCCAGATGGTGAATCAGTTCTATTGGAACTATACCATAGACTTTTTTAGCAATGACGACGTGAGCCAGCGTTAGGTTAAGACTCAAGATTTTTTTTAGAAACAACAGCATGCAAGTAGACAATGTAGTGGACCTTAAACATAAATGTAAGTTTTAATAAAATGTTGGTTTATTTAAAAATCTGTTGTTCGACAAAAATATCTTTGGGAAGTGAGTAACCAATAGTCTTCAATATATTATTATACTGTGTGTTAAAATATGATCTGTATAATTAAAAAATAATCTATATTTTTAAACTATTAACTAAAGGGTCATATTATGAACTCTCTTGTGAGACTATTTTATGCTAAATGGTAATTTTCTTAAAAGAAATTCACTATTAAATACTAAAACAAATATCCAACATAATAAAAAGTAATTTAAATTATTCCATTCCTATTTAAATTATTTTCACTGTGACATCCATAACCATACCTATTTACTTCATAGATAAAGTTGGGATCCATAATATGATACAGACAGAAATGAAACTAAGAGGAAAACAATATCGTTCCTTTCTCTGGACATTTTTTAAATTTTCACAACTTCTTTTTTATTTCTGTTATTTACCACAGTTTAACCTGCTAAGTGTGAAAAGTAAATATTCTAATGGTTATCTTTGTAAAATTTAAGCTTCTACATGGTGGTACCTGAATCACACTTATTGCAACCTTATCGCTAAAACTCCACAGCAAACACAAGCTGCGTTGCTGTGTTATGTATGGAGTACAATAGTTTGTTGAGTGGCTTATTGTTGTATATTTTGACGCTAATTATAAGACTAACAAACCTAACATTCAGGATTTGTAGTCCCCTATTAAATTATAATATTTAAAATAACAATAAAAATAATAATACATAAGTGGACCGGTAATTATATAACTGACAAGGTCACAAACCAACAGGTTTTCTTATTCATTTATGTATTTGTATTTATTTTGAATAATATCTTAAATGAAGTAACTGTATCTAATAGTTTATAGCAATAGGGAAATTCACTAAAAAGAGCAAAAATCAATATTATGTTTCAACATAATCAAAGTTGGACTAACTAAATCTAAGATGTATAGAGTAGTGATGGTGCGTAGGCTAGATGAGCCTTTTCCCCTGTTATTTGGTTATCTTAGGGTCAGTTGTAATTCCTCTTACCACAACCAACAAGAGAACAGCAAGGGCGACGAGTTTGTTCATCGTACCGTACCGAGTCAACTGTTTCATTATCACTACCTTTTATTGTCTTTTTACAATTACAAGCAGTTATCGTCTGAATCGACATGTGAACACAGTTTGTTTACAGAATTATGCAGACGTTTTGCTCGTGGAGGTGTACCATTAGATTTGGATCTTTTATAACCATTAGTCATGTGAAACTGATACCAGAATCCCAAAGTAATATCAGGCTCTTATTTGTTTGGATTTAAGATTTTAAATTGCAATAGGCTACTTAAAATATTACCTATGATTTCTTTTCTTTGTCTGATGATGTATAGAAACCGGTAAACTATAAAACTTGGCGATGCCCTTTTAAGGTGCTTCTTGAAAGCGTTTAGTTTGAATCTATACATTTACAATACCATGTTGGTTGGCATCTGAGTTTAGATATAGGGTTTTATAGATAATTAATTCTATAATGAAGGTTAGTGATCTGAATTATAAAAACTGCAACTCCTAACCACCAACCACCTTTTTTTAGTTTATTAAGGATTTTCAAATTTACCCATCATTTCGTTGCCCGCAAAACATCGTGAATGAACAAAAACAACGTTCAAAAGTCTATTTTATAACTTGTTTTAGACTTCATGCCATATATAGTGTTTGAAATATATGTACCAAATGCTTTCCAGTTACTGTCCAGTTACTGATGAAGGAATAGTATGAAGAAGTTTCAATCATGGCTAGAAAAAATTTAAATGCACAGCGCAAAGAAATAAATAATAGTTCTCAATGTGTTGAGGGGATATTATAGAATTTGCGACAAATTTTATTGCTTCTTACAGGTTGATCATTATCCAAGCTGAGTGAACAAATCATACTCAGATGACATTATTGAAGGCTTAGAAAAAATTTTCATTCATTAGAAAAACATGAAAATAGTAAAGTAATAGTATTTACAGACATAAATTATGATAGTAGAACTACTTCAGATAAAAATACATGCTAATTTTAAATTAAAACACCAAAAATCCAATAAATTTGTTTAATTTTAGGTTAGGTCTTTCGTTATCAAAGATAACATCTTCAGACATTTTGATAACGAAAGGCCTAACCTAAAATTAAACAAATTTATTGGATTTTTGGTGTTTTAATTTAAAATTAGCATATATTTCCAATAAGAAGAGCTTTCAGCAATGATAAAAATACATGGTTTTCAAAAACATTAAGAGCTGTTAATTTGTACTGCCATAACTATGAGCCGAGTAGGTTGTCTGCATGACTGTATTTACCCCTTTTAAATCTGACGAAATAAAAATTGATGTTTTCCAACCACATTTGTCTGATCACAACGGTTTGACATTTCAGTTACTGGATTAGCTAATCCAAGCCTAATAATGTTAGAATATTATGTGAAAATAATCTCAATGCCCTCAAATGAGAGCTCGAAATTTGTGACTGAAATAGCTTGTAGTTTACTTCCGATAGTGTAGATGATCAATTCAATGATTTTCTGTACAGTCAACCATAGTTTCACTTTTCATTGTCCTAGAGTTGTACAAAACTAATGAAACGAAGAAATAAAAACTATGCCTGGTACACTTCTTACTTGAAAACTTGAGGACGTTAATGCTAATTATATACGACAAATTAAAAAGAGATCCTGCCTATCGCATCATCTACAATTCTCTTAAAACAATACAAAAAAAAGGAAATCAGTAATTCAAGATGTGAAGACTATCATGGATTTTCAAACTTTGTTAAAAAATATATCAATAGTGTTTTAGGTCCTTTATGGGTTTTAATTAACTGCATGTTGAAACAGGCTCTATCATGTCTCAAAAACTTCTGTCATCATCCCACTATATAAAATAGGTGATCGTGGAAAAGTTGAAAACTATCGCCTTGTCTCAACAACTTCCTCAACCCTGCGCAATATGGCTAAATAAGTAGTTTGAACACCACTAAAAAGGTCCAAGATGATGTAACTTTTGTACTCGAGTCATTTGAAACCAAACACAACGTTCAGGAAACGTTGGTTGGCCTTAGCAAAACCTTTGACACTGTTGTCAAAAAAAAAAAAAAAAAAAAAAAAAAAAAAAAAAAAACTGTTAGATTAGTTGAAGCATTAAACATTAAAAAGTTGACGGGACTAAGTTAGCTCTGATTCACTCCTGCCTCTTTAACAGGAACCAGGCAGTTGCCATTAAAAATAACTTGACAGATATTTTGCATGTTCCAAATGGTATACCACAAGGTTATTCCTTAACTCCTTTTCTATTCAAAGTTTACATTAATGACCTTCCTGATACCCTTCCTTTCAAATCTGTACTATAGGCCGATGACACCACCATTTTGACATTAAATGAAAATTTAAAGACTTAAGTCATGACCACATCAATGATAAACTCCTAAATCAATTGGTTTTCTGAAAATTTTCCAGATAATACCGAACAAATTCTATTTTCCTTATCAGGTTCAGATTTAGATTCCGTTAAACTTTTGGGTATAGCTCTAACGCTGGACAGTTATTAACAACACACCAATCTCCTTTGCAAAGAATTATTCAGAGTGATTTTCCTAATACGCTCTAGTCCTGTGTTAGTTATCAATATCTACTCATGTCATACTATTCATTCTTTTACTCTCATACTACATATTGAACTATTCTTTGAGGAAATTCTACAGGTGCAAAACAGGGGTTTCTTTTACAGAAGCGGGTCATCAGCTTGAATTAAGCAAAATAACTTCATGAAAAAATATTTTGTTGATCTTTTATTGTTAACAGTTCCATGTTTTATAGTGTCTCCTTTAAGCCAAAGACAACTTAATAAATTATCTTAGACTGTACTACCAGAGATAAGATCCACCGTTACAACTCCAGAAATAAAAGATCTATAAATATACCTTTTGCAAGATTGAAAAAATCTTAGAACTATATTTTTTTGCAAACTCAGTGTTTACCTAGGGTCAACCTTTGGTCAGAATTGGAAATTTTGTGTCTTACTGGGATTCATATTTGAATATCCATATTTATTAATTAATTGTAGAAGGGCGAAATTTGGGAGTCGAAAACATTTCCGCGTGTGTGGGATGGTAAAGTTAATTCTCTCCCTTAGTATAACTGTCGCTCTCGGCTCGGGTGTTGACGGCTAGGGGGAGGAAGATGCTCGTCACTCTGTTAATAACTATTATTCATTCGTGTGTAAACCTAACTTAGTAGTGGGGAAATGAGAGAGCTGGAACGTGACGTCATCACGATGACATCACCGACGGTGACGTCATCAACGACACCACCGATGATGTCACTGATGACGTCACGTCCCTGCTCTCTCATTCCCCCACTACTTATCTTTTTATCGTTCTGACAATTATTGACGGAATAGCAAAATTCTACGCTCTAAAGAACTGTTTTATGTTTATGAATACATTACCTTATAAAACCATACACCCTTCATGGTATTTGTAATACGGTACACAGAGATGTGCAGTAGTTTTACAAAGTTATTTTTTATGCGGAGCCACGTGCGATACATATAATTCTTTAGAGGTATAAAAATAAAACTAATAGAAATGAGCAAAAGAATGAACTCAAGCAGAATCATTTGTCATTCCAGTTTTTGATAAATGTGGCAGGAAATGGGATGGATTCTGAGGGGGTGATCAATGGAGCCGGCAAAAGTTGGATAAGAATAAGTGTAGACGATTTAGAAATATGTTTTTACAACCGTAATAATTGGCAACTGTGATAAACTGCAAGAAAGTAGTTTATAATTTTTTTATCTGAGTTAATACTTATCAAGATTTTAGAAACCTATTGAAATATTAGTTACATTAATTTGGGTATTGGCATGTAAAGACAGAATATCTCTTACAATTTGTTTATTACTATTGTATTTAATTATAAATTACATGGATAAAATATACAGGCAGGGGAGTTGTGTTTCAGACAAACTATAAGTAACTTAAATTATACATTGAATGCCAACTGCATCCTTGTTTTACAGATTAAAACCATGAAAACTGCTTACAATACAGTAAGCTTTTGTCTAAATGGCGGTTATAGATGTGTAGTAGAAGTATCAAAGGTAAACTTTACACCAATTTATGTGGTAATTACAAACTAAATTGAAGTTACCTACGTTTTTAACTGTAAATAAATATAAACTATTATGGAAGTAATACTAAAAAATAACATATTACTTTTAAATTTATTTTTTGTTTTTTTTCCGAAGTTTTTTATATATTTAAAAATATACTGTATATGACCAAAAAATACATGGCAAAATAACCTTGTCAGGTGGATATTGATTAAATTTTGAAATTTATCCATCAGTCGCAGCATACCTTCGTACTCAGCAAACTTCTAATGAAATTTATAGTATTTCCCCCATAAAACACCATAGGACTGAGTATGTAGATTTTCTGCCACAAGGAGTATTTTTAAGCAAGTGTAGGTTAAACTCTACCCAGTAAAGGTAAATGAAACACTGTTCCAAGATCTAGCTTTTTTTTATTTTCCCCGCAAACACCATAGGGGTGATTACGTAGGTTTACCGACATGTGGGTGTTAAAAGCAATTGTGAGTTACTTTTTATGTAGTGAAGGTATTCAGAATGTTCCTAAAATCTCTACCGACCTCTTAAGGTATTATTCCTGACATAAAAACAATCCATGAAAACTTATTATATTTAAAATCATATGTAAAATATATTTTTGAATATATATTTGATATACTTATTTATTCATATTATTTTACATTTTTATAATTTTTAAAATTTCCAAAAATCCATAGTCAACTATATAGCCACCATTTTGAATTTTTAAAGAATAATTGTAGTTTAAGAACGATTAGTTATAATAAGTTAAAATTTGGTATACAGGTTTTTTTTTTTTTTTTTTTTTTTTTTTTTTTTTTTTTTTTTTTTTTTGTAACAAAGGTTTAATTGAAAAATAACCAATTCTTTACTACTAATTTTTAAAAATTGCGGCTGTTTTAAATCTTTCACTTAAAATTGCCTTAAATTTGAACGTTTACTATTATGGTAGTATTAACAATCACAATCTCTGGAAAACATCTGTTCATTTCGTTATTTCGCCTTAATGAAAATGTATTACATTAACATCCAACATTTTTTAATTTTGAAACTGCTCAATTCTGGTGTAAATTAGTTATATATATGTTGAAACTGTAGCAGGTGGTTTTAATTGAGTGGTTCAAAAATTTCTTTAACATTTTTTAGGTTTATTATATTTGTTAAATTAAACTATCCGTCATAATTTGTTTGTACTTTGAAAAGCTTATAACATGTTAATACAATTTAAACATCTTGTATACATGTTTACTATGTTTTGTATTAATAAAAATAATTTACCTTCAGACAATATGATAAAAACACTGTTATGTAATTATTTAAAGGTACCAGTTGATAATTTTCTATTATGAAGACTTAATGTTCATACTTAATCATAATTGTTGTACTCTGACTGTTGTATTAATTTATTGAACTCTATGAACCCTTAGGCCACAGAGTTTCATTAAAATTAATTTTTCATTTGTTATTTTAATAATTTTGTATTTTTATATCATCATATTAATCAGTATGATGTTAATTATATTGAAGAACTAAGGTACTTCCTAAGTTTTATGAAAATCTATTGGCCTTTTCATCTAGTTGGCGTACTGTAGCCTGCCAGAGCAGTAGGAGACAGAGTTCTATGGCCCTGTGATTTGAAATTTCAACAAGCTTGTTTGTGGTTGCATTGTTGCAGAGACAGCGCCAGGATAACCTTTGTGTTGTACAGCACAACTCCTAGTTCACGAGTCGGTGTACAAACTTCATCTATTATGCTATTGCATTCTTTGATTGTCGATCTATAAACCTATTTCTTAAACTTATGACAAAGAATAATGATATACTGATAAAGTTTTGTTATTTTTATCATTACCTCGATTTAAAGCCGTCCTCTTTCGTTGTTTTATGTTTAAAAAACTTCATTTATTTTACGAGACATTAATTGTTGTTAATGTTATACTTTTTTTATCTAACTATCAAAGTTTTACATTTAAAGTATTTTTATACATTTGACCAACTATCGTAATTATCATTACTTTAACATGGTAACTAAAGAATATTTTAAGGACTAATTTTGAGAAATTTAGTTTTGTCCCTCGTCTCATGTTGTATCGGAGGAACGTGAAGTATAATTTGACGGGAATTGTTGATTTCGTCCTGCGTCGCAAGAGCACGTGTTGTGAAGGCAGCTTGGTTCATATATCACAGTTGTCACCTCCAGGCTCGTCCTCTGCTGGCCGACAGTCTTCCAGTGGACGTGTCTTTGTCCTTTTAATGAATTGGAGCGTCATCGATGCGATGATGACATAGGATACTCCCGAACCTCGCCCATCATTCTCTGGAGGTACATGATATAGCTGAAAAAAAAAACTATATCCATCACTACCAACTATGTTGGCTTTAATAATAAAAAGAATAATACAGTAAAGTATAAAATTAAAAAAAATTAAACAACTTAATTAAACAACTTAATCACGATGTTAATGTGACATTAGTATTTTTTTAGCTTCGATAACCTTTTTTGTATTAAAATGCTGCAAACATATGAAGGTAAAATAAAATTACTTTTGATTGGATTGAAGTTTATAGCCCAGTAAATAAACGACAAAAATTGCCCTTTGTCGCAACTAATTGGTGGAAAGCTGGATTTTATATATGTGATATAACCACATTAGACGTGTCTTTTCCCAAAAGTCCCCGCTTCTCCCCCTTGAGCTTTCCCCCCCAACCCCCTCCAAAGCTTTCCCCCCCTGGGAATTACAGTGGTTCACTTTATTGGCCATATGCCGAGTATTACATGCACTATCGTCTTGGAATTTTTTTTAGATTATTTGTTATTAATTTTTCTACAACTTTTGTACCCAAGTATTTTTTCTGAAACCAAAATTTAAAAAGATATGAAATCAAAACTTCGGTAAAAGTTAAATTTTAGAGTACACAATTTTGTTTTCCCCTATATAAATTTTTTATCAACCATAATATGCAAATATGTTTCAAATAAATGTTTTAGTATATGTCTTAAGGTTTAAAAATATGTTATTGGTTTGACATCTGAGTGTAATGATGTAGAGTGAGATTACGGCAAAGCGAGCGCGTGCGGGATGCACCCGGCGCGGGCAGGCGGCGCGACGCACGCAGCGCCAGACCGACTTAAAAACAAATTCTGAAAAAGTCCTGAAATAAGTAAACAATCATACTCCCCCTTCAACATTTTATTTATTTTTTATATTTTATTATTATTATTATTATTTTTGAGAGGCAGGAAAAATGCATTACGCACACATGGGGCCAGCCTGTAGTGTGGGACCCCGTAAAAAAACGGGTTTACCCACTACAAAAACTCCTCTACTCTTTAGGATTCTAACCTGGAATTGTTTATCACATTACGTCAGACTAGGCCTAAATTTTGCTTACGCCCGTGGGGCTCGCTCCTTATCCAGCCGCTCGATCAAGGGATCTGGGCCACTTTGCGGTCCAGATCGCTTTTCTTTTCCAGGAGAATGCCCCGGACGAACTGTGATAAACAATCCCAGTTGCCCTCATCCTCCGAGATCTTTTGGCAGGCCAAGTCCACCGAAAATGCACAAAAAATTTGAGTGGCCTCCAGTAAGGGCACTTCCCAATGGGGGCAGCGGAAGAAGGTGTGCTCCGCATCGTCGAGAACGCCCAAGCAATAAATGCAGTCCGGTGAACCGGTGTTGCCCAACCGGTTCAGGTACGACTGAAAATAGCCATGACCTGTCAGGAATTGGGCACCAAAGCAGGGTCAGGACCTGCTTGTTAAGTCGCGCAGTCCATTGTCCTCGGGTGTCGTGCTCCCAGCTGTGTTGCCACTGCTGGAAGGTTCGGGAGCGCTCTTCTGTTCTTGCCGATCTCACCTTGTCTCTGATAAATCGCCTTCCTCTCTCTTGCCAAGAGCTTGACAGGGATGACTCCGGCAATCACCAGGACGGCAGGCTCGGACACTGTCCGGTAGGCGGAACACACCCGGAGCGCCGCTTGGCGCTGAACCCTGGCGAGTCGCTTTATCGAGAGCGTCTGGCCACACCTCTAGACTGGACCGCGGACATCAACAGACGTTTTCTGCTTTGATCTTGTGGGGGTCCAATCCGCCTTAATGTGATTTGGAGCACTTGTTCCATCACTCTACTTGTCGCAAGATAGGACCGGTATGGCTAACGCTAGGTACGGGCCTGTGAGGGTAGTGGAAGCCACCATTAACACCTTTTAATCCTTATGGGAAAAGTCAAACAAAATGGAATAGATCTTGGACCCTCGAAATCGGCCATCAGCCTACTAAGGTAAGTGACTACCTTAGCAGCCTTGTCCACCAGTCCACCGTACGGAAGATCTGTTCCCTCCAACTTTACTTGGTGTCCACCATAACTCCGAGGTACTTGGCAGCACGAGTTGATAGGACCACATCCCTTCCCATTCGGAACGCGTGTCGATCCTCTTCTTTGTGAGGATCACGATCTCCGTCTTACTGAGAGCAAGCGAGAGACCGTAATCGGACATTTAGGTGTTGCCCACATGCATGACTCAGTTCAACTTAAGTTAGGCCAGCCAGCTCAACGTTGCGTGCAGCAATGAGAGCTGCGACGTCATCGGTGTACACAACCAAAGTGGTTTCCTCATGCATCTCGGACCTCAGGAGGCTGTCATAGGCAAAGTTCCACAGTTCCGGGCCTTGTATTGAACCTTGCGCGGCACCAGAAGTGACTTCCATCGTCCGCGTTCTGTCCCTTGTGTCATAAATCACAGCTCTCTTATATGCTACATAAGCCAAGCAAAGAGTAGAGAATATCCCCCGGAACCAAAACTGGCAATAAATATTAACAATGTTACGTAGTTGAAAATTAAGTCCCTTTTACATAAATAATTATTGCAGACTACTGTTAAATTTGTACACACGTAATTTTAGCAGCAAGGTCTTAACATGTGTCAAACCGTTAAGAACTGAGTGATGCTTACGACTGAGAGGCGTCGCACCAACTGATACAACACGGCGCGCGCGGAGGGGAGATGTTCAAGTTGCCCGTACGCGCTCGCTTTGCCGTAATCTCAGTCTACATCAGTACACTCAGATGTCAAACCAATAACATATTTTTAAACCTTAAGAAATATACTAAAACTTTTACCTGTAACATATTTGCGTATTATGATTAATGAAAAATGTATAGGGGAAAATAAAATTGTGCTCCGGGTGTGTTCCGCCTACCGGACAGTGTCTGAGCCTGCCGTCCTGTTGATCGCCGGAGTCATCCCTGTCAAGCTCTTGGCAGGTGAGAGGAAGGCGATTTATCAGAGACAAGGTGAGATCGGCAAGAACAGAAGAGCGCTCCCGAACCTTCCAGCAGTGGCAACACAGCTGGGAGCACGACACCCGAGGACAATGGACTGCACGACTTAACAAGCAGGTCCTGACCCTGCTTTGGTGCCCAATTCCTGACAGGTCACGGCTATTTTCAGTCGTACCTGAACCGGTTGGGCAACACCGGTTCACCGGACTGCATTTATTGCTTGGGCGTTCCCGACGATGCGGAGCACACCTTCTTCCGCTGCCCCCATTGGTAAGGGCCCTAACTGGAGGTCACTCAATTTTTGTGTGCATTTTCGGTGGACTTGGCCTGCCAAAAGATCTCGGAGGATGAGGGCAACTGGGATTGTTTATCACAGTTCGTCCGGGGCATCCTCCTGGAAAAGAAAACCGATCTGGACCGCAAAATGGCCCAGATCCCTTGATCGAGCGGCTGGATTAGGAGCGAGCAACATGGACGTAAGCAAAATTTAGGCATAGTCTGACGTAATGTGATAAACAATTCCAGGTTAGAATCCTAAAGAGTAGAGGAGTTTTTGTAGTGGGTAAACCCGTTTTTTTACGGGGTCCCACACTACAGGCTGGCCCCATGTGTGCGTAATGCATTTTTCTTACCTCTCAAAAAAAAAAAAAAAAAAAAATAATAATAATAATAATATTAATAATAATAAAATACACCCCGTCGCAGCAGACCTGCGTACTCAGCGAATTTCCAAATTAGTTATATTCATTTTGAACAGATAAATCTGTTAACAAAATTTAATCACGTGCTCATTAATAGGGAAAATTAATGTCTATTCTCCTGATAAATATAGGGAAAGAGTATGCAGGTATCCATGGGGAACACTAAAAGTACGTTTTTAGCATTAAAAAATTTATCTCGACCATATGAAGCCATAAACTTAGTTTCATCTATATCCGTCCATAAATAAACAAGTTTGCCTATTTCCATATGATTAACATGGGAAAAGAGTATGCAGGTTTGCTGCCATGATAAGCACAAAAAACCAAGATTTTTTTACCATAAATAAATTAAGCTCAACCAAATTAAGCTAAATACGAAGTTTCACCCAAAAATATTGGTTAATAAGTGAAATATTAACAAATCCTTATCATCCATAAGATTAACATTGGAGCCCCAAAATACAATGTACTGTCTTTAGACTTTTTAATATCTCGGTAACCAATGGAGATAGAGCAAAGCTTCAAAATACTAAATTGTGTGTTTTTTTGAGCTAAATCCAATGGTGTAAATAAAAATTAAATATTTTTAAAAATTATATATGAAAAATTCAAAAAACCCATTTTTGGGGTACAAAACCCCCCAAAACTACCACTTCCGGTAGGTCGATATGTCTGGTTTACGATCTCATCCGAATAAACGTAGGATTACATATCTCTACCAAATTTGGTGTCGATCGGACCGCTTTTACGAGAGTTATCGTGTCTAGGGACACATACATACATACATACATACATACATACATATATACATATATATATATATATATATATATATATATATATATATATATATATATATATATATATAAATTTTAATGACTATTATTTTTGGTCTCTGGGCACCTCAAAACGAAAAAGTAACGTGGTCCCGGGCTTAGGTCTTACCATGAGACCTACGGTAATAGCTTATTCCTTATAGGAAATTCGCTAAAAATATAAAAAATAATAAAATGTTGAAGGGGGAGTATGATTGTTTACTTATTTCAGGACTTTTTCAGAATTTGTTTATAAGTCGGTCTGGCGCTGCGTGCGTCGCGCCGCCTGCCGGCGCCGGGTGCATCCCGCACGCGCTCGCTTTGCCGTAATCTCACTCTACATCATTACACTCAGATGTCAAACCAATAACATATTTTTAAACCTTAAGAAATATACTAAAACATTTATTTGAAACATATTTGCATATTATGGTTGATAAAAAATTTATATAGGGGAAAACAAAATTGTGTACTCTAAAATTTATCTTTTACCGAAGTTTTGATTTCATATCTTTTTAAATTTTGGTTTCAGAAAAAAATACTTGGGTACAAAAGTTGTAGAAAAACTAATAACAAATAATCTAAAAAGTATAGTGTATTTTGTATAGTTAAGTATAGTTATTTCGATAGTGTATTTAATACTCGGCCTATTTCCAATAAAGTGAACCACTGTAATTCCCAGGGGGGGAAAGCTTTGGAGGGGGTTGGGGGGGAAAGCTCAAGGGGGAGAAGCGGGGACTTTTGGGAAAAGACACGTCTAATGTGGTTCTATCACATATATAAAACCCAGCTTTCCACCATTTAGTTGCGATAAACAACCTTTATTCACTGGGCTATTAGGTTATAAGTAAACAAAAACATTGAACCGTTTCCCATTGAAATAAATAAAATTTATATAATTTTGATGATACTAGGAGTACGCTTGTTCCACGCGTATGGGGATGAACCGCAACATAAGCCAGATAATCCTAGTTCCACGCTATTAAAAATAAATAGATAAAAAATAACACATCTATCAAATTACACATATTAACTACAAAGAAAAAGGTATTCAGATTTTTCTGTCATTCAAGATATTTTATTACCAGTAGGTAATTTTTAAACAATTTATTATTTTAGTAAATATTTTCTTTTTATTATTGTTTGTAATACAAAATATATCTTTATAGTATTCATAACCTATTTTAAAATATATCATAAATAACAAATTGTATTATATTTAGTGCACTTATACCAGGCCAAAAATAGTTTCCATAACACATGCTTACTCTATGTAAGCATCTCTTCTATATCTGACAACAAAAAACTCAAGCACCGCTTAACATAGCCATAAGCACCGTTATGTTTACAGCCAACAATGCTTTTCTTATGGGAAATTAAATTATGTCACATTACATAATTACTTAACAGAATAACTTCAGAAACGAACTTGACCTTGCAAACTACGCCTAATATCTACAGTGAAAGTTTGAAGTCGATCTGAGGCTTCTTGCGAACGTAATCTTCGGTCAATGAAATCAGGATTTATATCACCAGGGCCGCCCCGAGGGCAATAGGCGCCCGGGGCAAGGTTTTGACCAGCGCCCCCTAAATTAAATAATTGGCATATCTTGTAAACTGTAATGTTAAATTACAATTCTAAGCATTAAATGAGGTGCATGGCTAACTTTTCAATGCTGTTATAGTAGGACAAGATGGCACGTGCACAAATTGAGCATTTTATGATTCTGTATGAGTGAAACTCACCTACAGTACGAGAATGTTGATTATGAAGTGACATAGATCTATTTTTGTTTACTATCTGGCTTTTAAAATTTATCTAAAGGTAATCAGCTGTTAAATTACAGTTCAAATTCAAGAACTTGCAATAAAAGTTGGTCAAAATTTAAAGCGCCCTCTAGAAATAAAGGCGAGGGGGTGAAGCCCGAAACAATATGACCTTTTTAATAACGATTCGTCACTGCGGTATATACTAAGCGTTAAAATGACACCTCAATCTTAAAAATTGGTTCCGTAGGTCGAGAGAAAAAGGGACGTAACAGACGAAACCCTTATAGAAATAAGAAGATAGATTCACGAAAATAGTCCGATGAGAGTCGATACATTGTTGCCAAATTTTTTGTGAAACAGATTTTATACTGGTATAACACATGATAAACATAACCACAAATGATAACCTTGCAGGGCGAGAGTGGGTGAGTGGGGACACAGGGACACAGCTGTTAAATTTCTATCGGACTACTTTTGTACATTTAACTATAGTTTTGTAATGTAATGTAATGCCGCTAGTTAATGTAAGACACAGAACAAAAATAATAAGAGAGAATGTACACACCAACACCACATCAAATTACATGAGGATTGAGGTAGGAATGAGTGACGGGGTGGGCGTATGCGCAGTTCACAACTGCACGACCGCCGGGCTCAAATGAATGCTCAATCCATTTTTGCAGTACGTAAGATCAGCTTGCCAGTAGTAGGCTTACATGCAGCCAAAAGCGATGCTATCATGATTCACTTCCACTTGCTTTGTAAAAAAAGATTCAAAGTTACAATGAGTTATTACTCAATCCCCGACTATGATAAATAGTTTTAAATGTTTATTTGAACTAATCAACAAAATTATTATTAAACTATTTGTACCAAAAATATTTATTGATGCAGTTTTTAAAACTTTGGTCAAGTTTTGAACCTTTAAAAATCGGGGATTTCCCCTCGGCCGCGGCACCCGGGGCAACTGAGTCGGTCGCCCCGCCCTCGGGGCGGCCCTGTTTATCACTAACACTGAGGGACCAACAGTCATGTATGAGGATTTCACTCCTCTTCGATCCGTTTATCCAATTATGGAATATATGTTTTAAAACATCATTTTAAGACATTTTGACATTTTTTTTATTTTACTGTATGGTTTTGGAGATATGGGGAAAGAAAATCTGCCCAATGTACATTTTAAGACACTAAAAATCAACTTCAATTGCCCATAGCTCCCTAATTATTAGGTCTTGAGAAATGTCAAAGAATAAAAAGGGTTTTAAACTATGCATACAACCGAAAAAAAACTTTCATAAAAATGGGCAGTTACTATTTAAAAGGTTCAGCTTATCCCCAAACCCCAATTTCATTTTAAACACGTCCAACGCTTTCTCTTTCGGTCAATAAGACTTTTATTGAAAATAATCATGTTACCTACAAATGTTGGAATTATAGCATGGGACGGACTTTTGGGACACCCGGTATATAGTGTAAACTCTAGAGTCATCAAAAAATGTAATCCGTAGTAAATAATTGTACACTTGAAATCTAGTACGATGTTTTAAACGTTTTCGTCAGAAGGAAAGCGTGAAATCAGTGTGCAGGATTTTGAACTCGAGCCAATGGCACTAGAAAGTGCTCACATTCCCCAGCATTTATTGCAGATGAAATGTCCTCCTAAGCGATAATGGACCACTCATCTCTCTACTGCATAGCGTACGGCGCACACATAGCATCTCGCTTTCACTGTTACAATAAAAGACACCAAAACTCTCTGTAGTTAAAACTATTTCATGAAATATACCTCATAATGAATATTATAAAAATTACATGCATGTTACACAATGACATCCTAATTGGATAAACCGGTTTCTGACATATTTTTTAAACTTAATCATCTTAGTGTTTATCCATCAAGAACGGGAGAAAATTCCTTTAACCTTCACTGAATCTCATTTTGATATTTTTCATGGTCCAGAAGTAATTCAAGTGTTGCTTGTTCCAAGTTTTTTTAGATTTTTAGGCTTTGTACTACATTATCTTATACAATTCATCCCATAGACACAGAAAAAAGCAATAATAAAAATATTATTTTATTTCAAAGATAAATACTCCAAAAACAATTGTAATTTAGATCTACAAAACATTTAACATTTTTAGCAAATCTAAATATATATATACTTACACATACACTAATATAAATAACCAAAATATATTTTGGCAAGATTTCATAAATGTTTCTGCCCTATGCGGTTTAAGGGAACTCATGAAATATTTATTATAAAAAGCAATTCAATTAGACATTTACATTTCTACGGTAAATTTAAGGACAGCATATTATATTGTTAGATGTAAATGTGGAAATTTCATAATGGAATGCATATATGCTTGCAATGTAAGTTCCAAATTGATTTTTTTTTATCATATAGACCATTTCGATCGCATAGAGTCAAAACTTTAGTTGAATCCACAAGCCCAAGCCCAATTACAGTATCATCAATTGAAATGGTTGTGTTGTGGCAGTGGCGGACTTGTAAACAGGGAGACCTAATAGTAGCCAATACATTAGAGAAACAATCACTTGCAGAACAGTCGATAACTAATTTAACTTCGGAGTGCTGTGAGACAAATGAAACGCCCTAATTTGTTAAGTTATAATCCCATACTAACGAGTAATTTGTTACGTTTACGATTAAAAATAAATTGTTCCGCTAAGGCTATTCTAAGTGAAGAAGTTCAAATGATGGATAAAATCCATACAAATAATAAGGAGATGTGTTGGACACTAGTCCAAAGTAAATGCGTGAAATAATGAAAAACTACAGTTAATAATAGCAAAAAAAAAAAAAAAAAAAAAAATTAAAGGCCATGTTGGTTGAATGAAAGCAAAATTGGAAGTGTTTATTTTACAAAAACAATTAATAAAAACATATTTTTACAAATTTGAATTATAATTTAATATCATGTGGTTGAGTTGGATAAGTTTATTTCAGTATTGACCATACCGGCCGCCTTGAAAGTCCCTTGGACTTCAACTTGATCCGGATGATTTAGTCAATGGGAAGACGGAAGATTTTCGTCACTGGTCTAACATATTCTCCGTCTTTTGTCTTGATTTTGACCACTCTTTCTGTTCCGTCTGATCCAGGGAAAATGTCTAAGATCCGAGCTAATGGCCAGTGTTCAGGAGTAGTATTTGCATGGACAAGAACTAAGTCTCCAATTTTCAAATTCGTTGTTGCAACGTTCCATTTAGTTCCTTGTTGGAGTATGTGCAAATATTCCAGACTCCAGCGTTTCCAGATTCGTTGGTAAAGCTGTTGTACTAATTGCCAATGCTTCAATCGGTTTGTAGGTATTTCTGTAAGGTCTTGTTCAGGTAGTGATATGAGAGCGTCACCAGTAAGAAAGTGCCCTGGTGTCAGTGCCTTGAGGTCTGTCGGATCACTGGAAAGTGGAGTTAGTGGTCTAGAGTTTAACATGGCTTTGATGCGAACAGTAAGTGTCATGAATTCTGGTAATGTCAGTACAGTATGTCCCATTACTCGGTGAAGTGGTGTTTTACGCTCTTTATCGCGCTCTCCCAGAGTCCTCCATGGTGTGGCGATGCGGGAGGGTTCAAGTGAAAATGGATTGACAGATTGGATGAAAATTGTTGAATGCGTCGCTTGGAATCAGCACATTGTATTGTGGATTGGATGATTCTGCGAAGAGCTGCATTAGCACCGATGAAGTTGGTTCCACAATCGGAGTAGATGTCTGTACATATCCCACGACGAGATGTAAACCTGGTAAGTGCAGCAATGAAAGCTTCAGTTGTTAAGTCTGTCACCGTTTCTAAATGAACCGCTTTCGTTACCACACATATGAAGACGCAAATGTAGACTTTAATGTGCTTGGTAAATCGTAGGTTTGTTACTTTGACAGTATATGGTCCACAATAGTCTATGCCGGTACATTTGAAAGGTTTAGATGGAGTGACTCGAACGGGTGGTAGATCTGCCATGAGTGGGTTTGTATTGGTTGGGCGATGTTTGAAACACGAAACACATTTATGAATACGCAAGCGAATAATGTTTCGCGCATTCACTATCCACACTTGTTGAGACAATAAAGAGTGCACAAGTTGTGGTCCAGCATTTAAATGACGAATATGGTAGTGATCAATCAACATATCAACGACGTGATGTCATTTTGGAAGCAAGATGGGATGCTTTGCTTCATTTGGAAGTAATGTCTTGCTAAGTCGTCCACCAACACGAATAAGACTATCATTATCAATGAATGGGTGGAGCTGACGTAAGTGCTTAAAACAGTTGTTCTTTTGTAGAGAAATGCATTCTTTGCTTAGGGTTGACTGTTGAACAGCAAAAAATATCTTGAGCCGTGCGTTATGAAGTTCTTCAGGCTTTAGATTGCCGTGGTGATATGATTTATTCTGGCAGTTGTGAATGAATCTTAGGACATACGCCATTACTCGTTGAAGCATAATCCAAGATGAAAATTCAGTTAGAATTGACCATTCTTCAGGTTGGCTAGTAAGTAAAACCGGTAATGGATTTGGTTTGATTTCATGGGAGTTCTTAAGTGGAATAGGAGTGAATTTAGTGATAGGCCAAGCTTGCGAAGGTAATGCAAGCCATGATGGACCATTCCACCAGAGATTATGATTTTTTAAATGTGATAATAGCAAGCCTCGTGATGCGCAATCAGCTGGGTTTTCCTCGGATGAAATGTGATTCCATGCTTCAGTTGGAATAAGCTCCTGAGTTTAAGAGACTCTATTTGCCACATAGGTTTTTAAACGATATGGTGGAGTACGTAGCCATGTCAATGTGATTGTAGAATCGCTCCACAGATGAATGTTGTTTGATGACAGATGAGTTGGAAATAATGAAATGCAATGAGCTGCTAGTTGTGCAAGTAAGTGGGCAGCACATAGTTTCAACCGTGGTATGGTTACACGTTTTAAAGGTGCAACTCTGCTCTTTGCTAATACAAGTTTGACATCTGTTGTACCATCAGATTGTTCACATCTGAAGTAAATAACTGCTGCGTAACCACTTTTCGCATCACAAAAACCGTGTAATTCTACCTTAGATGTTGAGCTGAGATCGAATGAGCGAGACATGGAAATTTGTGATAGACATTTGGTATCCATTAATAGCTTGGTCCACTGAGATTGTATGTCCGCAGGCAATGGTGCATCCCAAGCTAACCCCCTTGTCCATGTCAGTTGCATGAGACACTTGGTGAGCATGACAAAAAGTGTAAGAAAACCACATGGGTCATAAATTTCAATGCAACTAAAATCAACCACGTTTTAACAAAAAAGTGAGTTGATATTGCAGATCAATGGCTTCTTCTATTGTGTCTGCCCCCGTGACAATGTTGTCCACATATGTATGATTGCGGATAACATTAGCATCCTTAGGAAAATCATTACCTTGGTCATTGGCTAACTGGCGAAGCGTTCGGATGGCAAGAAAAGGGGAGCTGTTAACACCATGTGTTACTGTGTTAAGACGATAAATGCTGATTGGTTGGTCAGTGCTTTGTCTCCATAAAATCAGCTGAAAATTTTGATCGTCGGGATGAATGTTAATTTGCCGATACATTTGTCGTATGTAACAACAAAATACAACCTTTTGGTAACGGAAATGCAAAAGTATATCCGCAATGTTAGTCTGTAATTTTTGACCGGTTAGGAGCAGGTCATTTAGTGAAAAACCAGAACTTGTTTTGCAACTAGCATCGAAAACTGTGCGTAACTTTGTTGTTGAGCTGGATTCTTTCAAAACACCGTGATGTGGTAGAAAATAATGTTCGTCGGGTAAGGGATTACTGCATTTGGTCATATGCCCGAGAGATTCGTACTCATCCATAAATGGTAGAGCATGGAAAATCGCTCATTACTGGAAAACTTTCTTTCCATAGCTCGTAATCGTAATTCTGCAACATTACGAGATGTCCCTAACGTGTGATCAGATTGTTTGAAAGGCAACCTTACAGTATAACGTCCGGTTTCATCACAGGTATGGGTCTGGGAGAAATGTTGTTCGCAAAGAATCTCTTCTTGGGATTGAATGGGGCGTTTAGGAATTTCTTCCTGAATCCAGAACAGTTGAATGGCGTTATGGATGTCATTGTCATTAGATGAGTGTAGACAAACGTTAAATGAACTGTTCTCTGAAGGATTGGTTGATGATGTTGGAATGCATGGTGTATTGCCCATGATGACACATCCAAAAGGAGTATTAATGACATGAGGCATGTTGGGACCAAGGGAAGTTTGAATCCCAGTAAAAATGTATGGGAACAATGACGCTCCTAAAATGACATCAATGCGACTTGGTTGGTGGTAGTTGGGTTCTGCGAGATTGAACTGTTGCGTTAGTTTGACAATATCTCTTGATACTAGTATGCGAGGAAGGCCAATAGTGAGCTTATCTAAAATAATCACTGGGTGATCTGCGATGATTTGGTTACCCTTTAAAGTTTCCAATGTGGCGATTATCTGTCCCTTGTTTCGAGCTGTTTGCTGAGTTATGCCCGATATTTGAACATCACAATGATGACGAGGGGCATTTATTACACTGACAGCGTGTTCCGAGATCAATGTGCACATGCTTCCAGAGTCAAGCAATGCTCGGAATGTTTGAGTTTTACCATCAGATAACCTAAGTTTTAGCAAAACAGTACCCAGTAAAACCGTGTAGCTTTTGTTTTGTTTTTTAAAGTCATTTTGGGAACTAAGTGAAACAGAATTTTGCTCAGTAGCCTCGGAATTAGTAGGACTGCTCTGAAAGGTGTGTACACTTGAAGTCGATGTTTGAGGAGAATTGACTGATTGATTGGAATTAAAATGCAACAAAGTATTATGCCGTTTGTTACATATTTTGCAGAGAGATTGACTTTTACATGCTTTAATATCATGAATTCCAAGGCAAGAAATGCAATGATGATGAGCTTTCACCATTTTGTAGCGGTCTTGGGGACTTTTTGCAAGAAACAAAGGACATGTGAATGTTTCATGATTATTTTGGTGACATGCAATACATGAATTCAACGCTTTGTTAAATGTCATTGTAGGTTTGGATACAGACTTATTTGTGGACTTATTGGAAATAGGTTTAGAGTTTTGAGGAGCTGTAAATGGTGTGGTACTGAACTGCGTGTCAGTTGTGCTACCTGATGAATTAGGTGAAAATACTGCATCCTCGTGTTGATTACATTCCTGGGTTAAAAGTCCAAAATGTCCTTAACTGTAGGTAACGAATGTTTATTACCTGTGACAGAGCTTCGAGACGATTCTAGTCGTTTGCGCAACTTCACGTCCATTTTCCGCTGCAAGACTGCCACGAGAACTGGATTAGACTCCGGCATGTCTGTTTTGATGGCCTGTAATGCCTGAGTATTTTCGTTATATGTGTTAAAAAATTGACGAATTCCTGGTACATTAACAAGTGAAATCTCTATAAGATCCAAAATTGGATTTAAATGCAGTAGTTGTAGTCTACGGTAATTTTTATATCTTTCTCTGAGCAAACCGTATGCTATTAAATAATTTTCATTTGAGATGCTTAGGTTGCGAATTAAGCTTACCATCGTCGTCAGACAGAACACTTAACAAGTATTGGAACTTGCTGACATTAGATAATGAGTTGTTATTGTGAATCGAAGCGTCAAACAAGTTTATAAGGTTTGTCCAGCTTTTTAAGTCGCCATTGAATTTACTTAGCTCAAATTTTGGCAAATGTACTGTTGTGGACGTACCTGTGGTGTTTTGGTTTGTTCCTGGCATTGCGTCATGGCTCGTGAGTGTTGCTGGCTCCTCTCTAGGCTGAAGTAGCTGGATCGCGGATGAGATGTCGATATAGAGTTCCTCGACTTCATTTTGGTCGGCTTCTAAGATGTCATCAGTCAAGGTTTCGTCTTCTCCATGCGACAGGGCGCGTTGAAGCATCTGCTTGAAATCCGTCCGCTTTTCCTCAATTTCCGTTGCATAGGTCTTCAATGCATTCCTCTGCCTCGGAGTGATGGCTTCGGCCTGCTGTTCGATATCTTCAATCGGAGTTTTTATAAACTTGAGTCTTGTTTTAAGAGCCGAGAAGATTTCAAGTATGCTTCTGGTTTGAATTCCGTTGATCTTGGAGGTGCCATTGCTAACTGATGTAAAATGAACGTAAACCATTGCTGATGATGCGATTATGGATGACTTGAAGGGTTAGGATTATTGAAATGTGTCTTGAAATGCGTTTGATATGTGAGTTAAAAGGTTGATCTGAAATGGATGTAAATTCCCCTGCTTAGTTCAAAATCATCCTGCTCGTGAAGGACCAATTTATGTTGGACACTAGTCTAAAGTAAATGCGTGAAACAATGAAAAACTACAGATAAGGATTGTAAAAAATTAAAAGCCATTTTGGTTGTATGAGAGCAAAATTGGAAGTGTTTATTTTACAAAAACAATTAATAAAAACATATGTTTACAAATTTGAATTATAATTTAATATCATGTGGTTGAGCTGGATAAGTTTATTTCAGTATTGACCAGAGATGATTATTGAAAAGGATACAAATCAATGTAGTAACTAATGACGCATATTATGATTATCTAAAACCTAACATAATCCATAATCTTTTACTCTTCACTGAAAATGAATTTATTTTCAAATTCCCAAATAAGTACATTTCGTCATAATATCTAGAGACATCTTTTATTTATCAACAAACTAAGATAGGAAGACAGGCATGATAATAAAATTGCAAGTCTCGTGTAAAACTTAGTTACTTTAATAGTTTTTAAATTCCAAATTTAATTACGTGAGTTATTTACTGTAAAAATATTATTGACTAAAATAGGCTAGATTTTTTTAAATGTTGCATTTCTTCCTTAACGAATGGAATAAACATAACCCTTATCGTGAAATGTGGTTGAAGTATACTGTTTCCATCTACTGCAGTGAAGAAATGAAGAAAACCATTCAAATA
The DNA here is from genome assembly GCA_030545055.2 of Neoaliturus tenellus. Taxonomy (NCBI): domain Eukaryota; kingdom Metazoa; phylum Arthropoda; class Insecta; order Hemiptera; family Cicadellidae; genus Neoaliturus; species Neoaliturus tenellus. Next base: position 29,079,027 of record CM061535.1, read on the forward strand.
CTAAAAATGTTTTAAATCAACAGCATATGATAAATAACTGGTCAAATTCAATGTAAGACGAAACTTCTTAAAAGTCGGCAGTACCTTTTATTTTTATTCCCATAAAACTTGTATTAAATTTGAAACGTTCGCTACGGCTTTAGTATTGGTCGAAAAAGATTAATCTGTATGAGATTTAAAAGACAGTTTTAGTATCTAGGCGAATATAAAATAAAAACCACGACTATAGAACTAGTTATGAGATTAATCTATTGAAAATCCGCTTCCATCTGCGAACAATACATGTTAAAAATACTTTGTGGTTTATTAATAAAAAATCAGTAATGTTAACCTTTTGATTTCATAGTCCCCATAAGTAGTGGAAAAGTAAGGCTTTTGGGCCAGTTCAAGGTCACCCGAGCGATGACGTCATCGATGACGTCATCGAGGTCAATGACCTCATCGATGACGTCATCGATTGCATCATCGATGACGTCATCACCAATGACGTCACTTCCATTACGTCACACCCATGACGTCACAGAAATGACGTGCTGATGACGTCATCACCCCTTACGTCACCAAGATGACGTCATCGATGTCACAAAGGTCAAGGTCACGCTGAAACCTAAAATTTTTTGGCACTTTTGCTGTTTCTCACACTACGCTCCGAGTTTCAGTCACAGCTAACGTGACCTTGACGACTTGGAGCGAATTTGCGATGAGAAACAGCAAAAGTGCTGAGGAAACTTGAAGTTTGCAACGTGACTCTGCCTAAACCGTCATGTGACACCGCTCGGGTGACCTTGAACTGACCCAGAAGCCCCCATTCGACCATTACTGCAACCGCGATGCGTACCCTACGACAGACACCGAGCGACTGACTGTCCGGCCCCGCGCACTCTAGGTATATGGGAAGTGGTGGGGGAACTGTGATGACCTTGGGAAACTTGAAAAATGTCAAGCCGGGTAGCACCGTTTTGGTGCTACCTTAAAGTTACATGTTAAAGTGTGATGACCTTGAGTGAAAACACAGAAATACTACAAGTCGATCCCGTCCCAGAGTTAAAGTGTGGTGACATTGAGTCAAAAACACAGAAATACTACAAGTCGATCCCGTCCCAGAGTTAAATTGTGGTGACCTTGAGTCAAAACACAGAAATACTACAAGTCGATCCCGTCCCAGAGTTAAAGTGTGATGATCTTGAGTCAAAACACTGAAATACTATAAGTTGAAACCATCCCAGAGTTAAAGTGTGATGACCTTGAGTCCAAACACAGAAATACTACAAGTTGATGTCGTTCCAGAGTAGAAGTGTGGCGACCTTGAACTACCCCAAATTGTCAGGAATTGGAGTAGCAACAGCGATGTGCACCCTACGACGGACACCAAGCGACTGACTGTCTGGCTCTGCGCACTCTAGGTATATGGAAAGTGGTGGGGGAAATCTCAAGGTCATCCAAATTGGGTTTTAAAAAATAAGAAACTCTAAACCCCATGCTCCTCTTCTTCCCTTTCCACCTCATTTGTAGGATATATGGTTGACAACGGTAAATGTGACAAATACTCCGGTGATTGTAGACCTCCACTGTGATCTGATTCTTGATCGTCTTGCTGCATTATAACTTCAGACCAATCATAATCTAAAGTGACCTTGAGCTTTATTCCCGGGTTGTCGAGGAGAATAGACCTCATCCAATCGCAGATGGTTTCTAAATAATGCACGTCGTCGATTGTCAATTTCCAACTTGTAGTGGGTACATCTTCGGTGGAAGACATGTCATCGCAAGCAGGTGTGTCCGCCATGGTTGTTGGAGGAGGAATGATGCTTGTTGCAGCGAGCAATGCTGGTATAACAGAGTGGTGGGGGAAATTTCAAGGTCATCCAAATGGAGTTTTAAAAAAAGGAAACTTTTTCTATTTATTTATAACATAACCACTTAAAACTAAAAGAATTGGGATCAACAGTACGTTTAATCATCATATTCGTTATATTCTTCATGTTTCTCAGTTTTCACCTCCGCCTGGATAGTACCTCCACTCCTTAGCTCCTTTTCGGCTTCTTCTAGTTGCTGGGTAATCGCCATCTGACATTGAAGTTCAAAATCATCACGCGGCACAGATCCGCAAATATCCATCTGAGCCAACCAGAGCCGCCTGAGGTTTTTTTCCTTTTCCTCAACAGCTTCGACGGCTGAATGTAATTCTTCTTCTGTAATAGAGGAGTCCCACAATTGTTGATCATCGGTTTTGTTGACAACCTCCTTCTTGGACTCCATAGCGCTATCTGGCCAAAACTCGACTGTGAGACAGCCGGACGGAGTGGGGGAGCAGGACGTTATTTTCCCGGAATTGTGATGTGTCATGTATATTGACAGTCAAGTGGTGGTGGAAGTTTCAAGGTCATTCAAATTGTGTTTTAAAAAATCCTATCTTCTTACTGAGCATATATGTCAGTAACAAGATAGGTGTTTTTTCTCTTTTACATCTTTAATATAATAAAGAAATAAACATATTCTACAATGGTAAGAAGAAGGAAGACAACTACTAGTCAGCTGAAATAATCCAAAGTCTGGCTTGCTTCAGTCTTCATGGACGCCGGTGATGAAACCGCTGGAGAAGAGTAATGTTCAGACTCTTCTTTTGGGTGTCGGAGATTGCGTATATTGCAAGCGTAGACTTGCACATTTATACGGTAGCCTCGCGCCACCATCAGCTGCAACTCCTTGTACAAGTCGTTCAACTCCTGCTGAGTCTTAATGGTTACCTCCTCGTAACTAGCACAACTTACATTGAGAGACATCTTGATGTTGTACGGTTGACCGTCGGAGTTGAAATGAAGCTAAGGCACAGCGCTTGGGGGTACTATGAAAAAGTGGTGGGGGTGTTTGCGTCGAAGCAGGTTTGACCTTTAGCTTGGTGGTGGGGGTAACTGTGAAAGTAAAGGTCAAAGGTCAAGGTCACCCGCGAAGTTTAAAAAAAAATGCAACATATCAATATGTGACAAACTTCACATATTGATATGTTGCATTTTTTGTCTTTTTTGTATTCTTTTTTTGTCTTTTATGGTTTATTTATTTATAAAACATTACAATAACATATGTACAACAGTAAAACTTAAATCTAACACTGCTGCTTGTCGGCGATGTGGATGGTCAACTCGGTGGAATTGCTACCCGTGCAACCGTGGGAAACCAGGTAGAGACAGCCGGGTTGGATGGAGCGCAGATCCTCGTTCTGGAGGAGATGGACGAATCGTTTCGGCAGGTAGACTTGGAACTTGGGCTCATCCCCCGGAGTGAACGGTGCCTCGCTAAGACTGCAGCAGATGGCCTCTCCAACTGTAGTCTCCATCTTCTTCATGGCGTGGATAATGTAGTGCTTCTCATCTTTAAGTTCGGAACACTTCTTGACAGGTAGTATGGTAGATTTGGAGTGAGCATTGAACTGCTCAACTAAAGTTTGCATGAACTGGTGAGATGCCATGGTTGAGTTAAAGATTGTCTTCTTCGTCTTCTTGCTGGGAGATGTTGTCGTCTCGGAATCTCGAGTAATACTCATGCCAGGTCCCGGTCTGCTCCTCACTTATATAACCCCCGTCACCCCCACCACTCCCCACTTCCCCACTTTGAAGGTAAGATGCGAGTTTATAGGCGTTTTTTAAAGCGCAATGTCTATCTTTTTCATGTTCTGGACTTTTAGTACAAATACAAACATTTTCCATCGTATACTTGTAGTTTTTATCCAAGTCCACATCATTAACTGGAACATTAGTAAATTCTTCGATCCATCTCTTCTTTTCCAGTCCTTTTGTATAAATATTGGTAAACCTGTTTGAAAACTGATGCATGATGTGATACAAGTCTGTGTAACTTGCAAAACCATCATACCAATCGATATGATGGAAATATTTTGAAATCCACATGTTGGTAGTAGCGGCTTTGCTAGTTAATGATGAATAAGAACATGGTGGTTTGAACAAAAATGTATATGGAACACTTGTATTGATGTCGAAAAACACAAGTTCTTTTATGATAAATCTATCGTCATTACCCCGAAACGCTTGGAACTCAATTATACCAGGTTTGGACTTTACTTGTTCTTCTTCCTTGTCCATTGCGAAGGCCACTCGTCTGCTCATGACGAAGTCCAAAGATCAACTGATTTCCACACCACGGTAGGTACTGCTTTTATACCAGGCCGTACAGTTGTTGGCGCGTTGGTGTATATTTAACGTGGGCACCGTCCCCAATAGGCCTAACCCCACAAAATGTTGGTTATTGTTTTAGAAACTAACCATTGTCATTTAAGTTTCCATCTTTATATTTTCCTTGTTTTCGTTTTCATCACTAACACTTGATTCTTCTCCTCCATCTTCCTTTTCTTCCTGTTTTACTGATTTCTTATGTAGTTGAGCGTACTTTTCCAATTGTCTCCACATTTGTACTTCATGAGGAACCCTATTGAATATAGAAGTATCCACAGGCCCGTACAATATAGGTGCGTCCGGTTGTTTGTCCAAAGTGTCTTCCAGATAATCTTTAATAATTGAACTTGAAAACACCAGTTGTCTCAAGTATCTTGTTATTGGTTCAGTTGCACAAGTTAGAATAAAAAACTCTTCTCGATTAAGTTGAATCTTGGTATCATGTCTTGTTGTGTCTCTAAACCGCAATTGATGGTCACCACGATTCTTTATAATATCAATTTCCACATTTGAATCCAAAAGTCCTACTCTTGTCTTTCTTCCATACATGTTACTAGTTAAATAGCATTCTAGCAGATGCAAGTGCTTCATAAAAGATTCCCAAGCACTATCGGTGAACAAAATCATTTTGGGTCCATGAGTCAAAATTACAGTAGGTGAATAATCCGTCGATTTCATAACACCGATTAAAACACTTTTGTCCAAACTGGATGAGATTGGATAAAATATTCGCAAGAATACCTCACTCAATATGTTAGGAGAAATATTATCTTCAATATCCCTTTTCTTCTTCTGTGCATTCTTTCTTCTTTTACCTTTTTCCTCAACATTATTACTGCCGTGGAGTTGTCCGCAAGCGTTGTGTTCATCTCCCTCCGGTTGACCTTGAAGATCTAAAAAGTCGGATATCTCCTTCTCAATATCTACTACATTTTCTTGTGTACCACTATTAGAAGCCATATTGAATAAGATGCTACCCATAGAAGAACAGGCAACAAACTGATGAGGAGCGACCTGAACACTCTGCTTTTATACTCGCGGAATGCATTGGAATGTAACAAAACCGGTTTTTTACAATACATTTTTAACAATTCCAGTTAAAGGTGTGTATGTTACGATTTTATCATGTAGAATTAAACAGTATGCAGTTGTATTAGGTGGTATAGCCGCGTTGAATTCCATTTCTATTTTTATATCCACACTTGATGATTTTACCGATTCATTCTGTTTAGAACAATCGATTACAACTATCGGGTAACCATCTAAGTACTTTTCTGGTGATAGTAAAGGTGCATTTGTTTTACCGTAATATGAACTTTGGAATCTTGCATACATATCGTACAATATGCTGTACTTTTTATTAGCGAATGACACATTTAAATTATCGTATGGAAAAAATTGTGAATTTAAATAAACTTTAATATTTTTCAAGTTGCAATGATCAAATTGGCCTGCATGTTTGGTGATGGTGTCTCTTCTGCCTGTTTGTAAACCAAATATAATATACCTGGCTCGTTCCACATAATTAGATGTTTTAACAGTCCAAGTGTGACGATCCGTAGCTGGCAAGCTGGGATGTTCATGAAATTCCCAACTTCTAAAAGGAATTACAATATCACGATCAGCCTTTAATTTTCTTAATAGTAGCATTCTATGCTCATCAGCTAATTTAACATGCGGAACTCTCCATACAATTTTGTCTAATGTTAATTTCCATTCTAAAGTTGCATCTGTTGTACCGTCTGGAGCTTTAATAATGTCTTTATCGTTTGAAGATCTCAACAAAACTAATTCTTGTTTAACGTTTAATATTATTTTCCTATAATCTTCAGCAAAACCAAGCAACAAACGTAACGGAATATGAAAATCAAAATTTCCATTTGTATCTGGAGTAATTGTGTCTTTTGCAGGTAAAACCCATCCTGCAGGTTGTATTAAATTGGTTTCATTAGGTGATATAGATGTTAATCCCTTTAAAGTTGTTGCAATACCTACTTTTTTAGTGGAATCAACTGTTACACCTGATATTTCATATCTAATTTCATCAAACAGGAAAGCCATGGGATTATTTATAAATGGAACTGTTGTACCAGTAGTAGTACCGTCCTTTTTAGTAACCTTTCCTTCAATATACAAGTAACTTTCACATGGTAGTGTGTAAATGTCTTGATTTTGTATGGGAATACGAATTTCATCGTTATTGTTTAATTTTGATGAAGTGTAAGGGTTGTGGGTGTGATATTCTTTTTCCCATAGGGTTTCGTCGAATGTTGGACCCTGAGCTATATCCAGTATATCCATAATAGGTTAATTTTAATCCAATTCTCTCTAAGAAACTAATGTTCTCGCGTGTTAACTCCTCCACAGCTGAAGAGCTACTAATGCGGTTTCCCGTAGGTTGTTCGCTTTTAAATGTTAAACCCATGGTTTTGTATTAAAGTGTCGATTTTAAATGTAGTCTAACCGTAATAGGCTCTTCTCGGAAATCTATCAAGTTACCGTCTTGATCCAATACGTTTAACACGATGTCTGAAATGAAAGTGGTGTTCAACGGTAGATATACTAGGTTTTGTGGCTTTTCAACAATTTTAAATCCAGGCGGTACACTGGGGTAAAAAGTATGTATTATATGAGTATTTGCTCCATCTCTGTAAGCTCCTTGTATAATGTTACAAGTTATGTCTATACTATTGACTTTTAATATTGTTACAGTTTGTTTACCGGAATGTGTTTTATTTGGTTCTAAAATTGCTCCATCTTTGGGAAATCCTAATAAATCACCAATTGAGTTTGGCTTAGTGAAATCTATATAATATTTTGAAGTAAGCTCAGCTTTCATTGTATTGTTATTACCTTTTAGCGATATATTGTCTTTTCCCATTTTATTTTGCAAAAATTCATTAATATGATCAATTTCATAAGAACCTGTGGGTAAACTGCACTCTTCTAAGTCTGTAAACTTACCACTGGCATCTTTTCCTTTATAATAATGCAATAAGTTATTTTTACCTTCCGTAACATTGGGAATAGAGTTGTAAGTTGTAAAATCTAACAGTGCTGCCTCCCAAAATCTTCCTTTTTGCAAGCGTAACGCTGGAAAAAGGATACTTCGTAAAGTGGACGATTTTCCTGTTAATGATACCGTATAGGAAGACATCTCAATAGTGACTGATACTTTTAGCTAGGAATTCCAAACATAAATGGCCGCATATTGAAGTATTATCAGGTTGTTCTCTTTTATAGTTGTAATATATGTTTTTAGCAGATTTAAAGTAATGTTCAAGTTCTTTAGGTGGTGGCAAATTTCCAAAACTATCAAAATAATATACATTGCTATTCAGTTTCTTATAACACACCCAATGGGTGCCGGACCCTTCAGTATTATCCAAATTTACGATTCCAGTCTCATTTTTCCATATTTTCTTTGGTAAACTGTCCTTCATGAATACTCCGCGAAAAAATGGTATTTTTAAACAGGAAATATATCTGAATAATTCAACATTAGTCAACGCTTTATGTGGTATAACTAATTGATTTCTTTTATTTAATATGCACGATACGGTCTTAGGTATAGACCTGCCCCGTTTTTTACCATTGACCATATTGTTGGTTTTTTATTATTTTTCTTCGTAGAACGTCTTTTTAGTCTAATATTACCACCATGTTTCTTCATGGTTGATCCTTTTTTATTCCTACCCCTCCTTTTTCCACCTCCTACCGCTGTTTTAGCCTTCATACCTGCTGTTACCGCTAAAGCTGCTGCTTTTTCCGCAATACTAGCGTCACTAGACTTTACTCGTTGCCAAGCTATATTTGCTAGCTTTTTATCAGCGATTGACCTATTTTTTGAATCGGTAAATGTGGAATATGCGATATCGTGTTCTTTACAAGCCTGATCTAACTTATTTATGCCTGGATCACCTCTTTCCAGTCGTTTTTGCAATTTAGTTCCTGGTCCGCAATACTGATAACCTCCCGGTATGTGAAATTCGTATGGTAAAGCGTCTATTGCTCTGTTTACGATAGATCCTACTGGAATACGATTTAAAGCTTTACTTAACAGAGAAACCGCTGTGGACGTGATACCGCCTCCTTTCCGTATAGTGTCTCGATATGGACTGGTGTAATGAAACGCCATGATTGTCTTTTATATTCGAAAAGCGTAACCCATGTGTTACCTCTATGACAGGTTGCACATAAATGATGTAATATATGGTGTTATTTAATTAAATATCAAAAGTACCCCAATCTGATGATCTAAACTTTTGTGTGTTATGATTAAAAAAATATTTATAAAGAATTTCTTGTTTAATCCATGTATTTCTCATTTTTTCGTCAATAGGTTTATGTTGTCCTGCTACAATATAATTATGCATATCAAATAATAAATTACCTATTACTTTAACAAGAAAATTAACAGTTACAGCGTTATCGGCATAATCAGGGTCTGCAACATTTGTTAATCGTTTGTTATCACAATTCCACCATTTTTTTCCAGTTGGCTCTAATTGTATTATCTGTTCATAAGTAACAGCATTACCAGGCTTTTCACCAATACCTAAATTTGTCAATAACTTTCCTTTACCATCCCAAACATAATTGTTTTCTTCAAGTAAAGTAAACTTTTTATTTCCTTGTACAAATACATCTCCTTGACGTGTTACTACTTGGTTTTGTTTCACAAAACCGGAGGTTTCTTGTTTTAAAGTTTCCTTCATTTGACCCACCGTTGCACCATCTGATGGTGCAAAACCATCTTTTACATTCGCTAAACAATTACCAAGACAGTCAATAACTCCTACATCACGTGTAATACAATGATCTTTGATGTATTTTAAATTTACAGCATCATTTTCATTTTTTGGATAACCTATATCGTTAATAACAAATTTATAAAAAGAAAAACCATCTTTTGTCTTTTCAGGTATTATAGAATGTAAATAGCGTCTATTTAAGCTGTCTTTTTCATCTACAGGGTCTGCTACGTTGGATATACGCCGATTTTCAGCATTATACGTTTTTCCATTAAATTTTAACGTATTCTTTAATTCCGATGATAAATAACCTCTGTTTATTGCATCAGCGTTTTGATTTGGCTTACCAACGTTGGAAATTCTATGATTACCCGCGTTATATGTGTTTTTATCTAATTTCAGTGTTGGTACTATCTCTTTTTTTAATACTTTTAAATTTATTGCATCATTTTCATCTGTGGGATCATTAATGTTTTTTAACCGTTTATTACTAATATCATAATCTCCATCAGGTGTTTGTGGTAATCCAACACCTCTTTTTAAAGTATTAAAGTAATATAATCCATCCGATGAATACCGTCCGAACTTGTCAACACTCATGGTGCAACTGAATAACATTCTAGAGTGTAACCCATTTTTATAATATTAGTCCCGATTTCTAACCCATATCAGTTTTTATACAAATTCTTAGTATTCATCAGTTACATTTGCATCATTCCCGGGACATTTAAAATATTTTAAATCTGCACTAATTAATGATCTGTCTGCTTCATTTCTAAATACATGATTTTTATGAATAAATTCCTCACCAGACAATTTTCTAAATCCGCTAAATGAATTTGGATCTGCAATTAATATATTTTGATAATCATTTACATCCTTTAATTTAAATCTTTTGGTATTATAAATAAACTCTTGATTTGCACTATCATATTGTAATGTTTGTCCTACAGTTGCAGCATCCTTTGGATCTGTTCCTTGTGCCAAATTACCTATTTTCTTATTTTTCGCATTGAAAGTACTACCTCCTGGTTTGTCTAATATTAAAGATTGTTTTACTACAACACAATCGTAATCATCGATACCTGGAAATATGTTAATTATTCTTCTATTTGTACCCAACCAACTTCTATGATAATTGTTTGGATTAGTATGTAAAACTTGTGATAAAATCGGAACATCATGAGCATCTGTAGCTAATTGCACATTTGATAATTTCATGTCTTTGCAATCCCAAACATTATTTTTTTGTTCAAGTAAAATAAACTTTTCATTTCCTTGTACAAACACATCACCCGACCGTGATACTACTTGATCCTGTTTTACAAATCCAGATGTTTCTTGCTTTAAAGTTTCCTTCATTTGACCCACTGTTGCACCATCTGATGGTGCCGAACCATCTTTAACATTCGCTAAACAATTACCTAGACAATCAATAACTCCTACATCACGTGTAATACAATGATCTTTTATATATTTTAGATTTACAGCATCATTTTCATTTTTCGGATAACCTATATCGTTAATAACAAATTTATAAAAAGAAAAACCATCTTTTGTCTTTTCAGGTATTAATGAATGTAAATAGCGTCTATTTACGCTGTCTTTTGCATCTTTAGGATCATCTACGTTGGATATGCGTTTATTTTCAGCAGTATACGTTTTTCCATTGAATTTTAACGTATTTTTTAATTCTGATGATAAATAACCTTTGTTTATTGCATCAGCGTTTTGATTTGGCTTACCAACATTGACAATTCTATGATTACCTGCGTCATATGTGTTTTTCTGTAGTCTTAATGTTGGTGATATACTTTCTTTTAATACTTTTAAATTTATTGCATCGTTTTCATCTGTGGGATCTTTTATGTTTTTTAACCTTTTATTAGTTATATCATAATCCCCATCAGGTGTTTGTGGTAAACCAGCACCTCTTTTTAAATTATTTGCGTAATATAACCCATCCGAGGAGTAACGTCCGAACTTGTCAACACTCATGGTGCAACTGAATAGTAATCTAGGGAGTAACGCATTTTTATGAGATTACCCCACGGTTTCGGAGTTCATCCACTAAAGCCACCCATTCGTTTTCCAATCCAGTATGACCCGCTTCTTTAGCTTCATGTATTAGTTTCATTCTATCCACCAATTTATTGATATTATTGTAATAAATCACATTTGTGTTATATAGTTTCTTCATTAAACCCGTACCTGTAACAGATTTGTTTCTTTTTCTTGGTTCTGGAGCACTTATATCCAAAGTGGATGACACAAACCTTCGTTTTACAGGTTTTCTTGGCATTATCGGCATTGGTTTTCTTCTCGTTGTTGGTATTAACTTGGATACAAATACTCTATATTTTAAAGACCTAGATCTAAAAACTGGTTGGTCAGCTAAATACTTCCTCCTGTATGCATTGGTGTGTTCCAAAATCTGTTTATATGCTTCCATATCTTCTTCTTTAACTAACAATTCTAAAGGTTTTTTTTCAAATAATAATTCAAATAATCCTCTTGTGCCCTTATATCTTTGATTACCAACAATAATATTATCATCTTCATCAATGTTTACCGGGCTATTACCAACCATTAAACCTTCTTCTGTTAATCTTACTCCATAACTATGGTAGTTTTTATTAGGATTTATTCCAGCTAACATTTTTATCATGTATTTCCTTCCTAAAGGTCCTTTGTTATGAATGTTTTCACCCAACAAGCTTATGTTTGACGGACCTTCCCTTGCTTCTTCTTCTTTTTCCTCTTCACTAGCGGTTGATACATCTTCATGTCCTCTTTTAGCTTTTACTTCATATAATTCTCTTATACCACTATAGTCTGGTGATTCTAGTTCTCTTTCAGGTTCTTCACCGGTAAAACCACTATATGTAGAGGATTCCAGGTCTTCATCACTAAAATCTTCTGATTTTACATTTTCTCTTTCAAACTTTGTAATAGGTGCAATTGCATCTCCTTCCAAAACGGGTTTAGCAAATTTTTTGTTTAATTGTTTCAAGGGTTCAGTAATAGGTTTAAAAGTAGATTCAAGAAATTTCTCCCTTTCGCTAATACCTAATTTTAATGCTCTGTTTTTATCCCGAATAGAATCACTAAGTGATTTTATTTCCTTTATTAACTTTTCTTGGTTAACCATGTTTGTAGCAAGACGTGTTGTACAACAATGAATGTTTTACATCATGATCAGTGTATTAGTATAAATTTATCAAATCCTATCCTGTATCGACCATTGTTTAGCGGTTGTTCCTTTATAATTGTTAAAAACCCATACTTTTCAGCCCAAGCCTTTCCACACAACTCTTTAAATCGTTCAAATGGCATATCCGCACTTACATGGTCATAATATATGTGTTTTAGGTTGGTTTCATCCTGTTTAAATACAATTAACATGTTTGCATTGTCTCTAATGAGCTGTTTCGGTATTTTGCTGTAAGTTTGACCAATATAAATGCTATCTATGTTGTTATGTCGACCCATGGCGAAGTAATTCCTTATTGTATTTTGATTTTCACAAGATACATCGTCAAATATGCATACTGAGAATGGTTTAGCCTCTTGCGGTTGCATGACACTCTCGCTTGCGTTAAATCTAAAATATTTAACTTCAGGCACATTATTGAGTATTTGTTCCAATAACTGATATTTTGGTTGTTGTAGTGACTTTGAAAATACATATAAATTATTAAAATGTAAGCCTTTAGGGTTTGTAATCAAATTGAATACTACATTTGTTTTTCCACAATTGGAAGGACCGGTAACCAAACAACGCACCGTGTTTGGTAACAAAACACCGTGTTTCCCAGTATTGAATTGAGAACCATCCACTGTGAGTTCATCTATATTATTAATAGTAAAATTGTCTTTTTGCGGTATTATCTCCATCCTTTGTAATGGTTCAACCCAAAATGATGCTCTACCGTTATATTAGATCCTTTTTAGGTATCCATGAATCTTCCGTCTTATTAAATCCTAACCATCGTACTTTAACCTTATCTTTTTTCCGTTGCAACACCTTTTCAACTAAATATACATCACCTACTCTTGATTTTAACATTTCATGTCCATAAAACCCTCCTTCCAGCAATTGTCCTTTATTATCTTTTAAAATGTAAGTTTCTGGTATTGTAGGTTGCACCTTAAATACGGTAAATACCTCATTTGTCCAGTTTGGAAGATATCTTTTACTAAATACACCTTTGTATTTGCTTATTCGCACTTTATCACCAACATTAAACCTTTTAGGCTTTAGTTTTTCAATTTTTGGTTTAGTATTCATTTTTATACGTTTTAATACAAGTTTTTCATTTTTATTAGTCACTTGGCTTGGTTTCATACCGATAGTTCTATGAAACTTGTTATTGTAATCGCTTATAAGTTTTGGTAACATATCAATCCATACGTGTGATCCTCTGTTGGAAAACATCTTATACATGGCACCTTTTAAAGTTCTGTTAAATCTTTCAATTATTGATGCTTTTACCTCTGAATTGGTTGAGTAATGGTTAATGTTGTGTTTTTTCATTAAATTTGCAAATTCCTTATTAAAATATTCTTTTCCATCATCAGTTTGTAAATGTTTTATAGTATGTTTGTCTCTTTGTATAGCTGTTTCCATTGCTTTTGTAACACTTTTGCCACTTTTATCTTTTAGTGGTAAAGCATCTGCCATTTTTGAAAAACAATTAATAATAGTTAATATGTATTTAAATCCTCTATTTTGTTTACTGTAAGGAATCATTTCGATTAAATCCGCTTGATATAAATCATTTATTCCTTTTATTACTGTTTTTCTTCGCGGAAACTTTCTTCTTGCAGGTTTATGAAGCTCGTTGACAATTTCTTGCTTCAAGTTCTTCATATTGCAGGTTTGAATGTTTCATGTATCACATGTATAATCACAATGAATGTTGTCTTAAATATTCACATCATTTATATAGGTCAAGGTCATCCAAACTTGTGTAAAAAAATGGGGAACACGGCGTTGGACTTGCCGTGTTCCCCATTTTTTTACGGAAGGAGAAAGGAATAAGGTCGAAGTTGTAGAAGGACGAAGAATAGGTTACTAGTCGATAGGGTTTAGAGAGTAGTGGCCAAAAGGAAGAGTGTGAATTTTATCCGGCATAATATGCCTTTTATCATCTCGAGCTGATAGTGCCCTTTTAACTTCAGTGACACTGTAGACCTCATGTTTAAAGCTTCTAATAGTGTTGAACGTTGCAGACATTGTAGAATCTTCAAACAAGCAGGTCTTGTAATGGTCAAATGTCACATGTTTCTTCAAGTACGATGTTTTGACTCCTTTTGCTTTCTTGACTGTTGGTGTGTTGTTCTCGTTGTACATTTTAAATGAATACAATTTTGCCATCAGTGCCACTATTTCTTCTAAAGGCATTCCATTTGCTTCATCTTTAAATTTTCCGATTACTTTTTTATTCTTTTCATTGTAATTTGGATGGTTCTTCGGATAGTCAGAGAAGTCAAAATCGTTTTTGTATGGGAAACTCCTTAGGTCTTCATACATGTCCAAAGTCTTTATCCAGTAGATAAACGCGTCGGTATCCATGTATGCAACTCCAATGTTGTCTCTTCCGTAGTGTTTAACCATTTTGTTGTAATGGAAATCATACATCAGAGTTTTACTTATATCCAAAATCGACATTCCAATGTATAACGGACGATCCATCACTATTGTTGTTTTCTTCATACTGACGGCAACTAGATCTTCGTTTATAATCATGGATGTTCCAAAATTTGGTTTTTGCACTAATTTTTCCAATTTCTTAGGATCACTTACTAATTTTACAATCTTGTGTTTCCTTTTGTTTTCTAAGGTCTTCCCGAAGATGGCGTTGTTCATCAATTTGTAAAAGTCCTTTTCAAATGCTGATGTTGCCGCTGCTCTTCTTGTAGTGTTGGAATCAATATATGGTTTCAACCAACAAGACTGGGTGAATTCAATTGCTCTATGAATTCTCACTACACGTAGACCCAAATCAAGAGCTTGTTGAACTACCCAGTAGTGAGCCACATACCGATCTTTATTCTCCAACGTCATCATCAATTTCGGCCATCTTCCTGTCGGTGAAACTTCAGTCTTGGCTAGGAGAGGCAAGTCGTAGTGATGGTCATGAAGGTGCTCCGGATATTCGAAATCACAGTCCAAAATATAACCTTTTGGACCATTCTTTGGAATCTGTGAGATGTCACCGATGGTGGCCGGGTCGATCCATTTGAAGTCAGCGTAGGGAAGCGGATTTGACATTGCCCAGCCATAAAGGTTGTTTGCGTCAAAGTAGCCAAGGTAGACCGATGGTTGTCTCTCGTCGAAGCCTGGGATGTACTTGTTGTTAGCTTTGACATGACGTGTTACAGCTTGTGTCAAACCGCCTCGTACACCAGATTCTATCATGAGCACCATATCAATATCTGTTAGAAGTTCCAATCGACAGTTGGTTGACTTTAGCATAGCTTGCCATGCTAATCCTGGAGATGTGTACGAGTGTAGAGGGTCCAGTCCATAGGCGGAGAAGCAGGTGTTTCGAAATTCTTCCATCACATCGCACAGCAGAGTTACGTCCAATTTTATGTAAAAGTCAGAATATTCCCCTAAGGTTTGAATGTTTAGTTGGTTCCAAACATTACAAGCATGATTGTAGTCTTCAACGGTGATTGCACTTTCATTTAACTTGCTATTGAAGGCTTCAATCGGTGGCAGACTGGTTTCTTCAAATTTTTCTGCAGAAGTTATGTAATCATAGGGGAACACTCCTTTACGCATTACTAAGTCCAATTTATCTTCAGGTACAATTTTGCTGGTTTCTTTTAAGTCTTCTCTTCTTAGGTTCTCAGACAATTTACTCAAACTAGATGACATAAATCTATAAGAGTCTACGAAGCGAAGTTTAATTTTACCTACTGTTTTTGAGAAACTGATGTACTTCTCCAATGTTTCAGCTAATACTTCAATTTTTCCATCATCTCGTCCTAACTCTGGGATAATGAAGTGAGAGTCATAGCCGCTAAGATTGTGCAACACGACAGGGATAAAGTTTGGCAGTTTGTAATTTATATTGCATGAATTACAAGCAGCTCCTCTGTATAACCCTGTCAGGTGATCGTGATCTCTTACTTTTTGATTTTCTTCACTGAAGCTCTTCTTGCATAAATAACATCTTGTTGCCGAATTGCATTCTTCTTGTTGATTTTGGTTCAAAGGTTCCATAGGTACAACATTACCGTATAAGCGTTGCGCCTTTTCAGCAATGTCGTACAACTGGTCTACAAAATACTTAGCGGCTTCTTCACCACGGTAGAGTATTGGAGTGGATGTTAAGCCATAGTCTTGCAATTGTTCTTCAGGTAAAGTAGATTTCACCAATAAGCAAAAACTGTTAGGTTGATGCAATTGATATTTGGTTCTTCTAGTTACTTCACCATCCGGAAGTTCCTGTGGCACTAACGTGGATTCAAAGTCAGCGTAGATAACTAGTGGAATCCGGTATTGGTGAACTGTTTTATTGAACTGGACAAATGCTCTAGATGGTGGTGGCAGACTAATCTTTACTTCATAGTTGTCATTACAAAGACGTTGGTGTTCTGACAACCACTCTGATCCTCCACGTCTCAAGTCTTTATTTGTGAAACAAAAGCATCTCTTACACACTGTTACTCTAATTTTATTTTTAGTCACTTGTCGTCCAACCAAAGTTTCAAAGTTCTTGATGTAAACATAATGTGATATTTCACCTTTGGTCAATAGCAGTAAATCCGTATGATTTTGACGTTCAGTCTTTGTAACTCGTAACGGGTATACGTTATTTGATTCGTCTAAACCAAACACATTAACTGAAACTCCTGGGTTTTTTCTTTCAAATTTAGCAACATCATTAAGACTAACAGGATACGACATACCTTGGAAGTTATAGCGGTGTTGAACAGCTTCGTATGCTATGCTAGGTCTACAGGAATGGTCTTCCACATATTTTGCTAACATTGCATACCGGAAACATTCATTATCCTCATTTTTCACATTGATACATGATCTTGTATCTCGGATCACCTTTGGTAGAGGGATAAAGCTGCTTCCTCTCATACCATATCCATGCTTGTGAACCCTCACATCCATACCTTCAATTGATGATAGCGTCCAGCCGGATCCTCTTCCTTCATGTTCTTGAAGTTTCACTAGCAGTTCAACCAAACATTCTTCTAAAATTTCGTTGATATCAGATGTGGTTGTAAGGGTTCGGTTTTTAGCAATGAATGCTCTCGGTGAATTTTCACCATCGGTATTAGTAAACATAGCCTCCAACACCAATCCAAATTTAATAAAGTTCAATCTTGCCAATTCTTCCGTCAATGTTTTTACAACTAGTTTTTTAGCTTGAGTTATAAAATTTTCCAATTCTAATTGCACGTTATTAATTTTGAAATGAATTACAACTGGTCCTGGCAAGGCTGTAGTGCGCAGTTGTCTTATATCTTCCATATCCTCTTCTTGGGTACGCAGTTGTCTTACATCTTCCACTTCTTCCGTATCTTCTTCTTCCATTTTCTCTTCTTGAATAAATCCTCCAGCTGTAGATGGTCCAGCTCCGGCAAATTGAATAACACTTGGTCTTCTTCTTTGCATTAACTGTAAATAGCTAGCCCAGTCCTCCTTCTGCTTCTGGGGTTTTTCCAAAAACCGATCAATCGCATCCAAGTCTTCTTCACTTACTACAATCTCTTCTTTTCTGTCCTCTTCACGATGCAATTCTCGGTGTAACTGTAGATAGCTATCCCAGTCGTCCATCTGCTTCTGGTAGTTTTCCAATAACCGATCAATCGCATCCAAGTCTTCTTCACTTACAACAATCTCTTCTTTTCTGTCCTCTTCATGATGCAATTCTCGGTGTAAAACAAAGATATCTTCATCTTGGAAAAACTCACCACAAATATCGCAAAGAGCCATTTTTTACAGTTTGGCTTTGAGTGTGCACTCGGTGAATGTCCAAGCAATAATGAGCAGCGCGCTCAACAGGGTCCCTTTATACCCGAGGTTGAAGGGTGGGGGAAGGTGACGTCATATACATCCGGTTTATCAATCATTTAGTACATTTGGCTTTTAAACACCCATTTTCAATATATTCTTCAACAGGCTTGATAAACCAATAATGTTTGGTCTAAATCCACTCCTTTGTACAAATTTTTTGAAAGATGTCTGTTTGAGCAAGTTTATGTGGAACAAGGTCATTTGGAATTAATATTTTTAGCGGGGGATAGAGCACTGCAATGGAGCCATGGTATATAAGTGGTGTTTCCATCCAATTGGTTTGCCCTTTTTTATACCTCCCACAAACTATGCATTTATGTGGGTCAAGGTCGCGTAAAGATACCCTTTGAGCGGGGGATAAACCACTAAGCAGCATGCTAGTCCATTGCCGCAAAGTGATCTATCCCCCGCTCTGTTCTACAAAACCTCAATCAAGTCCAAGTTCAAGTCCTAGTTTAACACTTGGTTGGGAAACTTACATTAGTTTGATACTTATTTCTACCGTTACACTTGCTCCATTCTCAAAAAGATATAAATAATATAGTCCTGGATACTGTTTTGTTTCACATCCTGCATGTTCCTTAATAAAGTCAAAAGCCAATCTTCTTGAATATTCATTATGAAACACTTCTCTCACACAAACAAGAATTTTGTCTTCCACCAATTTCAGTTGAATTGATGTTAGTTTGCTTACATCATCCTTGTCTATCAGGGGTAGCTTGTAGGTGAAAGTATTTGGCGGTAGTTTGTGCGTTCTGTCAAGTAAACAACAAAATTTTTTATACAATTTCTTTTCATTGTCTGTAATACTATTAATACCAATCAGATTATAGTATGAAGGTTTATAAGGTATACGACGAGACATTTTTGATCACCGGTCTTCTTAAGAATGAGCTCCTGGACAGCCACTTCCAACGAAAGCTGGAGCGTAAATGAGAAGTGCGTGCAACCTGGCCGCCTTATATCCCCACCGGGGCGGCCACGCCTAGGGTATCAAGGGGGGGGGGGCACTTTTCGTCCGGAGCAATAAACTTTTTGGTCAAGGTCAAAATTTTTTCCCAAAAAAAATTTCGGGGGGGGGGGGCACTTTTCGTCCGGAGCAATAAACTTTTTGGTCAAGGTCAAAATTTTTTCCCAAAAAAAATTTCGGGGGGGGGCACTTTTCGTCCGGAGCAATAAACTTTTTGGTCAAGGTCAAAATTTTTTCCCAAAAAAAATTTTCGGGGGGGGGGGCACTTCTCGTCCGGAGCAAAAAACTTTTTGGTCAAGGTCAAAAATTAAAAAAAAAAACTTTCGAAGAAACCCAAATATGGACAACTCTAAACATTTACTGTGTTAAAAAAGACCTGACTGTTAAAGATCTGAAAACTTTTTTAATTTAGGTCAAGGTCACGAAAAAACTTTAAAAAATTAAGCCTCACACCCCCCTATGGGGGTGTGGGGCACTTGGGTTGTCATCGCTGTAGCCTCCGAAGAGACCCAACTATGACAACAAGGCAACATCCAATGTCGTGTACCCTTCGCCACGCAAGACTTGTAAACATTTACTGCATTGTCTTTCAGTAGCTAACAAAGATTCATTTACGTAATTTTGAGTTTCCAGAAGGAAACAAACTGAGGACACCCTAGTGGCTTACGTCCTCGTCCGAGTGCAGAGGCCGCCGCAACCTTTTGCATGCCAGCGTACAAACGGACATGCTCCCAGATGCCATCCGCAACCTTTTGCATGCCTGGCAGGAGCCTACCAATAATTAAAATAGGCTTTACACGGGGGCCTACTCCCGTAACCTATCTTTAATATTTTTAATTTAGCAATGCATTGAATTTTTACAAGTCTTTGTGGGTCAAGGCCACACGGACATTAAAAAAATTTCGGCCCCCGTACATCCATGGCGAACCACGAATGTTCGGGGGCCTTGGGGACTAAAAAACACAAATAGCTAATAAAGATTCATTTACATAATTTTGAGTTTCCAGAAGGGAAACAAGAGGTTGAGGACAGCCCTAGTGGCTTACGCCCTCGGTCCGAGTGCAGAGGCCACCGCAAATTGGCCACAGCTGTGGTCTGCATGTCAGCGTACAAACGGACCGAGTCCCAAACCCAGCCGCAATATTGCATGCCTGAGAGGACCCATGCTAACGTTGGTATAAAATGCTTTTACACGGGGGCCTACTCCCGTTCCCTGTCTTTACAATTTACTTTGAGCATTGCAAAAGCTCAAGGAGGGGATTGCTAAAACAAGCGTATACACTTTAGAAAGATATAACACACTTACAACACAAAATTGAGCTCAACGTAGTCAATGCTGGAACAAGCACATACACATTAAACACATATAACAAACAAGACACAAAGGATAAAAGACACACAGGAGACATAGGGTGCAAGTAAAACACTGTCATATGAAACAATTCGCAATACCCAAACGCAAGCGCAATATCTTACAACTAATACAAGTCTTAAAGTTAGAGTAGACTTCGCTAAACACTGAAGGCGCCATTCAATGTTTAGTGATGCCTATGGCGGTCCGTCCCGATCGTTCACGTTCAACGCGCGGGAGCGGACTGCGAGCCGGCTCTGGCCGGGCCCCCTTATATCCCCACCGGGGCTGCCACGCCCAGGATATCAGGGGTGGGGGAGGGGGTGGGGGGGGGTTCGCACTTTTTGTCGGGGGGGGGGGGGTTCGCACTTTTTGTCGGGGGGGGGGGGGTCGCACTTTTTGTCGGGGGGGGGTTTCGCACTTTTTGTCAGGGGGGGGGGTTCGCACCTTTTGTCGGGGGGGGGGGTCAAGTAAGTTAAGTAGGTCAAGGTCACCCACAACACTTGTACTCTAAGTGTTGGCTATACCCCCACCACAACTGGGTCCCTAGGCTGCACAACACCGCTTCGCCAGTATGTCTCCGGCTTCCATGCGGTGCGTCTCGCTGTTCTCTATCTCTCTATATGTAAGTAATTTTACAAGTTCTGAATGTAGGTCACTACACTTTAACTCTGGGACAATATCGACTTGTAGTATTTCAGTGTTTTGACTCAAGGTCATCACACTTTAACTCTAGCACATCGGTTATCGTACCAGAGGTGCTCAATAACCTAACTTGTAATGTTTAGGGTGGCGTTTGCACGCCACGTGGTATCGCCATGAGTGTCCAGTCCAAGTTTTAAGTTAAATTAATTTTACTGTAATCTTTTCCATTTCCGCTTCGTTTTGCCAAAGTATAAGGTGTCGCTTAATAAAGTGGTATTTCTCTAAGGTTATAGGAGATTGCAGGGATACAATTAGTTTATTTAGGAGACTCTTCATCTTGGAGTTTAACACAATTTCCACTTTGACTTTGCTTCCTCGGCTCTCACAGCCTAAGCTGTACAGAAATGTTTCTTCTAGTGCCAACTCGGGCCAAGAGAACAGTGTGTTGACTGTAGGACAGCTCATGGTGAAGTGATGCGATACTCCAGCGTACAACCTCACCTTCCCCCACCACTCTGACCTTTCCCCACTCCTGCTGTTTCCCCCACCTCTTTTCCCTTGACTCATGCGCTACAAGCAGTCTCTCAGTATTGTGCGGACTTTTGTGAGGGGAAGCCATGTCGCGGGACGCTTTAGGTAAGAAACTTAGCCGTGTTAAGGCTTTATTAGTTGCTCACTGTCCACCACTCAAAGTCAAAAGGGTTTCAACTTTAGCTAAGTGGCGCAAACTGTTGCGCGGACACCCTAAGTTTTATACCAAACAGACTAATGTAAGTTTTACTGATGAAGATTTGTTTAGAATATTGGATGAAATGACTTTTCCTTGCAAAATTCAGTTAGTTACTCCCATTCCTGACAGTTTAGAGTCTTAGTCTCTTGAGCCAATATACCTAGAGTGCGCGGGGCCGGACAGTCAGTCGCTCGGTGTCTGTCGTAGGGTGCGCATCGCGGTTGCAGTAATGGTTAAAGTAAGGCAGCTGGGCTAGTTCAAGGTCACCCGAGCGGTGTCACATGACGGTTTAGGCAGAGTCACGTTGCAAACTTCAGGTTTCCTCAGCACTTTTGCTGTTTCTCATCTAATTTCGCTCCAAGTCGTCAAGGTCACGGTAACCTGACTGAAACTCGGAGCGTAGTGTGAGAAACAGCAAAGGTGCCAAAAAATTTTAGGTTTCAGCGTGACCTTGACCTTTGTGACATCGAAGACGTCATCTTGGTGACGTAAGGGGTGATGACGTCATCAGCACGTCATTTCTGTGACGTCATGGGTGTGACGTAATGGAAGTGACGTCATTGGTGATGACGTCATCGATGATGCAATCGATGACGTCATCGATGAGGTCATTGACCTCGATGACGTCATCGATGACGTCATCGCTCGGGTGACCTTGAACTGGCCCAAAAGCCTTACTTTTCCACTACTCCCATAGGTATTCAAATTTCCTTTTATTACTTAAAGATGATTATTGACAATAAGGAGTAGTTGATGTGTAAAATTTAACTTTAGTCTTATGGGACTAAAAAACCTAAGGTGGTAGGTACTCTTAAGTACGTATGGTAGATCAATTTTAAAATGTGATTTGTTATTTGGTATTCAGGTCTGCCAATTAGGTTATTGATAAGCTAAGGATGGTTTTAGCTACTAATCCGAAATATACTTATTTTGAAGATAATTGAATTGTCAGTCATGATTAACCAACTACACGGTTATATTTCAAACTTTTATTATGACAAATGCGTACTCTCCATCTTATCAGACAAAATGTAAACGGTTTTATATAAGCTTGATAAACTCTTGGGCAAAGTAAACAAAGTTGAGAAAATCTAAAAAAAAAAAAAAAAACATAGTAGATATTAAATCCCAAAGCTCGGCGTTTATTAACTTGCCTTTTGACCCTGGAATCCCGGGTCACCACGGCCTTGGAAAAATTGAAACGGCGTTGAAAAAAACATTAGCTCCATAAAATTGGAAGTTTTTACCAACATTGCTAAACCATCCAAACTTGCATATATTCTCTTTGCGTCCAATGATTCAATAATTGCTGATGTAAATGACATAGCAAGTAGGTTGGAAAACGTACTCCAACGTCCCAGAAATAGTTATTTATGCAACAAGTGCGGAAAGTGCCGATTTGCTGCACTCGAGAGAAATGTTTATGCACGAGCCGCAGGCGAGTGCGGAATAATTTCTCTCGAGTGCAGTGAAAGCACTTTTCACACGAGTTGCATATTAATTTTTTCCTACGACTGCCAAATATTTCTTATAAGTATAAACGTTTAATATTCACGTTAAATACCCACTATGTGAGGTCCCTGTCTCAAGATAGTGATATTAATGATATCCTGTATTATGCACTTCCTACATTCAGTAAAAATTTATTGGATTTTTCATGCAGAAAATTTAACGCCACTGTTTTAGCAGTTTTAGCAAGATCGTCAGGGAATAAGTCACTTAAATCACTAAAGTCTCTGTCATAGTTGATCATTGCGCACCTAACTTACACCTGTAGCTCACCCAGCTCACCTGTAGCTGGTTTGTAGGTTATGCTTATGTTGATTCAATCGAAAACGACAACAATGACAATAGATCAGATGTTTATATCCAGTGTTGCCAACTTAATTCCTGACTAATCAACATTTCCTTGCTGGCTAATGCAAATTGTTTTTCCTACGACTGTCCGTGAAAACAGTTGTTTACGCACTCGATACTCGTCGCAAAACAGGTGATTGCCGTATTCATTTTACTTTGCGCACGCTAGATTTACTTTGCGCACGCTAGATTTACTTTGCGCACTCCAGTGTTTAAACATTAGAACACAAAACAATTTGCATTAGCCAGCAAGGAAATGTTGATTAGTCAGGAATTAAGTTGGCAACACTGGATATAAACATCTGATCTATTGTCATTGTTGTCGTTTTCGATTGAATCAACATAAGCATAACCTACAAACCAGCTACAGGTGAGCTGGGTGAGCTACAGGTGTAAGGTAGGTGCGCAATGATCAACTATGACAGAGACTTTAGTGATTTAAGTGACGTATTCCCTGACGATCTTGCTAAAACTGCTAAAACAGTGGCGTTAAATTTTCTGCATGAAAAATCCAATAAATTTTTACTGAATGTAGGAAGTGCATAATACAGGATATCATTAATATCACTATCTTGAGACAGGGACCTCACATAGTGGGTATTTAACGTGAATATTAAACGTTTATACTTATAAGAAATATTTGGCAGTCGTAGGAAAAAATTAATATGCAACTCGTGTGAAAAGTGCTTTCACTGCACTCGAGAGAAATTATTCCGCACTCGCCTGCGGCTCGTGCATAAACATTTCTCTCGAGTGCAGCAAATCGGCACTTTCCGCACTTGTTGCATAAATAACTATTGTGTTCTAATGTTTAAACACTGGAGTGCGCAAAGTAAATCTAGCGTGCGCAAAGTAAATCTAGCGTGCGCAAAGTAAATCTAGCGTGCGCAAAGTAAAATGAATACGGCAATCACCTGTTTTGCGCGACGAGTATCGAGTGCGTAAACAACTGTTTTCACGGACAGTCGTAGGAAAATAAAATAACTGACGCAGCTAGTAAAAATTAGGACGATAAAACTGCCTCCGAATTTTTGAGGCTCTTAATTGTCGGCTGTCACAAAATAACCTTTTACAGACTACAAAAAAATATACAAATAATCATCGGATGTTTAAAGTTTTCTTTGGGTCTCAGGAAGAAACTTCCTCCATTTGAAGTAACTTACACCTTAAGTAATTTCTCAGACAACAATCATAACCCCTTATGTTTAATTTTTGGGCGTTACTGTTGACCAACATCTCACCTTCCTTATAACAGTTTAAAAGCAAAAATACACAAGTGGCTGGTTAACAACCCACTTTATAATGTTAAAGACTTTTTTTATCTCTGTTATAGAATGACCTCCACCCTCCCCCCTCTGTAGCCTTTTTATCTAATATATATTTTTATTTATTAATGAATTAATTTTTTGCTGTCATTAACCTCATGTTATTTATTGTTAGCAGTTAATAAATACCAATGTACCTGAAACCTTGCTAAATCCATGAAGAATGTACTCATTAAAGACTGACAATTTGAGGCTGCATGTTAAGAATAAAGATCCTTTTTTATACATTTTGTAAAGTTAATTGGAAAATAAATAGAACTTTTTGATAATCATAGCATACCTGTATAAGCACTAAATTAAAACACAATTTATGCTTATTTTTTTAGATTATTTCATGAAATACTGTTAGAAAATCAATGCTAATTGAGTAGAAAAACCTTTACAAACAAATACCTAGGCTTTGTTTTAGTCTGTAAGTGTTCATTACTTTGAGTTTCATTGGAGAGATTTAAGGAATGTAACGTAAAAAAAGGTTTCCTCCTTTGATAAGGAAAATTAAAGCTGGTGTAAAAGTTATAAATATATTACTTTCTAAGAGACTTCATTACTATTACTTACTATTTTTTAAGCGTTTTTATTTGTTTGTACATATTAAAGAAACCACAATTAAGATTATTAAAACTGAGAATTGTGTAAGCTTTATTTTTTTATACTTTAATCTCAAGTATAAAGAGTAATACTTTTTCTTGAACAAAATGGGATTTAACTAACACTTATTTTATGTTAAAAAGAAGCTTTACATACATTTTCCTAGAAAACGCTTTTATAGGGTGAAATTCACCCTTCAATAAATATCAGCCAGAGGGAAAATATCCTTGCCATTATTAAGATAAATCTCAAAGCATACTATATTAATGTTGTTTTAACTCGTGACTGATCAAGAAACGTTTTTATTTTATTATTTTTTGTGATATTTTGATTCAATTTCACATATTATTGTATATTAACTACAATGCACACATTTAATTGTACGTATATATGTATCCTATTTTAACAAATGTATAGAAAAAAAAACAAAGAACATTCTATTAAGAATCGAATAGACTAAGCTTTTTATTAAAATCAGGCAATTTAGTACAGTAATTAGGGTTTTAGATCGGCAACTGATGTGCATTCACAAAAATTTGATAAGCGCTTCTTTTAAGCACTATAATTAAAGATCCAATGAGTCCCCCCAAAAAAATTGTTTTTCACCTATAAAACCACTTTTCAAAATGGCGTTTTTTTTGTAAATGGGATACATTTTGAAAAAAATGTATTTATTTTTATATTTCAACTGCATTTCTCATTATAATGTTGTGGCACCACCACCGATAATTTTTGGATGGGAAGTAGTTCATTTTGACCGGTCGTTAATTTTTGGCCGCCATCGGGGTTCCGCCATATTGAACGAAAGTTATTTTTTTCTAATGTAAAGATAGTGTTGTTACACATCATTTCAAATTCGATTTTTACTCTGAATACAATGCCCCAATCCGTTTTCGAAAACCTTGGCTCGTTTTAAAGATACACTCAAATAAAAATTCATCACTATACATTTCTTATGAACATTTCGAACTTTAAATTTATTTTGCATTATTTTTCTTCTATATCTAGTTCTAATTGAGGAACACTGTTTATTGTGACCTTAAAATTCAGTAATTTTCCGGCATCAATTTGAGCTATTCTTCATTCAATTTTGAGGATACTGAGATGAGATATATCCTTTTATTTAATATAAACTTAAATGTTTTTTTTTTAATTCGCTTTTAGTTAAATATTATTATCTAAAGTTCTAAATAGGAAACAAAGTCAATTCTGGTCTTAAAACAACTAGTACATCAATGTCTTTAATTTGAGTTTTTGGCAATTGAAATTCGTTTAATTTTAAGTGGCTTATAACCGTCTAATCAGCATAAAATTTATTGGTTCCTAAAATTCGTCTTCAGTTAAAGACGTACAACTCAAGTTGTAAATGAGATTCAAGGTTCGTTTTGGTCTTAAATTACACGGTACATATTACACGGCTTTAATTCCATATATTGATTGTTATAATTGGATAGTTTAAGATGTGATTATACACTTTTCAATAACAAATATTTCCATTTCTGAAATTTGGGTAAAGTTTAAAATTTAAACACCGTATCAAACCAAGCCAATCCAAACGAACAAAAACACTAAAGAAGCCCAATGATCCACTGAGTGGTCTGATACCAAAATTTACAACCTATCACAATTAGAACAGGATATATGAGGAAAAATAAAAAATAAATAAATGCAAAATTTGAAACGTCCATAAGAAATGTACAGAGAAGAATTTTAACTACTGCATATCTTTGCAACGAAAAAATATTTCAACTTCAGTAAAACTCACCTTACCCTAGGCAAACATTATTGTGCAGCATCTTCATAGGCTATATATGCTAAAACTACGCTCAATGTAAAATGTTTCATTGGTCAGTAAGAAAAAACCTGATAAGTTTCTAGGCAGCAAGTGATGAAAAATATTTACTTTACAAAGGAAGGAAGCTTGGCTCTCTTGGCTTGACTACAGTGTATTTGGGACTGACTTGAAGCTGACCCAACCGTCCTTAAACAAACAGTAACTTGATTTTCAAGTAAAATGATTACCATATTGTTATTCTTTAACTTAACTTTGTAAAATGGACCTCTACAAAACATGAGGTATACACAGGGTGGAAAAAAGTCTGGAAACGATTTAATATTTTGAAAAGTATTTAAGTAATAAAACTAAAACTTTGCAAATTGATTTTGAGTGACTAAGACTACTTCCTAAAGTACTTGGTGTCCTTGTACCTCCAAAGGGGGACAGCCCACAAGGAGTCAGAAGAAAAACTTAAAAGTAAGCATAGGTCAATATGTACATCAAATTAAAGGTCTCTAATAATAGAGAACAATGCCGCAAACCCGACTTCAAAAGGATGATCGAGTCAAAAATGACAGGCGGTCAAACTTTGCAATAAAATCATATTGCTGAAAAAAATTGCAATAACACCCGATCCACTTGACCTTTTGAGGTCTGGTTTGTGGAAAATTGCTCAGAATACAAAGCCCTTTAAAATGATGTATCATATGACGTAGCCCAATGTAGTTTCCCTTACGACCTCACTAGGCGGGATGTCCCTAAAGGAAGTCTTGGGAAAAACTTCATTGGCCTACGTCATATGATACATCATTTTAAAGGGCTTTGCATTCTGAGTAATTTGCGAAAACCCGACCTCAAAAGGTCGAGTGGATCGGGAGTTATTGCATTTTTTGTTTTCAGCAATATGATTTTAATGCAAAGTTTGATTGCCTGCCATTTTTTACCCGATTATTCTTTTGAGGCCGGGTTTGCGGCATTGTTCTCTATTCTTAGAGACGTTTAATTTGATGTACATATTGGATTATGCTTACATTGAAGTTTTTCTTCTGACTCCTTGTGGACCGTTCCTCCTTGGAGGTCCAAGGACAACAAGTACTTTAGGAAGTTGCCTTAGTCACTCAAAATCAATTTCGCAAAGTTTTAGTTTTGTCAGTTAAATACTTTTAAAGTTATTAAATCATTTCCAGAATTTTTTCCACCCTGTATTTTTGATAGGCCCTACTATTCCCTACAAGAATTCACAGATGACCACACTATAGGCCCGAATTATGGCACCAATCCTGAATCATCCAATTCACCTGCCTGGCTGGAAAAATACTCTGACGAATCCCCGGTCCTGGAGACTGCGGAGAGGACGCCATAGATAACAGGTAACAGGAAGCCTAGTAATCCTAATGGAAAACTACAGTTGTCCTATAATACGGTAGGCTATCAAGTTTAGTGTCTGAGTTCTATCGAAAAATAAATAGGCTGTTAAGGATGCTTTCAATCTAGGGACAGAATTTACTGATAAGGGTCTTGCTGGATTGTAAAAAACTTAAAATCTACCCTTGAAGGCCTACGGTAAAATAAAATAGTTTTTAATGTCTTACAAAACATTACATTAGATTACTCTTGACTTATTGCTTGCGAAATAACATTTTAAAACTAATGCCTAATTACCAATGCCTAATTTAAAACTACATTAAGCCTAGTAATAGAAAGATTTATTAATAAACCCAGATTTATTGTAAATCAAGCATATCCAAACAAATCAAGTTGAATCTGTGTAGAAGCAAATGCCCGTTCCTTTAGTTTAAACCTAAGCTGTTCCCTTTTAAAAAGCCATTAACTTACTCAAAAGTTAGTTTTAGTTCAATAAATAACATTATTTCATTATGCCTATATAAATTTAAAATGTAAGACATATCTGTTGAAAATGAACAAATAAGGAATACAATTAAAATTGAATGTTATTCTGAAAAATTAAATAAATAAATCGCAAAAGGGAGAACAAACTCCGTAACTAAGTTATAGGGTCTAGCTTGAATGACACTTACTTGCTTGTTATATTTTTGTATTTTTGGGGTCAGTTCGATACCTAGTTACATCGGTCCTCCCGGGAGTGGAACGAAAGTCGAATCATTATACTCTAACTGCGTTTGCAATTCAACACTCGAGAACTTGATCAGCTTAATTAGTTTTAGACAACCTAATTTACTGTAAATGCCTTGTATCTTGAGATAAACTACAATTTCATGTAACGAAAATTGTTGTAAAACCATAAATAAATAATAAAAATGAAAATAAAAGCCAAACACTGATAATGAGCAGTATGTAACGCCTAGCGCAATCTGACAGGTGTCTTGACAACTACGTGTCCAGCCGACAACGTTCTGCGCTTGTAACACACAGGACGTTGTCCTTGACTATTATACGAGTTGTTAGTGAATTGCAGGCTAACGTTACAACAAGTTAATCTTAATTTTGGCGCATCGTTTGTTTGTCTATTGGGTTATTATTACTTATTTAAAGTTTAAAAGTAAAAATAGGTGTATATGTTTACATTTGTAGGCTTTTAATTAAAAGTAAGCCAATATTGTCGTACACCATAAAAATATACTAAGAGCAGTAACTTAATGAAGCTAAAATTAAAAATTCTGAAATCGGGGATGGATTTTAACGTTTATTTTCAGTAGAATAACGTTTGGTTTAGTTGTTTATGACAGCTTCATGGACATTTCTACAGTAAAACTTACCTCAGTATATAATTAATTGATGTTGTTTATTTGGCGTAGACCCATTTAAAACGACATACACTAAAAATGGTCAAACTTATAGAAAAAAAACTTTTTGATAAATTTCAAAACAAGAGCTGAAATCTATTTATGGAAAATTAAGTGAGTAATGTCAAAAATCCATAAACCTGTCGTTGAAAAATATTTTTAGTTTATTTATTTCCGTTCAAAGAAGTTTGTTTGATCGTGGAATGGAAAGTTTTCGATTTATTGAAGTTTCTGTATTATTTTAAAATAAATTATAGTGCAAATATAATATTTAATTTTTAGACAATTTCCCAGTGTCTACCTTTAGTAGACATATATTATCAAAACGAATCAGTCGTATCAAAACGGCCAGGGAGGGCTAGGCATAAATTCTCTAATGGGAATTCACTCAGTCTATAAATTTAAATGAGCTGCGTGGCATAGGTCTACTCATTTCTACTTAAAATAAATTATTATTCTCTCAAACTTTTGGTTAATAATGCATGGATATAAGGTATTACAACATGTGATTAAGGACCTGTTAGAGCCTCTTTCAAAATGAAATTTGAACGAAATACCAACATAGACATAAAACACAAATAATATAAATAATTTTTCCCAAAACAAAATTTGTACCATTAACATTTTTTACTGTATCTATTATGCCTAGTAAAATTGCAAATGATATGCTAGGCAAATTGTTTCATTTAATTATGTGTCAATGTCCTTCTAAATGTAATAATAAGCGAAAGCGGGGATCTTTTTCTATCCAAGTCGTATACGTTGCTCCTAAAATATTACTTTGTGATTGAGTTCAAATAACATGTATGAAAATTGATACGGTATTTTTCAGTTTTATTTACAATACTTTTCTAAAATAGTGCCCCATATTATCAATTTTATATTTCATTTATACAATATACAATATAAAACTGAATTTAGTTAGAGCAAGGTTTATCAGTGTTATTTTTCATTTTATTGATTTGGCAATTTTACTGATAATTGGGTCGTTCGACAGCTAAACATTTAAAATATACTAATGTCTGGCAAAAACTCAGAACACACTTCCCAATCGAACATTTAACATGGTTTTACGTAAACAGCAGCTATACAAATTCAAGTACAGGAAGTAATATCATTATTTGGAATCTTCCTTTCTTAATATTTTACAGATCCTTCATAAGTAGGGGGTTATAGCCGAAGGTAAGGAAGGGCGGGATGAGCGGGATGAGCCCCCCCCCCCCCCAGACCACCCAAGTTGCGGACCCCCCCCCCCCCGAGACCACCCAAGTTGCGGACCCCCCCCCCGAGACCACCCAAGTTGCGGACCCCCCCCCCCCCGAGACCACCCACGGCGTAAAGGTACCGACCCTCGGCCAGGTGCGACATTCCACACCTAGGGGAGCCGGCACAATAAAACTCACCCCTGCGTGGGAGCGTCCGCCCGGCGATGTTACACAATAGCGCGTCTTATATTACCCATCACCCCACGCAGCTGCGCGTCCCTTCTCCGACCGTCACCTTACAGCGGCCGAGCGTCGGCCATTTTCTACACTCCCCGGCATCAGTAGTTGCCTAGCTGCCGTAGTGACCGGACGTTCCTGCACTTCGCTCCGCTTGCTGCTTCCTTGCGCCTCTGTCTACGCCAGTGTCTTCTTTGGATACTTCTCACTTCAAATGTAAGTAATATTTCTAATTTACAATAACTAGTTATAATTAAATGTAGTTTTTTTTTTCCTTTTTATTAGATTTCAGCAATTTTGACTTTGTCAAGAAACTCAAAGAGTACGATGCTAATAGTTTTCACTGCATCATACACAAATGCTAAACATATGTGAATAAACATTTTAATCTTACTTAACTATTCAAAATAGTAGATTGGTTTGGCCTCGCCTAGACTAGGAATTGTATAGCAATTCTTTAAACATTTTGTCGCATTCTATCATATTGAACACAAATTTTCATTCCAGTATTGAGTCTCTGTAACGCTTAATTTATTTTATTTTATTTATTATTTTGTGAATAATTATTTTAATTTTATAAAACTTTTAAAATAGTAGATATGTTAGGCCCCGCATAGACCATGATTCGTAGCGTAACATCACTTGTTCATATAGCATGTAAATTTTAACAAAGATGTCTAGTTTGTGTAACGTAAGCTTACGATAGTAACGTATTTTGAGACTTTATATTGAAGAAAAAACATTAATTCACTAGTAGAACAGTTTTTGAAGACTCTATTTTGAACTTAAACCTTTACTTTTATTTGTACTTAGTAGAGGCATAAATGGATTTCTTGTGACCCCCCCACCCCCCCCCCCCCGCTCTGTACCTTATTCTCTGCTAGAGTCCTAATACACAGCGCTATTTGTTTACAGATCATCATGAACAACGTTGAGCGTCGTTTTTCCTGTACCCAGTGCGGTGAGGCGTTCAAGAACAAATGCCATGTCACCAGACACGTTCGCTTCGTCCATGGTGGAGTTAGATTCACGTGTCCGGAGTGCAACAAACCTTTCTCCAGGCAGGATGTTCTGCGCCGTCACATCGCCAATGTGCATCGACCTCAACCGGCAATGAACCCAGCATTTAGACCGGGTTAGTATCTTAAACTTTATATATGTCCACTAAACAGTCAGATGTCTGAAATTCTTCTCTCATTCGTAGTTTTCATAATGATGAGAAAGAAATCCAATTTAACATCCGCTCCACTGTAACTTAGATCATTTATTTGATTCCAATTTAGCTAAACACTTTATAGCGAATTGTCATATCTAACGTTAAACTTCATTCTTACTTAAAGTTCTGTAACATTCACACTCGAGATGTAATTGTGATAAAAAGATATGCACCATTCACTATGTTTATTCAACTAATACAAAATATTCTAATTATGTCTGTGATTTTCTTTATAGACTTCGTGCCTACACCGAGTCCGGCGGAACCACGACCCGGGCCCTCAACTGCTCCTGTCTTTGAGCCGAGACCTGGCCCCTCAACTGCTCCTGACGTCGAGCCCAGGCCTGGCCCCTCAACTGCTCCTGACTGTGAGCCGAGGCCCGGCCCCTCCAATGCTCCTGACATCGAGCCGAGACCATCTCAAGAGCCAGAACCTGCTGGAGTTCCTACAAGAGGTATGTGTTTATCTTTAACTTTAAACTATTAATTTTGAAATTAACTATCTTCTCTCAAATGTAAAAATTCATCCAGATATTTGATACCAACTACATGGACCATACCACCAAAGTATTATGTTTTAAAGACTCTTGAACAATCTTAATATTAAATGAATCTCAGTTGCAATGTAGGCAATCAGAAAATATTTGAGCTTTCTCCAGTTTTACAATTCAATGAATCCCATTGCAAAGTAAGTATAATAAATATTCAGATTTTTTCATATCAGTTTGGAATCTGTTTCTCTTTTCAGCTTTAACATTATAATTATACATGTGACTACAGCATTGTGTGTTTTTCAGGCCATGTGTGCGCCGGGTGCGGACAAACCTTCACGAGGAAGGATAACATGCAGTTCCATGCCCGGTTCCGATGCAAAGTCCTACGCGCGGAACGCCAGCCCGACCAGACCGGTGGAGTCCAGCCACCTTCGCCTGTCCCCTCGTCGCCAGCATCCGTGGCAACTTCAAACGAAGACGTTGACGAGGTGCCTGTGATCCCTGATGGCCTAGCTCCTGCGGGGTTCACCGAGGTAGAGACGGCATTCCGCGGGCGGCTCAAAACCTACCGCTTGACCGAACCCGCAGACGAGACAGTTACCCTGCAGGAGTTTCTTCTATCGCTAATGACTCAGGTAATATCACTCATGCGACAAATACTTATTCACACTCATGCCATCAAGTCTAATCTTTGGGTCGAATGTGAATTTGCTAACATTCACGGCGAAACTTGTAGGCGTGCCTTCAAGACCAAGAATGTCGATATCTTCCATACAAGCGATGTAGATGAAATTTGTCAAGATTACATCAACAAAATCTTGTTGGAGAAGGAGACATGCGAGATGAAGGGCTCGGGATGGAGCTTTGTTAGGGTCTTAGATATGGAAGTGAGAGTAAATGTCTACAGTCCTACCAAAGGCAGCTCCTTCATCCCCCTTCCTCGCGACATCGCCGTGAAACATGCCGTGGTAAATACGTATAACGATGCGGATGAACGCTGCTTTGAATATGCCATGCTGACAAAATTCGTTGAAAATGCTCCTCGTAATCGACTTACTCCTTATTATTTCACAGCAGAGGTCAGGGCACGTTCCAATCTAAATTTTGATGGGCTGGAGTTTCCAGTAAGATTAGACAAAATCCGCTCGTTCGAACGTAACAACCCCGGCATAAGCATAAATGTGTACGGTCTGGACAAGAAGAAACAGAAGAGACAGCAAGATAAACAAGAGCACTATGTCTTCCCGCTTCACGTCGTGGAACGAGAGGCAGCAAACCACTTTGATCTATTATTCCTGACAGATGAGCGGACCACCCACTATGCGTACATAGCTGACTTTGAGAGGTTAGTCAGTAGCCAGTTAACTCGTCGCGGACATCGTTTGCACATTTGCAGGAGATGCTTCGCGCATTTTGACAACCAACCCAACAAACTGGGTCTCACCGGAGAGCAGCGGTTAGAAGAACACAGGCGTTACTGCTACAAAAACGCGCCATTGAGAACCGATGTTGCGGAAGAAGAGCACATCATGTTCAATCGGCCCGAGCGTACAAAGAGAAGTCGTTTCACGATCTATGCTGATTTTGAAAGTATGCTCGTACCCTATGAGGCCGAAAGGCCAATTCATCCCGCACCAACTGTTCGACCGCCTGTTTGGGACCCTGCGACTAACCGGACAATCGGCCAACAGCGCATGGGTGGCACGCCCAACAATGTTAAAAATGTCCACAGACCGTACGCTTATGCATATTATATTCGTGACGACCTGAGAACAGCCGACGAGGGAGACTGCGATGACGATGACCAGGACTCCAACACATTCTCCAAACTGCGGATGTACAGAGGCGAGGATGCTGCGCAACATTTCATCAATGCTGTACGGGATGACGTACGGAAGATTGGCGACATCCTTTACGGTCAGCGCATGCCCGGAGATCCGCCGATGTTGACAGAGCAGGAAGAGCTCCAATTCCGACGCGCCACTATCTGTCACATCTGTAAGCGGGAATTCGGCCCTAACGATGGTGAAGATAAAATGAAAGTTAGGGATCACCAACACTCGCCTCCGTACAACTACAGAGGAGCGGCTCATCGATCTTGCAACCTCCGCTACAGGGAACAGGAGACTGTCAATATGTATTTCCACAACCTTTCCAACTACGACGCCCACTTCATCGTGCGTGAGTTAGGCGTGGACAAGGGAGACGTTGAGGTACTCGCCAACACCGAGGAGAAGTACATCACTTTCTCGAAGCGCTTCAAATATCCGGGCGCGGGCCGGCGGAACAGTATTAAATTACAGTTTGTCGATTCATACAGACTAATGTCAAAGGCGTTAGGCACATTAGCGTCTATTCTGCCGGCCAACAAAATGCACCTCACGCGCGCCCGGCACCAAGACCAAGAAGACTTTGATTTGCTTCGAAGGAAGGGAATCTTCCCCTACGAGTACGTCACGTCTATGGAGGTACTTAATGATGATCACCTGCCACCTAAAGATGTATTCGGAGAAAATGTTACCGACGAGGATTACGCACACGCCCAACGCGTATGGGATAAGTTCAGTTGCACATCCCTCGGACAGTACGCAGAAATATATCTGATGACCGATGTTCTGCTACTTGCCGACGTCTTCGAGGGTTTCAGAGAAATGTGCATGACGCATTACAACTTGGATCCTGCGCATTATCTTACTCTGCCTTCATACGCGTGGGACGTAATGCTACTCAAGACTGGAGTGGTGCTCGATACCTTGCGAGATGTCGATATGTACTTGTTCTTCGAGAAGGGCATCCGAGGTGGACTGACCCAATGCGTCACTAGGCACGTTGTCGCCAACAACAAATACACAAGAGCTGAAGATGGCGGCAACCGAGACGGCCAGGGCGCATCGACAAGTGGAGGTGTCGTAGAATACGACAATGATACATTTTTAATGTATTATGATGCTAACAACCTCTACGGATGGGCCCTGTCAGAACCACTCCCCTACAAAGATTTTGAGTGGCTTTCGCAGCAGGAAATCGACGACATGAACATCATGGACATACCGGCAGACGGCGAGTATGGATATGTTTTGGAAGTCGACCTGGAGTACCCGAGAGACCAGGCGCTCCACGACAAACACCGCGACCTCCCGTTCTGTCCGGAAGTACGAAAGTCGCCGGCTTACCAGCTGCCCTACTCGTCGGAGGACATCATTAATAGCGGAGCAGGACAATCGAAGAAGCTAATGGCTACTCTCACGGACAAGGATGAATACGTGATCCACTATCGTTACTTGCAACAAGCGATCGAGAATGGACTGCGTGTTCGTCGTGTTCACCGGGTTATGCGTTTCAAACAGTCGCCGTGGTTAAAACCGTACGTGATGCTGAATACCGAACTGAGACGGCAGGCCAACAACAAATTTGAAGTCGAAATG
Source organism: Neoaliturus tenellus (assembly GCA_030545055.2). Taxonomy (NCBI): domain Eukaryota; kingdom Metazoa; phylum Arthropoda; class Insecta; order Hemiptera; family Cicadellidae; genus Neoaliturus; species Neoaliturus tenellus. Next base: position 29,115,602 of record CM061535.1, read on the forward strand.
TTTAAATTGATGGTCAATGCTGTCTACGGTATGAGTCTCCAGAATGTGAGAAAACATCAAAACATGAAGATCGCCACATCCCGCAAGACATACACGAAGTACGTGGCCAAGGCAAATTTCAACGACCGAATTTGGTACGACGAGAACCTGGCACTACTAAATATGGCGAAAGTGCGAGTTGTACTGAACAAGCCAGTCTATGCGGGGATGTGTATTCTGGACCACAGTAAACGGTGGATGTACGGTTTTCACTACGACATGGTAGAAAGGTACGGCATCGAAAATATCAAGATGGCCTACATGGACACAGATGGTATCGTCTACGCCATCCGTACCCTAGACGTCTACCGCGACATGATGACGCACCTGGACGACTTCGACACTAGTAACTATCCTCAGAACCACATGTGCTACGACGGGCGCAATGCTAGGGTTTTGGGGAAATTTAAGGACGAAGTCGGTGGGAGAGTAATTAGGTTATTCGTCGGCTTGATGGCAAAATTATATTGTATGTTGTCCGGAGGCTTTACGTGTGCTGTTGGTAACGGAGATGACGACGACTGTGGTGCGCCTCCGCCGATAAAGCGGGCAAAGGGCGTCAACCGCGCCGCAGTTGCAAAGGACCTCTCCGTGCAAGATTACCTGGACTGCTTGTACAACAAGACAATCAAAAGTACGGACAATCAGAGGTTCCAAAGCAAACACCACATCATTTACACCGTTGTGGTGAGGAAGCGGTCCCTGGCACCCTATGATGACAAACGCTATGTAATGCCAGAGGACGGAATAAACACGCTTCCGTGGGGGCACTATGCTATTCCCCCCAGGGCGCCACCGTTACCTCCAGCTCTACCAGCGCTGATGGACGTAGACGAATAGGCAATATAATTTAAGTCGCATGAGTGTGATCGGGTAGGCTCTGTTCGGATCTCGGGAGTGTGTGATGGACTGTGATATGGACTGTTTATGGACTGTTGTGGACTGTGATATGAACTTTTATTTATTTTTGTGTGTGCATTTTTCTTGTTGTTGCTTGTATGTAAATTTTTATTAATGAATCAAATTCATTTGTGTTGACCATTTTACAATGTTTTATCTTTGATGTCTATTCTATAAATTTTATCATTGTTAAATAATGTATAAAGTTTCTATCTGCTGATTCAATATTCCTTCTTTTTAAATACACTTGATGTTAGACTTAAGATTACTTCAATAAATCTAGTCATTTGTATTGACATACTTGTTTTCATTTTCCAGTTTTACACTTAGTAATAAGATCATTCACTGTCAGACTCTTTGCTTTTTAAAAATACTAAGATATCAAACTCTTTTCACTTTGAAAGTAAAATATAAATGACGAGTCTGCACAGAGGTGTACAAATACTTAAACTATCAGACTCTTTTGAAATATCAAGTTACTAAACTGTCTGGTCTTTGAAAGTAATGTCGAGTCTGCATAAAGGTTAAACTAATAGGCTCTTTCCACTTTGAACTGTTATGTCAAATATATGCAATGAGTAAATTATCAGACTCTTTTGAAATACTGAGTTACTAGACCCTCTGGTCTTTGAAAGTAAATTATAAATGTCTAGTCTGCACAAAGATTAAACTATCTGATTTTTCTAAATGCACTTTGAAATATTGAGCCTTTTTTAAAAAATGAAAACTTACATACTCAAAGGAAATGAAAAGATTGGTGTTTGTTGAGTACTCATTTTTATTACAAGAAAAAAAAAATACATTACAAGATAAATGAAAAAGATTTTACAATACAAAGAAAAATTAAAAAGATTTTTACAAAGAAAAAGCAAACATTGCCACAAGTGTTTATACAATCTGGTGAATAGTTTTCTGATCATCGCATCATTGTGAGCAGTGGAGGTGTCGTCGAAGAGCTGCACGAAGTCCATCATCCTCATATCATGGTGAGTTCGGTAGTACAGGTAAGTCAGACAGTAGTGGCCGCAGACTGTGCTGTCATCATCTTGTAGGCGATACTCGTTGTACAGGTAACGACGAGCGTTACGTCTCAGGAATCCTTGATAGAAGTACAGATGTGGGGGTTGTCCGTAACTGTCGAAGAATTCAATGACATCACTCTTTCGGTCCAGGTAGAATGCAACCCAGTGCGTACCGGCTTCATTGTGTGGATCGGTATTCACAACGATTGCTGTAGACGGGGAGATGCGATGCGGTAGTCGGTCGGCGGCGTAGACCCCATGATTGTGTACTGGCAGAGTCGATAGATATTCCTCAATCTGATTGGTATTCATTCTACGGTGTCGATGCCAACAGTTGCAGCGGTAGTACTCGTTGTAGTGTTCGTAGACGTGTGAAAACAAGAGCAGAAATACGAGCTCGTCTCATCAGTAGATTCCAATTCATCGTCAATATTGTTAGTCAAAAACAACCATCCGTGTAATGCTATGCAATTGGATAGTGAGCATCGATGGTTCGGTGATCTGTGATGGTGGCATCGCAGCGTGGATTTCGATAGTAGATTGTTGATTGTAGCCAGTGAGCCGCATCCGATATCGTCCAAGTCGATGACGTTGGTAATGCAGTGATCAATAACTAAATGTCTGTATATAAAACTCTTCTTTTCCGATCCTTTGACATAGACGGTGTGTCGTTTGGCGATTATCTTTCGTAGCTTTTGTTCCAAGTCGTTGTAGCCAATGTCTCCTTGATCCCACTTTAATCCGTGATAGTGTTTCGATAGCCAGTGTGATTCTCGGTGTTTGTCGATGGTCAGTTCGTCCCTGTTGAATGGCGGTTTGGCGATGTGATGCATCAGTAGTATCCCGCTGTCCACTTCCATAACGCAGACTTCCTTCATTATGTAATCATTGATGTTGTCTTTGAAACTCTGGAAATCAATAATGATGGGAGCGGCCAAATTCCTGCAACGTACTCTGCGTAAGCGATCCATCTTGTACGAGTGCCGGTGAGAGACTAACCACCAAAGTCGACCATTACGTTGCGGTGTCGATCGATTTCAATTACGTTGTCAAACTCTGCGTACACCAAACAGTTGACTGTCTCGGTTAGCGCGGTGCCGAATCCCAGCTCCATGCGCACGCTGCCGTTGCGTACGAGATTCCAGTGGCCGGTATCGCTGGCAGACAGGTCGGGTGTTAGATCAAACACTAGAAGGCAGTAGCCATTTTCGAAATCTTCTCTGCTGATCACGTTTCCAGCGTCTGAGAAATGGATCCCCGTGCCGCTGAATATTGTGTTGTACGCCATAATGAACTTTGCGCTACCGGCAGGAGAGAACTTGGGTTGGAGCGGTTTGGCCGGCACCTGTTCACCGTCCACGTACAGTGAGAAGTAGTTCAAATCGAAATTCTTGAAATTGTACGGATTCTTTTTGACATCACCGTTGAATGCGGCATTGGTTACCATACCGACAATCACGCGCTTCGGAACTTGTCCCAGAAATACGTTGTCCAGAGTCTTGCTCCTTATGCCGGAAGCGAGCGTGAATGATTTCACGTCCACTCGTGTGATTGGATATTTAGCGGTGCCGGATTGTAGTATCTTGCTGTGCGCCAACAGTACGGTCGGGCTGACTTTGCATCTTCTAATCCACAGGTTTGCATCGACGATATGCACTTTGTAGTCACCTTCGTGTACCATTATGGAGAATGCATCTTTCGACCTGTTTAACTTGAAGCGTAGCTCGACTCCGTTCAAAAGATATTTATTCTGATTACACATGTCCAAATGCAGATGACCGACCAAATCGATTTCTCGTCCTCCTTTCGTTAGCTTCCGTCGTTTTTCCAATCCGTCATTATCGTCTTCGGTGTTTTCCATATGGCCTGAATCATCGGCGTTCCACAGCACGGACGATAGATGCGATTTCCTGGCATCGAATCCGTAGTTCAATACTGTTTCGATGTACGCTCGATAGGCGTAAGTGTTGTTTTGTGGTGTAACCAATTTTTGATTCATGCACATGTCCACTTGACTGAACAACGAGTGTAGCCAGTTATTTATCGGACCTGCTTTTGTTGCATCGGCCTCGGCGATCGCCGCTCCGTCCGCCTTGATTATCGATGCTGTGACTTCCAGCATTGTTTGCGAGAGATCGGTGTACTCTTCGCCATTGCCGGGCACTACAAACTCTATCGGTGAATCGTCCGTCAGTGTGGATATCGGTTTGTATTGAATCCATTTTCCATTTTCGATACTCGTCTGTGTGGGCGGTAGTGAAAACAAGTCCAGCTCCGTCTTGACGCATTCGCATGATCTTTGATGTATGAACGACATGATTAATTAAAAATATCTCTTATTGCCTTTGCTACTTTCCTTTTATTTTTAACTGCTGCTTTTCTCTTCTTGGACGGCGATGATGACGTCCTTCCTCTAAGGAGTTTAGCCAGAGACTGAGGTGTGACACGCAGTGTGCGACCGCTACTCGATTGTTTCTTGCCGCCACGCATTGCGCGCTTCGCGGAAGTCTTGCGCGTTGCGCGTTTCGCGCCACTCTTACGCGATCCGCGCTTTTTGGATGTCGGCCGCAGACGCTTGACACTGCCACCACCACGGAGAACTCGTTCAATCTTGTCATCGGCCGTGCGCTTCAACGAGCCGGTAAACTCTTTCATGCGCTCCTCCGCCGCATCTCTGGGATGTTTCGTACGCAGAGTCACATCACCGAGGAAACCCATTCCGGACTTTAACGCTTCTCTGCCCAATGCCGCAACTCCGCTCTTGATTATCGGAGATACGGTGCGAAACATTCCGCCCAAGAAGCTGCCGACTCCATGTCCTCTTTGATAGGCGGCACCTCGAAAGACTTTTTATATTGATCCACCCGTCTGTGAATGCTGGCGATAGTAGTACGCCATGTACGGATCGTTCGAAGCCATTATTACAGTTAATTATTATGCAGAGCTCTTCTGAAATGCAGCTTCACGTACGACGTCCCGAACAGGAATGACAGGTTTTGTCCAGTGTGATCCCTGAGGTCGATTTCCACAGTCTCGAATGCTCCTTTGGTGATCGGTACGTAATGTGGGCTGGTGTACAGTACAGTCTTATTCGCCCCGTGCATGTAGTCGCCTCTGTCAATGTTGATGATTTTCAATAGCGGGGCAGAAGCGTCTCCGATCAGCTGCGGCTCAATCAGATCGCAGTACACGTACATATTAGCTGGAAGCCCCATCGACAGATTCGGCGGCCATGACGCTTTATTGTTTTTCACAATGTCCTTCTGCTGCGGATCGAATCCCAACTGTAAAGCCAGTTTATAGTCTAAATGTATCGCAACCACATCTTCTTTCAGTATTTTTATTTCCACTCTGTCCGCATCTTTATCATAGGTGAACTCTACGTAATCGATGAGGTCCTTCGCATCATTGATCATATTCAGCAGTTCGGTTATATTCTTGTAGTAACCCATGTCCAGAGTAAACGTGTACTTGTCTGGCTCTTCCATACCTATGGCGGAAAGAATAGTATCCTGTTCGATTATTATAATCTCGTTCTTGCCCACTAATGGAAACGAGCATGGATAGTGAGATTCCACCAGAGCCATCTCCCACGCGCCTTCCAATCGTATCTGTTTCGAAAGATGCGTAGTGTAGTTTGAGACCTTATTGTTGGGGAAATATTCCATAGAACTGTTGCTGGGTAGCGTCAGGAAGAATTGCGAGTTAGACATTTTGTAAGTCTTGCGCTCTCACCCAAGAGTTAAACTCGTCTCCGTAACCTCGCCACTTGACGTAATAACGCTTACTGACGCCTCTGCCACGGGTGTCCAGTATTTTGTCAATCTTGAATAGCTGATCACTCCGATAGATTACTTTCTGTAATTCGTGTTCGTAAAACTGACCGGTCAAAACTTCACCTTTGAGGTCCGCCAGCGTGTACATGGGCAGCGGCATCAGAGTGTTCACTTTACGAATAGTAAACACTTCGTTACTCCAATTGGTCTCGTAGCCTTTGGCAAACGTGCCCTTCTCCTTTGCTATGCGCACCGTGTCACCAATCTTGAGTTTGGGCTTAACACGGCGTGGAATTTTACTGTACATGCGTTGTAGCACTTGTGCTATCGTCCGATCATTTTTCACATCGATGGGGCGCAATCCACCACCGAGACTCTTGTGTTCACTGGCATTGTATGCTTTCACCAGTTTTTTCAGTACATCGATATATCGGTAAGTGTTTTTGTAAGTCAGGTAACGCCGCATGCGAGACTTTAATGTACGATTCACGCGTTCCACTACTGCTGCTTTAACATCGGGATTCTGCGTAGTCACATATTTTATTCCGTACTTTTTGAATAACTGTCTGGTCTTGGCGCCGGTAAACTCTGTTCCTTTGTCAGACTGGAGGCAACGCGGAGTTTTAGTCGCTTCTTTGAATATTTCTTCGAATGCCACTGCCACTTCTGCACCTTCCTTTCTCTTCAACGCTCTCATGTACAGACGTTTACTGAACACGTCTATCACGGTCAGCAGGTAATTGACTCCATCGTTGTATTTACTCAATCCTCGCATATCATTCAAGTCCGCTTGCCACAGTTCATACGGGCCGAAAACCGAGTACTGGTTGCGTGGGAAGCGTTTACGGGCCGGCTTGTGTAATGTATAAGTGTCCTGTGATTGTAACCATTCGATTACTTTCGACTTTGAAATATCTCTCTTGCGTGCAGCTCGCACTAGCGGTGCGACACCGCCGAACGCGCCGGGCTCGCCGGGGTTGTAATAGAGCCGGTCCATGCTCACTTGGCCGGATACGGTTCCCACCTGTCTAGAAAGCCCAGCGGCTCCCTGTCCCACTGGTATTCATCCCTGTTTGCAGGAGTTGACGTAGCATAGCCGCCAGTCGCCGATTCTTCAATCGGTGTTTTCGCTAGATAATTATCGACTTCGCGTAATGTTCTCTGTAATGATGTCTCACCGCGACGCTCCTTAGCTCCTCGTTTCACTGTCGCCCACGAACGTAGCCGCTCTCGCATCGGTGTTCTGCGCGGTGATGGCGCACTCGGTGAACTGGTCAGCCGTGATGGTGATTTGAATGTGTCATTCAATTCCCGTAACGCTCTGATATTATTTATAAATTCTAGAGGCACATTCATTTCTTTCAAAGCGGTCATCACTTCCATCCATCCTGGCGGTATACGTTCGGTCATTCGAACTCTCACTATGTTATTCAAAATATCAACTATATTCGCATTCGGTAGTTTTTGACCATCGATAAACACCGAGTAGTTGATATCCCAACTGATTCGACTATCGGGTTTTTTCATAAATCGTAACAGATTGCGGGCGTCACTCCTGTATGTCTTTGAGAACATTTCGACAATCTCATCGACTGGTCCTTCCGCTGCACCCCGTGTCGGGTGTTGGGCATCATCACCGAATGTCGCATCCACAATTGGGATATTAATCGGCTGGCGATTATTAGAGGCAAAGTGTAAGAAACGCTGCAACGCCTGATTGTACAGTTTCCATTTTTCACTATCGTCTATACTCTTGTTATTCATTATTTTCTGCATCTCCACGTCCAGTCCTTCCGTAGTGGACAAATTGCTTGACGGCTTCTCCGTTGATGATGTAGCCTGTAAACGCTCAATAAGCTCTTGCGGGACGATAGCCATCTTCTTTGCGTGCTCCATTATTGATGTGCAGCAGCGGCCGGTCGGAAGTGTAGTTTAACGGTCAACGCTCCGTGACGGAATGAGAGATCTCGCTTTAAGATGTCCTTCACATAAATTCTCACACTTTCGAATGTCTTCTTTCTCACCGGGACGTAGTGCGGATCATTGATGTGTGCTGCCTTGTACGTCCCATAATCATCTATCGTGTGGGATATATTGATAATCCTCAATAACGGTGTACGGGCATCGCTTAATATTTGTTCTTCAATCAGATCGCAGTGCACGAGCATATGTGATGGTAAACCAAGACTTAAATTAATCGGTCTAGTACTCGTTTGTAAACCTGGTACATGAACCAATTCGTCTCCCCGTACTATTCCTAACTGAAGTCCGATTTTTGGGGAACCAGCCACTCCTTCGGTAGATCCCAATGTATTTGTTCCCAACGTCACTTTAAGACGCTTTGCTTCGTCAATATCGAATACACTTCCAGTTTTCTTTACACTTTCCAACCCGTTGATATGTTTCAACAAATCTTCGGCTGAAGTGTAGTTTCCGGGATTTGGTTTAACGTCGACGATCCATACTTCGTTTTTGTTGAATGGTTTGCCTTCTTTTCCTGCAGACTTCTTGTCTTTTTCCTTTTTGTAACCAAATATTTTTAGTAGAGCATCGGAGTCTACTGTTGTGAATGTACATGGATAATGCGCTTCTACGAGCGCTACTTCCCAATCTCTACCGTCCAAGCAAATGTAATTCGGTAGTTGTACAGTAAAATCATGTGTAGTATTTTTCGGATAATAATGTATTGAGGGACCCGTGCCGCTAAGTAAAGTCAAATAAAACGGTTTCGTCTGGACATCCATTTCACTTTCCCAATGCACTACTGACTGCTGCCTGTAACACTGTGCCCAACAGTAATGGAATAAAAACTCCGCCACCTTTCTGCACTAGATACTTTCGTTTCTGTCCCCAACACTGTCCTTGTCTTACTAAGCGTCTCAGAGTCACTTTATGTTTGCTCAACTGACTTTTAGTCTTACTCGACAGAGGCACGTTCCCACGTAGCACGTTGTAGGCACACTCGCAGACTGAACGAATGCGACTCTTGTCACAAACCTTTAGCAGTGCCTTGCGTTCCTTGGGTGTTGCGTGTATCAGCGCTCTGAGCAGCGGTGCGTCCTTCTTCAAGCACGACATGATTGCAACTGACTAGCTATTTTTTCTTTGGTAAGTACACGTAGTTTACACGATCCTCGGGGAATATGCAAGTGCGTACTCTCATGTCCTCAGATGTCGACTGTTTCAAGTCCAAAAGTAGATAACCGTGTGCCTGTTTCGTGGCGTCACTGTAGGCTTCCTCTATGAACTTTGGGCTGTCTGGATATATCTGCCTGGCTAAATATCTGATTTGTACTCTGTCTCTGGGATTTTTAAAAAATATAATGTAGTGAGCATTTAGTGAGATGTCTCTCTGCCCACGACCCTGATGAAAAAGATTTTGAGTAATGAAAAACACACTGATGTTGCGGTGATGACAACCCTTCGTGAATAGATCCACCACTCTATCGTCTGCCTCACGCATCATATCGTCAATTATAACCAGTATTGGTTCCTTACCATCATAATCACTCAAGTCTGGTAAGCCCTCAATGTGGTTTATTTTGGAATTACTTACATCACCACCTCCTCCACCACTACCATAATGCCAGTTAATTTTGGCAAATTTTACATCACACATTTCATTTATGTGTTCAATAAACTTGGACACAAAATGTGATTTACCACTGCCCGATGGACCCGCCACAATGGCTGAGAATGGATGTTGCCACTTCAAGCTCATGACTGCTACTGACACTAAAACTAAATACCATACACTTTTCTTAAAATAAAGGTTTGGGGTTTCATCTTAAAATAAAAGACATTAGTTTATGCTGTAATGTACATGGATTATTTATTGCTTACGAAAGCTATCAAAATTTATAAAGGTTAATTAAATCTTGAGTCTTCTTTTTCTTGCTTTACAAAAATTCCAACGGTGTGAATTTACTGCCTGGAAGTGGACTGCGCTTCACCAGACGTAGGCGATCTCCGAAGCCGCTGTTGTACCGCTCGATGTCGTGATCGCTCAGGACTTGGTTGAAACGCCTGGGCAGGTAGACTCGTAGGAAGAAATCATCGCCGACTTGTCCCTCGAGAATGACGACGACTGTCTCGCCGAATGGAGTGGTCACACGCTCCATCCCGCTGATCGCATAGCTGCACTCCTCTCGCAGATCAGACAGGCGGGTGTAGGCCGGAGAGCTGGACTTGCAGGTGTTCAATGATGTCCGCAGGTCCATCGTTACACCAGGTGCGGACTCTGAAGTCATGCTGCTGCTGATGCTCGACATGGTAATGATGAGAGAGTATGCGGATGATGCGACTAGTCGAAGTGGTCTCCAGGCGAAGAATGATGCTCGGTCGGTCCGTTCGTTCGGTTTTTGTTGCCCGCGACGCCATCTTGGAATTTTTTATGTGCGCAGGTGGTCGATGAAACGTGAGAAGGGTCGTCCCGCAGGTGTTTGGCACATTCCACAATGTCTAGACATCATAAATCTTCTTTTGTTTGTGCAGGTGGTCGATGAAATCTGAGAAGGATCGTCCCGCAGGTGTCCAATCTTTTGTTTGTGCAGGTGGCCGGATGCAGGTGGTCGATGTAATCTGAGAAGGGTCGTTCCGCTTCTTTTGTTTGTGCAGGTGGTCGATGAATTCTGAGAAGGATCTTTTGTTTGCGCAGGTGGTCAAGAAGGGTGGCGGCCATCATGGATTTTTTATGAGCGCAGGTGTTCGGCAAGGTCGCACTCCACATCGTCTAGACGTTGTTCCTACAATGTTTTCTTGGTGGGTCTTCTACGCGCAGCTTGCTTTTTCGGTTTTATCATTGGCTTTTTCGGTTTCTCTACTGTCTTACTGTATCGTGTTACTGTTTGTGTCAAGCCGCTAATCTTCGGTACTCCCGTAGCTTTATTAATCCACATATTCTCTGACTTGTCCACTACCTGGTTGACGCTCTCGTATAATTCACTATTCTTGTCTATAAATAATCCGCATCTGTACACCATATCCGAACCGTCATACATTTCCATTTTTAATAGCACTGGTCCGCTGTTTGATGGATTTTGTACCGCGTAAAATTGTCCATTTTCAAGCCATGACACGATGGGGCAGTCATCTGAAGGTTTTGGAACCCATCCTGGTTTTGCTGTTTCTTCCACTTTAGGCTTAGGCGTAGGTCTTATCCTCTTCTTAGGCCTCGGTGATGGTGGAACTGGTATCTGCTCGAGTGTAGCGTTGTCGTCCGCGGTGTTGATGTCGGCCATGAATGCATTCAAGTATTCGTCAATTAATCCGGACGCGCTCATGTCTGTACCGCACGAGTGACTGTGTAAGACTGAGTGAATCGCTTACTTACAGTGTATGAGTCGAACGACATTTTGTAAAAAGCGCGCGGGTTTCAAGGACGGACGGGCGGTTATGTAACTAACGTTGATGGCGTGGGTAGCGTTTAGGCGGGAAGCAAATTATGTGAATTGAAAAATGAAATAAACGAAAATAAATGAAATAAACGAAAATAAATGAAATAAACGAAAATAAATTAAATAAAGGAAAATAAAAAAAAAAAAAATGCCAAATCCCTCTACTAATTCGGGGGGGGGGGGCTCCGCAACTTGGGTGGTCTCGGGGGGGGGGGGGGGGGGGGCTCATCCCGCTCATCCCGCCCTTCCTTACCTTCGGCTATAACCCCCTACTTTCATAATCGAAATAAAAATTTCAGGAAATGCGAGTCAGTATGTTAGGGCCATGTCATACGAGCGCCAATGCCACCCCGTTGATAACGCTCCAACCCGGCATTAGAATCTTAGGCCCACGCTGTATCTGGTACTGGTATCAATGTTTGCGAGCAGGCCCGGCGACAGGATTCTCGAGCCCCTGTGAAATTATTAAGTCCGGGCCCCTAGACTCAGGCAACCAATCTACTTGAAAATTCACTTTCCTTCAACACAACAAAACTACATTTTGGATATATGTTAGCATTGTAAGCAATATTTTCAACCCAAACTTACTATTCTGTTACCTAACTTACTTGGTCGTTATTAAATTATTTACTTTTCCTCCAAAATAAATATGTCAAAGCCACGATTTAAATTTTTGTATTTATTTATGTGTATAGGTAAATAAATATTGGTGAAGAAATGAAAAAAAATGGAGGTTTAGCGATGAATTTTTATTACAAAGGCATTATGGGTTTTATAAAACAAAACAAAACTTAATGAACATGTTATAAAAATCATTAATGAATTAGGCTTATGTTCATTCTAACATCACACATCATTATAAAAAAAGTAAAAGTCGTCTAGCCGTGGTGACTGGTGAGGTCTTGGTCTAGCCTTGTTAAGTTGTCTAATTTTTTGATCTTTATTTTGGGCATCGTTTTGCCACGTTAAGGCCACAACTACATTAAGTTTACATACAATTTATATCACACGATACAACAACAAAAATAAATAGACAAGTCGTTTTAAACTATAATTTGAATAGTGTGTCCAGAACATTTTGGTCCATCAAGAAAATTAAGGTTTGCACATTTATAAATTCTTTGAACAAAATATTTCTTGAATCTTGAGAATTTAGAAAGCGTGAAAAAAAAGATATGGTCTAAACTGGCATAATCTTGTCCACAATCACAAGTTTGGTCTTCAACAACTTTAATCCTAAGATGGTGAACTTTTGTATATACATGGCCAATTCTTATCCTGTTGAAAGTTGTAATACATTTTCTGCTGTCGTTATAGTAGGAAAATCAAGGTGGCGAAAAAGCAGAATTCTTCACACAAAACTGAAACATCCGTTCTTCCTGATTTGCTGGCATTTGTTATTAAACAGATGTCTAGTGATTCAATCAATTATCCTTTTCCCGTAATAATTAAGTAAACTATAACCTGCTTAAAACAATAATTTGTAAAAATAAGCAAGTGATGATAAATCAAAGTATACCTGTTGTTGAGCGGACAGCGGTTGATACAGCAGATGATGGGCTCATATTTAATGCCACGTCACCCCCCTCTCCCCCCACCACTCAAAACAACCCCCGTCGTGCTACCATCAACATCCTCTCCAACCCCACACACTTACACTCTCTCTCACTCCGACAATTAACAGATATCAGGATATTACATTTTAATATTGATAATATACCGTCACAATATTCTCCCTTCTTAAATTGTTTTTTTATATTTTTTATTATTATTTTTTAGCAGAAAAGAACACTTTTAATACGTAAATAAAACACCATCTTAAAGCTCAGGAGTTGAAAAAGAAAATCTTCTTTCCATAGATACACATTTTAAACACACTTTCTTTTATGTTGATATGGCTTCTGGATTGCACCGTGTTTCGGAGTCGACGAGGTTCGCCGATGTTTCGTAGTTCACACCACAGCACAAACTACTTGAATCAACTACCTGCTTAAACTTTTCAAACACTTTCTTTTGTAAATATAGTCAATTAAAAACTGTAAAAGTTATGACAATAACATTGACAATTTTGGTTATCGATCGATTAGTTGCATGATTGTGTTGTAATTTGTTTCTTGGTGTGTTGCTAAATAGCAACATTAAGTACAATCGTAATTTAATTATATATTTTTTCGTATTTGTCAAACAAAATAGAATCTCTTCTAATTATAATTGGCTGTGATCTATTAATAAGACTGCATGACAAAACCGATATGTTATTTTTAGAAAATCTACAGAGGGAGATGAATGTAGAGTGTAATTTAATGAGTTACTTTGTTGTTTTAATCTAGTTCACCAGAATATTTAAATGATACTTTAAATAACTATAGTTATCCTTATTGGTATGACATCATTGGTAAGTAGAAGTAACTTTATAAATTCAACAATTATGAATAAAAGTAGGTTGTTAAAATTTACTTCACCATTGTTATGGTTTTATGTAATAAGTTTTATAGTAAATTAAATACTCATGAATATTTTTAATCCATTCCAACTTTAACTCTAGAGTTGCTAAAACCAGTCATTTAAGACTAGTTAGGAGCCAAGTAGTATATTTTTACTTTGAATTTTTTTATGTAGAATGTTTAAATTAAATTTGTCAGGTCAGATTACTGTTGAAAATGAATATTCTGTCATGTGTCTTGATACAATAACACCTTAGTAACATACTCTATTAATGATACTTACCACTACATTACGACAATGTTTGGTGTCACTGATTTGTGTGGCACTTATTGAAGTTAAAATAAAATTTACTGTCAAATAATTATGACGGGTTTTTATGAATAATAACTATTATTTATAAAACGATTGCTTTATCGCTAAGGTTTTTTAATAAATGGGAGTATCAAAGGCTTCCATCTTTTATGTTTCCTGTGTTTTATGACATTCGTGGTTTCAATTATGCTTGGAAAAATGAGGGGAAAGAAAGAAAAGAAATATGAAGTGTTTTTGTCAGGGAACTGGATACCGTTTCGCCAAATGGTTCTTATTCAGTCCGTAATGGCCTTCATTTTTGCACATTATGCTAAGGGACAAACTGATAACGTGCTTTTATTTGGTGAGATGAAATTTCTGCTTGATTATGTTTAAGGAAAAAATAAACAACTTTTGGATTTTAATAAGATATGAACATAAACTGCACTGATAAATCTTTCTAATTATACTCTTCCCACAAAGAAATACAGAAAACTAAATTTAAACCTGAATTTAACCTCGTTGTAAATAAAAAAAATATCCAGACTTCAATAATACGCATGCTAAAAATAATTCCCTATGTATTTAAATAAGGGAATGAGGTTAAAATTAATTGAAATTTTAACGGTACATTAAAATATTGTGATTAAAATTTACTGGTACATTTGATATTTAAGTAAACTCATAAATTAAAAAAATCATAGATAAAAAGATTCAATACGGTACAATAAAGTTATAAAAATATACAGTTAAAAAGCTGATATAATGCATATGAACATAAATATAACAGTACTATTCTCAATCCTTTATGAAATATTACACATCACTCAACCCTTTGACAATTTATCATCCAATATTTCTTGTTCCCTTTATCCCTCCCACTATTATTATATATAATTAAAATATAACAGTACTATTCTCAATCCTTTATGAAATATTACACATCACTCAACCCTTTGACAATTTATCATCCAATATTTCTTGTTCCCTTTATCCCTCCCACTATTATTATATATAATTAAATCAAAATACAAAATATAAATTCATATATGCAATCAAATAATAGATTGAGTTTAAATATGGTAAAGTTTATACTATATAGAAGCAATTCTTTTTTTGTTGTTGTAGAAAATGTTGACTGTCAGTGACAGTGAACCAATAAGTCTGTGCGATGGTTACATAGGCTAGCCAGAGGTGAACACTCATGTTTGTTCATGTAATTTCGTCACCCGGTATCAAACTAGGCTTGTGAGGCCAGAGCTCTACCACTGAGCTATCGCTCCCGTAAATAATTCCTTTGCGAAGAATGCTTCTTAATATTTCAATTGATTATTTTCATAAGTAAGTAACAATACCAAAATATGATTAATTGAATAAGTACATATAAGTTAAATAATTGTTTTATTGGCTATTGATTTGTAAACAGTTTCATACTTCTTAAGACTATAAAAAGTATCAGTGCCGTTTTAATGCCATTGTTGTGGTTTATCTGCGAATTACTAATTTTTGTTTAAATATACAAGAATAATCTTAAAATGAATATAGTTTAATCATGAAATGTATATATATATATATATATATATATATATATATATATATATATAAACATAAATACAAAAAAATTGTTACTAATAGTTTTACGCCCATAGACAACGTATGTGTTTAGTAAATGAACTTTTTATACAATATCCCTTAATGTATACATAAAATAACACTGAGTTATTTCTTTTCGTATATTTAGTTATAATTCCTTTTGTGTTTACAGTTCATTCCGAATAAATTAATATAACTTAGTAATCTTTCGATAGTATAACTATAGTAATTTTCGATCCTTTTGGAGCCCGACGACCCACAGTCATTAGGAAAAAAAATCCTAAGGGGAGGTTAGGAGTAGAACAGAATTATTTGGTAACGAACTAGTCCAAGATAATATGTCATGAAAGAATTCTTTTCTAGATCAAATATGAGTATAATTGGTAACAAAGACGACCACTGAAGTGCAGAGACATGTTTGAAATAAAACAAAAAATTGTTTAATGTACGTTTTTCGTGGTCCCGGGCTTAAGAATTACAATGCGGGTTTGGTGAATATCTTTCGAGAGGGAGAAAGACCTTGCATATGGGAATTTCCTAATAAATGGTAAAAATATATATAAAAAACTAATATTAAAATGCGAAAAGAGATAGTGATGAAGCAAAAAGGGACAACTAAGTTTTCCTCTAATCAGGAGAGTTATAGATTTCTCTTAATTTAAAACGTCTTTTGAAACTGTCGCAACTGAAAAGTGGTATTTCTGGTCCTAATGCGGTTATAAAAATTTAATTTGGAAATCATGTAGTACAAATTTGCTTAAGTATAACTATATTAAATATATACGTGTTTTGTATCATAATATGTATGTACATTTCTTTGTGTAGATGGTTATGATGAAAAAAATTGCATTGGATATCAAATAAAATTATGATCATATTTTAACAATGAACGAATGGCAATTTCAAAAATGAAAAAAATACAATGGTTGAATCAGAAATAGCAATTCATATAAATTAAAAATAAACAATATTGACTTTATTTATTTGAATTGTACTCTTTAATAATTTGTACTCATTGCATTTAGACAACAAATTCGAATGGACAACAAGATAAATTTCTCTTCAAAATGAACTTTCTTGGCCAGGGGCTTCAAATATTGTTCGCTAGTGGAAAAAAAGTCCAAATACGGAGAAACGACATTTTCATGGACCATTTAGGAATGCTAGGTATGATTTGTGTTGCTCAAGTATCCTGGCCAAAAGGTGTCTGGATCATTACTTAGAAGGATGAGAGTGTACTCGTCCTTATTCAACATTTATTTATTGTTTATGAGGTGGGATTCTTTTTACGTACGTTTCGTGGGACTCACCTGAACCATACCCACTAAGCCCTTTCTAGTCTTTTTTCCTCCCGGAAAAGTTTGATATTAAAGTGTCCTGCCTCCCGGCATTTGTAGCAAAGAGCAGACTCATCCTTTCCCAAGCACTAGCTGAGACGGTGTCCATGGTCCAGGGACTTGAGAGATAATGCACCTATGGAGTATGGTCCTCAAACGCACCGTGCAGCTGAGAAATCCCACTTGGCCAAGTTTGAGGAACCTGGTGGTCCCACTTCCGAAGTTACTCTGTATTAATAGGGGGTAGACAATTAATAAATTAATTAAATTAATTAAATAAATAAAATTAAATTAAATAAATTAATTAAATTAATTAAGGTAGACAATTAATAATTAATTAATAGGGGTAGACATTGTATAAAATATTGCATTGACGGTTACGAAATTAATTTAACGTTATAAACTGTAACAACCAACAATTTTATTTAAACAATAACATCGGAAAATGAAACTGATATCTTTAATGATAAATACTCCTTTACATCAACAAAATTAAGTTCAGAACTACCCCAATTTTTAGTATCTTTAATTACTTCTTTATTTTCCAAAAACCATTACTTAAAATCACAATTTGGGGTTTTCATCATTGAGTTTCAACAATGGTAAATAATCTACATTTTAAATACAGACTTAACTCAAAATAATACCGCAGAATTTCTAGAAGTGGTGATATATATTCTCTCTGCGAGTAAAATTGTAAGGTACTAAAGATTAAACAGAGCATTTCATATTACAAGAGATTACAAGAATATTTCATATAAATCTCACTTACATAATCTGTTTGGGGCACTTAACGAGTTGTAAATTTATTACATATCTAGAAATGTATAATCAAATCCCTCCTGTTCTACTGACAATATATTAAGTTCCAAGCGTATTTCATGTTTTAATACTTTTTAGTTAGATTTGAAAAAAGTTTAAATCAAGGGAGAAGGAAAATAAGAAATAAATAGCTACCTCTCACAAAACATCTCAAGTATATAGCTCACGTAACGTTTTTGATGTGCAGTAGTTTGTGCTCTAAGCCAGCGGAAATGGAGAGGAAGGCAATGGGAAAACTCTCAATTAGTGAGTCGCGCAAGGTTGACGGATTTCATGTTCTTTCGAGTGGGAAATTCACGGAGGTATCTTTTGAGGTATTTCGTATATAAATTAAATATTACGTTTGTAATTTTTCTTGTACCATCTCTTGAATTTTTAAATGCAAGTAAAGAATTGTTTGGATAAAAACGGATTGTTAGTGCTTTATCAATTTAAAATTACTTTTTTAAAATGTTAAATGCAAAATTTGCACAATTTAAAAACTTTATTTTTTCTATTTATGTATGGACTAAACAATTTTATTAGCAGATAATAATATTTATAAATCGCAGTCAATAAATTATTTATGTCCATAGCAATTTTTTAATCAATCAAACTTTTCAGAAGACCTTTGTACACAAGTATTTAAAATCTTTTAAATACTCTTTAAAATACACAAGTAAAACATTTAAGAATTGTTATATAAACAACTGGATTTTATCCAAACGCTTTTGTAGAGGCAAAACCTAGTACAATTTTATGCAGAGAGCAGTTAATATTAAACAGTAGTAAAAAACTGAGTTCTTTTTAAGTTAGCCAAATATTTTCATAAAAATTGTAAAAACTTAAATTCCTTAAATTATAATGCTTGACTCGTTTTTATTCACTTCAAAATCCTCCTTTGACATCCGGATGGTTTGCATGTATAAATAGGTGAGTTGTTACAAATATACTACTAATAAAATTTAATGTTGCCTCAAAATCATTAAATAAATACATTTTTTTGTGTTCGAATCATATGTTGTAGGCATGTGTGTTTAAAAAACAACTTTTTTTATATTTATTATTTTGACTCCTCAAATTTAAAATGGGTTGATATGTGCCAAAACTAGTAATCTAGTATTGAAGACAGGAAGTGTGAAACCAAGTTTTAATTAAGTCAAAAATCTATTTAGTTTCTGAAAATGACTAATTTTTATACTTTTAACCGGAAAAATTTAATCATTGGGAAAGACAAAGAAATATGATCAAGGGTTGATTAATTACCATAACTCGTGCAATGGGATCCCATCTTTGTCGTCTTAATTATTGGAGGTGCTGAAACAGTCACTTGGCAACGTTCCGTTTTATACGTTTCACAAGACTGTGAGAGAAGGGAAACAATTCCTTACCTTAAAGCTAAATTATATTTTATGTTTAGTGTGATGAAGAAGATTGATAAGTAAACGTGAGGAGGTGCAACAGTAAGTCCTTGTACATATTCTCCATTTTAATTTTAACGGAGTTCTCATTTTGGCTAAATATTTCAAACAGAGTGGTAAACTTCTTGTAGCTGATTTAAAGATTAAGTAAGCCGATCTGATTTAAATTAAGTATATTATAAAATTTGGTATACCAAGTAAAATTTTAAGGTATTTAGTAGAGGCATGCCTAACACCAAACCCCCCCCCACCTTAATTAAGGCTGGAATCCAACAAAAAACCAACCTTTAGTAATATACAAAAGTCAGCTAACACACAACTGAGAGAACAAAAATTATTTCTAATCATACTGATGTATTTTCCTATATCTGTAGAATCTTCGCTGTGTTTTTGTGGAAAAAGAACACATTAGGAAAAACAGTTAGTTACTCATCACAGTTTATAATAAACACATCCCAAGCCACTACTTGTATCACTCTGTTCCCTTGTATGGCGAAAATGATGTCAATGATGAAAATGATGCCTAAGTGATGTCATTCTTTGACTTACCCATGACAAAAAAAATCATATTGTACTATTTTTCATTTCTTTAGAGAAAAGATTCTCAGGGATACATGTAAAATCCACTTAAACATGTAAATCCACTTAAAATAAATCATACACTTTGAAAAGGTCCTTTTATCAAATGTATTACTAAAGTTATCAAGGGGTAGTTTTTGTATAATTATTTTATCTATTTAACTATGTAATTATTCTTAATATATTCCATTTATGTGAGATCTTTACTAAATGAGTTTAGGGTTATGGTCCTCAAGAAATTTTTAACTGTAAGTTACATGAAATATAAAATATTTATGTATTTTTAAACGCATTCATATGACACCATAAATTAATGACATTATTTTTCAATACTAACCAATGTATACTGTATTCAGAAACAATTACAGTAAAATTTATAAACGAGCCCTAAAGCTCCGACATCGCTACAACCCTGATTTTAATTCAATCGGTGAAACAATGCTTGCTGTCGGATTTAATTAAAAACAGTTATACTTTCGTAATTTATGTGCTAGAGGCCATCATATTTCCAGGCCAGTTCCAACAGTTATCGGTTACTTCCGCTATTTTTTAATTTTTTATTTTGCATCTGGAGATTTACAAATGAAATACTTTTGTTTCGTTTAATTAACAGTGTCGCTTATTTTTACTGACGAACTGACGAATAAATTATTAAAGCGGAATTTTATAAAACCCAACAGGCATGAAAATCAGCATTTATAAAAAATGCATTTTACCACAAAATTTCTTCTTTTTATTTGGTAGGAACATAATTTTCGGTTATTTAGGGAAACAATCTTTACAAATGGATAGAAACAATGCAAAGTTAGTACAGTTTTAGCTTTACAGTTTTACAGTTCCAAAGCTTTACAGTTCAAGGTAATATCTAACTACCTTTTCTTTAGTTTTGAAACCGAGACTGAATATTTTTTTTATGTGATGTATGTAAACATAAATTTGTTCTAATTCAGAGTTTGCTCTGTTTTTCAAGTCTTAAATTAAAATATAAACGCAATAATAATTTATCGACAGGCAAGTTTGATATTTCATAATCAAGCCTTAATAAAAGAAAAGTATCACTCTCAGCTTGTATAACGGTTGAAATGAAACTTTTAGATGTCAAATACAGGATAACTCCAAATCTCTCAGTGGCTTTTTAAAATGTTTACATTACCTGATATATCTGAATCTCAGTACAGTAGAAAACAAAAGTGAACTGTGATATTGCATTACAACCGACTGAAATGATTTATAATTGTTTTTACAACGCTGATACTCGTGGACATTTGGTTATTTTAGTATAAAAGGTAATTTTTATAATGATCCAGTAGTTATTCTGGTAACTAGCCGACCAAAATTTGGTCCAATGATGAAATGTGTTAATGTATGAAGAAGGTTAATGTATGATAAAAAACAACTATATGAATCATCAAATGCAAATGCGATTGGGAGTTGTATATAAATATTTTCGATGTCCATCCTATACTCCTTAAATACATAATGCCAATTATTTTGTTTTTCTGAACCATAAGGATCTAAAATAAAAAACACCACTGATCGCACATTTTAAATCTAAAATTAGATATCTCGTAAATAACTAAGAAAGTAAAAGTTATAATATTCGAACAGAAACGCTCACAATAATAAGAAAGTAAGAGAAACTCCCCTTAGCTTCAATAGAATAAAGTGAACCTTAGCTTTTAATCATAAAGAGTGGGGTCACTGGTGTTGAAAATGTTTGGCGCCCTTTGACACTTTTAACGTTATGTGGATCCTTCACTACCATAAAAAGGAGAGCATTTAATTGCAAGTTTTAAGAATTATATTTCAAGAATTTAATGCAGATTGAGACATTTAAGCACATTTAAATAAATTATGAAAAATATTTTGACTGAATTATCTAGAAATATTTGTTTTCATGCTCTTGAAATGCCAGTGTTGAAAGGATCCAGGGACAAATTCAATATTCGGGTGATAAAAAGTAGTTAAGTAAAAATGTATACAAGTAGTAATTTCCTGTCATTTAAAAAATAATTTTATTCTAAGAATAATACTTTCTTTACATTTAAAAATTATACTTTCTTTACATTTAATCTAATACCAGGATTTATTTCGTGAATCAAATCGACGTTTGAACACTTTTTCCTTATCATACTAAACGTTTGCATTTTTATTACTTTTACTTTATTTTTACAATTTGGTCGCTAATTACATAGGGTTGGACAAAAGCATGGACCTAAAGAGCGTTCTCTTGGCTATACTTTCACAATTTTAGAAAGGCCTAATTTTTTGGAACGAAAGGAAATTCTTACACTATACTAAAATTTTATTTTCCTCAAGAAGAGACGTGTGCTTTTTATAAGCCGTAAAAAGTAACTATAACTCTTTCACTCTTTTTCCTAATCCTAAATGAATTGAACAGGTATACTAGTTCTTTAGAATTAAAATTTTAGCTTTCATGTTGTTAAGCAGTTTTTATAATTTCTTTAGCTATCATGCATCTCTTGGGCAAACATAATTAAACTATTAGAAAATCATTTCGGATCTTTATAAGATTTCCTTGCATATATGCATCCAGATGACTAAGACACTGCAGCCTAATCTTAAAGTGAAATTAATATTAGGTAAAAACAATAAAACTATTATAAGATTATTTAATATCATTATAAGATTCGTTTGCAGATGTGAGTCCAAATTACTATAGCCTAATCTTATTTGCATTGTATGTGCCGCCAACAATGAATTCACTTGTTTCGTCGATGCTGGCATAGTTACAGAGCAGTCATATTGAACCGTAGTTTGAGACTCTTCTCCTTATCAAACAGACTGGTCGTGTGAAAAATTACCCATTAGGACTTAATGATTCAAATCTATCTTCTTACTCCCTTAAGGAAACTATTAGGTGAAAAAAAACTGCTTTCGAGAAAGATGCCTAATATATCTTGCCATCAAAAAGCTGTTCTGATGACCTTGAATTGAATTCTAATCTGGAATTGAAGCGTGTAAACAAGAGAGGTTAGGGTTTGTCAAAGGCAATGAAATCTTTTTGAAAAAGTGTTCTTAAACTCAAATGACTCAATATTTCTTGGAGTTTTTGGGTAACTCATAGTATGCTTAAAGTATGTGTGAAGTTAATAATAGAGTTCACTTGCCAAATAAAGCTTCCTATTCACTTATCTAATGTATATTACTGCATAGAATCCGGAGTAGATATAGAGAGATGAGTACACCTTTATTGATCCTATTTTGCATGTAGATAGTCATCTATACTTCGGTAATGCAGCAGACTTTTCAGCCATTGAGGAACGGTTTACTAAGCAATGGTAGAGAGCAGAGTCTGAAAGCTGTGATTCCCCCCCCCCCCCCCCCAATGTAATAGAGGAAATTTCAATCGGTAACAGTAATACAGGGTGCCTAAAAAATATTTCTGGATTTTGGGGAATGATAACTTGTTCAAAAACAAAGATTAAAGTCCGTAAAATAAGTCCTAAAATGCTTTATTTAGACACTAACCACTATTTTATTTTTTACACTTATTAAGTTGAGTGCTGAAAATCCAGATAATTGCTTATCTAAATTGCAAAAATATATATTTTTGTTTACATATAACGTAATTTCTTGTATGTTCATGTTGCTAAAAAGTTTTCTGAAGTTGTCTAGGTGTCTGTTTTCTCAGTTTTCTGTCCAATTACAATACGTCATTTCCGGTACATTAAATAACGTAGTATGCCGGTGATCGTCACTTAGCGATGGTTTTCAGTAGCCAGTTAGTCAGTTTTTTCGCCCACTTGTTACTAACAACCAAAAGTTGAGAGGTCATTGTGATTTTTCTGCAGAGAAAGCTTGAATTGCATTATAATCTACGCAAATTTAGGTTTATTTCAAAGAGAAAACGTAATTTGTTGTCGGATCTTTACAAACTTGCTATTATTGTTTAGATAATCTAATTTGTCACTTTTTTGTCTCATGTAAAACTGAGACACAATTTACAGTTTTTGAGAAATTTGAATTAAAAATTTTAAAATGACCACCATAAAAAAATTGCAAAACTTATTTCTATTTCTGAAAATGAACATTTGTATGATAAAGTTCCTTGCCAAATATAAATACAATGACCTCTACGGAAATAAAAAATATTTAGTCTAAAAATCGAATGGCGGATAGCTGCCAAAAAAGCCGAAATCAAAACGATTTTACTGAACATTTTCGATTTTTTTATATGTAAAAAAGGCATATGGACAGCCACTCACGGTTTTTTTGTGACACCCTGTATACTGTCACCACAGGTGTGAAAAGAAAACAACCTTACGTATTACTCACATAGCAAGCTATTCTTAATACTATAATATTAGTTGAGTTAAAGTATTGAAAATTTTCTGATAATGTGCAATGCTTGCCTGTCCGAGAGGTTTTTTCCCCTTGCAGGAAGGGGAACTTGTGCTTATCAGCAAAGGAAAAGGCGAGGTTCATCCTATAAGCCTCTGTGTGTGTTGGATACGGCCAGGAAAGCTTCAGAGAAGTTTTCGTTCCCACCTGAACTCTGTCGTGTAAGCTGATGAGGGTTTTCCTCCCCTACAGTCTGGCTTCAGAAGGGATGATCACTTATAGATGTAATAGCAGAAGTACAATGTGCGGTGGAAAGCGCCGAGAGTCACAATCATTTCTCTCGCAGAGTAGTGATTCTTGTTACGCTTGATGTCAAGATTGGCTTCAACTTAAAGAGATGGGTCGATTTGTTAGATTCGTTGAGCAAAACCTTCCGTGTTTCGATGTTTTTGGGGATAACATTCGAACAAGAACATCAGAGAGACAGACAATTGACAATGATGCTCAAATGTTACATTCGGTGCTGCCCAGGGACGAGACGGTTCTAGTTTGGTATGCAGATGACTGAGCAGCACTCATAGCTGCACCAAATGTTGAGAACACAAGAACGTCAGCGAACCTACCAGACATGGCAGGAGACCAGAGAGGTGAAGAGTCGCGGTCAATGGACTGCTAGACTCACCAAGCAGGTCCAGCACTGGGTGGAATGGTAATGTGGACTTCTTCCAGGCCATATTCTTGTCGGGTCATGGCTATTTTCAGTCGTACCTGCACAGTACGGGCAAGGCCGATTCTCCTGACTGCATTTATTGTCCCGGAATTCTTTACTACATGGAACATTCATTCTTCCGTTGTCCACGCTGGGAATGGCCACGCCTGGAGGCCACACAACATGTAGGATTGCTGTCGGTGGACTCAGACTGCCAGAAAACGTTGGAGGGTGAGGTCAACTAGAGTTGCTTGTCACATTTCGTCCAGAGGGTCCTTCGATCCAAGAAGACCAATTTAGACAGGATCACTGTCTATGTTAAAAAAAAAAGAATTGGTGGATTCGGGGAGAACTTAAAGAAACGAAAGCCTGATGAACAACTAGCCTAGTAAAGCAATCAGCTATCCAAGGTTAGTGTCCTAAAGATTAAAGGGGTAGTCTTATAAATTTTTCTGTCCTACACTACCGATCGTAAATATAGTTGAAGATAATTCAATTTGAATTCTTTTAGACCTATCTTGCATTGCAGATGTTTGCTGTAAAATAGTTTTTCATTATTTATGAATAATACCAGAAATGTATTTTGTGCATAATAGACTATATTTCCTAAAACTGTTTAAACTACATATAGTTTAAGGTTTGGTTTGGGCGAATTTATCAACTAGAAAACTGCATCCAGTTGGCACTTAACTGAAATCTGTTCCGAAAATTCCCATGAGAGAAAACAAACGGAATATATATATCATGCATAACAAAATCAGCTTGACATTTGGAAGGCAAAGGAAAAGATAAAATCACCTCATCTTTATTCCCACAAACCAAGTAAGCTAAAGTGACAGGTCGATTCCAAACTCGTTTTCATATTTCTGACTCTCACTCCTCGAAAGATTTTGAGACACATTGCTTAAGTCTTTTAATTAAACCTGAAAAAATTGCGTTAGTAATTTTTTATATGTTCATTTATATTATCCTTTAGTGATATAACTATTGTTTCGTATTGTCAATAATTGCAGTCAATAATCAAGAAAATGATTGCCTTTAACATTTTCAACAATAATGCACACTCCAAACGAAAATGATATTTCTCATTATTTTTTAGTAAGGTAAACGAACCTATATTTCAAACGTGTTTACCATTTCATTGATGTCTCTGGCGTAGTTTAAAGCTATATATTAGCTAAAGAGATACTGAGCTAGCGCTAAGTTTTTATTTATTTATTTTTTTGAGGGAGAGACGGAAAAATGCATTACGCACACAGGTGGCTAGCCTGTAGTGTGGCCACCCGGAGCGCAGCTTGACGCTGAACCAGGGCGAGTCACAATCTATAGAACTCTTTTTCGAGAGCGACTGCCCACACCTCTGCTCCATAAAGAAGCACGGACTGGACCAGGGACACCCGACATTGGCTATCGGCCTACAAAGGTAAGTGACTACCTTAGCGGCCTTGTCCGCCGTACGGAAGATCTGATTCCCCTAGCTTAACTTGGTGTTCACCATATATATATATATATCGTATGGCTCATTTAGCCAGCCGCCATGGTTTAAGAATGAAAAAATAAATTCTGCGGTGCAGAGCACCTGAGTCAGTATAAGTAAAAATGTAAACACTAAAACAAAAACTAGATCTCTCTTTATATAGCTAAATCCAGGGCGCTAAGCCATTGCAGCCCAGCTTCACTTGAGCTATGCAGACCAGTCTATCCTTCGGGGGAGGCACTCAGTGGGCACTCTTCGATTATGTGTTCCATAGTTTGATACTCTGCTCCGCAGTCGCATGACTGGTCTTGTGTCATTCCCCATTTGCACTTCCAATAGTTACATCTTCCCACTCCAGTGCGGAAACGATTGAGTAAAGTCCACTGCTTCCGAGGAAGATTCATACCACCTACCGCTACGGTCGGGTCAGCTATCAAGAAGTGGTTCCGACCTTGAAAAGGGTCCCAGAAAGAACTCCAGTTTGTATGGATGGTGAAGTTCGCGTCCATCAACTGAGAAGCTGTTCGTAGGGGTGGTTTTCGGGACCTCAATCGGCCCGCATTCTGGGGTAGGTAATCATGGATGGGCAGCTGTGGAGCAGATAAGATCTTTGTATATTCCCTAATGAGTGCATCCCTTCGTCTCATTTCAGGAGGAGCGATATTACACAGCACCGGGAGCCAGGGTACAGGGGTTGCCATGAGTGTACCATTAATGGCCCTCATGGCCCTGTTTAGTTGGACGTCGATCTCTCTAACGTGCACACTATTTAACCACACGGGAGCACAGTACTCAGCAGTTGAATATACCAATGATAGAGCAGTTGTTCGCAGAACTTGTGATTTAGCTTCCCATGTGGAGCCAGCAAGGTGATAAACAATGTTAGTCCTGGTTCTCACCTTAGCTGCCGTTTTTAAGTGGCTTTTCAACTTGAGAGACCGATCTAAAGTGACTCCCAGATACTGTAGGTGGTCATTATGTTTCAGCTCAACACCGTTAAATACGATTTTAAGTTTTTGGTTGGCCAGTCTATTATTGAAGTGGAAGCAAGCAACCTCAGTTTTTGTTGTGTTTGGATTTAGCTTCCAGGCTTCAAAATATTCACCGAGGGTCGTGAGGTCATTCGTTAGTGTTTCCTCAGCTTGTCGGAAATGCTGGTGTTGATATGCCAATGCAATATCGTCTGCATATATAAACTTTAAGGACCGAGTTATAGGAATGTCGGCAGTATACACATTAAAGAGCAGTGGGGCGAGCACTGACCCTTGTGGCAGGCCATCCTTTAGTTGCCTAAACGTACTTTCTCCGCGTCCCAGATATACTTTTATCATCCTATTGGAGAGCATTGAGTTGAGGAGACGCAACAAGAAAGGGCAAGGAATAAGGTCGTAAAATTTAACTAGGAGGCCTTTTCTCCAAACAATGTCATATGCTGCAGTCAGATCTAAAAAAGCCACAGAGATTTTCAGTCTTCGCTCAAACTCATTGATACCATTTAACCATTGATTACCATTTGGGCCAGCTCAACGTTGCGTGCAGCAATGAGAGCTGCAACGTCATCGGCGTACCCAACCAAAGTGGTTTCCTCAGGGCATCTTGGACCTCAGGAGGCTGTCATAGGCGACGTTCCAGAGATCCGGGCCGAGTATTAAACCTTGCGCGGCACCAGAAGTGACTTCCATCGTCCACGTTCCGTCCCTTGTGTCATAAGGCTTCGAGCAACAGGTATGCAGGAACGCGAAAGTTGTAAGCTAGGCGTATCTATTTTAGTAGTAATATTTGTAATTTAGTTTTTAATATGGGGGTACCCATAAGATGGTCCTTTAATTTTTTTCAAATGTTGCTTTATAAAATTATGAATGGAGATGGATTTTAATTGTTGTATGCGTGTGCAAGTCCCTAGGATAAATATTAAATATGAGAAAATGCATGCTTAAACAGTAGCCAATCACATTTATCAAATATTCATACATAACTAGTTCATAATGTATTTATTTAAATAGCAATATTATTAGTTTTTGAGTTGATTTCAATGTATATTTTATTCTTAACTGACAGAACCGTTTGTACATTGCAAGTTCACCAGATTCAATATATATCTAGAACTAGGATTAAATAGTTTAGTTTTTATCTTCAGATAAGTATCATTGAGTGTTCTATTGTATTTCGTTTTTACTGATAAATGGCCCAATCTCCACACACAGGCTGAAAGTCTTTGCGGAAAGTTTTTTTTCTGTTAGCACATGTATATTTGATGAAATAAAAAAGCGATGAAATAAAATTCATTGGCTTTCTCTAAAGTGAAGGTAGGTTTAACTCTTTATCAGCATTTCCAAGTATTAATTGGCTGAGCATTTATCGTCGGTGAGTTTGGTTGAAGCTGATAACGGTTCAACCATTAATTTGATCAATTTTCGCTGTTCGGTTTGTTGTAAACAATATATTTATTGAATATATTTCATACAATATATTTCCGAGTACAATATTGATGTTTTAAAATGAATAAGCAATTTTTTATTGGTTCTTTTCTGCTACAATTTTTAGTTATATTCAATTAAACAAGGTAAACAAACAATTATATATTGAGTTTTTTTGGGAAAAGAATATTTGAATTTCCGTGATGCCTTAAGCGTTCGGGAAGATTGACCGTTTTATTGATTATAACTTTAAGTCATAAGTTATTGTTTTGTTTTCCAAAAGTGTCATTTGACATACAAACTGATCTTAACAATATAAAAAATCCAAATTTTTCATGTGCTATTTATTTTACTTAAATATTTCACTAGCACATCCATTTAATTTCATACCAATCATAACTAAAGAATCATATAATTTATTTATTTAGCATTTTCAGTGGTATATAATTGAGAACATTTTAGTTTGTCTACTGAGGTTTACACTTTATTTTATTGGAAAGTTGTCAAGTGAAGACAAATTTTTACATACTTTATTAATATATATTTTGCATTTATCTCTGAAAGCCTGTCATTTAGTGGCAAATGCATGTCAATTCCCCTTAGTTACTCACATCGAAATGATACAGAGTTACATTTCCAGATCCATACCCAAGTGGAAGACTAAAAGTTGGTACACGTAAAAAGGTAATGCATAAATTGTCACTCTCTTTTGTAAAGCCATATATCTTTAATTAAATTATAATTATATTAAATAGTAATAGGATTATTTTAAAATATAAATTACTAGCTGTGTACCCGTTCTTCGCACCGGGTGTATTTGCAATTTATTAACAGAAATAAAAAATCCTTTCACAAATTAAATATGCCACCTTCATTTGGTTTATTCCAACGTATCTAGATATCATAACGTATTTTATGCTTTATAGCTTCTTGGTAAATTTGTCAAAATCCTGTTATATTCATTTCCCATTTGGGTTAGAACTTAGAAGTTATGTCTTTGTCTTTAATGTTTTTGTTGCAGACTTACCAAACATATTTGTGATTAACTTTATAGTTCTAAAAGTACACCTTGCCATTACTCATAGACAATTAAAGAAAACCCAAACTTGTCAAGAATATTAAAACTTTGTGACAATAGATGTACTGAATCCAATGTACCTATGTACCCCACCTCTGTATTTCCTGTTCTACACTTAAAAGATATGTACAACTTTTAATCCAAATATATATATATATATATATATATATATATATATATATATATATATATATATATATATATATTCCAAATTAAAAATTAATTAAAATTTGAATACCCAACCCAAGTAAAACAACGCATCGCCCGTCAGTAATTTATGCACCGCTCCAGTGTAGATATGTTTATTTTTAAGTAGATATTAGGTCTACTTAATTATTATTTTTTTTTTACTTTAGATTTACCTTCTTACCTAAAACATGCCCATTTATTGCCTATGTATACAGAACCAAATAAATAAGAGACATTCCATGTTAAAATATTTTGCCTCGATAAAAAATAGGAAAATAAAGTGCTGATCTAGAATTACTTCTTATTGCCAAGTGAATCGCTCTTTCTACCTTCTAAATGTCAAAATGAGCATATTTGTTTATAAAAAATAAAAATGATAACAAACATCTGCAAAATTGTTCTAGGCATCTAATTTCATTTAACCAATCAGCATGATCCTTAAATGAAAATTATCAGTGTTTTGAGAACAGCGTCCTCACAAGGACCCTACTTTTCCAGTTTTTTTTTTTATGAGTATTGTCCCGTCTATACCCGCATTATTTGGAAGATTGAGCAATTTATTGACTTTGAAATACAACTCTTTTTGTCAGAACGTGTCATGAAAGCTAAAATGGGAACTAAAATTAGTTTGCAGTGATAATGAGAAATATTTTAAGATTTATGGAACAAAACTCCTTCTGTAATACTAAGCATGAAGTATTTTAATATTCATATTAAGAATCAAGAACTTGGTTGATTTTACTCGCTGTATTTTGGCTAGTGAAAGGTAAAAGGGTTAGACATGAATGAGTCGGTATTTAAAATTTTAAGTGTTGCAATCTATGGTGAAAATGACAAATTGTCTAATCGAGCTGATTAAAAAGTATTGATAAGATGATAGAATTAAATATTCCCATAAGATTAACATTGAATATTTCTTTTACTATGAGGCAGAGCCTTTTTGACGAATGTTGGTTTAGAGCAGCTTAATTTTGTCTAATTGGACCATTTAACACTGATAAAAATATTCATGTCATTTACTAAAGCCCTTGTCGTGTGAAAAGAGATCAAAGATTGGTATTTTAGCACAACTTGGCTACTTTGACGTACCATGGAGCAAAGCCCTAGGGTCGCAGAGGAAATTTAAGTTGCAATGAACCTTCACACCACTCATGTCTATAACAGCAAAAAAAATCGGGTAAAGTCGTTGTCCCGTGAAAAGAGGACAAAATAGGGCCCATGAGCGTTACAGACACAGTGAAAGACAGACAGACAGAGATAGAGAAAGACAGAGGGAAAGAAATTTAGATGACGCCGATTATGGATTCTGTGGTATATAAAAAGTAAAAATAACAAAAAATTTCAAGATTCCAAGCAATGTACAGACAAAACTCTAATTTTATTAATATAGATTAAACCTCCCACTTAACTATTTCCCGTGTACTGTATAAACATCATATCCCGTCTTATGTGATAGTAAAAATATGGTCAATCGTTAAAGTACGTGGTTATTGCAAACTATGTCTAAAATTTCAGCAAAAGGTTTTTTTACTGGTTTAGGTTCTGGTTAGGCCTACCTCATGGGGTGACATTAAGCAAATTTATGAGTCATTTCCACCCGTGTAGAAAAATTAAAAAGACTCAGCTTTCTTCTGCTTCTTACGGTGATTTTGAATGGTTAGTTTTGTTATGGATTAATGTGGGATCCAAGGCTCTCATACCTGATATATCAGTGAAAATTAATTGTATTAGCATAAAAATCTGAAAAGTAAGGAAAGTAAAGTTACTTTTAAAGTTACTGAAAGATATATTTTAACATATTCAAACTTTTTAGATATGAGGACTGTAATACAACAAATATTAAACCAAAAGATTATTAAGTGCCAGGAAAATCAATTGAAAAAAGGGCTCGGCGCGTGGCGGCCGAAACCGTGGAATAAAATACCGTGTTTTGGCCAAAAGCCGTACGGTGTATGTAAGATTCTTAAATAAAGATAATCCAAATCATGAACAACAAGCATGTATTTCCACTAGCCATAACCTGACAAACTGTTGTTGTTTACTACATATGTGTGATATTTACTGTTATTGTTTAAATCATATGTTCAATATATTATTAACATATAACACATCTTCCTCCTTGCGGAAATAACAGAAAAAGGAGTAAAACATTAAATAGAATCCAAAAACATAAAATTGAAAGTTAACAAACAAATATTTTACTGAGCTGATGTTGATTGTTTGACATGACGACGATTTCTTCTAAACAACGTTCCATCTTCCCCTTCCACCCAGTAGCTTCGTGGAGTAGATGCCTTCCTAACAACTTTTCCTTGTTCCCATCTTCTGTTATTCATATACACTACTTTCTCTCCGTCCTTCAAACTCTGCAGGTCTTTGGCCGATCGATTATAGTACTTTTTCTGAAGGTTCTGCCTTGTCTTCAAAAGGTCTTCTATGTCTTCATTCACGGCTGGCTTTAGTAGCTCCCTAGTTATCGGGATGGTTGTTTTGCATCTGCGTTGAAACATAAGCTGGGCAGGAGAGTATCCCAAATGTTTTACAGGCATGTTTCTGTGCTCTAGCAATGCCAATGTTAAATCCTTACGATCGTTTTCCGTTTTTCTCATCAACTGTTTTGCCATTCCAATCATTCTCTCGGCAAGGCCATTCGACTGGGGATAACCTGGACTGCGTGTAACAATCTCAAAATTCCAATGACGGGAAAAATCTCTCATCTGAGCACTATTATACGGGACATTATCTGCTACCATCACATCTGGAGGTCCGAACCTGCTAAAAACTTCCTTGCACGCTGAAACAACAGATGTAGCTGACTTGTTCTGAATTCTTATGACCTCCAACCAGTTAGAGTAAGCGTCCTTTATCACTAAGAAAACTTTGCCTCCGTAAGTGAATATATCAGATCCAACGCGCCCCCACGGCCTGGTAGGTACAGGATAAGGCAATAAGGTTTCCTTAGAATTGCTTCGTGAAAATATTTCACATGTCGTACATTTTGCAACAAAATTCTCAATGTCTGTTGACATTCTGTGGCCAGTATAATAGCTGACGTGCTCTAGCTTTGCATTTTTCTATTCCTCCATGGGCAGCATGAATCCGCTCTAGCATGTCTTGTCGCAGCTGCCTCGGTACAATCAATTTATGATTCATGAAGAGCAGACCATCTTCCTCTGAGATCGTATTTCTTTGGTTCCAGTAGTGTCTAACAGCCTCCGTCACATCGTGCTTTTTGTCTGGCCAACCATCTAGACAATATGCCTTCACCATTGCAGTGTCGGGATCCTCTTCAGTGCAACGCTGAAAAACTTTCTTTTTCTCTACAGTCATTGGTAAAGAACTAGATAGGCTATGAACCTGAAAGTCCAACGATGGAGAAGTTTTGTTACAAGTCAGAGCAGCCCTGGATAGCGTGTCAGCAATAAATTGATTACTTCCAGGCAGATACTTTATTTCCAGATCATAGTTCATACACCTCATTCTCATTTTCTGCAACCTACATGGTACTTTTTGCAAATCCTGTTGTCAAATATTTACAAGAGGCTTGTGGTCTGTTAGTACTGTCACCTTGTAACCGTAAATGAACCTGTGAAACTTTTCCACCACGAAGACTATGGCCAAGGTTTCCTTTTCAATTTGCGAATACCTTTTCTCTGTATCCGTCAGTGAGCGTGACATGAAGGCCACCGGTCGTCCTTCCTGGAGCAAACAACATCCTAAGCCATCCTGGGAAGCATCTGTTTGTATCTCAATCGGTTTCCTGTAATCAAAGTATGTCAATACCTGTTTGCTTGAAATGATGTTCTTTATAACGGTCAGGGCAGCTTCATGTTCGGTTGTCCACAAAAAGTCCACGGTTTTCCTAGTTAAATATCTGAGTGGCGCCGATATGTTTGCCAAATTGGGAATGAACCTAGACAAGTACTCCAGCATTCCTAACAACCTCATTACCCCCTTCTTGTCTGTTGGCGCAGCCATCTCTGCGATTGCTCTTACATAATCTGGGTCCGGTCGAATGTCCTAAGTATTTTACTTCGCTTTTCCTAAACTGCATCTTGGCTGAATTGAACTTGATACCATATTTGATAGCTCTGTCAAACACCCTCTGCAAGTTTTCATCATGTTCCTCGACTGTTGCTCCACCAATAATAATGTCATCGTGCACAATGTTGACTCCCTTTAGATCTCCAAAGCATTTGTAGTTATATTTCTGGCATATTTCTGGTCCCGAACAGATTCCGAGAGGGAATCTACAGAACTGATATCTACCAAATGGGGTGCTAACTGTACATAGCTCATAGCTATCTTCATCCAATACAATTTAAAAAAAACCCGTCTTTCAGGTCTAAGACCGTGAAGTATTTGTAACCGCTCAATGTCACGAGCATATCATCCGGATGTGGCATCAAATAATGTTCTCTAACCACCTTGTTCAAGGGCATTGGAACTATGCAGACTCTCAAAGATTTGTCAGGATTTTCAACAATTACTAGGGGATTAACCCAAGCTGTGGGCCTGTCGACTTTCCGAATCACGCCCGACTCTTCAAGCTGATCCAGTTTTTTCCTTAAGTCTGTTCATCATGCTATATGGTACTCTTCTGGACTGCTGTACTTGTGGAACAGCTCCTTCTTTGAGTTGTATGTGGTGGGTAGTAGGAAAAGTTCCCAGTCCTTCAAAAACTGTCTTGTAGCAACCTAAAATCTCTTCCTTATCACTAAAACTCGCCTTTAATTGCGACACTTTTTTATGAGTCCCAAATTAACACAGTCCCTCGGTCCTTCAATCCCAGAATTGGTAGTTCATGTTCAACATTAACCACAACAAAATCCACATCAACTGTCATTCCAGCTTTGATCTCACACGGTAACACAATGTGTCCTACTGGCTTGATCTTGAAATTTTCATCCCCCCATTCTGAAAGTACAAAATCGCTGCGTTTTATATGAGTAACATTCATTTTCTTCAGGTAACTTACTGGTAGAATACTCACTTCAGCTCCTGTATCCAACTTGAACTTTATTATTTCGCCACCAACACTCACATTTTCTGTCCATGACTTATCATTTTGTCAACTCCACCATTATTTACTGTGAGAGAACCCAAACTTACGTTATTTTCCTCTTCATTTGAGATAGCGTGAGTATTTCTAATCTTATTCTGACAAACACGCGCAAAATGATTCTTTCCTTCACACTTTGAACATATTTTCCCATATGCAGGACATCTGCCTTTAAGATGTTTGTAGCCACAAAAGTTACACTCAATTTTCTGTCTTTCAGTTTCTTTACCATGCAAGTTAGAATCTGTTTTTTGTTTACTACTAACAACATTTATACTGCAGGAATCCTTAACCACCGAATGCTCGAATTTGATTTTATCATGCTCATCAATCGCCTTACATTGGTTCTTACTCGTTTCTACAATAGAACAAAATTCTATTGCTTTTTCTAAGTCTAGTTTTGTGTCACGTAGCAGTCGCTCCTGAGTGCTTTTTTCTCTTATACCTAGGACTATTCTATCTCTTATCATGTTGTCGATTTCCTTAAATCCACACGATCTAGCAGCCAGCTTTAACTGTTTGACAAATTGACTAAGTTCTTGTCCCTCCTCTTGCTTTATGTTATAAAACTTAAAACACTCAAAAACAACATTCTTCTTGGGACAACAGTACGACTCAAACTTCTGTAGTACGCAATCAAATTTATCCTTTTCATCGTCTTCAAAAGTAAACGTGTTAAAAACATCCAGTCCTTCGTCGCCTACCAAATTTAGAAATAGCGCAATCTTTATTTGGTTCTTGATTGTCTTACCTTGACTTGTTGCAAGTAAGAACAGCTCAAACTTTTGTCGGAATTTCCTCCAGTTTTCACTCACATTTCCTTCAAAACACATTGGATCCGGTATTCTAAAAGTTCCAAACTCCATTTTAAATCCCAAGGTTCGTAATTTACACCTAAGACACCTTGTAAGATTCTTAAATAAAGATAATACTAATCATGAACAACAAGCATGTATTTCCACTAGCCATAACGTGACAAACTGTTGTTGTTTACTACATATGTGTGATTTACTGTTATTGTTTGAATCATATGTTTAATATATTATTAACATATAACACAGTGTACATAGCCGATTGCGCTACCTACCCCAAAGGTGAAGAGGACTCTTAAAATCAATTTAAACATTTTTTGAGAGAGACTTTTGATTCTTTAAGAGCTAAATATTAATATTTTGGTTTAATTTATTCCTAGTTTAAATGTTAATGATAATTTCCTCCTATTTTGTTATTCTTGTATTCTATTACACATATCCTAGTCTCCATAAGTAGACTTTAGTGTACAGTTGGGCACAATGTACCCTTTCGAGGACACTGTACCCATTTTTGAGGTTCATACTACACGAATTGATAACAATAAGTACTAAATGTTTTAGTTTAATACTGTTTTGAATAGATAGATGGATAGATAGATAGATAAATAAATAAATAAGTAAATAAATATGCATTTTACTCCTTCTTTAGCAATAATTTTACTAGGAATATGACAGAAAATAATTAATTTAACAAAACATTAGTACAAGCTTTTTGGTTGACTTACAATTTTCATTTACTTTCGTAAATTTGACTTTTGTATAAAGTCAGTTAAAAAAATCTATTTCGGGTAACATAAAAATGAGGATATAATTATATTTGTTTTAAGAAAGGCGTGCTTTATATGGTTTTCCACATTTTTTTAGGGCTCTATGCATGATTCTTCATTTTTTTCTAGTTCTGTCAAGATGTTTAAAATAAGGCGATAATTATTACCTTATTAATTATAACTAATTATATCAACCAAGCTTTTATTTGTGACTATTGAATAAAATACCTCTCCGGTAGAAATAAAAGAAAAAATATTAATAAACCCCCCATCAACGTAGACTCTAATATCAAAGAAAGTGCAAATAACCAGTAAAATTTGTTGATACTTTCCATCAACCATGTACATCAATTGGTATTGAGTTAACATTTAGATTGTTATAAGGCTTAGGCGATTAGTCAACACACAACACAGGATATGAACGCTCGGCACGTTTATGTAATCAATATCAGCTTATCCTGCTGCAATGAGATGTGACTTGAACTGCATCTCACTGTAGTTGGACACTTTGAACTACAGAACTACTTATGATTAACAATATTTTCGTACAATTTGACAATAGATAATAAATTTACAGTTGCAAAGTATGTAATACCATTAGATGTAATTTTACTGTTGTTTTTATTATAGATTTTTACATCGAACTGCTGTTTTTAGTCAGAATCAACACACAATCAACGTCAATAACTTCACGCAGTGACTTGTACCTCGGTTACAGACGAGTTTCAAATGCCCCACCTATTTTAATCGGTAGTATTACTTGAAATACTGAAATCTTACCCATTGCGTTTAAATTTTTAAAATAGTTCTCAATATTTCAGTAAAATGAGAAAAGAGGTCAACAAAGTCTTAAATTTAAGTTCATGTTAATGTGTTCATGTTAAATTAGAAACACTATAAGGAATAGTAAATTTCTTGAAAACAAGTAACTTATTAACATGGATTGCCATCCCACAAATTAAAGGCTTTCAGTCTTTGTGTTTAAACAACTTCATGAAAAAGTTTCTAAATACAAATAAATTAATAATGTTTATTTATCCAAGCCTGCCACATTTTTCAAGTCATCCTTATTGACATAAACAAATTCTTCGTTTTAATTTGAAACAACACACATAATTTTATATTCATTATCTTTTGCTATCCGACAATATTGCATTTTAATAATACTGTAATGTGGATATTAATCACATATTTTTGTTGTTGATTTCAATAAATATTAATGATTGTCCCTACCAACTGAAAGCATTAGTTAAGATCAATATTATTCGCAATTAAAAGTTTTATGGTAATAGTTTTCTGGTGAATTTAGGTGTAACAAGTTGAATTTTTAGAAGTGTTGACTATACTTAGTAAGCATTAGATAAGTAAAAAAAATCAAGAATGTAACCTATTTCACCTATGATTACAGAAAGGATGTTTTCAATGCATTTCAATTCATTAAATTAACAGTAAACGTGTATTTTTCACTCTCACAATTGACGGAGTGATAGTCGCATCGCAGCGGATGTGACGTGGGCCGTGTCGGGGTATTTTTGCTCTCGACGGAAACTCTTAACCTAAAAGCTTTCATTCAATTCCACTCACATTGCATCATGTCACATTTTTTAGATAGTTTCTTGATTTTCTAAAAAAAGCCAGCTTTTAGTATCTGACATAAAGATGATTATTAAGTTTGAGCCTTTTAAAGATTCATGTAATTTAGATTTACTGCCAAAAACAAGAATAAATTAGTGAATTTCACCACCATGGTGAAGAGTGATTTTTCCGGACAGCGATCGACTTAACGTGTGAGTCATGAACCGAGCACCTCATTTCAAAATGCACGGAGTAACTTAACAACCTAAAATAACTTAACAGAATGTAAACTTTGAACTCGAGCTAAAAAACTATGATTTTAATCAGAATGTAAACATTTAGTAGTAAAAACTTAAATATAATAAATTTTCGATCAATATTTGGTTGTCGAGGGGGTTTCTGAAGAAGTAGACTACTAAGACTAATATAGCCATTAAGATGGATCTTAAAATAGAGTCGATAGTTGCATCGCACCATTTATACCGTACCAGTAGTGTCCTGTAGTGATCGGGGGCTTCTGCAGAGAAATGCACGGAGTAACTTAACAACCTAAAATAACTTAACAGAATGTAAACTTTGAACTCGAGCTAAAAAACTATGATTTTAATCAGAATGTAAACATTTAGTAGTAAAAACTTAAATGTAATAAATTTTCGATCAATATTTGGTTGTCGATGGGGTTTCTGAAGAAGAAGACTACTAAGACTAATATAGCCCACTAAGATGGATCTTAAAATGGAGTCGATAGTTGCATCGCACCATTTATACCGTACCAGTAGTGTCCTGTAGTGATCGGGGGCTTCTGCAGAGACTTGTGGTCTGTCAAGCTTGACAGGTTTATAAGGTGACGTAGTTGGTGACGTCATGTGATGTAGCTGGTGACGTCATGGAGTTTAAATGACCAGGTGACATCATGACCTGTAAGGTTCTTCCGTAGACTATAATACAGCAAGTATTAAAAACCATTGGTGATATCACAAAGATCAAGGACATTCCATCAAATTTTTTTGCAACCACAAAAGTTTTTATTGTTTCATTGTTATCACCCAATTACCTCAAATATTATCTATTTATTATAATAATGTGTATATATACACATACCTACCTGTGTGTATATATATATATACACACACTATACCTGTTTTCCATTCTATTTAAAATATCATATTTATTTTTCTTCTTCTCCCAATGCTTCTTTAGGTTTCTTGTTTTGTACAGTTCCCATGGTAATCAGCACATTTGTCTATGTCGTTGACATTGTGTTGACTTTGTAGAGTTTTAATAGTTGTCTAGGGTTGAACCTTTCTTGAGTCGTTCAAAATATTCAACCCTAGTTATTTATTGCCACTGTCTATTTTGCTAAGATTTTGCCGTT
Source organism: Neoaliturus tenellus (assembly GCA_030545055.2). Lineage (NCBI taxonomy): Eukaryota > Metazoa > Arthropoda > Insecta > Hemiptera > Cicadellidae > Neoaliturus > Neoaliturus tenellus. The sequence continues at coordinate 29,154,968 of CM061535.1, forward strand.
TACTTCAAGTGTAATTTTGTAGTTTGTGATGTTGGATGTTGTCTATGAGGGAGTTGTAGATATGATAAATGAGTGGAGCACAGAAGACTTCTTGTATACATACCCCCACTTTTTTGGCAGTTTTTTTAACATGAGATACTTCTTTCATATTTTTGCTGGTATATTGACTTTACAGAGTTCAACTGTTTGATGCTTTTCTCCATGTGTATGAAAATCCAATTGTTTCATCGGTTGAATATAAAGAAATTTCCTAACCTAATAGGCATTTTTTCCTTTTGTCATCCTTGTATTTTTATAAAATTTAAGTCCTCTATCACTGTCGAAACAAACAACGTTGTTTTCGGGACCCACGTAGAAAACTATGCTTCAACATAAGTTGTTTTATAACTGCCTGTACTGTTTTATAAGTACTGTTTTATAAGTATTGAGATAGATTAGAGTCAGCCATAAATAAGATCTTCTGCGATCTTCAAGGTGTCTTACCGACTTATGCAATAATGTTGAACAAGGCTGGCCTTTACTATTGTAGCGATGTTCTTTTATATATGGCAAAGTCAAAAGTTCAGGGTCACCAAAAGATGTCAAAAAGCAAAAATTCAATACTTGAAAAAACCTACTTATTGTTTTTTATACGGAATATTTATTTGAAATTACTGTACAAACAGATTTACATGACCAATAAACTAAACATAATGGTGAGATGTGAAGTGAAGAAGGCCCTAAAGATTTGTTTCCTCTGATTCCGTGTGACATTATATAGAGAGTGTCGGGTAAAGCTTCATTCTGCAATAGGTGTACAAAACATTAAGGTAAGAAAAATTGAAAGTTAGGTTTATCTCCTAATTTTTATGGTACTTCAATTAATGTGCAGTTGATCGCATCTCCAACTGAAGTTTTCATCTTTTTTATTGTGTGTTCGATGTAACGTTTTTCATCTTTAAACTCTGAACATTTCCTTGTTAGTGAAATAGTGGGTTTCGAATGATTGCTAAACTGGCCAACCATGGACTGTAGGATTTGCGGGGATAAAATTTTCTTCTAGGTGTTCTTTAGATGTGTCTCTTCAGAGTCTCCAATATAACTCATGTTGTGTCATGGTTTCGCTCTCATATTTATACCATTAAAACATGTTCCTATTTTTAGAGTTAGTGTTGTAGTTCGCATTAAGTCATGCCATTTCATTTGCAGTTGATAGCTGCTCCAAAGTAGATTAATCCGATTAATTTGAGTGTTCAAAAACTCATAGGACCAAAATTGTACGCTGGTAAAAACCTTAAAACAAAACCACAGATACCAATGTAAAACCGCATGGCCACCAAGAGCTGAAAGTAACCGATTTTTTACGGCAGGGGAGGGGGCAGTGCAAACCTATACAGGACCAAATTTGTACTATACGGAAATATCTTTCACAAAATAAATTTGTATTTTTTTCATATTATCAACTATTTGGTCGCTATACAATTGTTAAAAAGTACTAAAGGATAACATAAAATGCTTTTTATGGTTGATGGAGTTGGATACGTCAACATGTCCTCTAAACAAAAATTTAGTTCGTTTGGTTTTCAAATGATTGCCTATATAAAGTTTTACGTAGGACAAATTGTTTGGGTGATAGAGCCAAACACAGAAACATTTTTAATTTTATTTTTCAAAGTTCAACATAGTTTAATTTTTTAGGGTTTTCAATTGAAAATGTTATATATTTTTTCTTTCATTTAAATAGCCTAGGGACGTAATATCTGTGTATAAATGAAAGTGGCTGTAAAAATATTTAGATTAACACTACAGTTACATCTGTGTGCTCTTTCAATGAATGTATATGCATTTTTAAGTATGTGAAGTTCTTTTTGTTATATTAATATTTTAAGTTAGCTATTATATTTCAGTTTATATGATATTTAAGGTGTTATCCAAGACTTTTCCTTTTTAAAACTTTCTGAACAATAAATTAAATATATGTGTTGCTAAGCAGCAAAGAGATTTTAACTGTCTACTGATTGGCTCGTCTCCATTCACAGACGTGTGGACTATGTGGAGACCACATTTCCTATATCAATGTATATCCCCGTTCATCCAAAGTAAATTATCGAATAAAATTATAGGCTACTCGCGTTTCCTCACCTGATACAGCTTTGTTAAGGTTAGTAATGTAAAGTTTTGAAATGAACTTTGGAAGTTCGCCTCACTAATAAGCGGTTTTGGGTGCTTTGAGGCGGGGAACGTTTTAATTCAGGTGCTTCGCCTCGCTAATGTTTGAAGCATATCATTACCAGGTACATATTAACGTGCTCTGATGAGCTGTTTGTTATCGAAATACACCCTTGCAACTTCATTAACGTGTTTCCGAGAACAAATTCAATGTCTACTGCAAGTTAAAACAAACTGAGTAGATAGTCCTTTAGAAGTTCTAGTTGTAGTAAAATGTTTCACCAAAAGGCCATATAAAAGATACATTTCAAGCCTGATTTTACTTAAAGCGCTCTGTTTAAACTTGGTAAACTTGAATTTGTTTTGCTTAGAAAAAATGGAGTGATGAAGTTACTGATTTTCTCTTAAAATACTGTAAATTTTGTATTAATTGTTTGCCTTTTTCTCACATAATGTATAATACTTGCGAAAAGGAAGCATTTTGTGACGGTTTTGCCACAAGTTTCATTTGTATTTTTATATTTTATTTTGAAACAGTGGATATGTCAATTTACTTTTAAAATCGATAAATCTATTAAACCCATTATTGCTCATCACTCAGCACTAATTTGGGAGTGATGCTGTTCACGTCTATTAGACATGGGTGGTGCTGAACTACTCTACCAATTTTGTCATTCGGCCCGTCACTAGTTTTTAATTCCCAAAAATGCCTGCTGCCTCTCAAAAATCAGACCGCCCTTTCCAAGATTTTACGTGGTTTGATGTTGTAGAATAAGGAGTGTTTTAGAAACTACATATTTAAAACTACCTTCAGTGGTAGACTTTTCTGTTTTGCAGAAATCTGCTCACATCTACAATTTTCCCTCCAGGAATAATTTTTGTTCTGAAGGTGGAGGTCCCACTCTAGTTTCTAGTGGGCTATGACTCTATTGAGGACAGCCACCAGCGATGAGTATCTTTTGAAATGAATTTGTTTGAGAATGCGTACCTCTTTTTCGGGTATTTTGGGTTTTCGGATTTCTAATTTTTCAGATGAGGGATGTAGCAGTCCTCTGGGGTTCGATTAAGATTCGAAGGTCCTTATGTGGGTCGTCACTTCTATGTCTTTTAAGGTAGTTAATTTGTTCTACACAAGATGGCCCTGAAGTGAGAAACTATCTCCTTTCATTAGGCTTTAGATGGTGATTTCTAGTTTGTTGATTATTTCCATTTTGTTAACAACTGTTTATGGTAGCTTTAGTTTTGTTAGACCTATCAATATTTCTCTTTAGGTAATTAATATTTTCCATTATAATTTTGATTATTCTTTTGTACTCTTGGATTTATTTATAATTTTCAGTCTCATGGTTGGTTTATTGCCTGCTCGTTTCAAAACAAGACATTCTTTGCGAGAACAATCCATAATAAAATCCGCGGCTTATTTAGAGCTGTGTATTGTTTTCCAGAAATCAAGGTACATTTACTACGATACATAGAGCTATTTATGTTATTTTGTTATTTATGTAATGTCACAAGTACATATTTTGAAATCTCTTTGACACCAAAACATGTTTGACAAATGACTCCAAAAATATAAAAAATTAAAACTTTAACGAGTCATATTTATGATAATAAACATTTATCATAAGCAGAATTACGCATACGGAACGTATCTTTACGACTTCTTATAGATTTGAGGATCGATGTCACCATTCAGGGGAGATGAGTTGAGTGATTTGCTTCCTACTCCGAGTAGGGTTGCCAATATTGCGGCACTAAATCCGTGAAGTCCAATCACAGGCGCTATATTTCCCTGTCAGGTTGGTGTTGCTGGTACAGGTTGAGAAATGTTCTCTATTTGGCAACTACTGAAGTGTGCGAAATTGTATATCATAAATCTTATATATTCTCAAGCCATAAATATCACGTAATATAGTATTTAATTCTGCTCGGGTTTGTTTTCATTGTGCTTATAGAGCATGTGATTAATGGGACTTGAAAAAAAAATAAACTCCGTTATTGCTTCATTTTAAACTTAACATTCTTATTACAGATGTAATGAATACCATGCTAGAAAAATAATTTTTATGTATCAGTTTATTCTACGGTAGAAGAGTAAAAAACTTTAAATAATGAAATTTGAAGAGGTAATTTACGAAAATAGTTTTCAATCAACAAAGAACAGAGAAAATGAGCAGTTGGATACATGACCATATTAAAAACGACGCTTTTAACGTTACTAGCTCATTAATGTTGACACGAGTCAGTAATAAATTAAAGAGTTCAACTGTTTGTAATTTTATGTAATAGGTTTATACAGGAATTAGACACAGGTACAATTCATTTCAAAAGTAAAATTATATTTACTGAAATCTTGAGAAAAAAATTGATAATAATCCTGCAACCTTTATTACTACCTGTAACCCTTGTTTTGCCACGGAAGTTTAAGTAGGTAAAATATTTAAGTTTCTAAGAGTAATTTCAGGGTTAGCTTTTTCCCTCTTTTTCTGTTTTAGTGTTTCATTCTGTTCCATACGTAATTAATTAAATCAATAAAGAAAACAGCCTTAGAAGCATTTTTCTCCTATTAAACATGTGTCCATAAGGATAATATGGGAAGCTTCAAAACTAAAGTGGCAGAGAGAGCCCTGAGGTCAAATTGCGATTAAAACCCTAAGGTTATAATTTTTTTCAATGAAAAGTTATACTTACCAAATTCGACACTAGCTCTGCTGAGTTAATTATCAGTTATTTGTTTTGTCTTAGAGACAAAGGAAGATTAAAATTCCAACTTAAATTCGTGAACGAATCAAATACTGATAGTTTTTTTATTAATAAAAACTGATTAACATCATATAAAATATGTTCTACATCCCCCTAGAAAAAATTATAGAGCAAACTAATGTCTTAGTACGCCTTAAAAAGACAGTTGAAAATAGTTGAAATACACCAACCGACAAACGTGTTGTTAGCATATTGTGTGTTTCAATATTTAACAATGATAGTTGTCATTAGATATATTACCCCCTTCATGAATGTATGTTCGAAAATGTCCTCAATAAGCTAAGTAATAAGCAACTACTTGCCTTCATACTTGGTGTCTGTAGGCCTAATATTTAAAAAAATACTCGAGCATTTACCATAACAAACCCAAATAGCAAAACAAAAGTAGCATGAAAAAACACTTGTCCTATTTACAAGTTTCGAAGTAATTCAAAAAGGGAGATTCTGGCTATTATATTATATTCTATTGTTATGTTTTATTTAAATTTCCTTAACAATAAAATACAAAACCATAAAACTCAATAAAAATAATGTTTGTTTGTTTCAAAATTTAAAACGAAATACAAACTTAAAATTGTAATAACATTTGAAAAAACTACCCATTTAAATATGACCGATAATACATATATTGTGTGAGAATCTAAAAAGAATGTATTTAATATATTAGTTGAACCTCCCAGTAATAGTTCACTGTTACTGTTAATACAGAGTGATACAGTGTGCCATCTGTTCTACTTAAAAACAGTAAGTGATATTGAAAAAAGTTAACAGGTAACATCAGTGGACTTTTGGTTAAAAAATTTAGGAAGATTGGAATTTTTTTTAAAATTCTACTGATTTTTCGATATGTGGCGGCCTTGTCAGGAACTTGAAATGAGAATTTTCATGTGATTTGTTAATTGGATACGTAATTGTAAGTCTTTCTTATTCACTAACATTTTCCTCTATACCTTGTTAAAATTATTATCGAGTAGGCTGTCAATGACTGTGAATAAAATGTTGCCAATGCCAATCTTTAGCAAAATTCCATTATAATTGGGTAAACAGTGCTTGAAAACGTCAGATAGGGCCTACTTGAAATTTTTCTCTTTCCTGAGGAATATGAAATCTAGATGAATAGATTAACAAACTATTTGTAGTACTTAGCTAAATTGCGTTTAAAAAGAGAAACGAATCATTTACGGATGAGAAATTATTATTTATTAAAAGTTCCGAAGTACGAATAATATTTCTTTGATCAGAGGTGAATGTAAAACTTTGTTTCCAATCAATTGACTACGATTTTGTGGATATAATTAAATCTTGGTTCCACATTACATTTTATTTAATATTAATTAACATCTTTGTATGGTAAAGTAGTACTTCCCGTAATAAAATTTTTTTTCTTTAATAGAAATGAAGGAATGTCTATATCCATTTTAGCTATGAAGACCTACAACGTACACAAAGTTAAGGTTCAATCAGAAGTATCGTGTCCTAAGATGTACCAATATTTTAGGATTACAGTTCTGATGTAGGCGCATGGTAAGGACTTACGGAAATGAAACTTAATAACAGTAGAAAAAACTTAAAATGAGAAAATATTTTATGAGAAGCGAGAACTAACTTTAAACTCTCTAAAACTAAATATTGCATTTTTTTATTAAAAGAGTAATTAAATGTAGAACATCGTAAGTCTCAAAGAACTCTCCAAAATGTATTTTATGTAGAGTAATTTATTTTAAACAAGTATGACACACTTGAATTTTAAATACTTTAAGCGATTACGTTAGTTGCTTTAATTAGTATTTGAAACTACGATACTTTGCTAAATACACTTTTACAAAGCTCTAAATTTCGTAACTCTTTTAATAAAACATTAAGGGAATTTCAGTTTCGGAGAGTCTACGGTTGGTTATGCTGAGTTTGTCGCTAAACGAATGTTAATTTTTGTTTAATTTATACGATTATTAAATTTAGCATAAAATTTAGATTGCCGTCCAACATTTGAAAAATTTCGTTAGTTTCTACATATACCTTTAAAAGAATATATATTTAAATGTATAAATTTATATATAAAGGTCGAAATCATATAATATAAAGTTCAAAGTAGTAAATAGTAAGTGTAGTATAAAGTCAATTATATCATATAAAGGTGCAATGCATATAATTACGTTTAAAATAAAGACTATATAATAAAGACTGTGTTCATACAATATTCAACCCAATTTAGTACCCATCGAAATAAATGTCTTTAAGTAATTCGTTATGCATTTGTATTTCTACTTTAATAAAATGAAAATAACAACTTTGTTATAGATATGAACAATGAAGATGGAGTGATGTGGATGTTTAAGAGAAACACATAAATCTTCTAGGTAAAATACGAAATGGGTTTGATTGCATGGGGCTGTAATGTCATATAAATTTCTTTATTACTTTCACTGATGTAAGGTAACTTACATCATCTCTGAATTACTGGGTACAGCTGAAAATTCTTTGTTTAAGACTTATTCTTCTTATTGTTTATCACATATATAAAAGTTAATGGCATAAATAATTCTATAATTCTGATTTATTCTAATATGATGAACGTCTATGCACCGAAGTCTACAATTGAGAGTTTATTCAACAATATTTTACGGCATTATAATCTTTTGTATTTTGCAATAAAACCTAGTCCCCGATGAATTTTTTTTTATCAGGATTATAAGTAGCAATCCAAATTGCGGTTGAAGTTTCAAAGCTCTTACTCTCTACTCAGATTTTGAAATAGTCAATAGTAAAGTCTAATTAACATTATTTAAATTCTATTATTAAGTTTATGATGTTGTATATTAACTAAAACCTTTTTATCTGAACTTATCCTACAAATAACTTACCTATATACTTGACTATTCATATATACATCTACATTGCGAAAATGTTCGTCATTTTTTAATATAAGCTACAATTTGCAATGTTACCAATTGACTCTTATGAGGGATTTCAGAAAAAGCTTAGAAACTGATATCCAAATAGCAAAAAATTTAACTTGGTAAGTAATTTATAGAGTAAATCTTAGTGTCCTTAGCAAAGCAACACATAAAAAAAAATACTCCATAGAGTAAAATTCTATTAACAAGTTTTCAAATGTAATTACTAGGTGTAAGCATTATTAGGCGTAAGAACTAATTAATTAAAAAAAATATCTTTCAATATAGCCATGTGTTATTTTTATAGGAATGTTATTTTTATATCCAGTACTATAAAGACAGAGGATGATTGTAAACAAAACAATTCTTGCCATTTATTATTATTTACATATGTATTTTAAATCGAAACCAATTGTTTCAGGTATTACTAGTGAGAATATTGCATTTTATCGGATATGGACTTTACGGATATTATGTAATGCATGATTTCAAAATAAAAATTATCCGTCTAATATTGCTGAAATTATTTAGACAAACATAATAATATTTATTCTAGTATTGAATCTAATAAATTTTAACGATCCTATACTATTTATCTTATCTTAGTTTTATTTGTCTTATAATAATAATATTTTTGTACGCATGTTTTAAAGTGAATGCTTGACCAAATTCAGCATGTAAGCAAAATACAACTACATTGTTATCTCACCCTCTACAATCTCTATAAAGTTAATTTGTAAAACCATTTCAGACAATGCGTTTACATTTACATAACTACTTACGGGCTGCTTGATAAATATTTTAATTAAATTGTAATTTTCATAATAGAATTTTCTTTTAAACAAATTAAATAATATTTAATTCAAGTAATGGAGAACATTTCGGTATTATTATCTATAAAATTAATACTAATACAGGTACACACACAATTTGACACATTCGTAGCAGTCGTTACGTGTGATGTTTTAAGGCTGCGGTCTACCCCAACCAAAACAAGAACAATGCCGAATGCCGCCTCGCGGCCGTAGCGCTAGGCGCTGCAGATGATTACGGGGATCGTGTTTCAGAATTAACCGATTAAGATAGAGATTAGCTGTTAACTTTTTCTAAAAGTAGAAAAAAGGATCTAGTTGGCTATCTTTTTAGAATTTTTAAATAAAATTTCTAATTTCAGTAATAACTGTCTAAAATCATCTGTTTTTTAGTTTTGTAAATGCAGACATTTACGGGGATCGTGTCTTAAAAATAACCTCTTAAGATAGAGATTGTCTGTTAACTTTTTTTTAACGTAGAAAAAAGGATCTAGTCGGCTATCTTTTTAGAATTTTAAAATAAAATTTCTTATTTCGGAGCCCGGTACGACCCCGGTCTACCCCTGGCGCGCACCCAAATGCAAGGGTTTTTTTAGAATCGTGTTATCTTCTGCCAAATGAAGCCTAGAGCTATAAATAAGGTGTCATATTAAAGATGAATAACGATACTAATTTCCCTCTGTTACACTTTTGTAATTAGTTCATTAAAACCAATAGAAAACTTCAGTTAAGAATCGATAAAAAACAGATGATTTTAGACAGTTATAGCTGAAATAAGAAATTTTATTTTAAAATTCTAAAAAGATAGCCGACTAGATCCTTTTTTCTACGTTAAAAAAAAGTTAACAGCCAATCTCTATCTTAAGAGGTTATTTTTAAAACACGATCCCCGTAAACGTCTGCATTTACAAAACTAAAAACAGATGATTTTAGACAGTTATTACTGAAATTAGAAATTTTATTTAAAAATTCTAAAAAGATAGCTGACTAGATCCTTTTTTCTACTTTTAGAAAAAGTTAACAGCTAATCTCTATCTTAAGAGGTTATTTTTAAAACACGATCCCCGTAAACCTCTGCAGCGCCTAGCGCTACGGCCGAGAGGCGGCATTCGGCATTGTTGTTGTTTTGGTTGGGGTAGACCGCAGCCTTAAATATCAAATTGCATTTTTGATCATTTAAAAAAATTTCCCTATATTGAATACGGTACGCTGTCAAATGGGTAAAAAATGGCTTTTTGACATTTTTTAACCTTAATTTTTAAAATTACTAATTTTAAAAGAGACTATTCAATAAAGCTTTAAAATAAAAAATTTAGTACTTTGAATCATTAACTTAGCTTCACTGATTACTTAAGGTAGAAAAGAAGATTTCCAAGTCAATCTTAAGTGAAATCAATAAAATCTTATAATCGCTTATTTATTTAATCTTTTCAATACAATTTGGTATAGACCTTCATTAGGTGAGGAGTAAAAAATATTTTGTCAAAAACCCCAATGGCAGCAAACATATATATTAAGTCCCATGGCATTTAAGTAGTAAATAACTGTATAAAGGGAGAATGAATAGAAGACGTGTCTAAACATAATCATTTGGCAACCTAACTTTCTGCATTTATCATATTATTGTTTACATTTTGGGATTTAAAAAACAGATTATTCTTAAAGCATTGTATGCAGGTCTGCTGTGACGGCGGTTTTTTATTTGCATTATATTACTGAAATTAAAAAAAAATAAATTTCATCAAAATTTGATCCACAACAAATATTATAATTTGTATTAGTAATTTTTTCAGTTATTTATATACCTTAACGATTGTAAATATTTTGAATATTAATAAAAAGGTTACAATTCCAAATAGTGTTAACCGAATTTACCACTTTTAAGTTTTTTCAATTGAATTTTCTTTAAAAATAAGCAGTTAAAACATTTTAAAATTTATTTTCATTAAATTGAATTGAATTTCAAACGTTTTTCGTTGAACTACCATATACAGGGTTCCCGGAACTCTCTGGACAACTGTATAAGGCGTTATTGCTTATTTCATGACAAACACATTTGATACACGGCCATTAAGTGCATTGTTTTTATGTTGAGAGACAAAATGTCCATATTTTAGGTTCACCGTTTATATAACCACTACTGTCTTTTTGTCCATCTTTCTTACGTGCGCTTGTGTTTATCCAATCATTGTAACGTCCACAATGTTTGATCGTTAAGTTTAGTATATATACTGTAGATAAAAAATATACCAGTATATGAAATGTCGTAGTAATTCAATAATTTTAATATTATTTTTAATGTTTATAATTTGCTTAGCGATTAAATAACATGATACGAATTTAGGGTACAGGATTCTCCTCAGGAATTTAGAGTGAACAATTTAAAGTATACTGACAAACCTTAATTCTCTGTCTTTTTGAATCACAGTTGTAACAATGATTTGCGTGTATTTATATCTGTTTAAGTTTGTGAGAACTACTAATATGTGTTTCTGACGTCTCACGCACAAATAATATTAATTGAATTTATAGATTTACAGTAGATTAAGTATAAAAAATCTTACTAATCTATCAAATTTTCATTTCCATAGCAACTTTGACAAAACGTAAAAATTTAGTTACATTTTTATTAGTTTTGTGACTGGATGAATTTTCATATGGACATCAATCTTAAAGGGCATGATATGTATAAACAAGATATGGAGTAGACGTAATAATAAGTGGACGTTTGTAAAAATTTACATTTTGGTTGCGGTCAAAATAGTCGTAAAAGTCACATTTCACTATAGCAACATGGTTCTCTGGTTCCTGGATTCCTTTCTATCTGTCTGAAGCTTTACGAAAATGTAATTAATTTCTCCGTCATTCTTGATTCAATATTAACAAATAATATATAATTTTATTCTACATACAATGGACTAACTTTCATGTACATAGATTTTTTTAAAGTTACCGGTTTTCATGGAATTTGGAAATTTTCACCATTTAAACGATGCTATTACATAAGCCCTTTTACACTGTTTAATGGGAAAAAGTTTCCATGCATTACGAGAATAATTACTTTCCCTGTAATTATTTATTCGGTATTAACGAATAAGGTATCATTGAAATCTACATAAAATGGCTAATAAGACAAAAACTTTTGCGCAATGCCAACTTTGTACGCCAAACCGTAGGAGTCATGGGTTCTTTAGTAAAAAACACATTCAGACAGATAGACAGGAAAGAAGGCACCAGAGACCCATGTTCCCGTGGTGGAACGTGTTTGTTTTGACCTAATTAATAGCGCCTATAATGTTGTCCAGAGAGTTTCATGAGGCCCTGTATATGTTAATGAGAATAATCTAAAAAAGCAACATTTTAACGCCCAAATAAAATATGCGCAGCAGGCTAAATTATATTGTATTGTACAAATGCCGTATGCTAATAATTTAAACCATTTTTATTATATGTTTAGGTGGGGTTAATTGTATTTTTTTTTAAATACGCAAATGTAGAAAATTTATTCATACAGACTGTTATACTTTTAAAGAATATATGCATGGGTTTGATTGCAAATAAATTACTATACCTAAATTAATTGCTTCTAAGGTTAAATATAAAATGAATAATGTTAAATAATATATATTTTCATTCATAAAAATCAAAGAATAAAGTTAATTGCTGGAAATTTTATACCTCGACAAAAGTTATAGAAAGTTCATGTTTTTTAATCATTTTTGACTCAATCCATTTATATTCAATGTATGTATTACATAATCACCAAAAATAAAGAATTGCTTCATTGATTTGAAAGTCGTTTCTGGCTTCTGGTTCTGGTAAAAGTGGGCCGCATCACTAACTGTTTATCTACAGTAAATGACTAAACATATTTCAGAATACATTCACTTTGTTATCGTAAACACCAAAATAAAAGTAAAAATGAGAGATATACATTAAGGGAAAATTTACCTTTAAATAGGAGGGCGTTTATTGGTCTCCAGAGAATGATAAGTGTTATTGTTTGTAGCCATTCCAATTTTAAGAATTTTACTCTTCTCAGAGAGTCAAACATTTCACTTGTTACTTGTACTTGAAAAACTACCGAGTAATAATATTTATTCGTAAAATTATTTATTGTAAATTGGATGGAAAAATAACTTTAGTATTTTGCCTAAAGGTTTCAAAATTAATGCCTTAAAAATTATCTTGTGCCTCACTCAATTTAAAAACTTAATTTGACAAATACGAGTAGTAACCTTAGATATAAAAACCTTATGGTATAGTTTTTGAGAAGGGTGTTGATATTAATTTTAAGATCCTTCAACCTTTACTATCTGATTCATAAACTTAAACAAGTTAAACCAGTAATAATATTTACAGCCTTGATACCTTATTAATAATTAATCAAATATACTTAGATTTGATTAATTAAGTACCAGCAAGTTGGAAGATAAAAACTACAGTTTGGCAAGGATAGTTTTACCTTGAAGTTAGCAGGTACAATTACAGCCTGCTGTGCATTCTTGTTCCTCGTTCCGACTGTAGTGTGTTTATAAAACTTATAACTATTGAAAATTTTATTAGTTTGGGACTGTTAACAGTTCCAACTCTGTACATTTATGGGGTATACATCGAAACCATCAACTCAGTTCACAATTACAACACAAGATTTTTTCAGTTAAGCACAGTTTTAAATTTTTCGAAAAGACACCTAAATATTTTTTTGCAACTACCATTAGTCTCAACCAAAATTTAAGAAATTCAAAGACGGTCTGAAAGATTTTCTTATTTGATTTTTTTTTTAGTTTAACATGTTTAACATAGTTATATGTATTATGCAACCAGAGAACCTCCCATACATAGTAAAAGTTTGAAACCACCCCGCCTTCAACCCAATCTTGATTACATCACCATTATCAAATAGACTAAGTATGTCCAGAGAATCTTACGGCATCATGATGACATCTAACACCAAATGGGCAACTGCATAAATCTCCAAGTATCCATGTAAATAACATGCTTTGTGCGTGTATATTACGGAGAGTAATTCCAAAATAGTAATTCCTTTTTTAGCGTCGGTTGAATGAATTGGATGGAATAAGGTGGAACTAACGAAAATGAAACAGTGTGGTACTCACATTGTAAACCAAGAACAAGTAATACCCACCCCTCAAGGGCTTAGGAAATCCAGCCCGATGCCCTTTCGGAAGCCTGAGCAATGTTTCTAAGCCCTGACGGGTCACTCAATCTCAAACTGGAAGTCTAGAGATTATACAGGCATCTCTCGTCTCCCTTTACACGGAGCTCCTTTTGGACGTGGATGACACTTGTCCTCCACAAACCTCCGCTTTGGAGCATCTCTTCCACTGTGGTGTAGATGGTTCTTCGGAGAAACGACCGCACTCGAGGAATGATCCTCTTCCTCCTGGAATCCTACCTCGCACTGTGTGATCCTACCTTCCTCATCTGGTGAATGCACTTCTTGATGTAGTCGTGTTCTGTCAGAAACTGACTCAGAAATAAGTCTCTTTGTCATGAACGCGACCAATCAAATCGCTGTGGTTTAGGATCAGGTAAAACGTAACGCAACCGTCTTTGAATTCTTCCCATCTTCATTGCCCAGCCTGCATAAATTCTTTTATGACTGCCACAACTGTTTCTTCTCTGCCGAGTTCTGAGGAGTGTCGAAAGATTTTCTGTTTCCTAACAGCAATCAGATCAAGGTAAATCACTCATGTGATGGCTATGACTGCCGAACGAGACACAACACGATACGCACAGGTGACCCTGAGTACACTCATGCTCTGTACAGATAGTACTCTCTTGAACTCTCTTGAAGTAACTTTTAATCCCAATGGCACGCGCCCAAACCTCTGTGCCGTGCAAAAAAGTGGCATTTACCTTAGACATAAGTTGTCATCTTTTATTCGAGCTTGGTAGTCCGAAATTTCCCATCAGTATGAAAATCAACGTTCCGAGAGACCTAACAACCTTCGCCGCTTTGTCGCAGACCATCTGGATATGCTCCCACTCCCGAATGGACAGTCAAGCAACACTTCTGTTACTGCCCCATAGTCTTTGTCTGAATTTTGATTTTCTCCAAAGTTATAAAGATAACTATGGATATTAAAATGAAATTATATTAATTTTGAAAAAACTAAGTACAGCATATAATACTTGTTTACAGCCATAATACATGGAGTTATGATTTTCCATGTGAAGCTTGTGAATGAGATCCGAATTACAAGTCCAAAAATTAAGAAGACATAATACACATCACACAGAGAGAATTATATGTTTGACACCTCAGAAAGCAATAACTATAAATGAGAAAAGTAAAGAAACAAAACTTAAATGATGACAAAGATAAATGCATGCTAAACGATAGGCTATATACCGACACGGTATTTGCAGATTATTATGTTGCAACTTGAGACTTGGTCCTTTCACGCTCCACTACATGCTTGCCATATTATTGAAAAAAATGCTTTCAATTTATTTATCTTCACTTCGTAATTTAAATGTTATCTCAGTTGTTATGAAATAATTATTGTTATTTGTGTGTCTATGTATGAGGTTTTAACTCCTTTCAGATCCGTTAAGTCAATTCAATTGTAATTTTTTAACCTTTCTGTCCCATTAGATCATTGTTTGTTTTACTAACAGCCATTTTTCTAATAATGAATAATCTTTTTATCATTATTTTGATGAGTGTTTGTCTCCTTTTAACTCTCAAATCTAAATTTTCTTAGACATGAGAGTTGAGTCATTTTGTGCAAGATATGAAACAAGACAAAACTTTTTAATGAACTAGCATTAGGGGACAATTTATTTATTTTTCTTTTGGGTTAGGTTTGCCTTCAAAATAAATAAGGAAGTTTCTAAAACCCCCATTTATTATCCTTAATCAAATATTAGATACCAAATTCCATGAGATCGGACTGTTGTAGTCTTGTAGGCTTCATACACATTACCAGGCACACTCTTGGACATACATCCTAGAGAAACTCTTTAAGTTCATTCAAATAAGTATAAAACAATAATAACTCAAATAAAAAGGACTTAAATATTATCACAAAAACAATATTGCATAATGGAAGAAAGTGATAAGTGAAAGGTAGACAAAGATAAAAATTTAATTAATTTTTATAAGTGTTCACAAGAAAGCACAGGCACAGTAAAAGTAATGAAAAATTTAAAAAATCAAAATAGTCTACAATCCACATCACACTTCCACTGAAGATTTTTATCATAAATTACCTAGTCTGGTACGTTATTGTCGTACTTGCCAAATGAATAAATTTGAGTTTAGTGTTCCTTAGAAAAGTATTGTGTCGAAAGTAATTTTATATTAATTTCCCTTCTTTATACTTCGCAAACTACTTTCTCTGACTCCGAGATGAAATAATTTTTTCTGGATTTTGCATCTTTAACTGTAAATTTTATTTTATTCATCGAGTTATTGGTAAAGGAGTTGATAGGCCTAACTATAGTAATGTTTAATTCACCCACAAATGAACCTATGTTAATATTATTGCTTTGGTTATAAACATATTATAAATGGAAAATTACTGGGGAATAAACAAAAAGAACCATTTGTCGATATGTTCAAAGTTAATGTTTTCAACTCATTAGTTTGTTTTTTTAAAACTACCATGTTTTCTTTATATTGTTTAATATTCGGGATGAATTATTAAGATATTTCGCAATATGTTTGTGACACTACGTAGATATTATACAATCCACAGTTCATTGTAAATACGACTGTGAGCTATATATGATACCACATATTTAATCTCATTTTATAAACCAATTATTCGTTTGTACATCAATAATATTCAAATAAAAATATAAACAGCAAATATAAACTTTCTAGTCAACTTTACGCTTACTATTATATTGGGGGTAGTGGCAATCATCTCTCATATATAATAAACTTTTTTAACAATATTTTTTTCGATAAAAACTATATTTTAATCACTATCAAGGCATTGTGTGAGCACTATTCATCTTTTTATTTCAATAGTGAATAAACAATGCAAACAAGTGGTAACGGAAATGACTGCAGTATCCTTGGGAACACAAGTCCCATCATAGCACATTACAATTCTGCAGTCTTGTTATGTAGATTAAATTACTGTCGAATACATAGCATGAATGTGTTCGGATTCTAGTGATATTTTACATATGGATAGCAATTTATCGATATTTTATTCAAACTACTTGTTATGAATCCATATATATATATATATATATATATATATATATTATTGTTTAGGTAATTTACTGGACTAAAAAAATGAAAAAAAATAATTTTTAATCAAATTTATATTTGATAATGATTTCTATAAAGTTCGCATAACAAGGCCATTGATATAAAACTAGAAATTAAAAAAAATATATTGCATCCGACCAATAAAAGTTCATAATTTTTGAAGTTTTCATTCAAATATATATATATTTTTATAAGGACAACTATGATGGGCAAATGGTAAATTATTGTTGTAAAACTATAAATATTAACTTAAACCCTATCACAAATAATCGTAGTTATAAAAAAAATAAGTAATAAATTATTCATTCTGGTACAAATAAAATATATCACAGTGTCTCATTTATAATTCTAATAATATTTCCTATTAATCAAACTCAAACCTGGTTGGGCCTGCTTCTAGTCCACGCCATCCACGGTGGTCCGATTGAGGTAACACTCTTCAGTGCAGCCGCATAGTCACCCTGGGTCTAGAGAATTAATTTATATCCTGTATTCTATAGCTCACGATATTCTGAAGAGTCTGTTAGAAACAGTGGTTTTGTATAATTCGTAGCTTTGAAAAGCCAATGAGATTACGATTGCAAGATATTATGGTTTCCTAAGTTTGACTGGAAATTGTATGATTTCAACTATTTGCAACTTTTATGCCAATTCTACAAGGTATAGGTTGCCATCGCATGAAGATTGTATGAAAATCGGATGTTGTATTGTTGTATGCAATACCAAAGTCATATTATTCACAACATCGTTTTATGGAAAATTGATGTGGGGAAATGCAAGTGATTTGGTTAAAATAGTTCAAGGTGTAAAGACAAATAGAGATTTATCTTTTTCTATGGGTCTACAATGCAAAAACCCTTTTTCAGCTGTTCAGTCAAGTTAATTGGTCATAGCCAATCCAAGAGTATTAACTATGTCGTAGCAAAGCAAAAATTGGCATCTTTGTTGGGAATACGTTAGTATAATTTGCTGCTTAGTCGTGAGCATCCTAGCACCATTGTGTTTGTGTGGTCTAGGTCTATTTTAAGTCATTTAAATTAGTGCCTAATGATGAAATCTATGAATTTAAATGGAGTCAAAGAAGTTGTCTAGATGCTAAGTGGTTTCGGACGCTCGAATGGCTTGCTTAGATAATTTTAAGGACTAAAGTTCCGTCTTTTAATTTTTTTGGTCGCTCGTTTCTCGCTTCCCTTCCCTAAACATTTTAATCGCCACGAGAATCTCGCTAGCCAATCATTTAGTTTTCTGATCACACCCCTCGATTTGATTTGCCAATAATGTCTCCCCACGTGTGACCAGGCTGCGGAGTGGCGCAGCGTTAACAAGTTTCCAATATCATTTTGTTGGGAATGAAGGTATTGAACTTTTATCGTAGAGAATTTTCACGCACCGCTACTGCAGTTAAGAGTCATCTTCACCAATGGGCCATTAGCCCATTGTTGCGCAGTCGGCAATGTTAACCATACGGCTTTTAATGCAAAACATGGTATCGCATTCCCCTGTTTCGGACGTCGTCTTTCAACCGATTTGCTTTAAACTTGGTAAGTGTTTAGTTGAGTAGTTATACTATGTCGCTCATACCTCGGAATTTTGAAAATTTAACAAATATTACTCTTTGAGACGTCGCACAGTAACTCGATTTTCCTTAGGAATATTTCAATATTTAGTAGAATTTTCAAAATTCCGAGGTATGAGCGACATAGTATAACTATTCAACTAAACACTTACCAAGTTTAAAGAAAATCGGTTGAAAAACGGTGTCCGAAACAGGGGAATGCTATACGATGTTTTGCATTAAAAGCCGTATGATTAACATTGCCGACTGCGCAACAATGGGTTACTGGCAAAGGGGTGAAGATGACTCTTAAAGGTAATCCACCACTTTTATTCCAAGCAACAGTATTCATAATTTTTCTGTAATATGATTTGCTTCGTCGTTGTCTGGGTCTCAGTACGAAATAACTAAAATTATAATTATTTACACTTTAAACAAATACTTTACAAACTATAAAAGAAAATTAATTTAAAATAAGATTGATAGTTGAGTTTAATAGTTGTATAACATTTAAAATCTATAATGAAATAAAATTACCCTATCCAATCACTGGTTATCAAAAGACAACATGTTTCGTTCCTTAGAACTTCTTCAGGTCTATAGTATGCAACTACCACATAATCCAATGTATTATTACATTGTGGTTTGTCAAACGATTCAATAAAAGGTCACTAAAACTAAAAGTTGTCATAGTGATAAAATTAGTAAATCAGAATAAAATTGTACTTGGGCTGGCCAGCACCTCACTCTTATCACAAACTAGATAAAACTGATTCATTGATTCATCCCCATACGCGTGGAACCAGCGTACCTCAGTGTAGTGACAAATCCCGATTTCATCGACCGATGATTACGTTCACAAGAAGCCTCCGATCGTCATAAAACTTTCACAGTTGATTTTAGGCGTAATTTGTAATCACAAGTTCGCTTCTGAAGTTATTCTGTTAAGTAATAAAGTAATAAGACGTAATTTAATTTCCTATAAGAAATGCATTGTGGGTTGTAAATAACGGTGCTTATTGCTATGTTTAACGGTGCTTGTGTTGTCAGGCATACACTAATAAGAATGTATTATAGAAACAATTTACTGCCTGTACTTAATATAATACAATTTGTGATTTATGAGTTATTTAAAAATAGGTTATGAATACTAAAAAGATATGTTTTGTATTTAGCTTCTTGATGATAATTTTGCACGTGTTGTTGTTGAATTCACAATGATAAACATGTTTTTTGTTGTTTTGTCGTGAAAAGTGTGTTTATAATTATATTTTGTATTGACAAACAACAATAAAAAATATATACTAAAATAATAAACATTTTAAAAAGTAGGCCTACATACTGGAAATCAAATATATTGAATGCAAAAAAAAACTTAAAATCATTTTCTATGTAGTTAGTAACTGTAATTTGATAGATGTGTTATTTTTCATTTATTTATTTTTTAATAACGTGGAACTAGGATTAACTGGCTTGTGTTACTGTTTATCCCCATACGATTGGAACAAGGGTACTCCTAGTTTATTTCATAATTGCATTTCATTAACTGGATTGATACTTAGAAAGTTTTATCACATTCAGAGTTTTATTTGTCATTCAGAGTAACACATTTAATTGTCTAATTGCTTTAGTAAAATTTTTTAGTGATTATATAAGTGCTATTTTGGTGTAAAGTTTTATAAATTACAAGTAAGTACGGTTAGCTAAAGGAAAACAGTCTTGGATGTTTCAAGATAAACCCCTAAATCCGCAAAAGCAGAGATAAGTCTTTTGAGGGAATGTTCTTTCAGTGATGCTCAGAACTTTATTTTCATTGTCCAACTTTTAGAAATTCCAATTCAAAACAAATTCAAATTACTCTAGACGGACTTTTTAACATGTTTATTTATTTATGCATTTATTATTTCAACCGTTACACCATTTTACAATTTTCAATCCTTGCTAAAAAGATGGTAAAGAAAAAATAAACCATAACATTAAATAAGCCTAACAATGAACAACATTGCGATAGCACAAATAATGCTATCAAATATAAAATACGTTTATACAGTGTGGTACAAAACATCTGTTGCAATTTCTGAAATGTTACAAATTTTAGTCAATTAAAATCTGACAAATATTTTATTGATATTGTTATATATACTACAGCACTGTTTTATTATTTTGTAGTCTATCTTACTCAATTCCATTACTGCCCACGTAATGTTAATAAATTAACAACTGAATCGCCCCCCTCCATTAAAACAAAGAGTAAAACAACAATTAAGAAGAGGAGTTAAGAAAACTTTTCAAGCTCTATTATTCTTTTTCTTACTTTTTCTTAATTGCGTTGTTGACTGCAAGTACACAGCTATGAAATATCGGGTGTAGCTATTTAAAAGAGTTTCAAAATATTTATTCTTATACAAGATACACCTTAAGTTTTAATAAAGATCACTTAACCTCATGGTCATATTTGTGTAACAAACTAAGCATGTGACGTAGTCTCAACATATTTTACATCCAAAACAACTGAAAAGTCACTAACAATTTATTTTTATAATTTTATGGAAACTTTACATGTTATAAAATATACAAAATAGCAAACGAGAGATAATTTAACAGAATAATTAACGATGGTTTGTTTATTGAAATTTAAGCTTATGCCACGGTTGTTAGATTGACAATTTGCAATGACTTCAAAATCTGGTATTTTGCATCATATTCGAAAATTGCATTAGTATGGGATGTTTGAAAATCAGCTTTGTAGTTTAAATTGTGGTAGAGAGCATAAAATAAATCATGACTACCATTCTATGCTCTCCATCATTAAATGAATAGCAAAACGTAATCCAAAATGTAGTACGCTCATGAGATTTTTGTCCATGACCCCAAATATAATATTATACAGGGATTGCATGAATCATCAATTATAAATCTACCACCCCCCGGTGCAAGCTGATATTCCAATAAAATTTAACGTAATAATAATATTGGTGTCAAATTACATATCTTTAGTTATTTTATATATTTGATTCACATAGTTTCCGTGGTACAACAAATATTAAATTGTGACTTTTCAATCACAATGTACATTGCCGTATAGTATTTACTTTAAACAAATATTAGTTGTATGTTAACTAAAATGAAGTTTAATCAATTTGATGTTCCTGGTTAAAATTAAGTTGGGTATCAAACTTGTTACCTTGCACATTACAACCGACACGTATCAGGAGCAGATGCTTTGCGATTTGACAGGTAAGATCGAGTTAAATACTCAATAATTGCAACTGCCGTAATGCAATTAATCGTTAGCTCAAAATGATAAATATGCAAATCAAAGCGTGTTCATGATTAGAACGGCTGGTGCGAGCCATAATTGATAAAGACAGGTTTACTAAGACAGACAAAACAGCTAAAATTGAAGCATATCGAAGTTGCATCAACTTAGCATGACACTTTTCTTGGTACCAGTATGAATTAACGTTCGTTTGTTTGAATAAAGATGAAATTAAAAATGATAGCTCTCTACAATAAATCATACCAAACAATACGTTATACTTACATCGACTACTTGGCATTCAATCAATCTAGGTTAGTAGTGATTGGGTAGATCAAATTTTAATAGGTAATTATTTGTGTAACTAGTACTCAAAGAGAGAACAAGGGCTGCACATGAAAGAACGGAATAGTTTCTAGAGGGCTCCAAAGATAATTTGGGAATTGATCACACACACATAAAATGTTCGTAAAATGTTTCCGTTTCTAAATAAATGGAAAAAGTTTTTACCCATATCAATATATGCCATTTTTGCTGGGATTGCAGTAGTCTGCACAAATACAAATCATTGCTGCCTTTGTCATACCTAACCACCATAGTCTCATTGTGCTACAGAATCTAAAATTAAAACGTTTTCCCCACCTTCAATGGAAATTTAAATTTTACTCTCTGTAATGAGAGGCTAAAGTGTTATGAGGTAGGTAAAGTGAACCTAATAGAATAATATTGACAATATTGAACGGAAGTGGAAAGCCAGCTAATTATTAACGTTCCTAATTTTGAGGTTATATAACCAACACAATAGATAGCGATTTTATCTATGGGCGCTGAAGGGGATTTGGGGGAGGGGAATTTTTTTATAAGTAAATATTTGTATTTTGGGATTCCTCCCTTAAAACTCAACTAACTATTGTCGTCCCACGTGGTCGGTACATGTCTCCCTGGCGACGACTTTGTGGTCCTGCTCAATGATCCCTCGCTATCTCAACATTACTGATGAGCCTCCCTCGTGTAATCTAGTAAGTATAACGAGCCATCCGATGTTTGCTAGGCCCAAGAACCGCATTGTGTTTTCAATTCTAGTCAGCAAAGCATTAGATAAACCTAAGCCCAGTACAGTCAATTGAATTTTGCCTAAGTGTATAAAAAGGTCGAAAAAATAAAGTGACATTCATAATGTATATAGCAAATATATGAAATTTTTGTTATGGAGTTCAATGTAAGTCAGTATTAAATCAAATCAAATCAAATTCGTTTATTTTCCATAACACATACAATTGATAATTTACAATGCACAATATTATAATATAACGAAAAAATAATTTCTACTAAGTAAAATATTAATAATGGAAAAAGTGCCTTCATAGGCAAAACGCCTGCGCGTAGGCACGAGCCGCTATAAAAATGTAAATAATATTATTATTGTTTTGTATTTTTATTATTATTATTATTAATTTTTAGAACGAGGCAAGGTATTTTGCAAAAATTGTACAAAAACAACTAATGGTGATGAAGCATATTTCAGTTTAAAAATAAAATTATTTAAATTGTGTACACAATAAAAACTAACTACGGTGGGTGACTGGCACGTGACGACGACCGTTGGGCTGAGTCCAGTCTTATCAGTTTTGGTGAAAGTCCTGTACTATTGTTGAAGGTGGATCTACCTGTAACCGGATGTGACGACCGCCTCTGTTGCCTCCCTTCCTATATTAGACAACCATTCCGTTACCTTTTTCTTTAAAGTGAGAGTTTTATAATTTCTAAAATTTTGCAGTTGTGGAGGAAGATTTCTAATGAGAATTTGTGAGATGTAATGAGAATTAGTAACTGAAAAAGTTCTGATTAATTTATCCACTCTAACTCTTAGAGTCTGAGAGCTGCGTGTATGGTAATTATGTTCAAAAATGTCAAAGTTTTCATCAAAGTGCTTGAATATGTACATTGATAAAGTTTTAACATAAAGTTGTCTTAAGTTAAGAACTTTAAATTCGTTAAAAAGATCATCAGTGGGAAATCTACGCCCTTTACCAAGTGCAGCTTTAATTATCGATTTTTGAATGATATTTAAGGGCTCCAAGACAGACCGATAACCTCCGCCCCAAGCAATGATACCCCCCATGAATAATGACTGGCAATAAGCGTAATAACAAAGTTTAAGTTCATTTAAATTTAATATCGCAAAAGGTTGTCTAAAAACAAAAATGAATTTCCTGACTTTGTTTTTTAAATAATCCACGTGGGCCGACCAATTCACACTGCTATTAAAAACAACCCCTAAATATTTGTAAGAGTCTACTTTTGTAATTTCCCCACAGTTACAATGTTGAGATGAAGAGTCTCCACAAGAGTGAAGTTTCAAGAAATTGAATTTTGCATTTAAGTTAGACTTGAGAGCTATTGGCATGAATTTAGTTTTGTTTATGTTGACGGTGAGTAAATTTTGGTCAAACCATTTTTTTACCAAAGCAAGATCTCTCGTGGATAACTCTTTAACCTCGTCCCAGTTAGAACCCTCAAATAAGATAGCCGTGTCATCTGCAAATAAATATATTTTACCCCCAACATTAACTAAGTTATTTATGTAGATTAAAAATAAAATAGGCCCCAACGTACTGCCTTGGACCACCCCATAATCAATTTGTCGTTCCTTACTCTCAAAACCACAGATAGAAACAATTTGCCTCCTATTTGAAAGATAACTGTCAAACCATGAGAATGTTTTATCTCTACAGCCTATTAGATTCATTTTGTGTAAAAGTTTGGTTCTGTCTAAAGAGTCAAAAGCTTTGGCCAGATCAAAAAAAGCTAAGAGACAACGTCTATTGTTATTTACAGCAATATTTATATCTTTATTTAAATTAAACAAGGCATTGGAAATATTTTTATTTTTCCTAAATCCATACTGACAATCAGTTAAAATGGAATTTATTTCTAAATAATCAATAAGCTGTTCTTTTACAATTTTTTCTATTATCTTTGAAAAAATTCTGAGGAGAGATATCGGTCTGAAGTTGGATTTTTCAGTGAATGACGATGTTTTATACAATGGAAAAACTTTAGCAATTTTTAAAATGTCATGAAAGGTGCCGGAAACGATATTCAGGTTGGCAATATGAACTAGAGGCTTCAAAAATAAGCCTGCATTATCCTTAAGGAGGGAAGCGGGAAGTCCATCACACCCAGGCGCAGACCCACCGCGTAAACTGTTTATATGTCGTAAAATGTCAAGTTCTGTCACTGGTGTAAGATTGAAGGTCGTGTCCGTCGCAAAGTCTAGGTCGTTGACTACTGGTGGGCCGCTGGTATGTAGTGTTCATAAATTTTATAGCTTGATAGCTAAGACACATTATAAAAAACGTGAATTTAGAGCAGTCTCCCTCGTTCTAAATTACAGGCCCAAGTGTCTTCTCCTCCCTTCTCTCTTCCATCAAGTAACAAAACTCAATTTACACCTTGTGTCTAAGTTGCTGCTGTAGATAAATTAAGGAAAGAGAAAGAAATATAAGTGTGTTGACCACTTAATCATAATTTTTTTTGTACGCATAACAACTTGGATTATATTTACATGCTTAATGAGACAAAGTTCACTTGAAAGAGGACTCGAAATTGGTAACACCATCCAATTTTGTTCCTCCTTCCACCATAATGGAAGGCCATCAACCATCAACAGGAGGAAACGGGCCTTGAGAATATTTTGGTCGAGAAGGAGACATGGCACTGGGAACCATTAATTCATTACTCTTTTTGGTATAAAGAAATTGTAATAGAGAAGGACGTACTAGATAAATGACACGATGCAATAAACAACTCCGAGTTTGGATTCTCAGGCAATAAAGCGTAGTTCTCTAAATGTTACTGGTGAAGCTTTTCCCGATTTATGAAACAAATTATTATAATAAATAAATTATGTCACTTGAATATTTTAGTCACAAGTCATTTATTTAGCCAGAAGTGATATTAAAATGACATATTTTAAATTGGTATTATGTCAAAAAGTACACTTTAAAAATACGATATTAAAACAAAAACAATTTATAAAATAACACAACCAAAAATAAACTATTTCAAGTGACATAGTTTAAACGAATTTTGCACAGTCAGCAATAAATTACCGGACACTGGTAGCAGCTTGAATGGGGCATTTCTTTGAATCGTTTTTAGAAGGTATCCGACTATTTTCACTCCTTCCTCGTTTATTTTGTTTATGCATTTCCCAATAGTTAAGCGTTTCATATAAACATTATGTTTAGTTTTTTTTAATTACTCTTAGCAAAATGTATCTGTATGTTGTGAATGTTAAATATATTATTTAGTTTTTTTCTTGCTATGTTTTCAGAGCATTTTGTGTGAAAATCGTAGCTGAACACAAGTTTTCAAGGTTTTTCAAAGAGGTAAAATAATTCAGGGTTTTGTGTTGTATACTGATAAATTTGTATACACCTCTTTCCACCATAGAGATTATTAACACGTTAAAACTAATTAACACTACTGGCAAAACATCTGTATAGTATTTAGAATGTTTCAATTTTTTCCGTATGGAATCATACTAGTTCAAATGATATGTAAAACTGACTTAAGACAACGAGTCATTTATCTTCAACAAAGGTTAATATCAAGGTTGAAGATGCTCCAAGACATAACATATGTCTTGAAAAGCCATTTTGCCAAACTAACGCACCATCGCACATAATTTATGTATCCGAGTGTAATTCATTTTTTTACTAATTCATTACTTGTTTCAATTTCTTGTATGTCATTTTTAGGAATATTTTTCTACCTTTTTTACCTTTTTTCTTACCTTTTTTTCACCTTTCATTCTAACAGCAAGATCTTGAAATTTTTATTTTATTCACACAGTGACAGGGGGTTTAACAAATTTTCATTGGTTGAATATAAACAAAGATATCACTATGGCCATCGGAAAGCTACAGGATTGACGTCAATGATCCGTGTTACAGCTGTATTCAATCTTGCGAAATATCGGTGGGCTTCACTGTCATTGATGCATATTAATTCAGTTCACATCAAATCCATCTAAATCAATCTCATGCGCATTGTTTGACATTACAATGCTAGACCTCCATTGATTTAAACTTACAGAGGATATAAAGGTTATTATTTAAACAAAATAAAAGTATACGTTTTAATGCCTTCATTTAAGCTTTCCATTCACCTTTTATCGGGTCCTTATAAGGTCTAACTTCGTCTCATGTGTATTTTGATCTCAAAGTGCGAGATCGGTAAAGGCTGGCAGATTATCTCGTACGTTGGGTCCAATCTTGTTCAGACTATATTTCTTATCACAGTGAAAGGAGTTCAACCTGAAGAACATTTTACTTCTAAGTAAAATCGTTTGTAACATTTTATGTTAACACTTGATACATCACAGATGAGTTACAGCGTGGCTGTGGCCATGATGATTAGTTTATGTTTAATAAAATATAATGTTAATTCAATTTTACGCTGTATCAATGACTGATAATTAACATTTTTATTTAACACTTTAAAATAAGAACACAATTCTTTTGGCCTTCTTGGAACCACCGATACCGCTCCAAGGCCGATGATTTTTTTTTTTTGGTTTTACCGATATTTGTCATTAGGTTTTGAATCTTTCAAAATATGGGCTCAGAACTCTCAAGGCGTGTACAACAACAGGTAGAGGGTAAAAAATACAGTACCAGTGGTTTGAAAAACGGAAGTTCTACTCCAACCAATCTAGAAAGAGCTGGTCGTTGGTTTGAGAAACATGAGTGTTGCCATGGTAACCACCCGACACGGTCCTCGTTACTGTGTACGGTATATGTAACGAGTGGTATGTTCCGCGTGTCCCTCGGGCGGTATACGGTGTACGAGCGCACCCCCGCTGCAGCAACCATCTTGTAGTTTACCTTAATCACCATGTTGCATCCGTGTTAAACTTTAAAACACTGACTATTTATAGCTGTAAAACTGAGCAAAGGGGTTTGTCAAACATATTTATAAAATTAATAAACACGACAATTCTTATTTACAACCATAATCTAGATTTAAATTTATATTTCTCTCATTATAACCATACTATAGATTTCAACTTATATTTCTTTTGTGAATGTTTTTATTGGCTGTAATCATTTAAAATTATTGTTTGATTTTAAGAACTTGGGTGAGCATAAAGGATATTATTTCGTTTTAGTATATGTTGCAGTTTTAATTGCGGGAGGGCACCAGTCTGGCCAACATTCAGATAATGAGGCTATCATAGATTACAATCACTGATTATAGAACGATACTTCTATAGTCAATGTTACAATTCAAAAGTGGTCGAATAACTGAAACGTTACCTGAATCATTACTCGGTAAATCAACAAAATCTATGAGAATTACTAATAATCTATAATCACTTTAACCCACTTTATCACTGTACTTAATAATGCTTTATAGAACACGTTGTCATGAAAATTTCCAGGCAGTTAC
The DNA here is from genome assembly GCA_030545055.2 of Neoaliturus tenellus. NCBI lineage: Eukaryota > Metazoa > Arthropoda > Insecta > Hemiptera > Cicadellidae > Neoaliturus > Neoaliturus tenellus. The sequence continues at coordinate 29,183,115 of CM061535.1, forward strand.
ACCCACATTTATGATAGCAATTAAAGCTTGCTATTGCTGTTGATCAATTTAATAAATCTGTCCCTAAAATTGACGGTTTCTTAAACATTATAACTTAAAATGGTCACTTTCAAATCCTGCATTAGAGTTTTTTATCAGAGGGGGATGCAAGTCTTTTTCGTGACAGGACTGTTACTTTAGTAGGCCTAAGAATCCTACGTCTCATCAAGACCAATCGTTAAATGTAATACAATTCATTGGAGAATTTTTTGAGCAAAGTGTTAGCATAAAACATGTGTTGCATGTTCTTTTTTATGATGATGGTGCTGCACAGGTTTCTTGATTATTGTAGAGCATGCACAACAAGCCAATCTAACGATCCTGGGGAGCGGAAAGTGCAACCATGTTACCGTAATAGAAGACTCGCTCGCTCGTGTTAGGAGTATTTTACACTTAGAGCTACTATTTTACACTAGTGATGCCCGTACAAATGTTTCTAGGAAAATCAAAGAGGGTTTGCAGAAGATCATGTCTAGGAAAATACTTGCACCTTAAATCTAGCTATACTTATTATATTGCAGATTTCTTGTTGGCTTTCAAGACAAATTTCCCGCGTTTTCCGAGTGAATGTGGGCAGCAGTCCATTTGGGACAGGGCTGTCTTGGTATCGGTTACACTCTGAGAGAATGGTTCAGAGAACATATCATGCACTGTGTGTATGTTGTTCTTACCACAGTTTTCCTATACTCTGACGCACCTGGTGGACTTGCGATTATGCAATCTTTAGTTCAGAAGGGTGGTCACCACTTGGCCGAGGCAACAGTTCCGCCCTAGTGGGGGAGCGGCGCAGACACCTGTCATGGCTGGTACCGGCCGAGGTCAAACCGCAACAATTCCGCCCTAGCAGGGGTGCTGCACAGACACCTGTCATGGCTGGTACCGGCCGAGGTCAAACCGCAACAATTCCGCCCTAGCGGGGAGCGGCGCAGACACCTGTCATGGCTGGTACCGGCCGAGGTCAAACCGCAACAATTCCGCCCTAGCGGGGGAGCGGCGCAGCCACCTGTCATGGCTGGTACCGGCCGAGGTCAAACCGCAACAATTCCGCCCTAGCGGGGAGCGGCGCAGACACATGTCATGGCTGGTACCGGCCGAGGTCAAACCGCAACAATTCCGCCCTAGCGGGGAGCGGCGCAGACACCTGTCATGGCTGGTACCGGCCGAGGTCAAACCGCAACAATTCCGCCCTAGCGGGGGAGTGGTGCAGACACCTGTCATGGCTGGTACCGGCCGAGGTCAAACCGCAACAATTCCGCCCTAGCGGGGGAGCGGCGCAGACACGTGTCATGGCTGGTACCGGCCGAGGTCAAACCGCAACAATTCCACCCTAGCGGGGGAGCGGCGCAGACACCTGTCATGGCTGGTACCGGCCGAGGTCAAACCGCAACAATTCCGCCCTAGCGGGGGAGCGGCGCAGACACCTGTCATGGCTGGTACAGGCCGAGGTCAAACCGCAACAATTCCGCCCTAGCAGGGGTGCGGCACAGACACCTGTCATGGCTGGTACCGGCCGAGGTCAAACCGCAACAATTCCACCCTAGCGGGGAGCGGCGCAGGCACCTGTCATGGCTGGTACCGGCCGAGGTCAAACCGCAACAATTCCGCCCTAGCGGGGAGCGGCGCAGACACCTGTCATGGCTGGTACCGGCCGAGGTCAAACCGCAACAATTCCGCCCTAGCGGGGAGCGGCGCAGACACCTGTCATGGCTGGTACCGGCCGAGGTCAAACCGCAACAATTCCGCCCTAGCGGGGGAGCGGTGCAGACACCTGTCATGGCTGGTACCGGCCGAGGTCAAACCGCAACAATTCCGCCCTAGCGGGGGAGCGGCGCAGACACGTGTCATGGCTGGTACCGGCCGAGGTCAAACCGCAACAATTCCGCCCTAGCGGGGGAGCGGCGCAGACACCTGTCATGGCTGGTACCGGCCGAGGTCAAACCGCAACAATTCCGCCCTATCGGGGGAGCGGCGCAGACACCTGTCATGGCTGGTACCGGCCGAGGTCAAACCGCAACAATTCCGCCCTAGCAGGGGTGCGGCACAGACACCTGTCATGGCTTTTACCGGCCGGCCAAGACGATGTGACCCCATTACTAAATCTTGGGCGACATTAGAGGGACTCCAGCAGTTCAGGGGTGCCACACCCCTCTATAGCTGATCGCTACAGCTCGGACTCCGCAATGTAGGGCTAATTTTTGTTTGTTTTCAAAATAAAATCACTTTGAAATAAGACATTATTAACACGACACACTATTTATCTTGTTATTGCTGATATTTCTACAAGTTCGTGTGATAAAACACATGTAAAAATTAATATTATTGCATAGAACAGTTACCTTTTGAACACATGTGATTTTAACCTACCTGTCTTTCGATTCATTCCCGGTGTTAATTTTTTTATTGATATATTTTCAAACATTAATCAGTCACAAGTCACATTAAACATTTTCTTCAAGTGGTGAGTTGGGTTAGGTTTTAAAAAGGGTAGGCTTGTACAAGTGGGACCATATAAATGCAGTGGTCGTATTTTTGGGTTTTATTGAAAGTTATCGGAAAAACAAGGTGAACAGGAAGCTTGAAACACTACAATGTAATGCAGTATTTGCAGTATACGTAGGAATAAATCATGTTCACATATTTATTCATTTATCTTCTGTTTTTATACTAAATATAAGAGCATTTATTTATTTATTTGTATGATCATATAATTAGGTTTATCGTTACTTAAGAACTGAATGATATGAAAATAATTTAAGACATTTCAACTATATTTGTCTTATAAGTAGTATGACTTGAGTCTAAGCACATTCAAGTAGATAATGTCCTTATATTCTATAAAATTATTTTTATTCCACTAGTACATATTGGATTCGGGACGATCGGGGGGGGGGGGGGGGGGGTTTGTTAGGACAAGGCTCTTGTTCACTTGCCTCCCATCACAGATCAGTACTCCCACTTGAATGTAAGTTGCACTTGTTTTACCAAGCGTTTCCTAAAAACATTGTTGAAGCATTCAAATAGCCTATTCGTCAGATCTACATGTAACAAGGTCATTCACTCATATTGTATTAAGTTGGAATTTTATGGTCCCTTTTTGCCAAACTATAAATAATTTTTAGAACAAAAGAATATAGGAATATATACTCATTTATATTCATGTGTATAAACTATGTTTTAGAAAAAATAAGGCCAAATTTGTAAGGGGGGAACTGGTTTAATAGTTGTTTTATTTAATTATTGATTGTTTGGGTTTTAAATTGTGGGCTTCAGGCGAGGTCAAAAAAATAATGTAAGGAGGAAGTATTTGAGCTTGCTGTTGTATGAGTAGACTGGAACTGTTATTAAACAATAGCTTGTTTATGCTGACCTATTGGTAGCTCTGGCTTAAATAGGTCAGCAGACTTAGATTCGGGGGAGTGTGTCTAGTGCAGTGATGTGAGTGTAAAGGTTTAGGGGGGTTAGGTCAGAGGGGCCATGGGGCTCAAGGCCTGGGGCCCGGGGTAAGTCCAAATTAGTTGGGGTTTTCTAAATTAAGGGGGGGTCCGATCCAAAATTGATTATTTGTTTAAAGTTTTTCTAGTTTAAAGGTTTGAGTTATTTCTTTGGGAGTTCCAGTCTTCTTAACCCTAACATTAAATTTAATAATGAATAAGTTGAATTCCTTTCTTGTTTATCATTAGTTATTTTACTGATTGAAATTATTGTATTTTATGTTTGTTATATTGATTTTAATATCTGTTAATTATATTTGGTTTGAATCTTAACATGTCTCTTTTTATTTAATGAGCTACGCCCTCAGTCATGTAGTGTGGCTTCTTAGTCTGGCCAACTGGGAAGTCGCATTCATGACGCATTCATGAGACGCTGAGGACATCGTCTTCGGAAGAAGGGGGGATGTAAGGGGGGAACTGGTTTAATAGTTGTTTTATTTAATTATTGATTGTTTGGGTTTTAAATTGTGGGCTTCAGGCGAGGTCAAAGAAATAATGTAAGGAGGAAATATTTGAGCTTGCTGTTGTATGAGTAGACTGGAACTGTTATTAAACAATAGCTTGTTTATGCTGACCTATTGGTAGCTCTGGCTTAAATAGGTCAGCAGACTTAGATTCGGGGGAGTGTGTCTAGTGCAGTGAAGTGAGTGTAAAGGTTTAGGGGGGTTAGGTCAGAGGGGCCATGGGGCTCAAGGCCTGGGGCCCGGGGTAAGTCCAAATTAGTTGGGGTTTTCTAAATTAAGGGGGGGTCCGATCCAAAATTGATTATTTGTTTAAAGTTTTTCTAGTTTAAAGGTTTGAGTTATTTCTTTGGGAGTTCCAGTCTTCTTAACCCTAACATTAAATTTAATAATGAATAAGTCGAATTCCTTTCTTGTTTATCATTAGTTATTTTACTGATTGAAATTATTGTATTTTATGTTTGTTATATTAATTTTAATATCTGTTAATTATATTTGGTTTGAATCTTAACATGTCTCTTTTTATTTAATGAGCTACGCCCTCAGTCATGTAGTGTGGCTTCTTAGTCTGGCCAACTGGGAAGTCGCATTCATGACAAATTGGTTTTGTGGTTTTCAAGGGAACAAATAATATAAGGTATGGAAAATTTTGTAAATGAATATAAACACAACTGAATACTTTCATTTAGGTTACACCGGGTAGGCCTATTATACAGGATGTCACAAAAGTCCGTGACTGGCCATAAAAAATATGTTAAGAAATTTTTTTGCTTCGTTTAGCAGCAATCAACCACTTAGTATTTTACATTAAATAATTTTTATTACCGTAAACTATTGTTGTATTATTGGTTCCTGTTTGGTATATTTACCTTCATCACACCAATGTTCATTTTCAATAAAATAAGTAATTTTTTCCGATGTGTATTTTAACGATGGCGACCATTTTAAACCTTCAAACTCAAATTTCTCTAAAACGGTAAATTTTATCAATATTTTACACAATATAAAGAGTTCAAAAATTACGTAATCTAACATGTGACACCAATTTTTTAAAGATCCAACAATAAATAACAGAGTTCTTGAGATTTTTCTGCAGTTAAACATTTATTTTGCAATATACCCTAATTAATAGAAACTTAAGTTATTTTCCAAGAAAATTTCAATAAAACCGTTATTTACTGTTAGATTTTTACGAACTTGGTATTATTACTTTTATAATTTAATTTGTCAGCTTTAATGTGTCAGGTACAATTTTGAAAAAAAAATTACCGTTTTTGAGAAATTTGAGTGTGAACATTTAAAATGGTCGCCTTTTGAAAAAAGTAATTCTTTTCCTGAAAATTAAATTTTGCCATAAAATTTCATGCCAAACATGTACTTAATACAACGAATCGTTACAGAAATAAAAATAAATAAGTGTAAAGAACAAAGTGGTGGATAAATGTAAGAATTTCATGTAAAGAAGCTTAAATCGAAAGACATTTTACGAAACATTTTGGATACACAGTATATTTTAGATGTGTGGAATACAAATTTGCATAGACAGTCACAGATTTTTTCGACAAACTGCATATTGTTCACAAATATTAACTTTCATAGGATTCTATACACGAGAAAACAGTATGTTATCTGATAAAAACGTGCTATTTTGGCTATAGTATAAAATCATTTACTCCAGAAAGAGCTTTCAGTAAATTGAACATATTGGTGGGAACTAAATAAAACAATGGATCTAATTGCTTTTGTGTCAGTGAGTGAACAGACTAGCTCTTGTATCTGCTTTTGCAATGTTGTGTCTGGTATTTCACAAGAGGCAAGATAACACCATAGTTGATTCCACTAAAGGACAATTAGTCAGCTTTGTCGACCCAATAATAATTACTCTACAATATGCGTTATTCCTTTTATGAACTCCAAGAGTAACGACTACTTGCTTGGATTGCCAACATTAACTGGTATAAAGGTCGACTTCTGAATATACTTTACAATTTTAAACTTAACAACTAAAGTTTATTTTATTAAATGAATTTTTAATTAAATCGATCCAGTCAGAGCAATTAATTTCTTTCTTCGTATTATTTGTTAATTAAAATAAAAACTCAATTAGTGGTCTTTTTTAATGTAAGGCATATATATATATATAAAAAAAAAAAAATATATATACAAGGTAACAATTAATCTGAGATCATTTTAAAATCATTTCTACCATAACTGATAAAAATACAAAAGACCTCACAGTTACAATAATTATATATCTTTGGCCAAATTAGGCTAAGTTATGATCCCTCTGGGGAACGGCTCAGCAGAAGTTTTTTGAAAATCTTTAGGGGAATACAGGTTGATTTATAAATCAAACTGAATGTCTACGTAGTGAAGTATAATGCAGCTAATTTTTATTATAAAATTCCTATTGTCAAATTTTAAGCTCTTATCGGTATAGAACTTGTATCATATAGGGACTCCTGTATCTTAATGTTCTCATTATTTAACTGTTGGTTTTATAATGTACCTCTTTATGATGTTCGATGCCATATGTTTTTGTGTTTATTGTAACGGTCGTAGATTAAAATATAAATCTAGGACTTATAATCATTGATGATATATACCACAATCTTGAAAACTTCCAGAAGGGATAAATGGATATTACGTTGTAGAATAAGGTTGTACAATTCCATAAAGGATTGTTGCAAGAGGATTCAAAAGGGTTGAGCACGTTGGTCTGATCCCTTATAACGTACCATCTTATGACACTTCTATACGTTATTTTATACTTCGCTGATCCTCTTTACAATCAAATCCTTAATTTTTCACAGATTTGTTCGCTTTGGCACTTTGAACTATTTTAAATATGTTTTTATTATTGCATTAAAGGGATATATTATCCTAGCAGTACTTTTAATGTAAGTAATACTGAATAGAAAATGTCGAAGTAAGTTAACATAATTTTGGATAACTAATTAACCAATACATGACTAATTTTGGGATAGGGAGTTAAATGTATTACAATTAGCATAATTTACAAAATTAAAATTTTGTATTTATGTAATAGTTTATGATTTGTTTTTCGTTGTATTGGATCTACTAATATAAAACCATGAAAATATATGCAACATTAATACAAATATTGTAATAATTTGAAGACAGACAAAGGAGAACTATCGATTTTCTTAATGAACCTAAATAAGGGAACGAATCCCTGGATTTAAGACGCTTGGTGGCAAATTAGCATTAAAAGATTTGTTAAGAATGAGACATAAAGTCAGAATTAATAATTCAACATTTAGCAACAGTAATAACATGTGTCATTAAACCCAGATCACCTCACCTGTCAACTTTTGAACTATGGAATTTTTCTCCAGAATTCACATTTTGGAATATTAATCGTATTTTTGTAATCCATCAAATGATTACATCTCAGTCATTGAATGGTTCCAGTCTCTGAACAAACCCAATTATATACGCTGATGAGTACTTCTCGGAGCTCATTCATCTATTCAAACAGACCTCGCCTTCTTTAGAAAACAGGGAATAATTTTAACTAGCTCATGTTTTTAATACAATAAGTGGAATCGTATTTCCAAAGATCCTTCAAGTTTGACTAACAATCTTTGATACTTGATGATGTTTGAAAATAAATAAACAAAATGCATTCACATTCTTTAATACCCAGTTATATTAAAAAATTAATTTACAAAAATATAAAAAAGATATACAAATATATAATACCTAGGGCTCTGTGAAACATATAGTTGTATATATGATTGTTTAATTAATAAATAAGAAAGTTTTTTGTTCGAAAAAGGGCGTTTTTTTCAGTAGGCCTAGTTCAATCTCATAAATCACTCTATAATCGTAATATTCATTCACCAAGGCCCTAGACATTACAGTTGTCCTTAAAATGACAAAGATAAATCTTTTTTGACCAATATTAAAGGCGTAGCGAATGTTTGCAATTTAATATTAGTCTTACGGGAATACAAATTAAAGGTGGTTACTGTAGAATCTTAAGAACTTCTATAATTTAACTTTGTCAATAATAAGAATTATTATCAATAATAAGAAAGATATTATTGATATATAACACTCTTTTATTAACATATAATATATACATGCATACACATATATAATCTTAATACCTCATGACATATAAGGTCATTGTTCAAGGACATATAAGGTCATGGGTCACAAAATGACCCATGCAGTCATTTTGTTTATGACTGACTGACTCATCACAAAATCTCAGTAACTACTGAACGGATTTACTTGAAGATTTGGATACAGATTCGTCTTGCCTCTAAAGTGCTATAGTTAAGAAACGGTTAAGCTTTTTTTTTAAGAGGTTGGCGGACCCCTTTTTGCCTTACTTTGCCCCATCCACATAGACTATTGATCTGTGCGTGGATCGTATTAAGACAAAGTAAGGGGGTGAGCCGCTACAGTAAAAGGTGAAAGGTACTGATAAAAGTCACTGGCAGAACGCGGATTCGAACCCACGACATCGCTGCCGTGGTCCCGAAGTCCGGCGCGCTAACCACTACGCCACCGACTCACCCAAGCTTTATACGCTGGTCCATACTACATTTAATGTACTAACTAGGAGACGGTTTTAAAAACTTCGCAACAGAACCGTGGGATTCCGCTACAATACGCGGAATAGTGCTGCAAGACTTTTGTGTTTTTACCCATAAACGATTTTTTTACGAAACTTTGTACACTGGTTCTTTTTAGAAATTTACTGTGGACGTTCCTCTCTATTAATAAGATCTCACGAAGAAAAGATTTTGCAAATATAGTTATTGAAGTTCTTTATGGCTGTGTCCCACATGACTTCAAAATTAATTTTCTAGCACCTACGGTGTTGAATAATCTGCCCCTTAGCTGGATCTTCACTATGACAATGGGGCCTGGGGGGGGGGGGGTCAAAATTTGAAATGTCCGCCCCTCTTTGTTTATATATTTGTTTATATTGAACTAAGAAAAGGTTTTGCAAAATTAAGTCATTGCGCAGGGCTCCACCCACTACTACTTCATTGTTTCAATACATATATAAGGAAGAAGTTATCGTCGCCCTAAAAGAATTTTATTATTTATGAAATAAAGTCAGTCACGGGCGAAGCGTGATGGGCAACAGCTAGTAGTGAAATATGATCATACTACTATGTAATTAAACAAAGCAAGCGAGAACACTCTCGTTATTCTATAGACATCTTTTCCAAGACGACCTATTTCGAGATATGGAGATGTAATGTAATTCTTTTAACTTTTTCATTATTATTAAAATTGTTACTCCATCACAAATATATCTTTTCTAATCCAACATGAAGTAATTAGACAAACCAAAATGTCTTTCTGATTAAATATATGATAGTTTTTTTTAAAGGTAATATTATATTTTGTTAATTAAGCTACGAAATAATTCATTTTTCTTTGAATAATTTCATCGGAGAACCATGTAGGCTGTCGTCTAATTATTTCAGAATTAAAATCTTTGTTTCATAATAGTTCTTAATAGTATTTCTCAGGAATATGTAAGATTGATGATATACAATTTCGCACACTTCAGTAGTTGCCAAATCGAGTACATTTCTTAACCTGTACCAGCAACACCAACCTGACAGGGAAATATAGCGCCTGTGATTGGACTTCACAGATTTAGTGCCGCAATATTGGCAACCCTACTCGGAGTAGGAAGCAAATCACTCAACTCATCTCCCCTGAATGGTGAGATCGATCCTCAAATCTATCAACAAATGTGAAGGAACGTTAAGTAGGTTTACGTTCATGTAAAAAACATTTGATTTCCTATAGGACTGGTTATCTGGTGATAATTAGCTTACTGTTAATTTCTTGCAAGTACAGTTACAGTATTACATTTAATTTTAAATTTTAGCGTGATTGATTTCCAGTTTTTCTTTGTTTAAATTTTAGTTAAACTTCAATTAGTGAATATCCTGATTTATTACGAATTCATTTTCAATAACATATTTCTTACTTTATAATAACTCAAATTAAATAAGAATAAAAGGAATTTGTTACTTTTTACTTGCATAGAAGATGACAAAGGCGTATATCCGTATCATGATTAAAGTAATTATTTCATTCAAGAAATTTTCTCTCACAATTTATCAAATAAGAACTGGTGAAATTTAGGTGACTACAATCAGCACGATAATGCAAAATGACGAATTCACACTATACAGTGTTGCGACTTTCAAACGAGCCTCCCACTTAGTATTATATTGGCTACAATAAATTGGTTCCAGCAAATACTTAAACAAAGCTTATCTGAAACGTTACATTTGATATCAAACAGTTCATCGGAGCTCATTAATATGCACCTGGTAATACTTTGGGCAAACTTTAGTGAGGTGAAGCACCTAAATTCAAACACACTTTGCCTCAAAGCACCTAAACTGTTTATTAATTATAAAAATTTATACGTTCATTGCAACCTTTATTAAATGTATTGTTTATCCTACACTCATATAACAATGCGAAACGATACGTTGTGAATAGATATTATGATATCAGTTAGCTTTAAAATAATCACGTTTTTCAGAGTAATAAAATAACTCTTAAAATAAGTTAACAAATGGTGCAACATTGAAAAGAGTTGGGTTAAGGATATATTAGTAAAACAGCATTCAACAAAACAATCCAATTTAACAATACAACCATCATAATACGTGTAACACGTTTCCATTGTATTTTAGAATAGGCAAAACAATATGTGCAGTAGGGGTCAAAGTACATTTCCAAAATGGTATATTGTGGAAAAGTTTGGTCTACCATTTGACAAAGTTTGAAATAAACTGGAAATAACCTTATAAACAAATATGAAATGTGTCAATACTGCATATTCCAGCTATATTCACATTCATGTATGATTAACACATTTGTTTTACTTGCTTGGATCTAGAGGGTGGTTGAAAAGTAACTTCGAACCCCCCCCCCCCCCCCTAAACATTTTAACTATTTGAGATATTTGAAATCGGTATGCGGCAACCTTCTTGGATATGAGGAGTCTTTTTTTATAACTAACCATAATTATAAATTGTAGCCCTTTATATCTAAGAAGGTTGCCGCAAACCGGTTTCAAGTATCTCAAATAGTTAAAAAGTTAAGAGGGTGTGCAAGTTAATTTTCAAACACCCTATATATGTATAGACATTTCACACATACATATAATGTATAAAATGTTTTTGTACATACCTGTATACCATATTTGTTCTACAAGCTTATATCTATATTATTGCATGTATATGTCTAAATAAAAATAGAGCTTTAGATTTATATTTTTATATTTTTTATATGTTGATCTTGAAGAGTTCTTTATTCTACTCAAAACTAAACGATCTTTGTTAGTCGTGAAATCATAGTCTTGTTTTAGGTTAACAAAAATAAACACCTCCCAAAGATAAAAAATACTCTTTTTGGTCTGCAGCTTTAAACATGTTGAAGGGTTTACGCGAATTGTGTTCCTCTGAAATAGGATGTTAACAGTAAATAAATCGTAATGCATTGGTTACTGACTAAATAAATCTTACGACACAGAACCAAGCAATTAGAGTTTCATTTCCACGATTTTCAACAATTTCACGAGCTAAATGGTGTTTTAATGTTTAAAATTTTCACTATCTAAATATATATTAAAATATAGGAACAACCATTTTGTGTAAAAAATCATAATAAAACTAGTGGTATGATATACAGTATTATATTTACTTTTATATTCTTCTGTAGAGTAGTGGCTCGAACCCTTACTTTGTCTAATAGGTTCCCCATTTACATTATTTTCCTATGTGTACATGGCAAATTAAGTTAAAAACAGACCCTCTAAAGAATATGTAAAAGTATGTAAACAAATATGAGATTCCAAAGGAAATCCTGAATAGGTCTCTTTTTAATTATGTTCTTTTTTTATAAAGTAGACAAAATAAAAAAAAATATTATGTTTTCTGTCTTATTACTAGATGCAATTTTTGCATTTTGTTTTGGCCTATGCTCAACACATGGTACAGGCAAAGCTAGACACTCAGGTATGCCGGTTTGTGCATTAAAAACACAATTCTCGACGATTTCCCGTACCTCTTGGTCACATGATATGGCAACATCGCATTTTCACTGATTTGTCTGTATTCCGTGTCCACTATAGTAAGCTAATATGTGATACAACGACATTTTCCGATAAGTTTCACAATACATGATATTTTCTACAGAGAACTTTATTGAAAATACATATCTACATGAAAATAATATCTAGTAACCGATTAACCTAAATCCATAGAACGTAAGAAGAGTGAGCTCTAGTATGGTCGGACTGATATTCTTTCACGGGTTGATTGGATATTTCATTGGGGAAGCTATTGACATAAAACAAACCATCCTCTTATCAGTTTCATCAATCATTCGTTTGGAAAGTTATATCTGGATTTAGTTGTCCAATCAGAACTATGGACGAACCATACTTGACTTGTTTGTTCGCTTTAATTAAGATTTAACGAGCGAAAGTCAATATATTGTACGTATATTCTGTCAATGATTTTCATTTCATAATGGCATATCTTGTGGTGGTTCATTTGTTATACGTAGAACGGTTAATACAAAGAAACGGTTTTACGAAGAACTGTATAAATGTGAAAAAAATACAAAACTGTTGAGAGTTCCTGTTAGAAGAAACGGGATAAGTTAAATGATTAAAATTAAAGTAGGCCAATTCTATATATTTTTCTTTTAGATCAAAAGATTTTCAAACTTTTAAAACGAATGAAACGTTTATTTTATAAAATACATATTGAACTAGTAAAACGAACTAACTAGAGACCGTTTTGTATACCAAAAGTTTTGAAAGATTCAATCAATTTAATTTTCATATTTGCACATCCATGTGCCTAGATCGGTCGTTGATAGTTAAATCTGTAGGATCAAGACTAATACATTTTATGGATTAATACCAATCATTTATCATCATTTATGCATTTTATCATTCAGTCAATACAATATACAATAGAGCTATCATCTTTTTTTAATCTTTTTCAATTGTTATTAGAGATTAATAAAACAGTGGTTAACAAAATAATAACTGTTTTCTTTATCGACATACCAACTATTGCAAACAAATAACGTATGAAAGCATTTCATATTTTGATAAATATATTATTTATTCATGTCTTTCACTGCATGTAGATTTATTATTCCGGTATAATGCATTCCACAACCATTTGAATCAAAATCCAAAATGATGTTTTAAATGTCTGATGTTTTGCATTTTCATATGAAGGATAATTAATTATTCTTGATTCACTATGGTTTGCCCTCTGTCAGTCATATTTGGAGTTGTATATGGGTTTACGAGTTCCACCGGATAAATGAAATGTTTACTGTTGGTATGAATTGAATAACAAGACACCGTAGGCCTACTTGGGTCAAAATAAGTTCCTCCTGGAACCGCTTTAGGACCCTAATTTTCTATACTTAATCTGTTTTGAAAGTTTAAATGTAAGAGATTTAAATGTAAATTACTAGCAGTATATTTATTAATTTTCAGGCTTCATAAATTTATATCTTTAAAATTCCCTACCAATAAATCGTTGACACTCGACATATGAGCCTCTCTGTCTAATTGATGATGCGTCGGATTGCTTAAATCAAACCTTCATTATATCCATTACTTCAATTAAAAATTGATATATTTAATAGTACGAGTTTCTATGGATTGCTATTTTATGTATACCATTTTCCCGTATTAATATTAAATATTAACGTTGTTTTTCATCCAGTATGGGTCCAAAAAATTATATTTAAAAAGCTGTGAATTGTTCTTATTAGAAATGAATATTACAGATTTTTTAAGGATTGGATGAAGAAAGTTGATAGATTGTCCATTATGTGCAAGAATCTGCTAGAAACAAATTCAATCAATTGGTAACAAAGTTCTCTGTTCTTCTCTTTGAATTATAATTACTTGAACACGATCTAAAGTTTGCACTTTAATTTCATAAGAAATTATTAGAAAAACAGAAAATACTGAGTTGTACAGTTATTTATTTGACTTATTCATGATATCACCTCCCTGGTTGAATTCACGTGTAATTATATGGTACAGTTGCAATATCTTTAAACATGTGAACTGGAGTTTTGTAACTCACGTACAAGTGCTACAAGAATAATTAACTCTTAAAAAGAACAGGTATTAATACCAAATAATATAGTATTTTATAAGTATGTTGTTCCTATTTAGCTAATAATAACAATTCATCAATTCCGACTACTGATTGTAACAACAAATCTATAATATACCTGTCATATTGAATGGAGCATCTATCCCTGTTGCATGTCAGCTACAACTTGCAAATCAAAGTATACTTAACTCTATCTGATCTAGACCTTTGAAGGTTTATTTTATATATCTCTGTTCATTGCAATCTTCTGTCTATATAAAGTAGTCCATACCCAGCGAGGTGCAATTCATTTATCTGTAATGTAGGAATTTCCATGCGGTAAACGAAACAACTATTTTTTATCGGAAATTGTCGGATAATACATGTAAAATACTGTACTACTTAACAGTGGTCTTAGCTCTATGTGGTAGATCTCTACCATATCACCCAACAGACCCCGGTTTCAAATCCCGGCTCAGGAAAAATATATATTTCGGCCTCTCCCACGGTTCGTAGATCACTTGAAGCATATGGTCACCTGTTTTGGTTTTGATAACCTGCTAGGCAGCGGCCGTAGCTCAGTGGTAGAGCTGTGGATTTTTACCCAGCTTGCTCTGGTTCAAATCCCGGCACAGGGACAAAAAGATTGTTCGACCGCTTCTATGTTCGGTAGTCACGTTGAGCCGTTGGTCCACCTGGTAAAAAATAGGCCTTTCAGGCGAGGAGAGCTCTCAGTTAATTGCTGACCTTCCTCCATTTAAAACCATACGGTTATTATGATTACCTTCTTTGAAAACGTTATCAGTTATGTTAAAATACATATTAATATTATTGTTTAGTTCCATGTTATATGAATAAGTCTTTTATGATAGCCTACATGAAGGCAATAACGGAATTTTTTATTTGTTTTTTATTTATTTAATTGTTCTTTATATGCTACTCAACTTCTTTCTAACTTTGTTGTTTTTATTAAAAAATGTCTTTAAAACAAAAGTAAAAGAAAAAAAGAATAGAGTTTGTTGTTAACAATTATAAGTTTCCTTAAATACTCTTCTTTAATTGTTGTTTATGTCTAAGTTTTAATATGTTCTTACGCTGTTAAGTTCTTAACATTACGAGGTTAGTAATGAACTAACTTAATAGTGTGTTTAATCTATTTAATGAGAGAATTAGTTTAATTAATCTTGAGTTTGCTAACTTGATAATCAAATCACCTACTTAACTCATTGTGATCACAGAACGTTAGGGAGGTGAACTTATAATGTGTTCAAGGTTATTGTTATTGGTCTGAGGGTCCAGGTTACAATGCTCATCATCTTCAGAGTATTTGTGGCATTGGGAAAGGTCCAGAAGGGTTGGCTATACCCTTTACATCATCTACACAACGTGTTGACCCAGCTGAATATTCCTCTGTGGCTTATCATTATCGGTCTTTGGAGGGATGGTTTGTCATTCATAGTCGATAGGTAGACTGTTTAAAAGCATTTATCTCATAGTCAAATGCCATGTTTACTCAGGTTTAAAATATTGCGTGATATAATTTGTTACACTGTTAAACATTCGACTTGCCATTATTTGATAAGGTGTCGTTGTTATTTATTGCTGGTATTTTAATTAATTTAAATCAGCAAAACTGTGATTTACCATTATAATCGTACAGTTACCACCATGCACTTAGCCATGATTCCCGTTCGGGAGAGGCTAGCCTCCAGGGGGTTATTCCGTACCCCCTAGATCAGCGGGCTATCGAGGAGTTCTCCCCCTGGATTTTTTTCATTTTCACACACTAAAAATGTGCAGTTTTGACACTTTTAGGCATTTTTGAATAAATAGCCTTACCTTCTTTTGAGTTGGAGTTTTGGTTGTTCGGTATGTAAGTGGTCCATGCTTGTTGATATTCCTAATTCGAAATATAAACTCAAAAGCAAAGTAAAAAGAATAATTTTCGTTATTTTACAGCTT
The DNA here is from genome assembly GCA_030545055.2 of Neoaliturus tenellus. Classification (NCBI taxonomy): domain Eukaryota; kingdom Metazoa; phylum Arthropoda; class Insecta; order Hemiptera; family Cicadellidae; genus Neoaliturus; species Neoaliturus tenellus. The sequence goes on from CM061535.1 coordinate 29,199,228, forward strand.
GTTTAGTAAAAAAATACACAACAAAATTTTAATTTTAAACAGAATTCTTCATTCTTTCATAATTATTCAACCATGTACGGTACTAGTTTTATTATACAATAATCCACTATTTCTTTTTAGGTTATTTTCATCCGGGGTCTTGAAAACACACATTAATTGAAAGAACACTATTTGCTGAATATTGTGTAAAAACTATTAATACCAAATATTGAATAAAAGATTAATTTTAAGTTTTACTGTTTTTAAATTGTGTTTGCTTAAAATTAGCTATGTCACTGATGATCGCGGCGGACGCGTCTCCTCCCGAGGCGCGACACTGGGTTAGTTATAAAGCCCGTTTAAAAAAAATTGATCCTTCATGGGAGGGGCCACAAATAGTGGTGTGAAGGATTTGTATATCCTTGTTAAAATTCCATTGGCTGAAGACTATTGTTTTTTGTTGGCTGTTTCTTGTTTTTTTATTTTGATTCTATACTGTTGCAGACCAATTGGTAATTTCACATGACAGCATATTTTGTATCAGTTTAACAATGTCATTGGTAGCAGTTGCTTTTTAATTAGTTTACTTTAGAACTTTTACTACTTAACAACGCATAGGTTTGGCTTAAAAACATAACAGCTGACAATGAGGCATTATAATGAATTAATGGATTAATGAATGAATGAGTTAAAAAAAACTGAACACTTCACAAAATTCAATTATTTATGTTAAATATAAATATAAACTGTATAAATAATTTTACTTCTGTGGCCCAAGAAATTAGCAGATATAGACTAAGTTATTAAAAACTTTATTTAAGGAAATATGGTACTTTATCATGTTTGTCACAAGTTAAAACTTTTGTTTACAGTTTAAATCTCTTCCCCACTCCTTAATTCTTGAGAAGGATCAAGTTGAAAAATCGACCTATAGCTATCAAGACGGTCTTTTGTATGACTTGTTGTTGTTATTCGTGGATAAGGAGACCCCGGCCGAACCGTTGAGCACGTCTGCCTCTAATGGGCATTTTGCGCAAGCCCCCGGAAGGAAGGGATATTGAAGGAAGAGAAAGGGTGAGACACGGGACTGTCCGCTCATGTTCCAGTTAGGGGTTTCTATGCCCGTCGCATTCCTCACCCCCTGTTGTCTTGAACATATGTTCCAGCTAGGGGTTTCCATGCCCATAGCATTTCTTCTCACCCCCTGCTGTCTACATATGTTCCAGCTAGGGGTTTACATGCAGTTCGCATTAACCCCCCGCTATCTTGAACATGATTATGAAGGAAGGGAAATTGTCATAATGGATAGCCAAAAGACTTACCACAGTGTTACGACAACTTCGTTTGCTGTACCCAATGTCAACTTCGCAACTAGTATAAACAAGTTTGAAAGTTGTCCTGGGACTTTGTATGACTTATCGCTACCGTGTGATTTGTTTTGAGTCAGGGAATATGAATAAAGGCCGAGTGGAATGGGTGTGACACTACCTTGTGTAGCTTTGTTACTGTATAAGATCAAAATTGCTACTGTATAAGCGCGCTGTAAACTTGGCTGAGTAGCCTACGTTTAGCAGGCTCGGCGTCGAGGACGCGGGCGGAAATGCGTTCTCCGCGACCATCGGTGACATAGCTGATTTTAATTAAGCCCATAAAACTTCAAAACGTGAAATTTTCACGTGATGCTCAGTAAAAAGTCTTCTTTCAATTTATGTTTTCCTTAAAGAGCCCATTTCAAAATAACAGAAAAGTAGCTGGCTTACGTATAACAAACAAGTACCCCATAAACATTTACAACACATGCAGTTCTGCAGTTGCAATTATTCATAATTATTCCCTTTACAAATATTTCGGGCGGCGGGGGGTTCAGCCCCAGAAGCCACCCCCCCCCCCCCGGCAACGTGCCTGGACCATACAAGTTGCCTTATCGAGTCATTAATTACATTTGATGTGTTAAATATAGTTTGAATAGATTACTTTTGGTAAATTTGTTTTTTATTTTTTTATATTAAGATTTCATCTAACTTTTGGTCCTGAGGAGTTCACAGATGATTCTGGCAATTAGTATTGCAAGACTCCAATTCTAATAAAAAAATTCGTATATCGGTCTCAAGAAGTACATTGATTATGACATCACATTGTGGTTGTAGGTTCGATCCTCGAGTAATATCAACTATACCCTTATCATTGCTTCCGACATGTTCCCCAGGATGTATTTTCCATTCAAATGGATGTTTATTTTTTTAAATCCATAAATTATTTCACACTAATTGATAAAATAATAAAATAGAAGTCTTAAATAAATAACACTTAAAAAGTCGGTGTGAAGTGATATGAATTTGTTTTGAAAGGGAATTTCAAAATGCTACACAAAGTTAAGTTTTCAGCATATAGTGAAAGAACATTCCTTCAAAAGACTTATCTCTGCTTGTGCGGATTTTAGGTTTTATCTTGAAACATCCAAGACGGTTTACCTTAACCAAACCATTCTTGATTTTAATTTACAAAACTTAACTCCTAAATCATACTTCAATAAACACTACGATTGTAAAATATGAGATTCTGATGGATTTGAATTAAACTCGTTTGAGAACCTCCATTTTTGGTCTAGGTAATAACTCGAAGTAGATAGAAATAGTTTGTGATTCTAAAATTAGAACATTATGTAAGAATTTATCCACTAGGGTTATGTATCTAAAGTCGTCTTCAATCTTTATAATAAACATTTATCTATCAACTTGATCATAGTTTATTGAGTTCTGCTGTCTTGAAAAGTATGCCGTTTAAATAGAATAATTCAATCTCTGCAAGGTTATATAAAAGACGAGAAGGTTCTTTGTTTCAATTTAGCATTAAATATATTGCATAACATTATATTTTCAAAAGAAAACCTCAAGTATTTCAAATCAATTATCTAAATAGATTAATTTTCCTGCATATAAACAAAGAAAAATATACTACGTTTTAAAGAGACCTGTATTACAATGTTTTAAGAATTAAGAAATTTTACATTATTAAGAAATTTTGCAACCGGTTTTTGAGATATTATCTCCTAAAGAATCAAATATTGACGTAATACAAAATAAACAATAATAAATTATTACTAGGATAATGAGACAACAAAATAACACGGAACACAAAATTCCAACACTCATCATCGGGCTCACAATCGTGTAACAAGCTCAGTATTAGTAACGGAACGGAAAATGTTCCAGCCTGAGGGCCTTTGGTGTCAAAAGGGATTTCCCTGAGACATGAGCTCCTGACAACAAAGCAGCAATTCACATGGCATCACGTTTAATTTAGTACAGTTTTGGGGGAGAGGGGGGGGGGGTGAAATCACAAAACGAAACGGTAAAATAGGCTAAAACTCAGTCTACATTGGATATAAGCCTATAATTAGAAGACTATGCAGTGTATAACAACATATTTCACAACAGTTGTAGTCTAGAAGTGGAACTGTGATTGTTAAAAGTTGACGTGCTGTATGCTGACAATCAGAGCGCCACTTCTAGCCTACAACTTTTGTAAAATATGTTGTGAAATATTGTAACTTATCGTTACAGTGATCAACCCCATTTCTAGAATACTTACATAAAAAACCTATACACTTTTAAATAGAGCATCCCCTACGTCTCTGTATCAGGTTTTATCAAAATTCTCGAAAATGTATATATATCTTTGTGTCACAGTCATATAAACAAAATAACTATACACAATTATATGTATTGTACCTCACTTTACATAAATACTTAGAATTACTTTTCAATGATTAAAAGAGAAAAACTTTTTACAAAAAAAGTACATTGTTCATTTTCCTCTAATTGATTGACGAGTCCAGGGTAAATTATTTGGAAAACAGTATTACTTCAATTCTCGTGATAATTCAAATAGGCGTATAGTTTAATTACAAATTTACAACCACCTAAATAGATATTTTTGAAAATTTAATACAGATATTCACTTTGAAAAATTAGAAGCCTACTCAACCTATATTTGTATTTTAATCTATTATTTTTTGCGTAAAATGGAAAAAAGTCCATTTTATCAGGTGTAGTTTTTTTGTCAATAAAAAAAATCTGTGGTCAAATACAAAGACTGAATTAAGTAATGAATGTTCAAATCTTTATTCAAACATAAATTTATTTGTAAACTATTTGTGACATAGTCAGCTGATAAATGTTTTTGTTTATTACTTTTGTTATTTTTACAATGTCATTTTTGCAATCTGAATAAAATAATGTTCTTGTTCAATACTTTAATTTAACTCAATTATCTTAGTTGGTGTCAGAATTCTTGAAAACTTGAAGGAAAATGTTGAAAGTCAAACCTCCGAAGCCTTTTTCCATGTCGGATGATGGCATTAAAAACAACTGGAAGGTCTGGAAACAAAGCTTTGAATTCTATGCTAAAGCAACAGGTTTGGCTGAGAAAGACGGAGAAGTTCAGGTAGCTACATTCATGTCGATCATAGGATATGAAGCTATACCAATTTTTAACAGTTTTTCCCTTTCTGGTAAGGCCAAGGCCGATTTGCAAACGATATTAAAATATTTTGATGATTATTTTTCACCTCAGAAGAATATAATCTACATTAGATACATGTTCAATATTGCTGTCCAAACTGAATGCGAAAGTATAGGCGAATACGTATCGAGACTGAAAAACTTAGCCCAAGACTGTGAATATGGGGCTCTAAAAGACGACCTTATTAGAGATAGGTTAGTAGTTGGCCTGAAAGATAAATCACTAAGAGAAAAACTGTTATTAGAACCAAAACTTACATTAAGTAGAGCTATTGAAACTGCGCGACTAGTTGAACAAACTAAGAAACAGTTGGGATCATTGCAAAATACCCAGCATTCTATAGATCAGGTAGCCAAGCAGCAGACTGATCCGATTAATGATCAGCCTGATGTATGTCAAGTAGATAAAAGTAAGTTTAACAGTTCCAACAAAAGTACTAGCAATACTGTTGGTAAAAAGTTTACGTTCCAGTGCAGAAATTGTGGGAACCAGCATGGTCCAAGACAGTGTCCTGCATTCGGCAAAACTTGTATAAATTGTTCAAAGCTTAACCACTTTGCAAGATATTGTAGGTCTGGTGATAAAAATTCAATGCCAAGTGTTTCCACAGTTGATGAACAATCTAGACAAGCTTTTCTGAATGAGGATGAAACATATTTGGGTGTAATGGAAATTGCCCGTGGTGAGGCAAATGACCGTTGGGTAGTCACTATAAACACAGGTAGTTATCATTTTAAGGCAAATATTGACTCTGGGGCTGCCTGTAACGTGCTTCCGAGGAATGTTGTAAAATCTTTAAATGTAGCCATATCTCCATCAGCAACTAAACGTCTAGTTTCTTATAGCAAGCATTGTATTAATGTGTTAGGTGAAGTTGAAGTAATCTGTTTCATTGATAAACGTACAGAAGGAATCAAGATCAAATTCTTAGTTGCAGATAGTGACAATGTTTCTCCAATTTTAGGAGCTAAAACTAGCGAACAGTTAGGACTAATAAAGAGGGTTGAAAGTACAGATATGGTGAAAGAAATGAGTGCAATAAAAAATTTCATATATGATATAGATTTAGTTGAAAATCCAGTCTTTAGAATACATGCAGCTAGAAAAATACCATTTGCAATTAGGGATGAAGTCAAGAGTGAGTTAGACAAAATGGTTAAGTTGGGTGTTATCAAACCGGTGGACAAACCAACACCAGTTGTATCACCTTTAGTTGTTGTTAAACAAAATGGAAAATTACTTATTTGTTTGGATCCTACTGAAGTCAACAAAAACCTACTTAGAAGACACTTCCCACTAAAAACATTGGATGAAATATTAGCAAAACTAAACGGGGCAAAGTTTTTCACTAAACTTGATGCAGAAAAAGGGTTCTGGCAAATACGAGTCAGTGAGAGGTCTCAGGATTTTTTGACCTTTGCTACACCATGGGAAAGGTTTTCATTTACCCGATTGCCCTTTGGACTAGCTTCTGCACCTGAAATTTTTCAGAAGCTAATCTGTGAAATTCTTAATAATGTCCCCAATACAGAATGTGCCATGGATGATATAATAATATATGCAAGCACTCTTGATGAACTTAGAAACATCACTGCAATAGTTAAGAGACGGCTAGAAGCAGCGGGACTTAAGCTCAATGATAACAAATGTGAGTATGAAATGACAAAGATCAAGTTTCTTGGTCATCTAATAAGCGAAGAAGGAATACGAATTGATGAAGAGAAAGTACAAGCCATTAAACAACTACAGGTTCCAACTAACGTAAAAGAACTCAGACGACTAATGGGTATGGTAAATTATCTATCAAGATTCATTCCGAATTACTCTGATCTAAGTCTTCCGCTGAGATCGCTTTTGAAGAAAGACCATCACTTTAATTGGACCATCGATCAACAAGAGGCATTTGATAAGTTGAAAAAAGCAATTACAACTGCGCCTACTCTTGGGTTCTATGATGTCAAGAAGCCCGTAAGATTGTCGGTTGATTCGAGCCAACACTCAATTGGAGCCGTTCTCCTTCAGGACCGTCCAATCGCATACGCTACTAGAGCATTATCACCGACAGAGCAAGCTATGCCACAGATTGTTAAAGAAGCTCTTGCAGTACAATTCGGTTGCAGGAAATTTCACTGCTTTGTCTATGGTAGGCCACTGACTATAGAGACTGATCATCAGCCTCTAGAAACCATATTTAAGAAAACTTTGGGTGAAGCTCCTGTTCGTCTTCAGAAAATATTTCTGGAGATAATTCCCTACAACCCCAAAGTAGTCTATATAAAAGGAAAAAATATGCACATTGCCGATGTTTTGAGTAGAGATTGCAATGCAACAGAAGATACTGAGTTGCACGAAAAAGATATTGAAGTACTATCAATTTTTTCCATACACCCTTACAATCAACTTCTTCGAGTCAAGGAAGAAACATTGAGGAGTTCCATACTACATGAACTCATAAGTGTAATTCACAAAGGTTGGCCCAAATCGAAAACAGAGTTATCTTAATCTCTGCATCGATTTTGGAATTTTAGAGATGAATTGATTGTTGAAGATGGAGTTGTGTTCAAAGGGACCAAAGTTGTTATTCCAAATACGATGAAAATGGATATCATGAAAGCTATACATTCCGGACATCAAGGAATCCAATCCTGTTATCAACGAGCAAGAGACACACTCTATTGGCCAAACATGTTTGAAGATTTCAGTGAATATATTAGATCGTGTACTGTATGTCAAAGTCAGAGCAGGGCAGAAATCAAAGAGCCCATAAAAAGTAAACCAGTTCCAACAAGGCCATGGGAAATCACTGCAGCTGATCACTTTGAGCTCAAAGGCAAAACCTATCTGGTTCTTGGTGACAGCTACTCTGGGTACTTCGAACTTGCTGAAGTAGCGTCTACAAATTTCGCAACCATCAAACAATTGAAGACGTGGTTTTCTGTTCATGGTGTTCCAGCTATACTCGAGTCAGATAATATGCCTTTCAATTCAGCTGAGTTCAAAGCATTTTCTAGACGTTGGGGATTTCAACAAACTATCTCCTCTCCAAACTTTCCAAGAGCGAATGGATTAGCGGAGAGGTTTGTTCAAACTGCCAAAAACTTATTAAGACGCTGTTATCAAGATGGTACAGATATATATGAAGCTCTTTTAAACTACAGAAACACACCCCGTTCATCTGATCTAGGCTCTCCAGTGCAAAGGTTGATGTCCAGAAGGACTCAGACTCTAGTTCCAATCTCCGATGAGCTTCTATTGCCCTCAGTCATTAACCCGGGAAAGGTAAATGAAAACCTTTCAGAAGAAAGACAAAAACAAAAAATGTACGGAGATCGAAATGCAGTAGCAAAGCCAGGATTTGATGTTGGAGAAAATGTAAGATTAAGAAAGAGCCATCGAAATTGGGCTCTTGATGGTGTTATTAAAGAAAAGTTAAATCCAAGATCGTACATAGTTGAAAGCGGTGGTAAACTATACAGGCGGAATTCCAACCATATTGCTAAGAGGTATGGCCAAAACATAGACTCATCGGCCCAAGAAAACTCCACACCTGGAACTGGTGTCAAACCGAGAAGAAACACCCAGAAACCGACTTACCTCAAAGATTATGATTGTACCTCCTGAGTCCTGAGAAAGGGGGATGTGACATAGTCAGCTGATAAATGTTTTTGTTTATTACTTTTGTTATTTTAGCGAATTTCCCTATAGGGAATACGCTATTACGGTAGTAGCCATGGTAAGACCTAAGCCCGGGACCACTTTACTTTTTCATTTTGAGGTCCCCAGAAGCCAAAAACACCGTTCGTTCATTTTCATATATATGTATATATATATATATATATCTATATATATATATATGTGTCCGTGGTACCGATAACTTTTGAAGCGGACCTCCGATTTTGATCAAATTTGGTATGAAGGTGTAAGACCAGGTCTATTTTCATGAGTTCGCAAACCAGCATTGTCGGGTTATGGGAACGGGGTTTTATGGGGTTTCAAAGGGGTCAAAATTGGGTTTTTGGCATTTTTGGACCTCAATTATAAAAATTCATTAATTTTAACTAAAACCATTCAAAAGAGCTTAAAAAAACAAACAATTTAGTATTTTGAATTTTTAACTTAGCCTAAATGGTTTCGGAGAAAATCCAAAAATGTGTTTTCCATGTTATTCTTATGGGAAATCAAGAAAACCCTATATCTTACCTATTTGTTGACATAACTTAGTCAAATTTGGTATGTACATTATCTAGATAGGGTTTAACTTATACTTGCTTACAAAACCCATATGGCGGCAAACCTACATACTCACCCCCATGGGGTTTATGGGGAAAATAAAAATTGTCAGAGCTTGATACAATTTTGTGTTTACATTCACCAATTATTGATTAACTTAGATTTTCTAACAACGCCCCATGGCAGCAAACCTACATACTCGATCCTATGGTGTTTTTATGGGGAAAGTAAATAATCCAAAATTCCATTGGAAATTCGCTGAGTACGCAGGTCTGCTGCGACGGGGGTATTTACAATGTCATTTTTGCAATCTGAATAAAATAATGTTCTTGTTCAATACTTTAATTTAACTCAATTATCTTAGTCTATTTATTTGGTAAATTTTCATTAAAACTGACTTTATTTTTATAATTTTTTTTAAAAAGAGTTCAGAAACAAATAGAAGACGGAACGTTAAGGATTGCTCTATATTTTAACTGCTAAAATGATGAGTACATCATTCAGGTTGAATCCAACTATCCAAACAATAATATCATAATTTATGTTTTCCAAATGTTTTTGAGCTAATAACTTCTTAACCGCCTTCACCCGTGAAATGAGAATAAACTAATTGCTATACCATGATTTCGATACACGTATTATGTATTATATCGCAGCCACATTCTAGGCGTGTGTATGAAACAATAATTGAAACAAGAAGAGTAAATCCAATCTAGTCCAATGGTCAACACGGACACTGCGGTAGTCCCTGGCTTGTCACGTGGCGATGACGTGGACACAATTGCCTTGTCAGGTGTTTAGTTCAAAACATTGTTTATCAGAAAACTATTCTACGTTTGTACATATATGTAAGTGTGCAGAAATAACACATGCAGGCATTGCTCAAAATTCGCAATTAAATTCCATACATATTATAAAACCATGAAGGAGGTTTACCAAATATAAACATGAGTTTTCTTTCTCATTCCCCTTTCAACACTTTACGGATGTTAAACTTGTGGAAGGGTGATTCAAATCTACTATGATACATATTGTTAAGGAACTAAAGATTTTCCCCACTAATTGGTGAAATAGTTTCCCTCCAGATCTGGGATATTATAAATTGAAACGTTTTTGCAACGATTCTGTGAATCCTTGATATGAAACAGTGATAAACAGAATATTGTGATAAAAGAGTAAATATGACAATATTTTGGACCTGTAGTGGCTGACAGGACACCCGTCGTCGTTGGATTCGAGTTGAAAGTCTCCTTCAGTACTAAAATTCAATAAATAGGCCTACTTTTATATTTTTACGGTATCATCATATAACATCAAATAACGAAATGCATGAAGGGTTTCTGAATAAAATACTTTAAACATTTAAAACTATAACGTGATACAAATCTATGATACATAATAATCATTTCATAGGTTTGTAAAAAAAGTATGGCTTTACGTACTACAACTATTGCATTTCCAAGTAGGTGGGTGGAAACCTTTTTAATCTATTCATCATTAATTGCTTAAGGTTTAGTTAACTGATGTAGTTCAACTGATAATATGGGGACAGGGACGGTATACTTTGCATAACTTCACGTCAATTACAAATTTCCACCAATAATGACTAGATGAAAACCTAAATAAACCCCTACACCATTCAAATACAAAGAAAACATTTTGTTGTTTCTGCTAGAAGATTAAATTCCTAATTCACAAAACTGTGTGCTGTGAGTATTACTATTTATGATACACAGTATATTATTACCAATTTTACATCATGACAGAGAAATCAGGCCATTAACAGTGATATACTTTGGAGCTTTATGGCTAATATTTGAATTCCTCGTTTTAAACCTTTTGTGGGAAAGGTGCCCGGAAATTCAATGTAAAAACAACTTTTTTGACAACAGTTGTTTTTCAAGGACAACACAACAAGTTATAATATACTATTGTAAATACCGGGTGTCCATAAAGTCTTGTCCTGATAAAGAAACCGAATAGTGTGAAAACAACTGGTGGTAAGAAAAATTTTATTTTCAGTTTTAACTAGTCACTTCTTAAGCTTTTTACAGCTATGCACAAACTCAATACACTTCAATGCGTGCGCCTTGGGTAGCCTGTAAATCTTTTAGGCGACTTTCTAGTTGATTTTCTATTAACAACCATTTTTTGGTTTCAGATAACATTTTCTGAGTAACGGACTTCACTTTATGTATTATTTTGTCTTTAGAGTTTCTAAATTAGGCACTGGTAAAGAATAAACCAAATCTTCGACAAATCAGAGTACATAAAAAAATTCTGAAACGTCAAGCGTGGTGAATAAGGTAGCTATTTAGTCTAACCGCCAAGATTTGTTTTTGTGATGCATTAAAAATAAACTGCATTAATGTCAATCAGCTAAGTTTAGGTGTTAAAAAATTAATGAGAACAAAAACTAGTTTTAATTCCCTCGAAAACGAGAAATGTAAGATGCTTATGGCTATAATGGTGTCCGTACAGCAAAGCTATGAAATCAGGGCAAGACTTTATGGACATCCGGTATTTATGAAATTCCACTACCTTTAGTTATTTTCATAATTCAACCAATTCCCTATGATTTGCGAGAATTGTGGTAAGCATATTGATACCTAATAAAATACTGCAGAAAGTCATGGGACAAAATAAAGAATTTTTACTATATATGTAAAAAAATTTCTCTAAAATGTTTCTCTCTCTTCCGAAGTTAAATTTTGTAACTAATAATGATCAATTAATTACTAGGATTAATTAATTCTAATTTATAAAAATAATTATAATCTATTAAATTAAACACAAACCTTTACAAAGATTTCAAAACTTATTTATGAACTTCTAATTCAGGAAAGGGAATTGGAAAACTTTGTTAGCAATTGATTAACAATGTTTCGTGCAGCTTTCTTTGTAGATTAGTCAATATTAACAACTTTCATGATTGAATGTTTATTCATCTTATAGTATAATTTTATTTTAAAAGTGTTTTTAGTATAGCACTTTTAAATGAAACTATATCCTTCCACAACATTTTATAATCAAAAACCAAATCACCATTTTGCTATCAAACTATATATTTTAGTGTTACTTTGGCATGATGCTACTTTTAAAGTGAATTAAATAACATTATATTTTTTATAAGAAGCAAACATTTTAGATGGACATTAAAAATATTTGTCCACCTAACTTGTTGAGTTTTATATCATTATCGTACTTCAGGGTTTGAACTTGTGTGTTAGAGTTATATCAGTAATGTTTTTATCAATAAATTGCACAAAAAATATATCCTATTTTGTTAAATCTTGTTTACAATTAATTAATCTTTCCGTTGGATAAAATCGTCCAAAAAAGAAAACCAAATTGTTACATAAGACATTTGAATACTTTTTAGGATTGGTAATTATTTAAATTAATTTGAATAGTTCAATAATTTCCTTTCCTAGATCGAATATAATTTACAGAAAAATACCTTTTAAACTTTCCTCTATTTAGTAGGAAGGCCAACAATAAGTAACCAAGGAATTTTTAATATAGGGCTCATTATATGAGGGAATCCTGCACTGGATTCCTACGATTCAGTCTTGGGTATGAAACACATTCTATTATATGACATGAATACGTGAAGAAAACGATTTACTTTATGCCTAGAATAAAAAAATATGTGAACACCCCTGATTTAGAGTTATCATACAGAAAATACATCATGATAATCACCTTAATTTACTAAAGAATTGGTTCGACAATACATTTTGTCTACTTTTTACCGAAAACCTGCACGACAGACGGGAAAAAGAAAACCCAAAATTTTAAAAATATATTTTTAGTTCAATTTGCATTTTTTTTTTTGCGAAATACACTGAAGTCCAGATTTGACTAGAAGATAGTGTGCACTTATGACTCTCGACTTTTGATCATTAAGTCATTTTTGGGTTTTTCGCATCAAATCAAACCGAAGAGATTGTCGTTTGTGTAGCGGTGACAGTTATAGAAATATAACTCCTATGCTTCGCACTCCTCTAACGAGCAGATAGGTTAGCTAATCTCGTGTTCTTAACAATTCAACGAATGATTGGTTAACTTTCACAATTTTTAGTCAACGTTTCACGAAAAAAGTTAAGTAAACTCTTGGAGATTAACACACGAGTGATTTATTTTTGACAAATTGTTTATGGTTGGAATTCTATTAGCCAAACTAAAAATTATTATTCAAGGTTGTAGGTTGATTGGGGACATGGAGATTTTAGGAAAAATGTATTTTTAATATTGTGCTTTGTAATATTATTTTATTGATTGTCACCTCATATATCAAGTTACACTGTTAGACATTCATTGTAGTTTTTCAGTGTAATGGTTTTTAATTTAAATATAAATAATTTAAATGTTTCTAAGAAGATTGGTCTACTTCATGTTCTAATTATTCATATTTGTAACTAAATTAAATACATAAAGTATACATATATCGATCAATTATTCTTTTCCCCAAAATTTGTAAAGTGCCGTCATATATATCTGAAGAAATATACGTAACTACTTTCCATTATGAAGTTCAGATAATGGATTTAGATGTCTTTTTTTATTTATTAATATTTACAAATTACTAAATAACGTTCGCCAAATAACATGTTTAATATGTTAGAAGTCCTGAATTACCTACAGCGTTGCCAGAAGTTCCTCTCAAACTTCCTGTATGTTTACAACGTTTCTCCGGAGCCGGCGATGTAACAGAGGCCTTCCACTTGGCTGCCTTGGAAAGTTATGTTCTCGCCGACGTCCTGTATGTTTACTGTGTTTTATTGGAAAGTTTTATTTTAAAACTGCTACTTTATAAATATTTGCTATCAAAAATTTAATTTTTACAGCAATAAATTGTAAACAAATCTGAAAATTGAAGTACAAATTATTTCAAAACCATAGTAGTCTTTATTTTTTACTTAATTTTTTTTCAATTAGTATTTTTCAAATAGGTCTATTTAGTAAAAAAAAAGGTAACAGTACCTTTTCTATATCTTTGTCTTATATCCAACAACACGACAACGATTTTGAAAGCTTAAGCCTTAATCTTCAGGTGAATTTCAAGGTCTTCAAACACTATTCTTTCATCATAGTATAAAAAATGTAATAACACACATTCATATATTTCATATGTAAAATTTAATATTTAAAACTAAGGGAAAAAACAATCAAATTTTGTCATATGATTGTGACTTTGGGGACATGTAAGATTCCGGATCATCTCCGTGACAGAATGGTATCAGGCCTCAAATAAACATCCAGGAGAGACTGCCAGGAGAAGAGAACCTCTACTACGAGAAGGTGGTACAAAAAGGAGCAGCCCAGTTGACGCTAAGTCAATGAGGGTACTGCTTGACTTACTGCTTCAGTGCCTGCAGAGCAGCAGCGAGGGAATGCGGTCAAAAGCGATTCGTGCCATTCCAGCACCGGGGATGCACCTGCTGCGGTAAATATAATCAGAGCACTGGTGACTGTATAATGAGTAGAGTTGTAATTTATGTTAAAAAGGACATCTCGAGAAAGCTTGTAGGGCTAATAGTGCAAAATAAGCTCCATTTTAACAAACAAAGTAACTATGTTTTAAAGTTTTTATGGGTAAATGGTTGGAAAAAAATTATTTAAATTCTAAGGACAATAGTGCTAAACAGCACTAGAAGAAATTTTAAGTAGGCCACTGATCAAAGTGGAGAAGAAAAGGGGTTGTATGATATCTCTATTTCGAGTGCAGGAAGTAGAATTTAACAAAAGTTCGACATATTAAAGAACAGATATAAGTAGAGACCAAAAAAGTAATGGTGGAAATCGAAACTTGTGCTTGTGTATCAGTTACCTCAGAAAAAGATTAAAAGCGAAATTGGGTCACATGAATTTGTTACCAACTAGCCTAGTACTCAGTTCTTATACTAATGAAAGACTTTTTCGTGTGGGAAAGCTTAATGTAAAGCTTAAGGAATTTTCAAAACAATTGGATTTGTATGCAGTCAGTAATGGCTCAAACCAATTGTTAGGTAGAGATTCTGCTACAATCTCCCACATGGAAAAACACAGAAAAAACTATCCTCCGCATTCTCCTGTGGTTTTGGATGTTTGTTAATAAAATATATGTTGTACTTGTAGATTGAGGTTAAATCTCCAACCCTTATACCTGATATATCAGTAACAATCAATGGTATTTATATTTTTAAAAAGCTTAACAGTAAGCAAAATTGAGTTACTTTGTACGGCCCTGAGAGTAATATTATTACATTATTATAGCTGTTTAAGGTATAAAGGACGTAATATGTCTATTCTAATAAAAAGTTACCAAGTTTAAAGAAAATCGTTTGAAAGATGGCATTAAAAATAGGGGAATAAAATACCATTCTTTTCGCAAAAGCTGTATGGTTAACATAGCCGACTGTGTTACTAGCAAAAAGGTGAAGATGACTCATAGGAGTCTGCAGTACCCTCCACCTAGGTATTTTATTCCCATAACTCTAATGTTAATTTCAATCATCCACTACGCTTTTGACATTGTATAAAAAATTCGTATTTAGGCCATTTTAAACGAAATTTTGATATCTGATTGACTATGAAATAAAATCACTCTTATAAAGAGCGATTTATGAAATTAAACTACTGACAAAACACGTCCATTTTCAAACTACAAATTTTGAGAATACTTTGTTGTTTGATAATCGAACAATTAATAATATAAAGCTTTTGATTTCATTGGGCAATAGGTATTAAAATTACCTATTATTCTTATGGGACTAATTATTACTTTCATTTGCCTCTGGCTTCCTAACAGTTAAGTTTAGAGAAAAATAACAAATAGTAAAAGAATTAAAAAATTTATATATGACATAAAATGGTGGTATTTAAAATGTTTAAGTTGGCAGCGATATTGTAAAAATGGAGGGAAAAAATTGTAAATCACTGGAATAAAGAGGGTAAAAAATCCATGTTAGTTACCATTTAGTGTTTTTCATTTATAAATCTTGAATAAAACTGCTGGCACCCCTATATCAATCACCATGTATTAATCTGTATACACAACGGACAAAAACTCATCTTTTTCCAGAAGAGTCTTCTAAATTTACAATGAAAAAGAAGCTATAAAGGTACTAGTTTATTTGACCACTCTTAAATCCTGCAGCCCTATCTAAAGAGCAATAAGTTCAGTTCTTATCTACACGCCGATGCGGAAGGACGTTATCAGCAGTTAGCTTTTAGTTAGCTTGTCTATTCCTGCCCATGTGCCTCCCGTGTAACGGCAAATTTGCTTTATATCAGCCTTATAAATTGTTAGTAGTTTAAATTTGTTTTGCCAACAAAGTGTGCGATTGTAGTTAGTGAGATGGCAGAGATTTTTTCAAGGAGATAGTTGGAATGACGTTTTTGAATTAGTAGCAAGAGACTTATCAAAAGTAAAAAATGGTTTGATCAAAATTTATTGAGCATGTTTTACTAGAAGCTATTGGGTTGTATTTTAATAAATATTAAAAATATAAACTTGTAATTGCTTTGTTTGAAAGTAATAGAGTTCAAATTGTAAATTTAGATTTTTCAACATTAAATAACATTTATTCCAAGCATTGTGATAAAACTCGACATGTACTTCCAAGTAGTACAATTGTGATATGTTTATTTTATAGCAAGATTTTTCATTTGCGTTATTAGTATACAATAACATATGCACTAAAATATGAGAAAACCACATTACGCAATATAGTATTTTGCAATAAAAAAATCATACGACATATTATTAAGCCTTCTACCACCAATGCTTCTACCAATCAATTGGAAATAACAAGTTTCCATTGTAAAATTATCCTTTAAAGTTTAGTTACTGTAAATTGTAGTTACCAAATTATGTAAATTTCTTGTTTGTAAATGTTGCTGACCCGTTCCTTAAAAACCTAATCCTTCAAAAAAAAAAAAAAAAAAAAAAAAAAAAAAAAAAAAAAAAAAATTATGGTCGTCAAATTACGCTCCAGGGAAATGTTTAAAGGAAGCGATTAAAGATTAAATTCCTAGTTTGAGGTGTGTCTCTTAGTTCAGTTTTTTGCCGTCTCCCTGTGATTCCAGTTGTAATATCATATTATCCCAGTACGAAATATATTAAAGAACCTTTCATGTAAGAGCTTAGTTTTACTTATTTATTTATAACCACGGTCGAACCGAATTTACAGAATACCCTTTAAAAACCCGTACAGCTCAGGATGATGTACAGGCAAAAAAGCAATGATAATAACAATACAATAACAAAGATAAAGTGCTAAATATTAAATACTATACAAAAACTATTTCCAATCACTCATAAACAGTGAAAACAAAGGAAACATATTTTCTCTTTAACAAGAAAAGAAACAGGTAATGGAAAAGTCTTTTTGAAAATCAGAACATTCAGAAAAGAGACAGATAGTAATATATTATACATAAAATTAAGCATGAGTCTTATACGATTTCAATAAAGTAAATATAATAATATAAGGAATAGAAATTAATATTTATTACAAATATTTATACTGTAGGAAAGAAGGAAATTTGCTTTCTTCCAAATAAATCTAAAAAAAAAATATGTGCCTCAAATACATGTTTGGCAATGTTCACATATTTCTTAGTCATTCTGTCTAGTATGAAAAAAATAAAAAAAAACTCTAAATTAATTTCAAAAATAATTTAGATAACGGCAAAAACTAATCAAATACAGTGTTCCCTTTACAATAAACCATCTATTAACCCAAGATAA
Organism: Neoaliturus tenellus; assembly: GCA_030545055.2. Taxonomy (NCBI): domain Eukaryota; kingdom Metazoa; phylum Arthropoda; class Insecta; order Hemiptera; family Cicadellidae; genus Neoaliturus; species Neoaliturus tenellus. The sequence goes on from CM061535.1 coordinate 29,216,698, forward strand.
TTCTTTAACAATTTAAAAATTAAATAGTTTACGCAAATCAACTATTACACACAGTCGACGTGTTCCAGGGCTGGCAAAGAGAACAGGTATGAGTTTTATTATTGAGAAATCACTAGGGGTTTTAATAATGCAAAACATTTTACATTATTGTTGACAATTTTCACAACAGACATTTTATTTGGTTTAAAACATTTTTACTCGAAAGCCAGTTTTGCGAGGTATCATATAGTTCCCTACAGCAAGACATAAAATCACCATGTACTTTGCTTATATAAATTAATTCGTCCATTTTAAATATAATAAGTGTATAAGAATCACAAAGTCCTCCTGAAATAAAAATACGTTTCAATCAAGGGGAGGAACTGTCTCTTTCCATTATACTAGAATCGCATCCGCATAAAACTTCAGTTAAATAGAGTATAGGCTCTCATTGACCATTAAGAGTCTTCAGGTAATTTAATGTATTTTTGTTTCCCTCAAATTTTAAAGTTAAATTATTGTACTTTTGCAATAGCTATTTATAAATAAATATAAACTAAAATAATAATATTAATGGTATGGAATCCTCAGACACTGTTCCCTGCAGTGCGGTTGACGATCTGGTATATCAATCTCATTCAAGCACAATCGTGTTCGACGTGTTTGTTAGAAACCAAAATAAACAACCGGCGATACTACACTGTCACTTTTGGAGATTGCAATCATAATAACACATATAATTCTTAATTTATCAAGGTTCATTATATTCAATCAAACAAGCAAGTAAAAAATTACAATACACAGGCAAAGTGCATACATAATAGTAAAACTTATATTTAAATGTACAAAATATATAAAATGATAAAAGTGACATAAACAATATTGTTGAATAATTTGAATGCCCCGAAAGTGAAACCCGATAGCAGACATTTCTTTTGGTTAGCTTTTTATAACAGAAAAAAGGCGGGCCAAGTTGCTATTTAAAATACATTTAACTCATATACAAAGTTGAAACATATTTTAAAATTTGTGCATTTGTTTTTGGTATATCAACAAACAATAAAGTAACTTACTACTACGTTAAAATATTTAATTAAAACAACTCTCAAAAGGAAGCCTGAACAGAAATCGTAAATTAAAAATTCGTAAATTTAACAAATCTTTGACATTTTAAACGCCAATTATTCATTTTATTTTGTTATAATTTAATTGTGTGATGGATTTAAAGGTTAGAAAATATAATCTAAGAAAATACTAAATGTTCAAAAATGTTGGTAAATGGCAGATTTGGTTTGGTTGGTGCAGTAGTGTAATTAAAACGCAGCTTACATGGGTTTAAGATATTTTTTTGATTAGCTAAAATTCTGTTGGAAAAATCTTAAGACTTTATATCCATACTAATTTTTAAACGGTAGAATATTTAACTGCTTAAAAAGAGACAGTAAGTGTTGAAGTCGAGATTTCTTCTGTTATATTTATTATGCATTTTTGTGGTTTAATAACTGACTTCACTTTTAAACTGTTTCCCATTTTAAAATGTAGTATGTGTAGATCTATTTTACAGCTAATAATTATAATTTACAGTTATTTAAATAAAAAGTTTTCCAGATCTTCCATCTAATTTATGTGCATTACCGCATCATGATAACCTTTTCAACTGACGAATTTTCCTCTTCGAACACATATGAACGAGCCTCACAAGCAGTCGTCTGTTGGCTGGAGACAACCTCTCGTTGATGTACCTCGCCCGAGATGTTAACCATAGTCTGCGTCAGGGCTAGTGTCGTTTAGGCAGATTTTTTTGTCATCGTTCTGGAGTATTGCCTCAGTATGGAGACTCCTCGCCAACTTCACAATAATTAAAGTTGCTTAACCAGAGTCAGGTTTGGAATAAAGTCGATGATAGCATCGATCATCGAATCCTCAATTTCCACACTTATTGCCACATTGATATTTTTTACAATTGTCAGTACATTGCCAAACACAAATTATATTTCCCGCCGTGTATCTCAAAAGTATTTCTGCGAAATAAACAAAACTCCAATTCGTAATGGTTGTTCTTAAAGAGGGATTCTCGTCGAAAGATTTCCCCAAGGAGTTGTTTGAGGCAATTACATTGGTTTGGGCCCTCAGCTTTTCATTTCTTTTTTTTGAGTTCTTTGTGGCAGGAATTAAAAGAATCATCCCGGTTTTCAAACTCAGTTTTCAGTTCAAACAGCCACCGAATCATCTTAACTAACATTCAGGGCTTTTCCCACCACAATATTTTTTTTCCTTTTGACAGCACAATGCTAGCAGCGTACTTGACCAAGCTTATTATAAGCTCATAACTAAACATAATCATTATTCATGATTAAGCTTTTGCAATGAAAGATTTTTTGATAGTCATTGCAGTAAATTTTTCCTCTGATATTTTAAAAGGATTTTATGCATTTGATGAATCCTTGACTGTATGAGAAGAAAAAGAATACGAAGAACAATAACTCGAAAATTAAGAACACGAAGAACAATAATTACGCTTTTTAAAATTATCGAGATTTTTCTTATGAGGTAATGTGATTAAATACTTATATCTACTTATTATTATTTACTTATTATTACTTATATATTTTTTAATTCTATGTACTTCTGTTTTATTTACATCTTGGTAGTAATTAATTACGTATATACTGTAACGGTTGATTAAAATTCTAAACTGTAATATTCAAAATTGGTGTGTACTATACTGTAAACAATATTCACCTTCAAATCTAGTCAAAACAAAACTAGCTTAACGAATATTAGCTTAAGGAAGCTAATAATAGGGTTCGTGTGATCGGGTTTCTGAGGTAGTTGGTTATTAATATGGGTTTTATAAGCTATTATAAGTTACAAATACCCTTATTTACGAAATGTTTTATAATTTTACTTCATAACATACTTGTACCTTATTATTTATTCTCCACCCAGCTCCTATAAGATGATTAACAAAGCGCATAAACAATAAATTACAATAAGTTACACGATTCAAAAGTTCCCTGGATAGTTTCATTTAATAAATTTAAAATGTTTCCAATATGATTAATCAATGAATATTTTACTATTGGATTACTTATTACATGCTTCATTTGTATTAATCAATTGTGAATGTATAAGCTTGTTATCTTTTAATAATTTTAATCATTTATCTATTTTAGCAGGTTCAATTGTGTTTTAATTAAATTAAGTATTATTATTATATTTCTCACTAAGTAAAAAATTAGATTTACTAAGTAAAAGTCCTACGCACTAATATATAGAGTTTCAAAGGTAATAATTATTTATTTTAATTTGACTACTTTGTGGTCTCTTTACTAATTAATGTTTATCAAATCGTATAATAGTAGAAAGTGATATTCCTACAACGTTCGCTAGTAGAATATGACCATGGTCATTTTTAGTGTACTTGATATCATTTAGAAGTACAAATTTCCCTCAAACACAAAAAACCCGTAGGTACGCGAGTAATGAAATGTGCAAGTAACATATTGTCAAAAAAGTACTCCTGTGAATAGGTATAGTAGTAATAAAAAGCTAAAACTTGTTATCTAACATATTGGATTTGAGAAATGTAAATTACGATGTCAGGTACATATTTATTCTTGTTTGTGATTACCAACTTTGCTGCTCGCCAATCAAACAAGGTGATACTTTCAGAGAGGGGGAATGTGAATTTAACAGTGGTAATCACACGCAACTGGAGATCACAAGAAAAGATGTTTGTGGAATTCAAACATGAATATCACACATTCTTTAAAAAGGAGTTAAGTATCCCAAGCAAAAAAAAAAAAAAAAAAAAAAAAAAAAAAAAAAAAAAAAAAAAAAAACTGTTAGAGGGAATTTTATTCTACAATGAAAAATTCTTATTAATATTATTTATGAGCACTGAATGTTTTTAATTCAACTGGGATTTCAGTTCCCTTTAACTAAAAAACCTGACATCAGGTTGAAACTTGTCATAAAAATTATTTCACGGTAAAACCGTCGTCAGCATTATAGTTGAGTGTAGTATCACACTCCATATCAGATAGTCACAAAGTGCCCACTGAGTGTTTTCCCAGAAGCGTTGATCGGTCTGCCTAGTTCAAGTGAAGGTGGTTTGCAATGGCTAAGTGTCCTGCATTTATATTAGTTTTATAAAGAGAGATCATAAATTTGGTTTTATTCTAAATTATTACAAACATTTCATCAGGTGCTTTACACCGAATAACTTCTTTGATTATTTTTAGTGGTGGATCTTTTTACTTAGTGGCTATATAAGAAATCCATAGGATTCAAACATGTAATATAATCTCATCGATTGTGTAAGGAAATTATTTGCGTTAGTTAATTCCTAATTGAATAGAAAGTTTTAGTTAGCAGTAAGTAGGACAAACTAGTTATTTAACAACTTCTTGGAAGTTTCATAGTTATTTAATGGAAATACAAAACCTTCGTTCGATTATGTTTTTAAAACGTACTAAGAAAAATGTACTTAGTTTATAAATGGACGAAGAAAATAGTTTTCTTCTTAGCAACATTTATATATTTAAAAGTATCGCAACGTAAAGTAAATACTTCAGCCATTAAAATCAAAACAATAAGTAAATCTTAACATGGTAAACATAGTGCAACATGTTTGTTAATACAAAATATACATCAGATTAGATTTTTTTTAAGTTTGATTTAAAGACTTGTTTATGGTTTTCTACAGTCTTATTATTAAATTAAAGCAAATTGGGCCTTTTAAAAATGTTTGATATTTTTGTTCATTATTTTATTTGGTTTATATGAGGACAACATTAAAGGAGAAGAATAGAATTTATTGTCTTTACAGAATTAAAACACATTTCCCCAAGGAAATCATTCGCTACCGTAGCCTGCTTCAGGCTAATGCAGGATATGAATATTATTTCCTTTGGATGGAAAACAAAATTAGATATTTCATTCGTCTTTAAACATTTTTGACATAGTTGAAAAGTTTTTAAAGTATTGTTAACCAAATAATAATTTACAAAGATAATTTTAAGGCCTTTATCCTTAAACTTTCTAACTTTTAAACTTCTTATTCGTTAATGTCAGTACTGAAGAGCCATAAGGACTTAAGATCTTTTTCTAATTCATATATTTTGTTTCTTCGCAACAAGTATTATTAGGTATTGTAGTTACACCTACATTACTATCACAATGTTCATAGATAATATTTCTTTGTAAAAATATGAGTAAATGAATTAAAATACTTTTTTATTAAGGCGAACATTAGGACCACATTGTCCTCTCTTAAAGTTAACCTCTAAAAGTAAATAAATTTCTAAATAAATAACATAATAAATAAAAAACTAAATAAATAAATAAAAGTAAATAAATATTATTAAAACTTAATATACTATGAATGCAGTTTGATTGCAGGATGAGTGATTGTGACTATTCGCAACAGCCTGATGTCTGATAATTTTAACAAAGAAGAATGAATGTAGAAAGGTATGACGTGGTCATCTCGTTAAAAACTGTACAAAAATCTAATGTAATAATTTTGAGTTCGTTGTAATTTTGAGGCCAACGCTACAGTCAAGTCATTGACTACAGCGTTGCAATAATTAATGTGCGGGAAGACAAGTGATTTGTTCAGGATCAATTTGATGTGGAAAGGCAAACGTCGGTGCATCTTTTTAAGATTGTGGACAGCAGCAAATACCTTTTTACAGGTATTCATTACTACATCAGTCCAGTCAAGTGTATGAGTAATGATCAAACCAAGACTTTTAGCCTTGTCGTAGTATGGCAAACTTGTTCCATTGACAACAATGTTAGGTACACTGTACATGTCAACTTTGCTGAGGAGTCGTGAGTCCTATTGTTTTGTTTTGTCTGGGTTTAGACTAAGTCCGTTCTTTGCTGCTCACTGAACAATTCTGTCAATATTGTCGTTAATGGTAGTTACAGCTTCATTCAACCTGCTAATTTTAAAATGAGCATAAATATGAAACTTTGCTATGATCATCAGTATAAGAATGAAACTTTGCATTGTGTAAAACAAAAGTAATGCAATTTGTGTAAATTTTAAATAAATTGAGCAATTGTATTGTTATAAATTAAAATTTTTATTGAATACTCACCCTTGTTTATACCAGTTTCAATAAATTGGGAAATATTTTATTAACTTTTATGGCAAAAATCTGGGAAAATTTTATATGTTACTTTATGTAATTTAATTGTTTGGTTAACATTGTTTTGATATAAAAAAAGGTAAACCGAGGACCAGGGGTTCACTCATACAAAACAAAATGTTTTTTTACTAATTGGATACTTCAAGTTTGACTGTCCTCTAAATTTAATAGAACGATGCATTTTTTTGTATATTCAAATTAAACTAAGTTATATGGTTTTTAATTTGAAGTTTTTGTATAAAGTACATAATATTTTTTACAAATGTGAACTTTTTTGCCCCTAAGAGGTTTTCTTCAGTTAAAAACTGGTACCGAACTGCCAGTTTATTTAAATTAATATTTCGATGTTTTAAAATTTATATAAAATTTAAAATATTGAAATTTACACTCTTATCTTTTGATCCTGTAAAACATATGGTTTGGCAATGTGTTACCATTTTAACCCATAAAAGAGTTCTTACCAGTGTATAAAACCATTTCAGGGCTAGCTCGGACGGACGTTATTGTTGGTGAAAGGCCAGATTGATGTATTATTACCCTTTTATTGATGTCTAAATAGCGTCTTGTGTCATTTCGCCTTTTAAGACAAAACTTGTTTTTACTATGAAAAATGTATACAAAATCTTTTAATTAGTAGGTCTATATTGGCCTTCAGACACACGTTCTACTAATACTATCGATTATATCTTTTACAAATAAATCAAGTATTTTGAAATAAGCAAAACAACAATTTTCAAACCAAACTTCTATCGAAAAACAAAAATGTATTCGTATCGTGTTCCTGTAAATCCCCATGAGAACAATTCGGTATTATTCCATGACAGTTAGAATCCAATGTAGGAAAGGAAAACATTCCTCGTTATCTTGTCTACTTCGTATACTGAAGGCAAAGTTCTTGGAAAGATGAAACTAAACCCCACTTTAGCACTTCTGATAGCAGCTGCGGCAAAACATATTGATACTTTCATTTGTAGAATATTTAAATCCTATGTTTTTGGCTTTCAATTGACTTTTTGTTATAAGCTGTGCACAAGGAGGCAATATTGTAATCAAAACAACATGATTTACTATTCAGATGGTGTGTGTCAAAAGCATAAAAACATAATGAAATACCAAATTCATCATTCTTATCTAAGAAAAAAAACTGCACATTTTGGTCTGTGTCACTATTTATACGGGTACCCCAAAAAACAACATTTGGGAGACACATAAGCTTTTTTAACAGTAATGCCCCCATTTTTACATAGTATTTTCAACATATGGATAATTTTAAAATCTGTTTGTCTTTTTTCTCTAAAACTTATGATTAAGGAGCTGGGTTTAATTATTTTTCTTCCTATGAGAAAATATTGGGAAAACTTTCATTCTCTGTATCAAAAAAAAAAAAAAAAAAAAAAAAAAAAAAAAAAAAAAATCCAGTAAAACAAAAAATCACCTTCAGTTAATATATCTTTTAATAAAATTTAAAATTTACTTTACCATCATTATTTCATTATGTTTATTTCATAATAACATCAAGTATATATAGTTTTTTCTTTGCTCACCTTATTCCTATTGAGCACACTTTACTGTGGGGATTGATGTGAATTTTTATAGGCGATATGTAGTCGAAATGAAACTTAAAATACATTTACTTAATATAATATCTTTTATTTTGCAATATGTATTCATTTAGAAACACAGTCAATGAAAGTTTTCCCATGTTATTTTTAACTATGAATTTATGAAGAAGATTAAACTTACGAAAGGGTAAGTTATATAAAAATTTTTTAAACTTATACAAAAGTGTATTCCGTTCAATACAAATGTTTTGAATTTGATTCAGGCCACTGAAACGAAGTAAACTGTATTCAACCTTATTTATGTATGATGGTAGGAGTATTTTTTTATGGGGTAGTTGCAACATAAATATATCCAATCGATATAAAAAATCAATACACATATTTACTCAATGAAACAAAATGAATTCAAGCATTATTTTAAAAAGGATCCCTTTTAAAACAATGACCAAATAGAATAAAAAAAGTCTATAAACATTTTTTTTTTGTATTTGGTGAATATGATTTACAATTTGGAAATGAAAATTAATTTTCTTCAACAATTTTAACAACCGTTATTTGTATCGAAATGTTGACAGCTTTGATGTAATTTTGACGTTGAATATGTGAAACTTATGATTCGTCCACAGATGACCCTACAGCAACTTGCACTTAAGATTCGTGGCATGTAGCCTAAGCCTATGACTTAGTCGTGTAATTTACGACTGCAGTTGATTTGTATTTTACATTTTATATTTATGTTATTGCTTTCACGTTATTTTATGATCTTACTCTCACTTTCAAAGAAAAAAAGACATTTGAAAGCACAAATGTCACCTCTGTTTTAACTTGGTAAAAAAGCAGAAGCTGTACTTTTCTAATAACTGAACTCATGTATATTAAATAAAATTATATCGTATGTTAAAAGCTTTAAATTAATAAAAACATGTATAATTTCCATTAAAATGATCTTTAGCGTATAACGTTAATTGGAAATCTCCCCAACCACTGTTGTCACCACTTGTTTTAAGTGTTGGACACATTTAATGTTTCTCGCTCCAGAATTTTTCTCATAAATCGTTTATGGTAAAGCAGCTTTGAAATTTGTTTCAACCTTTTTCAAAGGTAAATGTAACTTTTCAAACCCATGTTAATTTAGTTACTAGTGTACACGCTTCTCGGAACCGAGCAATGTAGTTGAGAGATTGATAAAAAAGTTAAAATTCATGCATATACTTTTTACTACTTACAGCTGTACATTAATAAATGTTTAAAATCCACAACCCGATCCCAATGTTTTTGTAAAGAAAAATTTATAATTTCAGTGAGGGATAGCCCTTTCATTTTAAGTCCGATTCTCATCAACTTTTAAGGGAAACAAAACAGAAAAAGCCCTATCCAAAAAATCTTAAAAATCTTTTGGAAACTGTAGGAGGAGTTCCAATCACAAAAAAATCATTAGAGTAATAAATATGATAGATGGTCAAGTATGAATATATTTATAAACTCTTTAAAACCTTAAAATATTTAAATGAACTCTTTTATTGAGTTTCTTTTATAATAAATGTAGGCCTAACTCTTAAACACTTATTAAGAATATAACTACTACAAATAAAAACCTTTACAGAATCAAGGTTTTAAAAATCACTATGCCCTCTTGCTTAATTTAAATTTTAAGTGACCATGTTGATATCTTAGGAAATGCGTTAATGATGCAGAGTTTATGTTTATAACTAGGGATGAGTGCTTGGGGTCATTCTGCAAAGCTGCAATCTCGAGCCGCCTCTAATAACCGGCCCCGGGAATCCAAGAAATGAGCACTGCAGTCATTTGGTGGATAGAAAATGACTCGAGAAAATGCGTTCAGGGGAACAATGCTGAGTGGGCATTTATCCTGGAAAAAGACCTAAAGCTGCTACGGATCTGGTATATGCAATGTCTATAAGAGTATTACGCAAGTACAATGGTTTTGTTAAATCAATACATTCAGTAATTATTTAATTTAAACCAACACAGAAATATTGGAATTCCAACTTTTCAAACCGAATAATAAGTTCAAGTTTTGGTTTAGTTTTATTATTGTACACCTAACTGAGTTAAACGACATTACGGTAACCCATTAAGTTTAACTTAAGTGATCGAGTCCAAGCCATAGCAGAGAAAAATAAAACATTTGAAATAGTATATTCTATCTAGTATGTCGGGATCTACCACAGTGAATATGTAAATAGTAAAAATAATTATTTACTTAAAATAATAATCCTGGAACATTATTACTATGGTTGAGTCTCAGTCAATAACCAATAAGGAAAAAATCTAGTGGTCTTTATTACGAGAATAAGTGGCTTTTTCTGTGTGAAATTGCGTTTTCCGAGACTAAACAGCTCAGAAATTGCTATAAACAGAAAAAAACATATCAGTCAGAGTGATGAACAACTTTCTTCATTATACTGCAACAAAAAAAAAGTAATAGGCTATACATAAAAAAATCCAATTAAATTTTCATTATCTTTTTAAATTCAGTAGTTAACTTCCATCTTAATTTTATGAGGAATGAATGATTTGCAAACATTTAACATTAAAAATGTAGTCGGCAAGTAGTTTTTTGGTTACATTGGTATAAAAACAACTTTTGAAATTATCTCACTGAAAAAATTAACACATGTTTTTCACATCACTTTTAAAAGCCTTCTACTGCGTAAAGCGTAAACGCCAACTTTGCGGACTAATTACAGGCCAGAAAACGGCTGTTCTGTGTGCCGTGTGATGAAAAATATTTATCTCAATTATATGAAACGGCTTACTAAGTTGAGTAATGTATCCAATAATACATATTATTATTTGTGATGTAGAAGGTACATTTACTTATAATAATTAAATATATACACACTCAAGTGGTTACACTTAAAACATACTGAGAATTGTTAAATATGGATTTATATTTTCGTTGAATATTTATTTAGAGTTAGTTTGGGGATTTGGTTTTACATTAAGTCATTTAAAAAAACTAGGTCGGTACATGATATCGTCAGAATGATTAGTAAAAAACGTTAAAGCAAAAAAAAAAAAAAAAAACTTAACACAAGATATTCAGTTGTGTTTTTGTTTTCCTAATATACCATGGGATTGTTAATCTTTTTTTTCTGAGTTGTTCTTGTAAATATTCTGTTTTGCTTCCTGAACCCAAAATAAGAATTATCAAAGTCTTAACAAAATAAAACTACCCACATTACTGAGAAAATACAATTAAAAAGTTATAGGGTTCAAAAGGGTAAAATAGGAATTTAATTAATAAAAAAAATAAGTATAATCGTATACGAATACTGCACACTTTTAAAACTATCGATTACATACATTGTTTGAATATGTTAATCGAAAATGTTGGCCGTTATGTGCGTCAATTATCTGATACTGTGGATTTATTTTTTGCAAATTTATTAGTTTAATTTGCTATTAACATGGTTATGCTTGCTTGGCGCACGATATAAAAAGAAAACACCTTGAATCACCATTGTAAAACATTTTATACACATGTTAAGGAGTATATTATAATTGAAAACTGATTAATGAGTATATTTTAATCATTAATAGATTTGTTATGTACATAGCATATATAGGTATCCTTATGTTTGTACAGAGCGGAAAATAACTGAACTTCCACGTTAAATAACTCTCAAACTTGATCCCATATTGGCTTAGGAAGTATTTTTTTCACCAAACTGAATTAAGAGCATGGATATATGTCGTGAAAGAAAATCCAATTAAATTAAAGAAAGGATGGATATCAAACTCTTTATTAGTTTGATTCTGATTAGCAAGTATATAATGTTAGATTTACATGTCAATTTTCTATTTTTAAAGTTTTGTAATTTTGCTAGTTATATATATTGATCAACTATTCTAGTGCTTAATATGGCTTCTATACAGTATATTTTAAGATATGAAATTACACCAGTAGGCTTCAAAGTTTACCTTGGTGTCTAGAGGTTCAGTCTAACAACCTTGCACCTCATTATTAGGACTTAAATTAAAGATTTTTAAGAAGATATAATTTAATTATACATAACAATTTAAAAGTTTAAAACCTTGATAACCTATGGCACTATGGCACAATTCAAAATACAACCAAGCTATGATGGAGATATATCCTATTGAGAAATGTTTTAAGCCTAATAGTATAGTTTTTCCAAGAAGAGCCAAGAATCTCTCCTATTTCAAATTTCTCTTACAAGAATTTTAATGATGTTTTCTCGACCATTGAATGAATGAATGAATGAATGAAAATACTTCTTTATTGAGGCGAGTTTAGGGCCAACATGACCCTTTCTTACAACTAACCTCTTAACTAATAAAACAAACAGAACTTTTTACTAAAAACAAAAGAAAACTTACTGACGATTTAAAATAAACAATAATCACAAAATAACTATACAAAGGCAAAATAAATAAAACAAAATTAAAAACATCTCACACACTCACACTCATTCCCCGCTACACCCAGGCCTAACGCACGCCCTCCCGCCACGCCCCGGTCATCCGTCTAAGATAAAGTTGTTTCAGCGCCACCGTCAGCCGGGATTGGTTTTCTATTGATTTGATGGGTATGGGTAGGGAGTTCCATAATCGGCAGGCAGTCACGGTGAATGAACGGTTAAAACCCGTGGTTCGGTGCCGGGGAATGCGAAGAGTTGACGAGCCAGAGCGAGTATTTCTTGCACCTCCCCCACCCACAAATTCGAAATTGACAGCAAGATAATTTGGAATCCCGGAATTGATAACAGAATGAGTAATTTTGATAATGCGAATCTCCCTTAAATCAGAAAGTTTTAACTAAGAACATTGGATGTAGTAAGGCGTGACACGATCGTCCCGTCGAAGATTGAACAAAAACCGAATGCAATAATTTTGTGCTCTTTGTAATTTTGTTTGCAAGGCCACAGTCATGTCACTAATTACGGAGTTACAGTAAGAGAAATGCGGAAAGGCAAGTGATTTGATGAGTAGTAGTTTGATGTGAAAGGGTAGAAGTCCTTGAAGTTTCTTGAGCGTGTGAACAGTCGCAAACACCTTTTTACATGTGTTCACAACTGTGTCAGTCCAGTCCAGAGTGTTGCTGATGATCAACCCAAGACTATTCACTTTGTCGTAGTAAGGTAGTAAAGTGCTGTCAACAGTAAGCTTGGGTGCAGTGTTTAGGTCAATTCTGTGAAGAAGACGAGGGTGATCAAGAATGATTGGCTTAGTCTTGTCAGGATTCAATTTGAGCCCGTTTTTGGCTGCCCAAAGAACAATGCCGTCATGTCGTGGTTGATTCGAGTGATAGTTTCATTCAGTTCGCTGACTTTAAAATGAGCATAAATTTGTAAATCGTCAGCATAAGAATGAAACTTTGAGTGAAGTAAAACTGCAGAAATGTCGTTTGTGTAGACTGTAAATAGTAAAGGTCCAAGTATCGAAATCTGTGGGACTCCACAGGAAACAGGTTTACAGTCGGAAGTGGAATTGTCATAACACACGCACTGCTGACGACCCTGAGGTAAGATCTCATCCAAGCAAGAGTACTGTCTGAGAATCCTATTAGTTTTAGCTTGGCAAGAAGAATATCATGGTTCACAGTGTCGAAAGCCTTACTAAAGTCAAACAATGTCAATACAGTGCACTGGCTACGGTCCATGGCCAGTCGAATGTCGTCAGTTATTTTCAATAAGGCTGTTTCGGTACTGTGAGACCGCCTGAATCCTGATTGGAAAGGGTTAAGAAGGTTGTTATTCATGAGAAAATCAGAAACTTGTGAGTGAACTATACGTTCTAGGGCTTTGGAAAGAGCTGGGAGAATGCTAATTGGTCTATAATCTTGAGGAAGCGATGGGGATGAGATCTTGTTCAAAGGGCGAACTAGAGCAAACTTCCATTTTTCTGGGAATACACCCGTTAATAATGAAGTATTGAAAATATGAGTTAAAGTTGGAAGGAGAGCAAAAAGAATTTTCTTGATGAGTGAAATTGAAATGTTGTCAGACCCTGTGGCATTTGAGGTAATGCCTCTGATGGCCTTCAAAACATCAATTGATACTATTGGTCTAAAGTGGAACTGAGGGTGAAACTGATTCAGATTGGCCTGCAGGGAGAGCTCGGCCAGATGGTTTTGTACGGATAAGGTATTCGTTGAAGAAGTAAAAGAAAGAAAATAATCGTTTAAGTCGTTTAACGGTACAGATAAACGGAACAGAATTGACTTGTTTGCCGATGCCAAATTTCTTAACGTTTCGCCAAAGAACAGATGAAGATTGCTTTCTGTCAGAAAAAAGAGCATGAATGTATCGAAGTCTGGAATTACGGATTTGCTGTTTTACATGATTGCGCAAACGACGATACTCTGCCACAAGTACAGGATCTCCAGACCTCTTTGCCCTCCGATGGGCTGAGTCACGGCGAGCCATTAAACCGAGAATCTCATTGGAAATCCAAGGGACAGAATGTTTTTTGTTGACTCTACGGGTCACGATCGGGCATGTTTGTCGTAAAGTTTCAAAATTGAGTTATTAAGAGAATTAACCATGTCATCGACTGACTCAAGAGCGTGTATGGAGTCCCACGGAGTTGAATAAACATCATTTAAAAATTCGACTTCATTTAAATTTCGAAAATTTCTCTAGGTGATGATTTTTGGTTTGAATTTGGGAGCTCTCAATGCAAGGGCACAGTAGATAAGGTCATGGTGGGAAATAGCAGGGACTGGAAGTTGCCCATGATGTACAGAAATATGAGGGTCACTAACAATAATAAGATCTAGAAGAGTATCGGTGCCAGCAGTGTGATGTGTCGGGTCCAGTAGGAGTATGGTCATGTTGCAAGAAGCGAACATATTAGTCAATTGTCGACAGTCGTAACGTTCAGGTTTGAGTAAGTCACAGTTGAAGTCCCCCATAATCAAGACACGACTATAGCCCGGCATGAGGCGCAAGAGAATGTTTTCAAAGTCTGCCAGATGTCCTATGCCAGGAGGGCGATAGCAAATACCGACGAGAATGACATCTGAAACAGACGAGCCAATTTCTAGAAACATGATTTCGGGTTTAGCCGAGTACTCGCCCGGAGATAAGTACAACTGCCTGGTATTTAAACCGTTCTTGACAAACGCAGCAACTCCTCCTCCGGTCTTATTTAAACGATCATTTCTAAATAAAGAGTAACCAGGCAGTGCAATCAATCCAGACGAAATACTCGGCTTTAACCAAGTTTCAGAAAGTGCAATGATTTCAAAATTTTGGAGCCGAAAAATTGCTCTGATCTCGTCAATGTGTTTGGTGAGCGATTGCACGTTGATGTGAGCGGCTTTAAAATGTTTGGAGTAAGGAGCGAGGTTATCAGATAGGATGGCAGCATTATCAGGAGGCGAGGGAGGGGTGGGAGGGGGGTTGGCTGAGGCGACGCTGTGCAGGCCCGCTATCCTGGACCTGCGGCACGAACCCGTGGCGCGGCGCCGAGAGCGCGCATCGGCATAGATGCAGCAGACACAGTCACACACACACTCACTCCATGGACGTACAAGCTTGCAATGAACAAAAATAAAATGTTATACTCTACATAAGGCATGATAAAATTCGACTTAGTTAATTTACTAAGTAATTTAACACGTATTCGGCTCCTAGCAAAAACAATAGAGTGTAATCTAAATAAGTATTGTTCAATTAGATAATTTATAATATATATAATTTATATATAATTTATATGATATATAATAGTAATAAAAATGTTGATGATCTAATTTAGATGTAATTTACATATTATAATAACATTTTGCATATATCTCTTACAGTAGAAATTGAAACTTTCCAATATTTTTAAATGTTATATTATACCATAGATAGTAAGAACAGCATTTTCAGAGTCCCGCAGGATCCGGAAATGAAATTGATAGCAAATCGCTCCATTGGTTCCTTGCCGTTTGTTCCAAATGTCGCCCTAATGAAGAAATTAACGGTCTCCATGTTCCGCGCTGCGGCTAGGGCGACCCTTATTACTTTTGATAGACTGCTCTCGATGACAGTACGCACTCAGTGTTGTTGTCATTGAAATACACTCAACATTATTGGAACTCTTTAACATAACTAGTTTTATTTTCCTAAAAAAGCTGTAAAAAACTTTATTGAGGCATAGGCCGAAACCTACAAGCAACATATAAATTTCGTCTTTATTTCTTATACAAGAAAACATTCTATGCATTTAGCATTGTAATTAAATAATAACGGAACAAATTTAAGGAGCCAAGTATTATCAATGTTTTACAACTATATATAATGGAATATCCTAAAACATTATTAACTCCTTATGTAAAAATTCTATACTACAAAAATTTAATATATTTATAAAGCATGTCATATTATGTTCAGGTATTTTACAGACTCTGAGACGATAATTACAAAAAAATCTGGTTCTCTTTCTGACCTATAACATTAATGAATTTGTTAGTTAAATATAGCCTTACATCACAGAAATCCCTCAAGTTAATTTGATTTAGCAACGGCATCGTAGTCATTTACTCAAGCGTATGCGGCTACGGCCTGTGTAGACTTGCTCGGCAAATTTCCAAGTGAAATCAGACATTTTGCATGTAACTCAAATGAAATCAAAACTAATATAACTTTATCTATTTTTTTCAGAAAATATTTACAATTTGTGGGAAACACATTATTTTATTTCAATGAAATATGATCCTCACATAGGCCAAGCATGTGCGTAAGGATAAGCATTATGCTGCATATACCAATGAATGGAAGCTCCCTAATTTTTTAACTACTCATCTAATACTAACTACTGGAATGACGGCCATACGGACGAACACAGAACCCACTACAAAACCACCCCCCCTCTCAGAACTATCTCATTCTCGCACTTACACACACTCTAACATTCGCTCCTATTGCCTTCAGCACTGGTCAGCTGCTCTAAGTCATGGTCTATATTGTGATTAGATGAGTAGTTCGACGTTGTCCCAACCAGTTTAAAGTGACCACAGTCTGACATTTTTCTTGTAAATGGACAAAGAGCTAGTGTCAAACGTTTTCAATGTGTTTGGTAAGTTCCTGCGTAAAACATGCAAATATAGTTTGTCACTGAGTTTTAACAAGACGAGGGGTGTAGATTCCACAATGTCAATAAACAACTAGTTGAGTAAATGTGGTTTACACTTTTAAATAATCCGTGAAAGTGATTCTAGATGTAACTCAAATGCCAAATGTGGATGAGTGTGTAAGTTAACTGCTGTGGACATAAAGTAAGGAAATAAGCATACATACTATATTCCTTATAGTCCATCAGACGACGATTGAAGATGTTTGCAAATTCCCATCTTGACGATGATGGTAGAGGAAGGGTAGGTTAAGATTATTTATAGTTTTTTGTGTGTTATTAATAGCCCAAAATTAATTGCTTAAGGTAAGACGGCACCCAAAAATTAAAAAAAAAAACTTTTTTTGTTTTTTATGTTTTTGTATTCTCCATTTTGTGCTGAATTCATACATACTAAACACTGTTATGTAAAATTATTTTTTATATTACTTAGACTCATTTTACTAAATATATGCACCATCATTTCAAGGAAAATAAACTGAGTAAAAATATTAACAATAAAAACGCCGTAAGGCTAGGCTTTAAATTGACGTTCTAAAATAGCAAAACGGGTGTTGGTGTCAGTGCACAAATACATACAATATCAGGTCCTCCCTATATTTTAAAAGCATAGGCTTGCCTCACCGGAGCTTTCAGGGTTCCTGGCAGCTTGTGCCAGGAGCCTATCCCGAGCAAGGAATCTAAAATAAATAAAGAGAAGGTAGGGGTCAAGACATTCAACGCCATCTATGCACCAGGTGTTCTTTTGCACCTATGACATCACCATTTACTATTACTGGAAATGATAATGATGACATCATAGGTGCAAAAGAACACCTGGTGCATAGAGGGCATTGCATGTCTTGACCCCTACCTTGTCTTTATTTATTTTAGATTCCTTGATCCCGAGGACGCCGATATCATATGCATTTGTGCACTGACACCAACTCCCCCCTCGGTGAACCGGGCGGGATTCGAACCCGCCCCAGGCGCTACCTTCTGGCCAGAAAGGTAACGCCTTAACCAACTGATCCACCGAGGCTGGTGGTCGAGGCGCTCCAATTGTCTTGTTGAGCCACTAGCGCTGCAGGAGAGAAAACTGGAACTACGATGCCGCGCTACAAATGCTATCTCAGAAACGATGAAAGCAATCTTCGGCCTTAATTGTCGGGTTAGTGCTGAATGCTTAAAAGCTATCTAAGGACGATGAATCTTTCGTCCTTGGCCTTAAAAAGGCTAATTTATAGGTTTTAGTTTTTTGCCGTTTTCCGAAAAACTTAATTTTTGATACTTCGGTACGATTATTCCCTTTATTTTTTAATAGATCTTCACAAAAATTGGTACACATGACCATGGCAGGTTGCTAAGCAATAATACGAATCAGAATCGAATGATCTCTTATGGTTTTAATTTTACAGCTTCTATTATGTATAAAATTTCATAAAAAATATATATAACTTTAAAAACTGTATAAAAACTAAATTTTTTTAGATACAATAAAACCACTTCTTATTATTGTTGTGAAAGGTCACTAAAATAAATATAAAAAATTTCAGATTGATATCACAGTATTTGTGTAAGTTATGTGTACCTAAAGACACCTTATTTAACATGGCGGAGATAGGGAGTGCTGGATTACCTTAAGCTGGCCAATTACTACTGGAATGACGGACAGACTGACAAACGCAAAACCCGCTACCCAACCAACACCCCCCCTCAAACTACTGTCTCATTCTCGTACTCACATACACAAGTCTACCGACATGCCGAAGGTTCTAGTGTTTCAAAGGGGATACCGATTTATTATAATTATCTTAACTTTATATTTAATAAGTTTACAGCTGATAAATTACTAATTATGTCTAACCATCAAATTAATCAATTAGTTAATAGTGATAAAAGGTATTGTCATAATTATCTATATTTTTTTACATATAAATTACTTTTAAAGCGGTTAGGTTTGGTTTTTAGTTTTTTAGTTAGGTTTTTTATATTTATAACAATAGGGTATTTCCTACTAACATTAGATCTCTAAAAATGATTTATTTATTTATTTATTTATCAACGGCCGAAGCCAATACATAGATTTGACATACACTGTATTTTCTACAAATAGTTTACATGCGTTGAGATCAGAAAATACATGCAAAAATGAAATGAAAAACTTACATAGTTGAATGAGAATATATGCTTAGCAGTTAGAAAAATATTAACAAATGAGATTTCAACAAATAGAATAACAATATGCAACAACAATAAACTAAAGACTACTAATGCAGATGCAAAACACAAACCGTTAAATATTTGTGAAAGTAACAAAGAGTACAAAGTGCAACTGCCATATCTACACAAATAAGACAAATGCAGATGTGATCAATTTGTGACTGAACAGTGAGTACACAAGCAAAAAAATTATGCAATAATAACAATAATAACAAAGGCAAGCAAGCTAAATGATGCAAAATAACAATAATATACAAAACAAACATAACAAGGTGCTGATAGAATAGTGCTGATGATAGATCATAGATCCTAGATTAGATTCTAGACAGTAATAAAGTGAATTATTTACTGCGAAATTAAATAATTAGTTTTCTCAAAGTATTATATCAGCAGTATTTCAGGGATTGACGTTTTCTACCAGAGTTGTAAAGCTAGTCGTAGTCGTGTAGCTAGGTTTGTGCGGATTCATGTAACGACTCATAAAACACGGTGTTACAGAGATTTTGGTGACAGACTGAGCTATCCTAGGTGCGATGGAAATACGGAAATCCTACGTTAAAGTAGTCATTTGACACTAATCTAAAGTTTAAATTCAATGCACATGAAATAATACAATTACACATATTCCACATCACGTAAACTTATACCCTTTCAAACTGGACACATGCAAGTATTTGAGTTTTTACTGTTTCACATTACTTTAGTATAATACACTTACCTAAACTCAATATGGGTAAGTGAACAGTGATGCTCACCACCCCAATCCACGCTCAATCAGTCTGGAGCTAATGATATGATCAAGGGGAAGAATTTAGCTGTATATGCTGACAAGTTCCAGACCATCGGGGCGGTAGTTGACACGGACTCACCTTCTCTGACCATGTTTTCGACAACTCTTTTGTTTTGTAGCAACTCCATAAGACAAAGGTTAAATTTGTACGATTTTAATTAATATTTTAACAAAATTAGATTTTCCCTACCATAGAGACCTATATAAATATTATTTCTAACCCTGAACTAAGTTATTCTCAAAATTTGAAGAAAGCTGTTTTTGAGATCCATGAGTATACATACCTAACTCATATAAGAGTATGGGGATTTAATATAGGAATAACAATAGGTTAAGAGAGTTTAACATTGATTCAGCACATTCAACTTTCATATTTTTGTTAAAAGTCTGCAATATTGTTATCATCCTTGTTGATACAATATGTTCCATTGAATCAAAGACCAGATTTCTGAGAAAACAAGGCTGTTTTACCTCACTTCATGTCACAACCAATGACGACCGAGAATTGATGACTTATGAAATATTTATATTGTGCAGATGTTCTCATTCTCTTGTTGCCTGTGACACAAAAATTAAATGTCCCACGGAAAGTACTCGATTTAAATTAAACATTTTGTTACTTTTATGACAAAGTTTTACATTTTAGTTTGGAGAATCCATTAATGTTCTTTGTATTTTGTGTTAACAGAGATGACTTTGCCTCCATATAAACAAATTACAATGTATCTATATAGTTTGTTGACGGCTCATTGTATTTACAACTTAAAATGCATTAGACAGTTTGCAGCCCTCCATTAATTACGTTTTCTTATATTTACTAGTATAATGTAAGCAACATAGATTATTACCCATAAATCTGTAGTAAAAAACTCCAAAAATTGTTATTTAAAGATAACTCTGTGTAATTAGTTGTCTCTTTAACGGTATTCTCTTTAATCTTTCGTCCTCCAGTCTGTAGAGTACTAAGTAAGTATGTAATGTACTGTATTAATTACATAACCATAACTTCGTCAATACTAAGTAAAATTAATCATCATGCAATGTATAAAATTATTTTGGTTAAATCTTTATTATCGTCTCCATTTACGTCAGAGAAAATGAATTAGTTAATCAGCATTATCAGATGCAAAGAACTGTGTCCTGACCTGTACCGATAAATTAATACAGTATATGAAGGATATGCATTATTGGTCCCTTTATGGTGAAAGTAGGATAAAAATTTGTATACCTGTAATGTTTTCATAAGTTTTTTCCATTTTTTTTATCCAACCCTTTTCGTACATTTAAGTAGTAAATTTAATAGAGTGGATATTTGGTGGTGACCGATACCCCTCATCTTGCAGACACACTGACTATTACTTTTGAAACTTTTTAAAACTTTTTACTCGATCCTAGCCTTAGCGAAAGTTTTGGCAGCGTTTAGATGCGTCAAAACTCGTTTATTTAGCATAGGCCTACTTTCATTTCTTTTCATTTTAAGCAGTGATGTTTTGAGGAAACGCCAGTGAGTAGCTCAATGCTTTTACCACGCAAAAGATAGCTTTAGGTCATTGCAAGAATAATGACTCTGACTTTAAGAATCGTGTTGGAAGAATTTTCAGAAATTTGATATCTTTCTTCTTCCTACTTTGAAATTTATAATAATTTTATATTTTGAAATAATAATGACCTATCATTATCATATGACTGATATGAATATCATTCATATGTAATGTTGTGAATTCAAATGTTGCTGCCAATATCAAATAAACCTTGGAAAAATTTATTAAGTTTAAGTAAAGCCTTGGACGTTTGTTCTGTGTCTTTCAACTTTAATGTATTATTTCCCTTTATAATTGTAATGTAAAAATATTTATTTTAAATTAAAATTAACATTAAAGACTTTCCCAATTATTAATGAAGATGAATGTATCAACGAAATAACGTTTTCAAGATAACGAGACTGAAACTGTCTACACAAATGGAGGGAAGAACTTTTCAATACCAGACCATACCTGACACCTCAAACATCATTAATCTTATGTTTTGTAGATTTTCCACCTGGTCACATCAGATATCTTAGCTTTAATTATTATAAGTGAGAAATATAAATCTATTTTAACTGTTTTAATTATTTGATTTCAGCCACTTTTCAAGAATAGGTGACTTGGAATTGAAATGAGAAATCATTTTAACAGATTGAAAGATAAATCTTTTGTTAAAATTACAGAATCAAATAGTAGATTCCATTATCGATAAATCCTCTCAGCTTGGAACTACCGTAGGAATATAAAAAGATTTAATCTATCTCAATTCTATGAAATGTGTGTAATACATGGATTTGGAATGGAAAAGAAAAATAAATGTAAAAAGTAAAATATAAAAAAACTGGTAGTTTATTTTGTTGTTTTATTTGGGATTTTTGGGTATTTCACGTTTATAATGGCTATAAATTAATAGTAATACTATTATTAGTATAAAATATGTTGCTAAATTTTTCATATGTCATATTTAATAAAAAGTCTTATAAATAGTCTACTATTGTTGATTTTTATCATATCAATGGGACATTTCCATTTTATTTTTATTTATTTATTTATTGAGTAGGGGGAATCCCTGCCAGATGCAAAGAGATGCGCTTGCCACCATGGTTTCTCTATGCGTGTGAGGCGTGCACAAACTAAACCTAACCTCTCAGAACTATAGCCTACTAGAGCTGGGACCACCTAAGGTATTACTTCAGCCGGGTAGGGTCTATGTCATTCATGTCTGTCGGTCTTGTTTGAGGTCTTTCATTTTAGCCAAACCAATCTTCATCTTCTCCCTCTGCTATCTCTAGGTCCCAGTTATCCTGCCTTTATTCAATTTTCTTCTGTCTAAGGATCTCCCTGACAAGCTCAGACACCATACTCCACTGATGCACCCCTTCCAGTATTTTCCTAACAATATTTCCTCTTGTCATGTTTCCAAGTTCCAGGAAACAAGGTCTTCTCTGCCGATCCCAACGTTCACACTCTAGGACAGTATGCTCTGGAGTGTCTTTCTCAGTACCTGCAATTTGGTGTTTGAACCTTCTGGATGCGGAAAAGGTACTCCTTGAAGTCACCGTGCCCGGAGAAAAACTGTGTCAGTTAACAGTCTGGCTTTCCGTGGTCCCTGTTGATCTAGTCCTTAACATCAATGCCTAACTCTAAGATTAGAGTTCTTGTCCATTCTGCCTTCTGGGAGTTAGACCATCCATCCTGCCACTGGCCCTGTAGCATTTACCTAGCTTGTGTCTTTTTTTCATCACCTCATGACGGTGCAGTTGCTATGACAAATTAAGCCTCAGTTGAGATTATCAACTGTACACTCGGAGTGTCATCTTCCTCTGCACTCGCACCAGTAACAATCTGACCTTAGCTGAGTGAAGGGTTCTATCCAGACAGGTGCCGTGTAGAGCAGAGTTGATTCAACAACTGACACTACCCAGGGTGCTAGACCCTGGGTTGGGTCTTTGAACATTGCCCATGAGACGGCTTGGACTACCAGCTACTCGGGTGCTTTTTTTGTGGTACCTCCTCAACATGAACTTTGAAAGATCTTCTATGGTCCAGCCATACCCCCTGGTACTTCCAGAATGCGGCCGCCCAGTCAGCGAGCATTCTTCCTCTTGCATCCTCTATGTGTTCTCCCCACTATGGAAATTTTGCATTAAAGCCTCCAGCAATTATTGGTGCTTTTCAGCTTCTTCTAACTGCATCTACTAACTCGTCTAAGTTCCCTATGACATCCTCCAGCGACCTGTTTGGTGAAAAGTAACAGCTAAAGACTCTGAATTCTGAGACCTCCAACCAAACGAAACCCCGGCCAAATGCACTTTGTGTAGTAGCCAATTTTCTATTAACTGATATAATAGCTGCATCCCCATCTGCATCAGCCTTCCAGTTTCCTCAGTGATGAGTGCACCGTTTGGCTCGCTTACCACTAAATATCCGCTCCTGTCTTGAGTGCATAGGCATATAATACACTTTGAGTTGGTCTACTCCTGTTCATATTAATTTCAATTTTATTTAGGTATTATCATCATGTTTTATAAACTTGTATGTTTTACAAATATTTATGTTTCACAAATTATCAAAAACTTAAATTGTTCTTGGTTTAAAAAAATCACATATTATTTGGACTGGTAAATTATAGTTAGTAGAAGATAATCGTTGCACAAAAGATAAAATAATAAAACATTTTTAAGTAATAATTGGAGCTCTCATTCAATAAGATTGTAAAATAGGAAACATCCACCAATAAGATGATTTCCTCTGGTATTGAACAGAGAGTTGAAATGAGAACAAACAGACTCTGAGATGATTCCTTTCTCTGATTGACCGAAAAGATAATACTTTATTTTCTTACCTACTTAACTAGTCCTGGGATTTAACGACTAATAAAATTCTAAGAACTAAATTACAACCTTTAACCTTCACCTTATATAAGTTTTAGGTAAAGGTTATCGAAATAAAATTTTTATTTAGGTGGAGTATATTTAAAATATATATTAATATTTACTTTCACTAGTGTATTTATAATTATGCATGTTAAAATACTATTACATTTAAAATAACATGTTTTACTATCAGCTTTGGGAATTTGTTTCCTATTTTGCTTTTTGGAGTTGAGGCAAATAATGTTCTTTCCTATAGTATAAATGAAATGTTACACTTATTATTATACAGGGTGTCACAAAAAAGTGTGATGGGCTATACAGGAAGTGATTCTACATGCAAAAATAAGTAAAAAATGAAGAATAACATTTTTTAATTCCGGATTGGTTTAGCCGTAATCCGCCATTTTGTTTTTTACACATAATAATTTTTGTTTCTGTGACTGTTCGTTGTATTAAGTTCAAACAAGTTTTAAAATTTTTCTGCAGAAAACATTGGTTTTTCATAATTATTCATACAAAATTGGTTATTTCAGTAGAAAAATTACACTAACTTCGTTATTTTTAATCCGATCCTTACAATATTTGTTTCATTATTTAGGTTATTTTATTTGTGATTTTTTTTGTATGGAACATGTTTCTTTAAGAACACATCACTCATAAAATTTTCATTTACGCACAACTTATATTATATTCAATATGGCGGACAAATAATAAAATTTGTAAAAATTTGACGTTTGTATTATGAAAAACATTTTAAAACATAATTTTAAGACATTTTTATACTTGAGTGTTTTTTATTTGACTAAATGGTCCAGGAGATATATAGGCAATTAGTTTGGCCATGTTATTCTTAAAGGACTAAAAGTGACCTTCCGTTGGCTATAGCTCTCTAACCGTAAGCTTAGAGAAAAATGTCATTGAATAAAAGAGTCTCAAAAACACGTGTAGAATCCAAAAAAAAAAAAAAACATAAAAATTGGGAGTTCGCATTTAAAATTTTTTGGTTACCCCCTATTTGTGGGTGGGGGGTGAATTTCAAAATACCACCAAAAAGAACTTTACATTACCCTAGTAACGTGTATTTAAGTTCGTTTAAATATATACAGCCGTTCAAAAAATAATAAGGTGGGGGACTATTATGGGACACCTGGTATAATAGTGTAGGGCTTAAGTTCAGGCAGGAACATATTTGTAAATTATAATTAAAAAAACAATAGATTAATGTCATAACCCATGACATGTTGATATGAATTGTAAAACGTTGTTTATATCCTGGTTACTCATTTAAATACGTTTATTGTGAGAAGAAGGTAGGAATCCTTTTCATGGATGTTGTGTAGGTGATTGAGACTGGCGTGAGCCGTACCTACTAAACCCAAAAGTTTTTCAGAATTTGTTCCCACAGGAACAGTTATTCACATAACTTGGAGCTATTAATGTTTGTGCCCAATCCCACGTAATTTATACTCAAAACATACCGACATTATTTATATTTGATTAGTCCTAACTTCAGTGGTAATTAATATTTATTATCTTAAAAATTTATGTTCTGTAAAACGTGCAGAATCCAAGTTTATGGTGTATCTTTGTTTGCACTAATCAGGATTGTTATGTTTACGGCTTTATATATTCAACTCGCCTGCGGCTCGATGGGGGCTCCGCCCCCATGCCCCCTCAGGGTTTTGCCCAGAAATTCGTTAATTGATGTTTAAGTCGCATATAATGAACAGATTACATATGAATATAAGTGTTTGTAAATGAGCAAAATAGCAAAATAAATGAGTTTGTAAGTTTATTTATAACATAAATTAACTCCCACGACTGCAGAAGTAACCTAAATTTGAACTTGTGCAACTAACTCAATCTAAGGAATGAAAATATATTCGCCTACGGCTCGTTTTCAGACACTCTTTCCCCAAACCTCCTTCCCTAATTCCCCCGAATTCTATAAAGGTTAATGGAGTTGTGAATAAATTTTGTATGTAGGTATTGTATAAGTATTTAGTTAAAATTATAAAATTCATATAAATAAATATATGAAAAAATTAAATGGATAAACTGCATAAAAATGTGCAGTAGATCATCGAAAACAATGAAAAATTCCTTTAAACCAAATAATTTAAAATCTTAACAAAGTGGATAAAACTTGCCAAAAACCCCTTTTATTTACAAAAATACTATTCAGTTACTATCCTTCAATTAGTTGTGTTGAAATTCCAGGGAATAACATAACGATCCAGTAATATTGAACATACAATGATAAATACATAATGTAATATTGGCATTCATTACAATTCCTTCATTTCAGTTTTTAATGATGTAAAACTTTAAATTTACCTAATTTCCTAAAAAATTACTGTCAAGGCAAATAAAAAAAACTTCAAGTTTCTAAATACAATAATACAGTAGTTACTAACAAAAGTATGTTAAATAATGGTTAAAATATTAAAGTTACCATACACATCAAAGGACGTATGTTTTAGCCGTAGGACCAGGTCAGTAAATAACAATCAAAGTAAAACAATCAGTTGCTTGATATAGCAATTCGTTCCGACTCACTTTCAATAGAAGAATACGTGATATTGAAAATCATCATGATAATTTTTAAGTTTGATAATTTAATTGATATTGGTACAGTGCAAGATATGTCTATGTGCAAAGTTGAGGTTCTGAGTAAAATATTATAGTAGTTGTAAAATTACGTCTACATGGGATAAAATTCCCCGCAAAAATAAATAAACATTTAATTATGTTTAATTGTGTGGACTGGGGGGCAAAAATTATAGAACCAAACTTGTAGTAACTTGAAAGATGTTCGCGAGGATTGCCTCAGATGTTATAATTTGGCCGCTAGAGTAGAAAGAAAATAATGTCATATTTATTTTGGGTAAACATGTTTGGTCGCTAAATTTTGAAATCAGATAGTTTTCTGGGGCAGGAAATAAAAAAGCTTTTTTATTTTAAATGAAAATTAAACATTAATTTATTACGCACTAAAAGATAAATCAATTGTGTAATCTGCTATTTTAGTTAAAGTTTTTGTTGAATTGTAAAATTTAAATTAGCATGCTATCAGGTAAAGTCAATGATGTACTTCCTAAAGCCGCGTCCGCATTGGCCGAACATGTTCGCCGAACAAAGTTCTTCCGAACTTTTGTTTTTTTGTTGCTAACCGTTTAGTATGTAAATCATATGGCCGGTTAATTGTTCGTTAATAATGTTTGTTGATTTTTGTGTTCGCGAATGTTCGGCCAGTACGGACGCGGCTTAATGAGTTCGTTAGAAATTAAGTGCCATCCCAAATAAAGAACCAATTTTTGGGAGGACTATCGTGCAAATATGATACTGTCTTACCGGGTGTCCCATACCAACCTTGCACCTCTTTTAAAATTGTACAAAAAAAAACAAATTGTGCCGTTGTAAGTAAACACATTTTGCTCTGTTGATTGACACTGATTTCAATACAGAGGGGACCAGACGTAATTTTGAAGAGTAGTGGGGTTTTGCCGGTTCTGGCCCATTTCAAGGCCAAGCGGTTCGAACTGGCAGGTGTGGATGACAGTGATGGATGTGTTTTGTATGTGGGTCAAGGCCATCCGGAGGGAGTTTTAAAAAAGCGGAGCCGCGAGGGGCTCAGTCGGGGCGGGGACTCGGGACGGGTCGGATCGGAGCGGGCGGGCCGAGGGAGGGTTTTTTTTCTTTTTATTTATTCTAATCGAACCCCATCAGTGATCGTAGAATAGCCTCCACGTCGTTTGCGGCAGTAGTGGTCACCGCATCGCTCTGTACCGGGCGGGAGCAGGTGTTAGTTGTAGGCGTGGAGGAATTGTCTGTGGGACTTGCTGCAGTGTTAGCAGTAGTATCCGTAGTGGAAGTCACTTCAGGGGACTGCACCGGTGAACCCTGTTGTGTGTCCATGGTCGCAAGAGAGACAGATGAGAGCTCTTAGGTGTTTACCGTGTGAGGCGATAGAGAGCAATGAGACACGAGTCGGAGGATGTCCGATGATATAGACCCGGTAAGATGGTGAAGAAGAAGAACTGGACGGGACTGTCAATAGGTGTGAGAAGAGGGAAATGTTGGTACTTCAGCATGTCAGTCAAGACTGTCTGTAGAATAGTATCAATAGTACAAGTGTTGCCAAGGTGAGGTGGTGCAAAATACAAAGGGTGAAACCTGAACCGTTTCTTAAGTCTAGCCACCGTACTACGCGGTTTTGAAACTGCAGGTGTAGAATGCTGTTGTAAAATATGTTTTGTGCGCAAAAGTTTCAGCTGTAAAGTGTGGGAAGCCATGATTTTACATGTGAACCGCTTGAGAGTAAGCCGGCAAATGGTCAGCGGCCGCGATTGTGTCTGAATATATAGAAACTAATTAGCATATAAAGCGGAAACACATTTTAAAGTAACAAGCGTTAGTTATAAAAGCGTCAGAGACCTACGGATAGTACCTCACCCGACCGATGCCGCCACCGAAATGGCACGCGCGCGGCGGCAACCCCCCTTTTTATGCGATCGATGAGTCACGTGCGACGCCCCTCCAACCCCCTCCAACTCCCTCCCCGAGAAAACCGCATAAAAGAGCGAGGTGTGCGGGAGCTCGGTTATTTGTCAGTCGGCCGCGGCTACGGTCACAAGAGTCGGAGGAAGAGACGGATAGTTTAAGAAAAGTATCGGTAATAGCGGAAGTTAATTAATTAATTATTCAGTTGTAGGATTGGGAGTATCGGCCTGTGGATAAGCAAGTGGGGCCGCAACTGTGATTGAACAGGTAACTACCGTATCATAGCAATAATTGTAATATTAGACGGTAGTAAAGTGTATAAGGTGCAGGTGTGCAAGAAATGCTCCGTGCACGATGAAGTAGGATTACGATACCCATGTGTAAGGCTTAATCTTATGGTGTAGTGTTAACTATAATAGTAGCCGGTTGTAAAGTGTATAACCTGCAGGTGAGCAAGAAATGTCTCTTGTACTGTAGCAATAATCATATTAGTAGACGGTTAGCAAGTGTATTATCTGCAGGCGTGCAAGAAATGTCTCGTGTAATGTAGCAATAAGTATAATAGTAGACGGGTGTAAGGTGTATTACCCGCAGATGTGCAGGAAATATCGCGTGCACCATTGCACAGGTAAATCCTGTAGTGTAGCACTAACTATATTAATATGACCGAGAAGTAGCGGTTAGAGTTTAAGTGTTGTTAAAGTAAGAGAGTAATCTGCATAGTAAGGAGGAAACAGGTGTGTAAGAATGGAACCTGCAAATAATCAGTGTGAGTTGCCTGCACGCGATGTTAATTAGCATATGTAGTTTAAACAAAAATGGAAAATAGACGCGAAAATAAAAGTGTGATTTATAAAATGATTGTTGTAGTGTTAAGAAATAGTGTAAAAAAAAAATTAAAATGTTAAGTGTTAAAAATAAATCATATGTTATAGTACTATGTGGTATAAACTCACGGATCTGTTGTTTACCGCTGGGGTGCCAGCCCTCTATATGGGCGGCGCGCGAGCTTTCCTTCGTTTATATGCACGCGGATGGTTACTCATGCATGACCCCCCCCCCCTTCCGGACCGGAACCGGAACCCCCCCCCCCTCTCTGACGTCACAACGTCTTAGGTTTAGCGTGTAAGAAGTACCGACCAGTCCAAGGATTATGTGTGCATTTGCAAACAATAGTCTATTGTATGTTAAAAACAAGTTGCGTGTACCGGAGGTTTACTTCCGCTGCAACTATAATTAAGCGTCGGAAGAGGGTGGATAACAATCGACGATAATTATGCTGTCACGCGATGGGGAAAGCTGCGGATGTAATTTGATGCTATCAAATGCAAATGGAGAGGTACAAGGCTCCTACTTGTCAGCGGATGTAATTTGATGTTATCTAATGCAAATTGAGAGATACAAGGCTCCACCTGCGTTTTGCCCGACCCACATGTAACAAAGCACATCCGTTTGGAATTTTCCATTGACGTTGCTGGAAGGTTCCATACCCCCTTAAACCCCTACCGCTGCCCCCACCACTCTGGGAACCGAGAACCACCCCGACGACTATTGCCGCCGCAGTTGGGCTCGGAACTCCGGACGCGGCAGTCCGACTCAACTCAGAGGGCAACTCAAATGTATAAGCGGCCGATATATATTTGAGTTACTCTTGTTGTTAGGCTATTACTATTTAATATTTTGTGTGTGTGTGTGTGTGTGTGTGTGTGTGTTTATGCAAAGTGTTTTTTGGTTTTAGTATTAAGATGTGTTAGTTTTAAGGTTTAACTTGCGCATTGCGATGTTAGCATTAAGGTGTGTTATGGTATTATATATATGTTTAAGAAATGTGTTTTTAATTTTAAGTATTGGTTTAGTGTGTGTGTGTCTGTGTGTGCCTATGTCTGTGTTTATATGTGTACTAATAATTTCCACAGCTAGCTGTTAGGATGGGTAGATTAAATTAAAATGTAAATGTAAATTGGAGAAGTTCCATTGAACTTCATTAAATATGGGTGGGACATGCGCGTTGTGCCGTAGGTAGCGCATATTTTTTATTGTTTTTTTTTTAAATTTTCAATTTTCAATTTTTGTTAGGAAATAATTATATTTGGGTGGGTCTAGATTAAGGGTGGGAGGTTAGAGTTGCGTCTTGCACTAGCTGTTCCAGTGTCCCTAACTACCACATGGTCAAGCCCAGTGCCAAATGGCCCGAGACTGGCCGCCCGTATCACAGCTCACCAAACTGGATCGCCAAAGTGCGTGCGGGCAAAAAAAATCGGGATCCCTCGCAAGACGTAACTTTGTGGGTTGGGATTGGGAGTGTTTGAGGAACACAGGGTGGTGGAGACGGTCCTGGCCGCCTCCATCACCTTGGATCATTATTATTTTTTGGTGACCTTGACCTCGATTCACTCATGCATAACCCCCCCCCCCTTCCGGACCGGAAACCCCCCCCCCCAGGTCACTTTCACTTGTTGCGTGCGGTTATTTAAGCGAGGCGTTCTAACGGGTCTGTTTATTCTGATTCCAGCCGCCAACGCTGCCGCATCAGAGCCATGTCCAGTACTACCAGCGCTACTACTTCCAACACTACTAGCACTGCTACCACATCAGCACCTCTCGCACCGACTGCACCGACGAAGAGACTCCGTTTGAAGAATGTGCCGGAGCACATGTTGGAGCGGATGGACACGCCACCTTCCACATCCAGAACTCCTGCTTCGCCCAACATTCTTTTGCAAGCGATGACAGTTCTTGGGAGCATCTTCTCGCCGCCTCCGTCACCAATCCATGCGGAGCAGCTCTCAGAAGATGGATCTGCAGTGATGCCACCACCACCGCAGAAGAAAGTGACGGATGTCCCAAGAACTGGTGAGCCTCTTCGTCCGGACACACCTTCATTGCTGAACTCTATCCGCAGCTACATATCCTTACCACCACTAATAACACCTATCGCTGAACCCAATCCTAATAGTCCTACTATTCCTATCCTAAAAAGAAAAAAGAAACTTTTCAAAATTGCTCCTTCAGAGCGCTTCCGATTATTAATGAAAGAGCGTCGCAGGGCATTTAAAAATCCCCGTAAATGTCCTGAATTGCTCGGTAGGGGACTTAAAAAAGGATCGGTTTGTGGTAAGAAATGTGTTTTAAACGAACAGTATTGCCGTTTGCATGTTGTGAAACATCTTTCTGTGCCACAACCGACTGTGATCTCCAGCAAGTCCTACCCCCTCACCAAATTGGATAGGCTGACAAAAGGTTTGAGGTATTTCTTTGTAAGCAAAACAGATAAGCATAATAAAATTGTAATTTCATGTAACGGCTATAAGTGGGTAATACAGCTATCTGTACCTCTAAGAAACCTGAAAGCGATCAATAGACTTGATGCGAGAGACTATCTGATAAGAGGTGAGGATGGTTGGACTCGGTGGGGTCGTAGCAAATCTTAAAATAAATTAGCTTTTTTCA
Organism: Neoaliturus tenellus; assembly: GCA_030545055.2. NCBI lineage: Eukaryota > Metazoa > Arthropoda > Insecta > Hemiptera > Cicadellidae > Neoaliturus > Neoaliturus tenellus. Next base: position 29,248,858 of record CM061535.1, read on the forward strand.
AAATTTTTTTGGCAAAAAATAATGGGAGAGAAACCAGCGCTGTGATGAGTGCGCTGCGTTTCTCTCCCATTATTTTTTGGTCGCTCTAAGTCCCGTGACCTACTTTCATGTGACCTTGACATTGACCCCCCCCCCCCTTCCGGACCGGAACCGGAACCCCCCCCCCCGCTGATTTTTCATTGACTTGCCTATATAAGAGTGTGGCGGTTTGTGTTGGAGCCATTCCTTGCTAATAATAGTTAGAGCGAACATGTCTCCCCGAGATGTTCCAATATTTTATAATAAATGTACAAAGATTGGAGAAGTATTGGAGGTGGACGAAGAAAACGACGAAGAAAACAATGAAGAAATTGAAGTGCCCTTGTTAAGTGAAAATGTTGTTACAAGAATATTTTTGGATATTAATTCTCCAATGGATATTATAGGAAGGTTTGTAATTGAAGCTATGACATGGATAGAAAACGGAAGATTAGTGAACATAGCATCTCCAATTTTAGTTGATGATAGACCCACCTTTGGTGTATATTGGCGTAACATTGATCTGTTATGGCTATGGGCGGAGGCATATGTGGAGTATTTGCAATTAGAAGAAAATATAGGGTTTAATCATTACTTTTCGGCTTTGGTTTTAAACTACTAATTTTTAACATCCCACTAAAAAATCATATCCCCCCCCCCACCCCCCCCCCCCAAATTTTTACTGTACTGGCGAACGTTATAAAAGCAGCTATCACATGTGTTTGCTCATTATTTGTCTTGTTGCTATACGGTAAACATGTATAAGAGACTGGATTCGTTTTTTGCTGAGCACACAGAAGTTTGGCCGCTATTGTATAGGTTATTTTTGAAAATTGAACAAAACATAATGAGGGATATGGGCATGGGGGTTAGTGTGTTTGTGTACCGTCGTGATGCGTATGAAGTATTGTGTGCATGTCGAGTAAGGATTGAAGTTTTAGAAATACTGTTTCCATGGATGCTGCACGTACGTAATCTTGTAGAAAGCATGAAGATAGAGGTGGAAGTGGTTGCAATGCAATACAAGCTGTCTGCGGAAGAGTAATTAGAGCAAGGCAAGTTACAAATTTTTATAATTGACTTTACCCCCCCCCCCCCTTCCAGTCTCCTATATAAGTGAGGGTTCCACACAATCCTGTTCATTTTTCGTGTAACTGTTACTGGAGCCACATGTTCTTCTTTTAAACCATGTCTCCGAGAGATACCACTTTTATTTACATCACTGAAATTGTTATAGATCGTGAGATGGCAGAAGATGAAGAAGTAGAGCAAGAGATAAATATTACGTTTGGACAGTTTTTGGAAGAAATAGTTGGAGAATTTTTAAATTTAAATGAACAAATGAACAATGATATTGGACCCGCTTCAAATTCAAATGTATCCTTTATGCACCAACCGGAAGAATTAACAGAATCTGAAGGTGAAGAAGAACAGCAGTCACAACTCTGGAATGCCGCTGCCCATGTTATTGATACTCCGCAACATGAGGAAACAAATTTGGAATAAAAATGGTGGGGGGAAAGATGAGGTAGTAGGCTATTTAAACGGTAGTCTGGCATGAGTAAAAATCATTTGAAAATGGATGAGCGAGCGAGAATGTACAAAGTGTTTTGTGAAGAGTGTGATAGAGTGTGGGTACCACCGGTGAACTCCTTCACATATTATTTTCCACTTCTGGACATAGATGATTGTAAGAAAATCCCAGACATTGGTTATAAGTTTGAAAAGGCTGGAATTCTAATTAGTGTTCATGAAAAATTCCATAATGAATATTCAAGGAAATTAGCATTTGATTTCATGTTGGCAAATGAAGATCTTAAATCTTGCGACTATCCTTATTTTCTTTATAACCATCTTGTTAAAAATGGTGCTAGCGTGACCGTTGAAATATGTATTCGTCATTTTTGGGACAACCGGTAAAGTGGTGGGGGAAAGGGGATAAATATGATGTAGGAGTGAATTTAGTTTTATTTTTACAAGAGCAGCCAACTACGATGCAACGTCCAATTTTGTATCATACGCTTATTTCTGATGCAGAAGAGGAGACCAGAAGGAGAAGAAGTGAACAATCAAGACAAACCCAGGCCAATATCAACATTGAATATTACAGACTTCAATTTCAAATTCCCGGAATGCGACTTGGAGAAAACCGAGTGAAAACTGTCCACGTAGCCGCTAGTTACATAAAACATTTAAAGCTACTATTGGAAGAAAAAAAAATCAAAAATTAAACAATTGGAAAATGAAAACAATAAAATGAAGAAAGAACTGTTAAGTTTGAAAAATGTGTGTAGTAATGAAGGTGTGGTTGAAGAAGGTGAAGAAGAAGGAAATGAAATATTAGGATTTTAAGTTAAAAAACATAAAATGATAAAAAAATAATAAAATTAAAAATGTAAAAAAAGTAGAGGTAGAATAGAGAGCGGGGAATAGATCACTTTGTGGCAATGGAATAACATGTCACTTAGTGCTCTATTCCCCGTTCTCGCGTTAATATTGCTTGGCCTTGACCTATAAAATAGTAGTGGGGATAAGTTATTTAAGCGGGTGGTAGGCAGTAAAACAGTTTAGTACGAATGTTACTCTCATCTACAACACGATGGATAGTCTTTTTGTTATTTGTTTGAGAAAAATAATTTGTGATGATTTCTTATTTAATCACATAATAAGATCAGGAGAATGTGTTATTCCCAATACGGTTAGAAATGCAATACACGAGTATCGAAGAGAACATTATGGATTTGGCATTATTGTTGCTTATAAATTTGCAGATGGGACCCGGCTTTGTCCAGATTGTGCACGAGCAGCTATAGATGATTGGGACGAATTTGAAGTTGAAGGAGGGTACGTTGACCATCGTGTTAAAGCACCGGTAATAAGATTTGAAGCTATGCGGGAAAGATGCACAATCTGTGCACAGGTCTTATGTAAATTTATTAGGTGTAGAACATACTAGAGTAATGGTATGGAGGGGAGGTCTAACGAAAAGTAGTGGGGGAAAAGTAGTGGGGGAAAGAGTAGTGGGGGTATTGGTTATAAATGTTGCTTGGTAAAGGTTGATTTCATTACTGTCGCAGAATAACTGGAGTAAAGATGTCTTTTCACATGGAGATAAAAACTTTTAAAATTGTCGATGAAGATTGGACATTTGTTGCAAACTTTATAAGATCGAAAGAAGATGATGGAAGTTTGATGAAAGTATTTTGCTACATATTAGAAGGGAAAGATGAACAAGTGGTAAAAGATTATTTAACAAACAGTCAAATATCAACATCCAGCTCGCAATTCATTAAATTTCTAAAAGACAATAATGTGAATGCAAAATTGGAAGTTTGGTTTTTTGTTTAAACAATATGGTGGGGGAAAAATTGAAATGGTGGGGGGAATTGTGTATAAAAGAGGGTTAAAACACAGTAGGAGGTTCATTTATTTGCTAAAACTCTTAAGAAGAACATTGTGGGAAAAATGAGTGAACCAGTGGAAAATTCAACCCCTTTAAAAAGTAAAGGAAAACAAATAACACATCCAAAATTGAGTGCTTTAGGTAAGGAACGGTGTAGGAAAGAAAGAATGGCGTTCCATCAATTGCAACTCATAGTGCCTTCATTGAATGTGTACAATACCAGGATACAAACATTGATGGGTGCAAAGAAATATATTTTGGAACTGTTGGACAAAATTGAAGTGTTAGAAAACAAACTGAAGACGAATAAAACTTCTGGTGTATGGAATTCGCCTAGTGAAATTCCTGTTTTAAAGATCGAGCCTAATGAACTTCCTGATACTTGTGCGTGGAATGCATTTCATGAACCTGATGAAGACTCTCCTATAAAGTATGAACCTCCTGCTGTGTAAAGATGACGGGTAACAAAAAATTAAAAAAAAATAAAACAGAAAAAATACAAAAAAATTAGATGTAGAATAGAGAGCGGGGAATAGATCACTCTGTGGTAATGGAATAACATGCCACTTAGTGCTCTATTCCCCGTTCTCGCGTTAAGTTTATTTGACCTTGACCTATAAAAACATGGAGGGGGAAAGTGTTTTGGTGGGGGAAAGTGGATAAATGAGGTTCGACGCGTTGTTGTACTCATTCCGCTCATAATATTCTTGTTTCTCACATCTCGCAGTAGAATCAGAATCATGGCAAGTGGAGACAATGTTTTGGACCTTACTACAACAAAAAAGGATGAACAACGTTTGAAAGTCCCGAAAAGTCATTTTAAAGAGTCGGCTCAGGTAAGAGAGGCGAGAATAAGACAAAAATACTACAAACTGCAAAGGCTAATACCAGGAGTGCGATTGGGAGAATCAAGGACTAGAACTATCGATATGGCCGCCGACTACATCAATCAACTACTTGTTGAGTTGGCCATAAAGAATGAAAGAATAGAGCAGTTGGAATATGAATGCAAAAGAATTCTACTACAAGAAGATGAAGAACCTATGAACTGTGTAATGAAAGACAGTCAATAAAGAAGAAGTGGAAGAAGCTACAAAATTATTTAAAATTTTATGTGTTAGTAAAAACAATTGGTTATTAATGGGACTTGATATAAACAGTGATGAGGTTAAAAAAAAAACAATAAAACAATAAAAAAATTGACATTTAATAATTGGCTGCTAATTGGACTCACATTAGAGAGTGGGGAATAGATCACTTTGTGGTAATGGACTAACATGCCACTTAGTGCTCTATTCCCCATTCTCGCTTTAGGGGGTGTTGACCTTGACCTATTAAAATAGTCATATAAGTAGCTACACAAGAGAGTCTCCTTTATTCATTCGGAATGGCTCCCGTGGATAACACTGACTATCCTAGGAAACCTATTTTTGAAATATTATATAAAATTCAACAAGAAGATCTCGGCATGGGAGATTCGGATGACGACAACTCAGAAGTGGAAAGTGTTGACAGTATGGAAGAAGAATTAACAAGTGAGGCGCCTGAAGACGTGCAAATAGACTTGACAGAGAATGAATACCCACCACCATTGGAATTTGAAGATGTCCATCATGAAACTCCAACATCTAGTCACGATCCTGATGTAGAACCAATACGTCAAAGATTGGTTTTCTGCGCAAGACGATTATTCCTGTCAGATAGCGAAGAAGAAGAAGAAGAAGATTAAAATTGGTGGGGGTAAGATGGCATAAAAAGGCGGTATGAAGAGGACGCGTTTCATTTACCTGTTAAATTTCAAAGGGTAAACATCGCTAAAATGCATCGTTGTGAGATATGTTTAGAGACTTATGAAGATGAAATATTGTTAGACATTCATAAGGAGTTGTATCACAATAGAAATGAAAATTTTACAGTAAGAGAAAATAGAAACATATCTACAGAAGAAGTAACAGCAGGACCATCTAATACACTACCAAGTTTAAGTATTCACGCATTACCCGGTAAAGTGGTGATGCATCACAAAATTCAAAACGAAAATCTGGATTTAGAACAATTTGTTGCTGAAGCTAAACCAATTGTGATCAAGATTTTAAAAGAAGAACTAAAACGATTAAACTTTATTAAATTTGGTTTGATCCTAGACGCCATGTTTATCAATGTAGAAGAAGAAATGTCACCAAGAGGATTTATAACAAAAAATCGAACCATCATGGCTAATTCGGATATTGATTCAATAATAGAAGATTGTTTTGAAGAGATTTTGACGAAAATTCAAGAACACGAAGGAAGAGGATCAGGTTGGAGTCTGGTTAGCGTCGTAGGTATGGACATAAGAGTTCACAAGCATGGTTATGGGCTGATGGGCAGCAGTTATATTGCACTCCCGAAAAGGATCAAAGATACAAAATCATGTGTAAATGTGGAAAATGAAGATATGGAATGTTTTCGATACGCCATGACCTCAAAATTTGTAACACGCCATGCGCAAAGACCTGGCGTTGAATATGAGAACTACAGATATAGATATAATTTTCAAGGTATGTCTTACCCGGTAGGGTTGAAGGGTATTTCAAAATTTGAAAAACAAAATCCCGGAATATCAGTTAACGTATTTGCTTTGGACAGTTCCAATAAAGTTTATCCTTTAAAAGTGGTGAAGAACGAGCTTGCAGATCATACGGACTTGTTGTTACTTACAAAGGATGAAGTGTCACACTACGTATGGATAAAATCATTTGAAAAACTCGTCAACAAGCAGCTATCGAAAAATGAACACAAAAAAGTAATTTGTAAAAGATGTTTTTGTTTTAAAGAAGAAAGAAATGGAGGGCGAAATTGGTTACAAGAACATAAACAACTGTGTAATGAACACTTTGAAGCAAAGATTATCTTACCACCATTAAGTAAATCATACTTACAATTTGAAAAGGTGTTCCATCAGTATCGCATTCCTATAGTGGTATACGCTGATTTTGAATCAACACTTGTCCCTATTGAAGATGAAAATGTTGAAGCAAGGAAGAGTATAAAATATCAAATGCATAAGCCTAACAGTTTTTGTTTATTGGTTAAATCTACATTGGCTGAAGAACATTTAAATGGGTACGGATTAACGTCAAGACCCGTGGTGTACCGTGGTGAAGATGTTGCTGCGACGTTTCTTGATCATCTATATGAAATAGCTAGGAATGTAGAAAACTTGTATAGTGATATTGTGCCAATGATACCTATGGATGAAGAAGAAGAAATTCAACATGAAAATGCCACCCATTGTTTTTTATGTAAAAATGAGTTTACTTTGAATAACTACAAAGTTAAGGATCATGATCATCTTACAGGATATTATAGGGGTGCGGCATGTAACGGATGCAACATCAATTACAAGATTCCTAGAAATATACCTGTAATACTGCATAACCTTAGCGGTTATGATGGTCATTTTATAATACCAGAATTGGGGAGAGATGACGGTGCGATTGATGTTATCGCGGAAACAACTGAAAAGTTTATAAGCTTTAGTAAGAAGATTGGAAATATAAAATTACGATTTTTAGATTCGTACCGGTTTATGCCGTGCAGTTTATCGAGACTTTCAGAAAACCTCAGGAAAGAAGATTTAATAGAAACAAGAATGATTGTGAATAACGATAAATTGGATCTAGTTCTTCGCAAAGGTGTTTTCCCTTATGATTATATCGACAGTTTGGAAAGATTTGAAGAAACCTCACTTCCACATAGAGAAGCTTTTAAGAGTAAATTATACGAAGAGGACATCAGTGAGGAAGATTATCAACACGCTTGTAAGGTATGGAATGAATTAGGGATGAGAACTTTGGGAGAATATTCAGATTTCTACGTTAAATTGGATGTGACACTATTATGTGACATAATGGAAGAATTTAGGAATACCTGTTTAAAAGCATACGGATTAGACCCTCTTCATTCGTACACAGCTCCCGGATTGGCATGGCAGGCCATGTTAAAAGAAACAAACTGCAAACTTCAACTACTAACCGATATAGATATGGTGTTGATGATAGAGTCTGGTATCCGAGGAGGATTAACGCAAAGTGTAACCAGATATGTAAAAGCCAACAATAAATACCTCCCCAACTATGACGCGTCACAACCAAGTACATTTATAGGTTATTTTGACGCAAATAACCTATATGGATGGGCTATGTCAAAACCCCTTCCATATGATAATTTTAAATGGGTTGATCCAAATTCGATTGATAACATCGGCGATATCCCTAAACACGGAGATACCGGTTACATCTTTGACATTGATTTTGAGTACCCCGAACATCTTCACGACCACCATTACGACTTGCCGCTATTAGCAAAAACAGAAGTATCTCCGACTGGTAGATGGCCGAAATTAATGATGACACTCACCAACAAGACGAGGTATGTAGCACATTATTGGACAGTACAACAAGCGTTAGAGATGGGATTAAGAATTACCAAAATTAATAGGGTGTTACAATTTTCTCAATCCTGTTGGTTGAAATCCTATATAGATAACAACACTAGAAGAAGAACTGCAGCGACGTCCAATTTTGAAAAGGATTTCTTTAAATTGATGAATAATGCTATATTCGGCAAAACATTAGAAAACAAGAGGAATCACAAAGATTTAAGATTGGTTAATGATGCAACAAAATTACAAAAGTTGGTCCAAAAACCAAACTTTGCATCTTCAATAATTATTAATGAAAACCTTGTTGCCGTTTCAATGAACAAAATTTCAATTAAGATGGATCGCCCTGTTTATGTCGGAATGTCCATTTTAGACATATCAAAAACTCATATGTACGATTTTCATTATAATAAAATGGTGAAACATTATGGAAGAGAGAACATTGGAATTGCATACATGGACACTGACGCATTCATCTATTGGATTATAACCAATGATATGTATGAAGACCTACGCACTTTTGTTTATAAAGATGATTTTGATTTTTCTGACTATCCGCAACACCATCCTAACTACGACAATGGAATAAACAAGAAAGTCTTAGGAAAATTCAAAGATGAGACCAATGGTGCGCCTATGGAAGAGATTGTGGCTTTGATGTCCAAGCTTTATTCGTTTCAACTATACATAAGTGAAAAAGAAGAACATCAAGTTGTGAAGAAGGCAAAAGGCATTAAAACATCATACCTAAAGAAGAATGTACAATTTGAACATTTTAAAAGATGTCTGTTTGAAAATATAGAAACCACAGCAACTTTTAATACGATAAGAAGCTTCAACCATCAAGTTTACAGTGTTAAACAGACCAAATGGGCACTAAGCTACAAGGATGACAAGAGGCATATCCAGCAAGACAATATACACACTCTTCCCTTTGGACATTATTCATTAACTCCTATCGACCAATAAAACCTGTTCTTCGTCCTTTCACCTACTTCCTTCTTCCTTTCCGTAAAAAAGAGGGGAGCATGGCAAGCCCAATGCCATGCCCCCCTCTTTTTTACACAGTTATTATTTGGCCTTGACCCATATTTGTTAATAATATAAAAGAAGACAAACCAGTCTGAGGATTAGTATTTTTTCAACCGGCGTGGAAACAACATCTAAGAATGGAAGGACTGAAGGATAAGATTGTACATGAACTTCATAAACCGGCAAGAAGAAAGTTTCCAAGAAGAAATACAGTTATTAAAGGAATGAACGATCTCTACCAAGCCGATCTCATCGAAATGATACCGCATAGTAAATTAAATAAAGGATTTAAATATATATTAGCGATTATAGACTGTTTTACCAAGCTCGCTGACGCTTTACCGCTTAAGGACAAGAGTGGGAAAAGTGTTACAAAAGCTATGGAAACGGCTATTAAAAGAAATAAACTTGTCATAAAACATTTACAAACTGATGATGGAAAAGAATATTTCAATAAGGAATTTGCAACATTAATGAAAAAATATAACATAAATCATTATTCTACAAATTCGGAAGTCAAAGCTTCGATAATAAAACGATTCAATAGAACGTTAAAAGGAGCGATGTATAAAACATTTTCCAAACGAGGATCGTATGTGTGGTACGATATATTACCGCAGCTTATAAAAGAGTACAATAACAAATATCATCGCACTATTGGTATGAAACCTATCCAAGTAAATAGCGGCAATGCTAAGCTTGTTTTGGAGCGTATTAAAAAAAATACGGCTCCCAAAATTGAAAGATTAAAACCTAAAAAGTTTAAAGTAAACGATAAGGTGCGTATAAGTAAATACAAAGGGGTTTTCAGTAAGAGATATCTACCAAACTGGACTAACGAAGTATTTACAATCTACAAGGTGCAGCCGACAATACCAGAAACGTACATTTTAAAGGACAACAAAGGTGAACTACTTCAAGGCGGATTCTATGGGCATGAACTATTGAAATCAACAGTTGGTGATGTATATCTTGTCGAAAAGGTTTTACAAAGAAAAAAGGATAAAGTTAAAGTCCGTTGGTTGGGATTTGACAAGAGTGAAGATTCTTGGATTCCTACAAAAGACTTGGTATAATACTTTGATAACTCATTATGTGTTCAACCTTTAAACAAGATGGATATTGTACAGCAAAAGGAACGATTTAATATTAATAACATAGATGAATTGACAGTGGATAGTGACAAGTTAAACCGTGGTAAACATGGGGAATTACTACCAAACTCCATAAGATGTTTAATAACCGGTCCTTCAAATTGTGGAAAAACAAATGTTGTTTTTAACCTTATAACTAATCCAAAAGGACTACGTTTTAACAATATATACATTTTTTCAAAATCTTTGCAACAACCTAAATACCAGTTGTTGGATAAAGTATTAGCGAGTGTACCAGAAGTAAATTTCTACAAGTTTAATGCCAGTGAAACAATTATGCAACCAAACGAAGCTAAACCATTTTCTGTATTTATATTTGACGATGTATCATGTGAGAATCACGACACAATCAGAAGTTATTTCGCAATGGGAAGACATCATAATATTGACAGTATTTATATTGGTCAAACCTACAGTAAAATCCCAAAACAACTTATAAGGGATAATGCTAACTTGCTGATAATATTCAAGCAAGATGAAACAAATTTAAAACACATATATAACGATCATGTCAATGCGGATATGACATTTGATAAATTTAAAGAGATGTGCGGCAAAGCGTGGGCTGAAAAGTACGGCTTTCTCGTTATTAAGAGTGAAGATTCTTGGATTCCTACAAAAGACTTGGTATAATACTTTGATAACTCATTATGTGTTCAACCTTTAAACAAGATGGATATTGTACAGCAAAAGGAACGATTTAATATTAATAACATAGATGAATTGACAGTGGATAGTGACAAGTTAAACCGTGGTAAACATGGGGAATTACTACCAAACTCCATAAGATGTTTAATAACCGGTCCTTCAAATTGTGGAAAAACAAATGTTGTTTTTAACCTTATAACTAATCCAAAAGGACTACGTTTTAACAATATATACATTTTTTCAAAATCTTTGCAACAACCTAAATACCAGTTGTTGGATAAAGTATTAGCGAGTGTACCAGAAGTAAATTTCTACAAGTTTAATGCCAGTGAAACAATTATGCAACCAAACGAAGCTAAACCATTTTCTGTATTTATATTTGACGATGTATCATGTGAGAATCACGACACAATCAGAAGTTATTTCGCAATGGGAAGACATCATAATATTGACAGTATTTATATTGGTCAAACCTACAGTAAAATCCCAAAACAACTTATAAGGGATAATGCTAACTTGCTGATAATATTCAAGCAAGATGAAACAAATTTAAAACACATATATAACGATCATGTCAATGCGGATATGACATTTGATAAATTTAAAGAGATGTGCGGCAAAGCGTGGGCTGAAAAGTACGGCTTTCTCGTTATTATGAAAGATGAAGCTATAAAAGATGGAAGATATCGGATAGGGTTGGACAAATTTGTATTAATCCATTGATTGAACGGCGGTACGTCTAGTAATGAATCAGACTTCACAGTGTAAACATGGTGAATCAGGAAAAACTATTGAAAGAAATAAAATCACTCAGCGATTCCATTAGGATGAAGAATCGCGCATTAAGGATGGGTTTAAGTGAACGAGAAGAATTTCTGGAGACTACATTTAAACCTATTACGGAACCATTAAAACAGATATCAGAGACCATTGGTAAACCTCGTTATGAAGGAGATGTTTTACTACCAGTTTCTAAACAAGAAGTACAAGCTTTAAAAAAAGACGACGATGATTCATATACAAGTGCTAGTGAATTTTCGCAAGAAGAAACAAAAGAAGAAGAAGGAGAAGAACCAATTATTAAAAAAGAAGAAGAAGAAGAACACCCAATACCTGAAGCAGAACAATCGATTCCAAATCTAACTCAATTGAGTAGCGATATATTACAACATGGACCTCTTGGAAGGAAATACATAATGAAAATGTTACATGACATGAAAGCTAACCCTAATTTAAGCAAATCACACGTATACGGAGCAAGGATTGATGGGAATGAATTGAAAATCGGTGATTCAAAGCTTGAAATAACTCAGGACGATTACATCATTATCGGCGAGCATAAATATAAAGGAACAAAAGGGTTGTATGAATTAATTTTTAAAAACATACCACTAAGGTATTCAATCAAAGATTTAAATGTTTTTAAAGAAATTCTACAAAATACCAACGCTCATAAAAGGAATTACTCAAAGGATGCGATGATTAATCGTTCACGTGCAACGAAATATAACATCGTTATTAAAAAGCTATTTCCACCACGAAAATTGCCAACATTGCGTACCGCACCGGCGCTAAAACAACCGCTAAAAAGAAAATCTTTATCACTTATGGATTTATCACTTCTTGAACAACATGGGAAAAAGAGTAAAGGAGATACTTCAACATCTGGTAAAGGACTTATGAAAAATCTGTACAACACAAATGTGATCTACTACAGAGACATCAATAAATTGGTTGACAGGATGAGACTATTACATGAAGCCATGGAAGCCGGTCATACGGGATTAAATAATGAATGGGTGGCTCTGGTTGATGAACTTAGGAATCGCGGCATAGTTGTATAATTGTCCGCGGATATATATATAAAAGAATTGTAAGCGTATAATGTATCAGTTCTAACATGAGCGTCGACAAGTTCGGACGGTACTCCGCGTTAGGGGTGCAGGTTGGAGAAGACAGAAAAAGAAGTGGATTACCGCAAACTCCTGAAGGTGACTATAACATAAGTAATAAACGTCTAAAACTAGTTAAAGACCCAGAAGAAGAAACTGATGGAGCAAATTTAAAAACAGTTAAAGAAGCTACTTCAACATCGTTGAAATTGGACAAGAATACTTACGATGTCAAATCACATAGAATAATTAATGTTGGTAAACCTAATGACAGTTCTGATGCAATTAATAAAGAGTATTTATCATCTGAACTTTCAAATACTTTAAAATTGCAGTGGGGTAATAATTTAAAGGATGGACAAACATACGATGCTGGGAATCATAGAATAACAAACGTGGCAAATCCAAAAAATGATAAAGATTCAGTTAATAAAGAATATCTACATTCTATAATACCGGAAAAGACTCAACGCGGATTTTCTTTTTATAAATTTATTATAAATGACATTGGGTACCCAAAGGAAGACGGGGATGCTGTAAACCTGAAATACATCAAGGACAACTGTATTTTACAAGATGGTGATGAAATCGATTGTCATGGGAAAGTGTTGTCAAATGTAAAGTTCGGTTCTCAACCAAAAGACGCTGTTACTATGGAACAACTATCTAAAGAATTAAAAAGGGGAACATTGAATTTTGTAAAACATGAAGATGCCGTGCTAAAGCGAGGAGATACATTTATACATGGAAATGAAAAGTTTGATTTAATGCAAGGAAGTAATGATGAATGGAATGCGGGAGGTAAAACAATAACAAATGGAAGATTTGGTATAAAAGATACAGATGTACCTCTAATGGTACAAACATTGATTGCGAGTGGTGGTACATTAGGTACATACAATGGTCGTAATAGAAGAATAAAAAATATTTATCCTGGTTATGAAGATGATGATTGTGTTACATTGAGACAAACAATAACTTGGGATAAACACTTTGGGACCAAATATGATGCAAAGATGAAGAAAATAATTAATATTTTACCAGGAGAAGATTTAAATGATGCTGCTACTATTGGACAAGTCATAACAACGTCAAAAAATGATTCGACCGCTTACACGTGTAATGATAAACGTATTATGCAGTTACACGATCCCCAACATCCAAAAGATGCTGTAACTTTAGACTGTTTAATACGAATAGTGGGCAATTTACTTATCGATACCCACAATCATATAGCTAGTACAACGAGTCATGTGATGATTCAACCCGATGAACGAGAAGCTTGGATTAAAAATAGAATCATAAATCAGTATATAATTAATTTGAATAATTAAGTATTTAAATATGAAAATTGTGCACGAGTTATTCATTCGTGTAAAGCATCTCGTAGAGTAAACACGCCGGCTATATAAGACGACACAATGAAGACCGCACCGCTCAGTCGTCGTCAAGACAGCGTCAAGAAAGGACGTGGTATAACATCAGCCGCGTTATCCCTGCTCAGACGGATTCCTGTTGGTGCTGTTCTAAATCGAGCGATAGACGCTCTACCATACGAATTTCATCTGCCCGGAGGTTATCAATATTGTGGACCCGGAACTAAGTTGGCAAAACGTTTAGCAAGAGGGGATCCTGGAATTAATAAATTGGATCAAGCCTGCAAAGAACACGATATAGCGTATTCCAAGTTTGCAGATTCAACGAATAGATCGATAGCGGATAGAGTGTTAGCGGAAAAAGCTTGGCAAAGAGTGAAATCAAGTGACGCAAGTATTGCAGAAAAAGCAGCCGCTTGGGCAGTTACTACAGCCATGAAGGGTAAAACAAAATTTGGTGGCGGGAAACGTCGTAGAGGACGGCCTGCAAAGAGAAGAGCTCCCAAAAGAGGTGGAAACATTAAGAAAAGACGTCGTAGGACTCGTAAAGCAAAGGCGAAGAAAACTTCCGTTTGGTCGATGGTAAAAAACGGAGCAGGTCTATACCTAAGACCGTACCGTGTATACTAAATAAGAACAATCAATTGATAATTCCAAATAAAGCCTTGACAAATTATCAATTATCAAATTATGTGAAATGTTTAAGAATACCATTTTTTAGAGGAGTTTTTATGAAAGACGCATTACCAAATGAAATATGGAAAAATGAAACTGGAATAGTAAATTTGGATTCCACTCATGGTCCAGGAACTCATTGGGTATGCTATAAAAAACTCGGACAGAACGTTTACTACTTTGACAGTTTTGGCAATCTACCACCGCCGAAAGAACTTCAACACTATTTTCGGAACTCCGAAAATATATTTTACAATTACAAAAGAGAACAACCCAACAATACAGAAATATGCGGACATTTATGTTTGGAGTTTTTAGCGAAAAGCGTCAGTCAACTTTGAGATGTCATCGTATACAGTGTCACTGAGTGGAAATTCATCCACACTGAAAAGCACTCTTTTCCCGGCACTACGTTTATCCAAGGATAGACTGTGGGAAGCTGCACTATTGGATTTTACTACGTACAATTCAATTCCCAACGTCACGGAGGGATAAAACAATTTACTACATTATTACGAGAGTAAAGATGAAAAAGGAAATTATTCGCAATTGAAGGTAATAACTTTATCTACCGGATCGTATGAAATAGACGATATAAACCAAGTATTACAGAAGCAGCTAGGAGAAGAAAATATCAGTATAAAAGGAAATAACAATACTTTAAAAGCGGAAATCACTTCAAAGTATTATATAGATTTAAGTTTAGAAAATTCAATCGGTAGTTTACTGGGATTTTCAGATAAGAAAAGAAAAATCTTAGATCCCGGACCTACTCATACAGGTGATACCACAGTAACAATATTAAAGGTTAATAGTATTGATATAACATGCAATATCATACACGGATCGTATAGAGACGGGGTAAACCAACATATTTTACATACATTTTATCCAACAGTGGCTCCCGGTTTTAAAATAGTTGAGAAACCACAAAACCTGATATACCTACCATTGAACACCAGTTTCATTTCGGACATCGTACTGAACATATCGGATCAGGACGGTAACAGTGTTGACTTTAGAGGAGAAACCATTACAATACGGTTACACATAAAAGCGGTGTCATAAGTTCAACATGGGATTGACATTTAAACCGCAACGGAAGAGCCGAGACCTCAGTAGCTCTTCAACATTGGACGAGTTAACACCGGACAACATTCGTTTCCTGCAAAAGATCTGACTAAGACTTACCAACGATGGATATCCTGGATATATCTCAAGGGCCGACGTTCGACGAAACACTATGGGAGAAGGAATATCACACGCACAACCCTTACACTTCATCAAAATTAAACAATAACGATGAAATAAGGATCCCCATTCAACAACAGGACATTTACACGTTACCGTGTGAAAGTTACTTGTACATCGAAGGACGGGTATTAAAATTGGATGGAAAAACCGCTTCAACGGTTCCTTTTATAAATAACCCGATGGCATATCTTTTTGATGAAATAAGATATGAAATATCAGGAGTGACGGTTGATTCGACAAAAAAGGTCGGTCTAACAACGACGCTGAAAGGATTAACATCATTAACACCGCATGAGAAAAATTCAATAGTCACCGCCGGATGGGTTGCTCCCGATAGAGACACTATAACACCGGATTCCAATGGTCATTTTGACTTTCATGTCCCTTTACGTTTGCTTTTGGGATTCGCTGAAGATTACAGACGGATAATAATAAATGTCAAACAAGAATTGGTATTACTCAGATCTTCAACTAACAAGGACTTGATACTTGCAGACCCTGGAACTACGGAAGCCAAACTGGAATGGCAGCTACAGTTGGATAAAGTCATGTGGAGAGTACCGCATGTCAGATTAGCCGATGAACACAGAATCGTATTGTTGAGAAAGTTGAAATCTGACCGTGATATCGTCATGCCGTTTAGAAGTTGGGAATTCCATGAATATCCCACACTACCTCAAACAGAGCGTCAAACATGGACTGTCAAGACGTCCACTTATCTAGAACGGGCACGGTACGTAATACTCGGTTTCCAGACTAAACGAAAAGATGTTATAACTTCGCACGCCGGTCAATTTGACCATTGCAAAATAAAGAATTGTAAAGTTTTTCTAAACTCTCAATTCTTTCCTTATGACAATCTAAATGTCATGTTTAGTAAAAAACGCTATTCAATCTTGTACGATATGTATGCGAGGTTTCAATCGTCATATTACGGGAAGACAAATACACCGCTATTATCGCCGGAACAGTTTTTCTCCAAAGCCCCAATAGTCGTTATCGATTGTTCAAAACAAAACGAATCCGTGAAATCGTCCAGTGTGGATATAAAAATCGAAATGGAGTTTGAAGAAGCAATACCGGACGGAACTTCGGCATACTGTTTAATTACACATGACAAGATAGTGACTTACACTCCATTAACAGGAATTGTTAAAAATGTGTTGTAAAAAAACTGTTTTTTTTTTGCGGTCGACGCAAATGTTATAAAAGGGGGGAAAGAGAATGAAAATCTCATTATATTTCTGACCGTCGTATGGGAAGCATCGTCCGCAAGATGAGCTCTCCTACTGCAAATACTAACGAAGAAGAAACTACTCCTCCCATGGGTGACAATAGTTTGGATATAGAAAAACAAGTCGAACAAGAAATGGACGAGTTCCTCAAGTTTAAACATAAGAAAAAAGAAGAGGAAGTTGAAAAAGGAGTAAAAAGAAGAAAGATCGATGACACCATCTCCACCAATATTTTGACAGAAGTATTTCTCAGGATCTACTATCCCATCTCTTCTTGTATGACAAAGAGCGTGTCCGCCGGAGTTATAAAATCATTGGATTATTCGCCAACTGTTATTTTAAATCACGGATCTAAAATGGTGGCCTTCACTGAAATTTCCTGGGAATCGTTTAGAAAACATCTACATCTTTTGGAATGTTATTTGAGTAACAACACATTTGGAAGAAGGACAAAATTAAGTCTGCTGGAATCCAATATCGAAATCGATATAGTGAAACATCGAGGTGGACAAATCGTCCGCTTTTGAGATTTAACCAAGCATGAGATGAAGATACACCTGACAAAAGATGAATTCTACAGTCTAAGCTGTGCTACCGGTCCTGTCACAAGATATCTAAAACAGCTAATATTTTCAAGTGCAATTATAAAAGAGTATCTAACCGATACATTGGATAGGCAACCGTATGTGCCAATTCTGTACGGTCCCGTAGATACGTCCATCTTCAATAGGATACCTCATGAAGTTGACATGTGGAGACAGTTGCACAACTATCAGACTAACTACAGTATAGATGAGCAAGCCCAAGAGGTGAACGAAGAAGGCTCATTCAATAATTGATAAGTGTACACCCTCGGGTATAAAAGAGCGTGCACCGCGGTTTTGCAAACAGTCGTTTACCAACCTTCGTCATGAACAAACGAGTTTCGTTTTCTAACAAATCGGAAGTAATGGAAGTGAGACGAGGTATAATTGAATTCCAAGCGTTCCGCGGTAACGACGGAAGTTTTATCATAAAAGAGTTAGTAGTTTTAGATATGAACACATCTGTAGTTTATCACTATTTATTCCAACCGCCACTACCGTTTAACAGATTAACTACCAAAGCGAGAGTAACGAACAAGTGGTTGATGAAATACTTTCACAACTTGAGATGGGATGAAGGTTTTGTACACTACAGTATGATGCCGCAAATCATGAATCATTACTGTAAAGAATTTAAAATTATTTACACAAAAGGAGTGGAAAAAGCCAGTTGGATACAGAAGTTTACAAACCACGAAGTGTTAAATGTCCAGGTGGACAGGGATTTCCAATGTCATTTCGGCAACATTTGTATTTCATCGAAAAACTTTAAACATCGTCAATCGCAATGCGCCTTGAAGAACGCTTATCGCTTGAACGCGTATCTCCAACAGAGTGGTGGGGGATGGGAAGGGTATAAAAGCGAGGGGACAACCATGACCGGGCATGAGTATTACTCTAGCCACCGAGCAGTCAACACCTCACACGCAGATTCGCAAGACTAAGAATATTATCAACGAAAAAAGAAGAAGTAAAAATGGCAACGCAAACATTTTTACAATCGCTTGTCGATCAGTTCAACAAACATTCCAAGTCCACAATCCTACCCACTAAAAGATGTTCGGAATTGAAGGAAGAAAAGCATTACATCATCCACACCATCAAGAAGATGGAAACAACTGTCGGAGACGCCATCAACTGCACGCTGAGTGAAGCGCCCTACTCGCCTGGTGATGAACCGAAGTTTCAAATCTTTCTTCCCAAACGCTTCGTCCAACTTCTGCAGAACGAAGATCTACGCCTCATCCATCCCGGAGCTCTCTACTTGGCGTCCCACGGTCCGAGCGGAAGTAATTCTACAGAGCTCACGCTTCACGTCATGCCTAACGCCAACAGTTAATCTGTAATTTCATATTGTTCTTGTAAACTTTTGTAAAATATTTCTAAATAAATGAATAACAATAAAAAAATAATAAAAAAACAAATATAAAGCAGCATATCGGTATGTGTTTGTACACATATCGGTATGCTGCCTTATATAAAAAACAATTTCGGGTGACCTTGACCTAGTTTCAAAAACTATATAAATGGAGCAATGTCCGTAAGAATTCCCTCAGTCTACGACTACCTTCAGTGCTGTACACATCTCCGTTGGTGATAGCACAATGTCTCTCAAGATCAAGTGTGCATCATACGATACCTCCACTATTACAACTTTTGAACAGCTCGACAATTTCACTAATGAATTGCGAGTGCTTCTTGCCGGTGGTTATCACTTGAACGTTGACACCTATGTAACAAACAAGAGGATGTTCTCCAAACAGAACTTCTGCGATGAAGAATTGTTCTTTCCCACACAGGCGGCGACAACATCCGCTCCATCTACTCAAACCAATGTCAAATTCCACAAATACTACTAAATGACAAAGCATGACGTCAACAAGGGTTCGCTGTAAAATTTCGCTATAAAACGAGGGATCAACTCCAACAGAATCATCATTTGCTCTCCTACGGTCGCAGCGATAACAACCACTGCCGCCATGTTATACCGAATGATGATTGAATTCAATGGAAAGATCTACGGAAAGGACTATAGAACCGTAGAAGAGATGAGCGCCGATCTCAGTGTATTGACTAGAGAAGGGTTCCAACCAAAACTGATCCTGAAGTTTCCAGAAGTGCACCCGCTATCCACTGAAGAACTCATCGCCATGGCTAGAGCGAACAAGCAGGAACAGGAACAGAATATTAAGAAAGAACCTAAAGAAGAAGAAGAAAAGGACAAGCCAGCATCATAAATAAAAAAAAAACATCTTACATTTGTAAGATGATCTTTTTTAAAACTCCATTTGGATGACCTTGAGATTACCCCCACCACTTTTATTGATCTATAAAACACGCTATCCTACACTGTACAACTTCATTTCTTGCCAACACTTGGAAGCGGCAACATGGAGGAGAAGAAAAACGAGGACGCACCGCGCTACTGTTGTGAACAGAAATGCACAGATTTAGGAAGATGGATGGTAGACGGATTAGCTTGTACAAAGTGCGAATTCTTCGGATCCTGTTACTGCAAGTGCAAGAAAAAGCAACTACCGCCACCGGAATTGCGAACCTTCAAGATTTATAAATCACGATACTTCCACACTTGCTGTCCCCAGAGGTGTATCAAATTTCATCCGCAAAAACTTGCCACTTGTCGAAAGTGCAATGCATATTATAAAGACGACTTTTGTACATGCATCATAAGTGCGTGCAAGTACAGATCAGATTGGTCTTCTGATCCTGTTGAAGCTTCAGATGTATAGCTGTAGTCACTGACTGCAGCCCTTTTTTAAAACTCCATTTGATTGACCTTGAGATTACCCCCACCACTTTTTTTACAACATATATTCTACGGATCATTCCATACGCTTCTCATTCTTATTTCATTACTCGCACTGACAACAACATGGATGATAAATTCATTTCCTTTCAACATTTAATTACCAACAGAGAAGAGATGGAAGAACTATTCCAAAACTTACTGACACTCATTGATAGCTATCCTTTAAGATGGATCAACATCACGGTGCAATATGTCAATCCTACCACAATATTTTCATCCTCGTCATCTTCTCCTGGCACCTCCATGTCTTCATCGTCGCAAAGTGCAGAGGAAGAGGAACAGACTACTAATGGTGTTAAAATTGTTGAATTAAACGACGAGGAACAAGAAATGCAAGCTCTGGTTAAATATAAATTTAATATTTAATTTACAAACAAAGTATTACTATTTTCTACATTGTGTTACAGCTAGCGCTTATCTTCGTACGGCTCCCACAACCTATCCCGACGGCGTTTCGCGGCGAACTGCGATGACCGAAGTTCCCTCGTTCCCCACCCGGGCTTCGCCCCACCACTGTCCTCCCCCCACTCTTTTCTTCCCCCACCCGGGCTTCGCCCCACCGCTGTCCTCCCCCCACTCTTTTCTTCCCCCACCACGGTACCCCTACCGAATATAGGCGGCCGCCTCACCCCCGCTCGCCATTTGTTCGCCGACTCCCGAACGATGAGCGGCTTTCCTTTAGCGACAAGTACAAATACATTTACCGTAAAGTCGCAACAAGACTTGAAGGATATTTTTGAAACTTTGAGTGACGTAGTCAGCGCTCCCAACAACACCATCACCATGACTGTGGAGATCTCCTACAATTGTCCACAATGCGAGGAGATGGAGAGCGAGGACATCGAACCTGCAAACAGTACTCCTCCACCTTCCGAGGCTGCAGCGTCCGACACGGCTGACAATG
The DNA here is from genome assembly GCA_030545055.2 of Neoaliturus tenellus. Classification (NCBI taxonomy): domain Eukaryota; kingdom Metazoa; phylum Arthropoda; class Insecta; order Hemiptera; family Cicadellidae; genus Neoaliturus; species Neoaliturus tenellus. Next base: position 29,270,289 of record CM061535.1, read on the forward strand.
ACGTTTAATCGCAAACAACTGTTTTTTTTTTCTTCTTCTTCTTCACCCCCCCCCACTCTACAATAAATATGCACTGCGCTCGTCTTCGCTTCTCATTTCATCGCCGACTTTCCAACCGTCAACACCGCTCCCGTTTTCGCCCCACCACGAATTAAAAAAAAAAAAAAAAAAACACGCACACGAAGATGATGGACGACGTTACGCTCAGATCACGATTGGAGGAGGACAGACTCAGACTGGAGATCAACAGGCTGCAATTGGAAACGGCGAACCAACAAGGGATGGTCCGCCTGCTGCAACTGTTCAAATGCGTACTGTGCATGCTGTGCGTCTACCTCCTTTTCGCCATCACCTTCGGCGTCTACCACTGCGTCACCGGTGTACGACGCTCCAACGCCTCTCTGCACAACAACAACGACACGATTTTAATTTAAATTCATTAAAATAAATAAAAAGAAAAAAAAAAGAAAAAGAATAACCCTCCCTCGGCCCGCCCGCTCCCGCTCCGATCCGACCCGTCCCGAGTCCCCGCCCCGACTGAGCCCCTCGCGGCTCCGCTTTTTTAAAACTCCCTCCGGATGGCCTTGACCCACTTACAAAACACATCCATCACTGTCATACACACCTGCCGGTTCGAACCGCTTGGCCTTGAAATGGGCCAGAACCGGCAAAACCCCACTACTTTGAAGCAACTTTAAAATTTAATATTTTAAACCCTAATCATACTGATTTATAATAATAAATAGCATGACATTATTTTTTTGAACTAGGGAAAATTTAACATATATTATGTCTGAACATTTTACATATAACAGAACTTACCAAACATGTAAATGTCTAAGAACCTCATTTAAAATAATATACCATCATAAAACATCAATTATCACGTGATTAGTTTTACTAAACATTTAAATACATGTACATTAATCTCCGTTATGTTGTAAATTTAATAAAAAAACTTTTTGGACCAAACTGACAATTTTTGTTGGAAACGTATTTAAAAGAGTCTAAGACATTTTTGTGCCGAGACATTTTTGCTTAACCTAAAATGCTCAGAGAAGAATGAGGAAAATTTAAATTTCAACCTCAAATATTCAATAAACTGCTAAAATTACGCGTACAAGATCAAATTGTAAAGTTTTCTTTAAAACCGTGTAAAACTAAAAAAAATTATTTAAAGTGAGAGTTTGTATTTGACATCAGTGACTTCCAGTCTGGAGAGGTAATTTCAGATACACCCTGTACATTGAAATTACTCTCGGTGGATAGACCGCTTTACCTATAAAGTGATTAGTTTTACTAAACATTTTTGTGCCGAGACATTTTTGCTTAACCTAAAATGCTCAGAGAAGAATGAGGAAAATTTAAATTTCAACCTCAAATATTCAATAAACTGCTAAAATTACGCGTACAAGATCAAATTGTAAAGTTTTCTTTAAAACCGTGTAAAACTAAAAAAAATTATTTAAAGTGAGAGTTTGTATTTGACATCAGTGACTTCCAGTCTGGAGAGGTAATTTCAGATACACCCTGTACATTGAAATTACTCTCGGTGGATAGACCGCTTTACCTATAAAGGCACAATTGGTTAATGTTATAAAATTTCTTAAAAAGAGTGTTTCGGTAATCCGCGACTCCCAGTATGTTGGCAATTTTTTCAATAATACAGGTCGGTAAGATTAGTTCTCGCTTGGGAATCACTCTGTAGTAAGTAATATATAGGAGATCTACTTTACCGACTTATGACGAATTTCTGATACCCCGATGAGTGAGTCAGTCAGTTACACATGCGGGAGTATATAATTTAGATACAATTTTATTTTGATATTGTAGAGAATAAAACCACTCAATTTTGTGACTATACTAGTATAAATAATTATTTAAAAATAGTATCTATCCGACATAATTTCTATTATGTTATAAAGTAATATGAATGTTTTACAAATATCTTAATAGTATAATTAATTGTAATATTGTATCTGAATCTTAACTGCCAGTAAAAAACCTTGGAAAATATTTATAAAAGGTAATTAATATTTGTAGACCGAATAGATTTACTAGTAGCTAGTTTTCTGCTACATTTAATGTGAAAGTGCAATTGACATGTTTACTTGAAATTAAACTCCAGCGAAAAAAAAAACATGTTACCACGTATAACTGATTTTGAGATAATTTTTTGTTCATGTTTTTCTAATAGTTTATAATGACAAATGATGGTGTGGTATGACAAAACACCAGTCTACTTTGTTGGACCATTAAAATCTCATCCAGTATAAGATTTAAATTTTAAGTTGAACGTTCATGAATGCGTCATCAAGGGACCGTTCCCTTCATAAACACGTCTCATTATGTGGCCAGAGGGACCGTTAAATGTAATGAGGAGTGACAACTTCACTTCTGGAGATTTTCTCTAAATATTCAAACATATTTATTTCCTCATCACCGTTTCTGAAACTCTCAAACCCATATAATTATATCATTAAAATAAAATTTAAAGACATCAACTGAAACCAAATTATATAAAAACTATATAACATATTGATAACATTTTAAAACAGTTTTAACAAAAAGAAAGTACTGGATAGTTAAGCATGGAAATGTAAGATTAGGTTGAGCGAAAGACCACAGCCACCATGAGGTTTGGAAAACGGGAAATTATAACACGACAGACTATTCATTGATTGAACTTGAAAATATGTAAACCAAGTAATTTTATTTCATATGTGTAAGATCGAGTATTTATTCACAACTGAAATTTTACTTTGATTTTTCTATGAATTAGTCGGTTATTCAATGCACACAGATTCAAGTAAAAAGTTCAAATATATTGGAATTAATTTCATATTGTTGATATTTTTATTCAAGGTTCCTAAGGATTGATTATATCTAACTTTATGGTTAATAGTAAATAATGCAATTGTTAATTATAAGACTCCAATTTTACTAATCATAGTTCGAAGAGTGTTAAAGGATCAAAGCAATTCAACGGCTTAAAAGAATTTCTACTCTCACTAGAGCATTCAAACGAGGTTTTAATTAGAGGGTTTAATTGGAGGGAACGCATTGAAATTTTACTCCTTCTCTATTCTTTAGACTGTGTTAGTTTCCCTAACTTGGTTTGGGTCTGTAATGAGATATAAGTAACCAGTTGAAGGTTGTTTTATATTAATAAAAATCTTATTGTAAAGGTGAATACAATAATTTTTCTTTCCTTAAGATCTTTAGGAGTAAATATATATTACTAGTTGTTTTAAATCAATTGTATGTCTGTTTTTATTGTTAGAATTTTTTATTACTGGTCCTGAATCCAACTGACGATATGTGAATTACATCAGTCATGGGTTGAACAGTTTAATAATTTATATTATAAAAAAATATTATAAATAAATTTAACATGTAATTTTTAGTATTAAATTATACCAATTTTTTTATTTGTGGATATAACTTAAATTAATTTTACATATTATATTTTCTCAGTGTATATTACAAAACCATTTATATATGTTTATATATGTGCTATGTACAAAAACCATTGTTATATATGTTTAAAGAAGCAAAATACTCTTCGTGTTTTTTGTTTCTAAATCACAATCTCTTATTTATAGATTATAGTCCATTGGTGCATGAGACTCATTATTTAGGGTTTTTGCGAATTTCCCTATAGGGAATACGCTACTACAGTAGTAGCCATGGTAAAACCTAAGACCGGGACCATGTTACTTTTTCATTTTGAGGTCCCCAGAGGCTAAAAACACCATCCGTTTGTTTATAAATATATAGAGGGTGATTCAGACCACCCGTGCACTATTTATAGCAGAAGAACGGTTTGAGTTACAATCGTGAAATAAAGTTTTAAACCAATAAATTGCATATGAGCTTTCCAATAATAATATTTTCTTCAATGCCAGTATACAGGGTGTTCCGAAACTGGAGGTCGCGGGTTCGAAACTCAAACTTTTCTAATGTAAGCATACAGATTTTTTTCATAACTTTTAACGTATTAGTGAAAGAAGCATTTTGGTGAAAAAGCAATGAATTTATCCTTTTCCCTTTTAAAATGGCCGCCATTTTTGTAAGAAAAATCTACATTTACGGAATAACCTGTAATTATTGTATTATTTTTCATAAATGACTCCTGATTGAATATACTTATTTGAAATGAGCTAAGCTTTGCAATGATATGTCACAAGACCATATGTATAAAAAACTTAAATTTCCAAAATTTAATAATTTTGCAAATCTCACTTAAACAAAACTAAAAAATTCTGAATGTGTCATATTGTATATCATCTTAAAGCTCGCGTTGAACTGAGCAACTTTTTAATTTACACCATTATTGTATCTCTTATGATTTTGAAGTAATAACGTAAAAATGTCATTTTTCCATATGATTTGCATGTTAATTGCTCAGGGCTTTATAGTATGGAAGTCCTTCTTTGATTCTAACCATAACATTAATTTAACATGCAAGTTATACGGAAAAATGCATTTTGACTTTATTACTACAAAACCACGAGATATATGGTTGTAGTGTAAGTTACAAAGTTGCTCAGTTCAACGATAGCTTTAAGGTGATATACAACATGACATATGTTTACGTTTAGAATTTTTGAGTTTTGCTTAAGTTAAAATTTTCAAAACTATTAAATTTTGGAAATCTTTGTTTTTTAATAAATGTGATCTTGTGATATGTGATAATGAGCAAACCTTAGCTCATTTCAAATAAGAATACTGAATCAGGAGTCATTTATGACAAATAATACAAGAAATACAGAGTATTCCGTAAATGTTGATTTTTCTTACAAAAATGTCCGCCATTTTAAAAGGGAAAAGGATAAATTCATTCTTTTTTCACCAAAACGCTTCTTTCACTAATACGTTAAAAGTTATGAAAAAAATCTCCATGCTTACATAAGAAAATTTTGAGGTTCGAACCCGTGACCTCCAGGTTTGGAACACCCTGTATACCGGAATTGATGAAAATATTTTTATTGAAAAGCCCATATGCGATTTAGGGGTAAAAACTTTATTTCGTGGTTTCAACTCAAACCGTTCTCCTGCTATAAATAGTGCATGGGTGGTCTGAATCACTCGGTATATCTATATATTTATGTCCTTTGTACTGTTAACTTATGATGGAGACCTCCGATTTTGATTAAATTTGTAAAAACAACCAATGAATAATTTCACAATGCATAAACGGGACATTGGAACTTCTCTTATCTCAAAAGAATGTAACCCACATTCCTCAATACGGGAATTCCCATGCCCAAAACCACTAATTTTAGGGGAGAGTAGGGGTAAATTCCTCTAAGAAAAATGGTGTTTCTGGATTTTCCGATAATAAGGTAATTTGTGTCACTCCATTAAAACCAGTTTGAAGAGGACAGTCATTCTCGCCCAGACCTCTGAACATTCAACATTGCTCTAATCTAGACCTTCCAAAAACCTTCATGGAGCCTTCCAAAGAAGACATGGCAACCCTCCACAACAAAGAGTGTGCCGGCAACCGAACAATAGCTGCGTACCCAAATATACCACAAGTGAGGGGTACGAGATGAGGATGGCCCCGGGTGTATGTATACAACACCCATTTTATGGAAAAATTGCTGAGGGCCGGACATGAGGCGTTCTCATCTTGGACAAAGAAAGTAGTTATCTTCCGGTTCGACATCATCTTGATTCCCTACTTCATCAAGGAACTCAGCCATTGGATACTACTCATCGCCGACCTGCGGAAAAAAGTGTTGAAAGTGTTCGACACCCTCTAACGAATTCACGACAAGGTGACAGACGTCTTTTTGGATTATGTAAAAGCAAAGGCTCTGCAAAAAAAGGAAAGAAGTGCTGCTACGAAGAAAATGGAGAGTTCTCAGTCAGGGAGGGCCAAAACAATACACGAAAGGCGACTGCGGTGTATTTTTGTGCCTAACTGCCGAAACTTATACGGCTGACAAAACATTCGGCTTCGCCCAAGGGAACATCCATTGGCTAAGGAAGGTTATGGCTGAGGAGTTACTTGAGAAGAAGATAAAATCGTATCAACAACAATCACCCGAGATACCGGGAGTCAAGCCTTTATCAGCAAAGAAGGGGAGGAAGAAAATAAAGAGGAACCACTCTACGATGTTCATTCCACTGGATGCTGCAGTTGGAAAAAACAAGTGCAACAAAATAGGCCGATCGAAGCCAACAAAAAGAAGTCTTCCCCGCAACCCCGCCGCTCAAGACTTCGCTTGAGGGAGACTTCACCCCGTTCCACAGGGAAAACGTACCAGCCCCTCTCCAAAGGAGAAGCCTAAGACAACGAAGAACGGAGATCCTTTTCGACTTCGTCTCCCAACTCTTCCTCCTCGTCATCCAGTTCCTCCTTGACATCACGTTCATCCTCGGGGAAAATAGCGTTGTAAAGGTAACCGCCAAGAAGAAGGAAAAACCCCCAAACCCGATCGACGTACTAGAGGCCCAGATCTTCTAGGAGGAGCGATACCAAATCGTTGCAAAAGTGGAAGAAGAACTGACTGTAGGGATTGTGACGCCAGCCATCCCCGAAGCCTTCGGAAGCGACTGGGAGGTCGTATCAATAAATCACGTAGAAGAAATCTCGCTACCCAGTACTGACACAGAAGTCGTAATTAACTTCCGGAACAGACGCCGGAAGAGATTACCGAGAGGGCAGTTACCGTTCAGGAAGAATCCGTTAGAGTCCAGATTAATAATGAACCCAGAGAACCCAGCAGAAAAGAGCACCGACATCAAAAGAAGATGGAAGTGTCCCCCATGAAAAGAAAACGGGCGAGGAAGCAGAAGAGGAAGTTCCGAGATTGCACCCACAATATCCGCTACTGGAAGTAGAACTTTATTAGACCATTGAATTAATTCTCAATGTGCAAGATAAAAATTGTATTTAAGAAGTTTCGTTTAGTTCAGAAAGACATGTTTAATTATTTTTTTAGTGTGTTCAAGAGTGTCGAGTTTGATTAAAATATAGATTAAGTTCATTAAGATTTGGTTTATTGTGTCCACCCCTTCGTAAAAGAAAAACGTTTTGTTGGGTGTACAGAAAAAGACTCAGATTAAGTAGACAAAAAAGGGTATTCTTAAAAAAAGTTTCATAAATTCGTACAAGTCAATTGCCAATTTCTCCTTTGGCCTTGGAGGAAAGGCATATTGTCTTCAATATTTTTTTTTTCTTTGCCAGAAAGAAAAGGGAGAGTGTAATGAAGTGATTTCCACCCCCGTTTTTAGTGTAAAAACGGGGGTACTAAACCATACTAAACCCAATAAATAAATAATATGGAATAACAATATGAACATGCAAATAAGAAATATAAAATAATACAAAGTAAAGGGAATAATGTTGCAGAGTGGAGGGGAGGAATGGTAAACAGAAGAGGGGGTAAAAAGGTACTCAGTGGAGGGGGGTAAGCGCGCACCCCCACCACTGTTTACAAAACCAGGTGGCGGGCTCCAGGTAGAGATATGCGATCCAGTGACTTTTAAATATCGGTGACACCAGTTCCAGTGACAAGAAAATATCGGCGACTTAAATCGGTGTCTAGCATATCGGTGACAACAGTCAGTGTTGGGAAGAACGAGGTCAGATTCGATACTGCAGTACTGAATACGAATGCTCGATATTTTTGTCATTGAAGTATCTGAGTCACTAGCTTTACAATTCATGATAGGTGGAAAGAAAATGTTTCATTTTTAATGTATTAAGTTTATTAATTTTTAAAGTTTGTTTTAATTGCCTACAAAAATTTAATATCATGCTTTACTCCACTTGAACCATTACGAAACCAATGCTACGATACGAAGCCAAGCAGCCCGAAACCAGCGTTGTAAATACGCCAGCGCTAACAGACGACAGCGTGGACTGAGCGCGCCTTCTGATTGGCCGTTTTTTGTCACCGTAATTTCCTTAACTCTGTGACAGTCACAGTTTCGTCATTACGGCACTGAATTTAAAGGTTCAACGTAGATCGGTGACGGTAATGGCGACCTAGCCTGGCGCTGGTAGATAAGTGACAGAGCTGCCGTAAAGTAATGTATTGTGTGCATTAATGTGAGTAAAAGATCATAAATACAAATATTGTATTTACTTTTTAGAAAGAAATTTAAAAAAAGACTATTTCGCCTGCAATTAAACCTGAAAGTAGCAACTGATTGCCCGTCTGCGCGGCGATGTTCTTTGGCTGTCACTGAATTTGCTGTCACCGATTGTTTCAGTATAGTGTCACCGATATATCGGTGACAGAGAAATATCGGTGACTCTGTCACCGAAAAAAAATCAAACATCTCTAACCCTAGGAAATCAGTTGGGCCCTACCGGCCCGACCCACCGGATGGGCGACTTGAGCTCCCGGTTGCGCTGGACGGGCAGGTTGAGTCACCAGTAGGCCTACCGTCAGATGGACGTGCTGAGTCCCCGACACCCCGCATGGGCGCGTCGAGCACGCGGAAGGCCGGATGGGCGTGTTGAGTCCCCAGCACCGTCGGATGAGCGTGTTGAGTCCCCGGTACGATGGATGGGCGTGTTGAGTCCCTAGCAAGTGGTTCGTAGTCCGGAACTGGTGGGGATTACTAATGTGTATCCCCCCACTTCATATCATAGTATATTAGGAGCTGTATTAGCTATAGCCGGTAGTAGTTGCATTCAGGACTGGAGGTTGAACGGATCGTTAGAGATTCCAGCTGACTTCCGATTAGAAGCATCGGAACCGTCTCGAGTGGAGAACAGCAGCGGAACGAGGGCACTGGTGTGCAGCGTCGCCACACGACCGTGTATCCCCTGTCACCATAGGCCTACGGAGTCATCGAGGTAGAGGGACAGGAGAGGAACATTGTGGGAAATGTACGAGAGCCAGCGGACAAGGTGTGGCAGTAACCCCTCGGGACATCACAGGAGCGTGAGGCTTGATCCCCCTGCATCGCCGTGAGCTGGTACTTGGTACCACGGGACTACGGACCACATTGGATCAAGAAGAAATTAGAACATTGTATATAGGAAATTGTTGTAAATAAAGTGACTGAGATCCGGACTTTTCTCAAGTGAACCTTTGAAAAAAAACCTTAAAAGACTAGGGCTCTGCGAGGAAAGTTCCTCACAAATCTCATTAAGAAACGTCATTATAATCTGCTGTAACACCTTTCATTGACACATTTTCCACTACCATCCCCCATCCTTTTTGCCTGTTTTACATCAGAAGATGGTAATGTTGGAGTTAAGAAGACTTTATTTGGGGGGATCCCAAGCTCATGGTCTACAGGACAACAAAGGAGGTAGGTAACAAGTATCATTCCAACATTTAAATCATTAGTAATATGGTAGTCTTCTAAATCCGATGTTTCGGTATGCACACAGATTCCCATTAATTTTAACAGTTATAAAGTCCAGTTAATTTTAGCTAATTTGCAACAGTACTTGTTTACAAAGTTTATAGGTATATTAATAATTATTCAATGAAATTAGTTAAAACTTTCGACCTTTTTAACAAAATTATTTTCATCACGATCATCATGGAGAAGGGAACCAACAAATCGGGCATTTACTCTGTGCCCATACTTTGCATTTTTTTATTTTTATCAAAAGTGTCCAATACTTTTGATAAATGTAGGTGACAAAACCTAATAAAACTCTAACCTCTTTATGTAAGAGAGCTTTCATTGACTGATTTCCGATTCAAAGGGAATTCTTATGAGAATCTGTCCCTTATAAATGTTTTATTACCTCATCCATGAATAAATTGAACAGATAGGTGACATATGCTATCACCGTCTCGCACTTAATTCTGAATTTCAAGGGCTTAGCTTATGTAAATGCCTAATGGGCTTATGATTAAGGCTTATGTACTAGTTTGTACGTTATTTTACTCTATTTGTTGCTTCATTATTCTAATTAGAGATATATAATACTCATCTAAATGTACAATGGTCACTAAGCATCCAAAGAAATATACTGTTCAAAATAAAAATTCAAGTATGCCTATTAAAATGGAGGATTGATGAAAAATATTTAAACGAGGAGTAAAAACATTAAAATAAAACGGATGATACTTATATTTAAAAGGGACAAATGAACTATACAATGGACTTACTGATTGGAATTAATGCAACCATGATGAGATAATTTATGTGAAAACAGTCCTCTTTGCAGCAAAATTCATCCCAATCAGCTCAATTATTGCAATGTCGTGATTTTACCAATGCAAATCTCCAGTTCTCCTTTATTTTTCCGTTTTTACAATCAAGTTCTTTATTAGTCTTTTCATTAATAGACTTAAATTTTATGAATAATGCAAAAAAGAATAAAACGTGAATATGAAGTGAATGAATGAATGAATGAAATGAAAGAGTGCTTTATTAATTTAAATTTAAAAAAATCTGGTTCCATGAAGGGGACCTAAAAAAAACTATAACACTCCACAGCAATGGCTATGATAGCCGTCTGCCGGGTTGGCACTATCTTTAATAGCAAGACACAGCAAAAATTAAATAAACGAAAAATAACATATCTTGTGGAAGCCTTACAACGTTAATAAAATCGATATATCTAACTTACAGAATCTAACAAAGATTTAAACGATTTAAAACAGTTCAACATAAACGGTTTAGGATACTCTATCTTAAGACACATTTTTCTTGCTTTTATTAAAGTACTCGTACTTAGCACAAAAAGTCTTCAATATTACATAGATTGAAGTTAAAGTTACACAAACAGAGGGATTTTATTTATTTTGTTATTGCACGGAAACTTAATAGCGTAGAAGTTTGCAGCAACTGTGGATAACTTTGTAAGGCTGTTTGTCTTCCACACTAAGCATGAATGTGGTAAGAGCTGTTTGTCTTCTACACTAAGCATGCATGTGGTGAGGCATGTTAGTCTTCCACACTAAGCATGCATGTGGTAAGGGAATGTATGTCTTCACACTAAGCATCCATGGGGAGAGGAATGTTTGTCTTCCACACTAAGCTTGAATGTGGTGAGGGCTGTTTGTCTTCCACACTAAGCATGAATGTGGTAAGAGCTGTTTGTCTTCTACACTAAGCATGCATGTGGTGAGGCATGTTAGTCTTCCACACTAAGCATGCATGTGGTAAGGGAATGTATGTCTTCACACTAAGCATCCATGGGGAGAGGAATGTTTGTCTTCCACACTAAGCTTGAATGTGGTGAGGGCTGTTTGTCTTCCACATAAATGATGCATCTGGTGAGGGATGTTTGTCTTCCACACTAAACATTCATGTGTTGAGAGGTGTTTGTCTTCCACACTAAGCAAGCATGTGGTGAGGAATGTTTGTCTTCCACATTAAGCATGCGTGTGTTGAGGGGTGTTTGAATTCAACACTAAGCATGCATGTGGTGAGGAATCTTTGTCTTTAACACTGAGCATGCATGTGGTGAGGAACTTTTGTATTCCACACTATGCTTGAATGTGGTGAGGAATGTTTGTCTTCGACACTAATCATGAATGTGTGTATCATCTTTTGTGTTGTACAAGAAGATGTTAGGGTGAGTATTTTATAAATAATAATCACATTTAAATAAGTAACACAACTTTATTGAGCAGTTAGTTAAAGACGCCATTACCAGAGAGAGAGCTGCAACGTGAGTCGTCACAGACGACTAAAGTAATGTAACAAAGACATGTACTGTTATTATTGCAATACTATATGTAGGTCTTATGGTCACTATAATATTGGTACATATCTTACACCTCCCTCACTTGTAAAACAAAAAAGTAACAATTTTTTAACAGCTCATCTAAAAAGTGTAATCTGAAAGATATGCAGGTTTTTTAAGAGGTCTTCCATACCTACTACTATTTTGCACTTCAATTTGCCTTGGCTCTACCTCTGTACTACTAGGCTTATTTACATCAGTTTGATCAGACACAGTACCTTCATCAATACAATCACTTGATTTAGGAATGAGCTTATTATAAGACTTCCTTAACATTATTCTATTCCTTCGATACTCCTTACCCTCCTCATCTCTCAACATGTAGCTTCTAGGACTACTATGATTGTTCAAAACTTCACCTGGTACCCAAGAATTGACTTTTCTTATCAAGACATTATCCCCTTTTTGAAACTCAGGAAGTTTATTGGCTGTTCTGTCATAATAATATTCACTTGAGTTCAACCCATTAATTTTAGGCTTATTAATAACTTTAGGCCTAAGAAGCTTAGTACTTGTAGGTAGTTTTGACTTTAATAACCTATTTAGGAAGAGTTGAGCAGGGCTTACATCAAGCCTATTTAAAGGAGTATTCCTATATTCAAGAAGTAACAGTGTTAAATCTGTCTTACCACTACGACATCTACGCAATATATTCTTACAGATAGAAACACCTTTCTCTGCTAATCCATTACTTCTAGGGTAGTATGGACTGCTTGTTATTGGTTGGAAATTCCACTTTTCTGCAAATGACTTAAATTCAATACTTGCAAAAGGTACATTGTCAGATAAAAAATAATCGGGTACGCCATACCTTGAAAAAATTAACTTTAGTTTCTCAATGATACTATGGCAACTTTTAGATTTAATCTCCTCTAGCTCTATCCAATTTGAATAAGAATCAATTACTACCATGTAACTTAAACCTCCAAAATCAAACAGATCACAAGAAACACGCTCCCAGGGCCTAGTTGCCTTAGGATGACTTAAAAGTGGTTCTTTGCCATTCTGAAATCTATATTTTTCACAAACTTTGCATGATAAAACAAGTTTTTCAATCTCACTACTCATGTTAGGCCAATACATAATGGTGCGAGCCCTTGCCTTACACTTATTTACACCTAAATGTGCTTCATGGATAAGATTGAGCATATTTTGTCTTAACTTTTGAGGAACAATAATTTTATTACCCAAGAACAACAACCCATCTTCATAACTAATGCTATCTTTGAGCCGAAAGAATATTTTTTCTTCCTTACTAGTAAACGATTTTTGATCCGGCCACCCATCATGGATGTTCTTAACCACTTTTCTTAAAACTAAGTCACTACTTGTAGCTATCTTGAACTCTTGTTTTTTACTTTCCGACATGTTCAACTGATTACTTAGGCTATGTACAACAGTGAACTTATCAATAATACATTCTTTCTCAACAGGTAACACAGATTTTGTAAATCTTGACAGAATATCTGCAACAACATTATCTTTTCCGGGAAGATATTTTACAGTTAGATCATAGTTCAACAGTTTTAGTTTGAACTTTTGCAGTCTGCTTGATACATTAAAAATACTTTTATCCATAATACCTAGTATAGGCTTATGGTCTGTAAAGACTGTGACATTGTTACCATAAATATAATGATGAAATTTTGAAACGGCAAAACAAATTGCAGCCATTTCCTTATCAATAATGGGATACTTTACCTCAGCAGCACTTAAAGCTCTAGAACTAAATGCAACAGGACAGCTGTTCTGAAGCAGACATGCTCCTAACGCAGTGCTACTCGCATCTACAAAAATCTCGGTTGGGAGGTTAGGATCAAATATTTTTAAAACAGTGGCCTCCTTAATTTTACTCTTTAAGTTTTTGTAGGCTATGGACTGAACATTGGACCAATTCCAGTCTACATTCTTTTTTAATAACTGTCTTAAAGGTGCTGTTAAACTAGACATTCCAGGGACAAACTTACACATAAAATTTGCAATACCTAGGACAGACTGTAGCTCTTTCTTATTCTTTGGTTCATCCAAAGCAAGAATAGATTCTACTCTTTCAGGATCAGGATGAACACCTTTCTCAGAAAAAATCAACCCTAGATACTTAACAGTACTAACTTTAAACTGAAGTTTTCTAGGATTAAACTTAATGTTATTTTCCTTTGCTCTCTGTACTATTTGTTTTAAAACTGCATCATGTTCTTTTTCATCCGTCGTTGCTACAATAAAATCATCGAAATATATTCCTAAATTAGGAATGTCCCCGAACATTTGCATGTTGTACCGTTGAAAAATCTCTGGGCTAATACTAAGACCAAAGGGCAACTTATTGTACATGTATTTACCAAAAGGAGTGATAAAAGTAGTCATCAATTTGCTATCATCCTCTAATTCTATTTGATGGAACCCATCTTTCATGTCTAAGACAGAAAACAATTTTTTCCCTCTAAGTAACAACTCTAACTCATTGCTTGATGGAATAGGATATGGGTTTACTTTTAGGCATTTATTTAAGTGTGCTGGATCAAGACAGATCCTTAGAGACTTATTAGGCTTTTCAACTATGACTATGTTATTTACCCAGTCAGTTGGATGGCTTACAGGAACTATTGTGCCCTCTTTAACCAAATTATCTAGAGTTTCTTTTAATTTAGTTTTGACAGACTCTGGAACTCTACGTACCGGATTGATTACAGGGACTACATTTTCCTTTAACTCAAGTTTCAGTTTATTAGGAAATTTTCCCGTACCCTCAAAAATATCTCTGTTGTTTTCGATAAAGGCTTGTTTATCATTGTAGGACTCTTCTAGATTAGGGCTATCTTCATTTTTTAGGTTATCTAACCTTTGCAAAAGCTTTAATTTAATACAAGTGTTTAAACCTAGTATTGGCACATTATCGGTATCTACAACAACAAATACAATTTTACCTTTTTTACCTCTTACAACAGCATTAAGTACAACAGAACCTAGGGTAGGCAACTCCTTGTTACAATAGGACAAAACTTTAAAGTGATTAGGCTGTAAGCTTACCTTTTGGTTTAAACTCTTTAACACGTTGAAAGGCAGTACATTGCATTGTGCACCTGTGTCTAACTTACACTCCACTTCCTTCTCACCCAGCTGGATTTTTTCGGTCCAAACAGTCTTATCAGCTTGGCTCTGCAAGGCGTTGACAAAGAATTCTTCTTCACCGTTATCTGGATATGGTTCAGCTTCGACATCTCCATCAGCTCTGCATTCATGAACACGCTTCCGAGGTTGTTGGCACATCTTCTTGTTTCGACAGACAGTGGCAAAGTGATTTTTCCGATGACAAGAATTGCACTCTTTCCCATAAGCAGGACATGACCTTGGTCCATGAACATTACCACAGCTACCACATTGGAAAGTTATATTAGGCCTGCTTTTATTTTCATTAGACTTAGGCCTATTTTCAATACGTCTTGAATTTTGAGACGAATAATCAGGTTGATTAGTCTTAGGCTTGTTATTGTTTAACTGTTTTTTAACTACATTTATGCTAAGACTTTTAGGTTTCCCTTGTAGCTGTTGAATTTGGTGTTTGCTTGATTCCGCGGCCCGACACTGATTGATGGCTTCTTTTAATGTTAGATCACTGACCCTAAGAAGTCTTTCTTGTAGCCCCACATCATTGATACCTATGACTATTCTGTCCCTAACTAGCTCATCTTCTTCACGGAATTCACAAAGCTTAGACAGTTTTTTCAGAGAAGTTAAAAAGTGATCAAACAATTCACCCTCTTCTTGTTTTCTAGAGAAAAACTGAAATCTATTATAGATAACATTTTTCCTTGGTTCACAGAAAGTGTCGAAAGCTTGTAACACTTTATCATACTTTTTTGAATCACCTTCTGAAAGACTGAAAGTGTTGTAAGCTTCTAAAGCTTCATCTCCAACACAGTTGAGTAACATTGCAATTTTAACTTCATCATCTTTTTTATGATTACCAGAGGCTTTTAAAAAATTATCAAATTTCTGTTTAAACAGTTTCCAGTTGTTAGCAATTTCGTCGTTAATTATTAAGTCTCTTGGTGGACGAAAATCCATTTTTACTCACCCCTAGTTTTGTCCTTTCTGGTGTTGTACCAACTGAGGCTAAAAACACTTGTTTTACAACTATTTCAACTTGAACTTTATGGTTCGACACCAAACTGACACCATGTATCATCTTTTGTGTTGTACAAGAAGATGTTAGGGTGAGTATTTTATAAATAATAATCACATTTAAATAAGTAACACAACTTTATTGAGCAGTTAGTTAAAGACGCCATTACCAGAGAGAGAGCTGCAACGTGAGTCGTCACAGACGACTAAAGTAATGTAACAAAGACATGTACTGTTATTATTGCAATACTATATGTAGGTCTTATGGTCACTATAATATTGGTACATATCTTACAATGTGGAAGGAACTTTTTGATCTTGCAGTGCATTTATGGTCCTTCAACAAGAAATAATTTAGTAACGGTGGCTCGAATAAATGATAGGATGGTTTTAAAATATTAATTGTATTGTTAAATTGCACTTTAAAATTTAATCTCAAAATGCCTCAAACACATATATTGTATTTCATCAAGGTTCCGTCAATGTTTCAGACCTTGTTTTGTTGATTCCGAAGTACAATGATTGTAGTAGATGTAAAGTACGCTTTACTTATAGAGTATTAATTTTTATTACGCTTGTTTGTTTAGTATACCATGAGTAAATTCGATCTGTACCAACAAATCGACATTAAAATTTTTTATTTCCTTCTAAAAGAAGATTATTTGAGGTAGGTTATGAAATTAATTAACACGAATTTTTATTGAATATAAGTGTAATTGAAAATGTAAAATTATATTCTTATTCCACTCTGAAAATAAAATTCGAAAATAGTAAAGAATGGATTTAGGTACAGATCACAGTGACATTATGTGAAAGAAGAAGACGAAAGTAAAGTTAAACTCAAGCCAAATCTTACGAGATTGTTTCGTTTTCTGGAATCAAACAAACATTACTCAAAGAAACTGGGAGTGAACCATTGAGTGTAGTTCAACGAGAGTCGAGTCTTGCAAGGCAGCGTGGCGTGGGTAATAGTCTTCGTCCCATTTCATTCTCATTTCACTTATCTCTTTTCTTGTGGATACGATGAGAAATTAATTACATCTATTACAAGTACTTGTAGACAATACCTGAGGTTATTTTAACTATAATTCACCCATTTAAACTAAACTTACGTGTTAACGAGATAAATCTTTTATCTTTTAATCATTGTACTTCACCTTTTTACTATATTTGTGATATTCAAATTATAATACATCGATTTCAGTATCGTAAATTATAAAAGGTTCATCGACACGAGTACCCATTCACAAGACACTTATTGCCCTTAAATCTGTTAATACAATTGACTTTATTGTATTGTAGAGCTAATTAAATTAAATATGAAGCTCGGTCTGTCTGGATGTATTGTTTAGGAAGTCTTAGATTATTGAGTTGGTCTAAAATATTCAAAGCTGATTATAAAATCTATCTTTTGTTCGCTTTTGTTGACGCTTAGGATCCAATTGTTATATGTATTTACTCTTGTGTACAGAGTAAGCACTCTTGATTTTTGACAGAGGATTATAAACCACTCACTGTGATAAAGAGGAGAAACTCCACGTTGCAAGCGGACAAAGGATTATTTCCCTTTGATTGCACTCTCAAACTCGCTTCCCTCTCTTTTATCTTTTTCACTAGTACACCCTATTGAACATAGATAGCTTTGTATGGTTAAAACCCTAAAAATAATTCAGCAAATAGCCAAATGCCGAATAAAAGTTACTAGTGTTATAATTATTAGTAAAAATAAATATGAAATATCTAGTTACAATTTAGTGGGGATTTGAACAGGAAGCAATAAAGCAAATCCAGTACATTTATAATTAGTCGACATAAATTAATTTAATGTAAACAAATCACTGGGATTCTTGAAATAATTGTTGTATGGTTTCGTCATTAAATAGGCCTACAACTAACCAATTGAAACAAATTGGTTTGAGATTGGTTGGTATGGAGGAGGGTTTGATCAATCGGTAGTAGGCTATTCATGTACAATGGCGAAAAGTTAGTGACATAATGACAGACAGAAGTTAGTAATAGACGTAGTCTGTTAACGAATCTTTACACTTAATAATACAATAATAGTTTTTATTTGATTTTCCTATAATTGATGTAAAAACCCTTATTTTAACAAATGAATTTGTTTTTAAATCTTTCTGGCTGGAAAGAAAATACCCCCAGTCACAGCAGACCTGTCTAATCAGCACATTGCCAAATTAGTAATATTTATTTTGACCATATGAACCTATAAACAAAATTTCATTACGTTCACATAAATAGGGAAATAAATGTCTATTCTCATTATAATATATATAGCCGAAGAGTATGCAGGTATGCCGCTATGGGGTACATCAAAAGGAGATTTTAAGCATAAAAAATTTATTTGCACTGTATGAAGGCTGGGGTTCATCAATATCCATCCATGAATAAAAGAGTTTGCCTATTCTCCATATGATTAACATGGGGAAAGAGTATGCAGGTTTGCTGACATGATAAGTACAAAAACCAAGATTTTTGAACATAAATGGTTGAATCTCAAACAAATGAAGCTAAATACTAAGTTTCATAAAAAATATTGGTTAATAGTGAAATATTATTCTTCTTAAGATAAACATGGGAGCCCCAAAATACAATTTACTATCTTTAGAAATTTTAATATCTCGGTAACCAATGGAGATAGAGCAAGGCTTCAACAAACTAAATTGTGTGTTTTTCTATCGAGCTAAATTTAGTGTTAAGAATCTAATTTTAAAATTAAAAAAAATACATATTAAAAATACAAAAAAGCCCATTTTTTAGTACAAAACCCCCCAAAACTACACCTTCCGGTAGGTCTATATCTGGTTTACGAACTCATCCAAATATACATATATTTGTGACTATTATTTTTGGTCTCTGGGCACCTAATAACTATGAAGTAACATGTTACCGGGCTTAGGTCTTAACATGAGCTTCAGTAAAGCTTATTCGCAAAAAAAAAAAAATAAATAAAATAAAAAAAATAAAAACAGCAGTTAGCATTTATTATTATTATAACTATCATTTTAAATCTTTTTGGTGACTTCTAAAGCTAAAGCAATTTCATCTGTTCATCTATATATTAAAATTATTTTCTAGCTATAAAATTTAATAAAAAGCCAAATTAAATATTATTGACAACGTTAAGGGTAAATTTAACCATAGCTATTAGGCCCTGAGATTATTGTTATCAAAGTTATTTGCTCGTGATATTGACTCAATATTTCATTTCACGAGGTGTTTCAAAGCTGTCTTTCTCAATTTTGCACCAAAGATGAGAACATTTCGATTAACATTTCAATCAAATTTGAAATCATATGTAAAAGAGGCCCATATGTTAAATAGGCCTTGAATAACTTCTCTTAATTTACTGAGGTCTTAAAATTGGAATAAAATGAACAACTGAACATCCAGAAGCATGGCAAAGTAATTGGCAACTAAGAAAGAATATGTTTATCATATATTTAATCTTCAATCGCAGTTCAGTGACGTATGTAATTTTAAATTCATCAATATCAGCTTGTGGTCTTAAGGTTTCACGTTTCAGAGGGGTTTTAATTTTCATTCAATGCTTTTTGATACTTTGAAAATATTTATAATTCAAGCAAAAAGTTTTTTTCTTATTTGCAACAAATTATCCAACGATATCTTCTAAAATTTATTCCTGCATAGTTAATAAATAAATATTTAAATGTGAAATACAGATAGCATCAAATTGGTAATAGCGTCATGTATGAAAATAATAAATCTATGAAAGAGATTTAATGAAGCCAGATCCATATTTTTAAGTGAAGTGTTGCCCATCTGTACTTAATGGACACAGCTAAATCATCTTAATTTTGAACATTTTGATACACTTGATAGTATATTGAAGCCAGAAATGCGAAAAACACATTTTTTTATTATATAAAGATAGCACAAAATCAGCGCTACCTTTAATTGAATAGCATTTTGTATTTAACACACTATATTGCTAAATGAGCATGTGATTTAGTAAAAAAAAGCCTAAAGACAGTTAAACGATAACAAATATTTATTAATGGTACATTCATCCGTAAACCAAACCATCATTGAGATTAACTTATCAATTTCATTAGGTAAGTAATTATCACTATTGAAACGGGAGATAAAAAAGTGATTCATCTGTTATTGATACTTCACTATTGTTTGAAAATTTGGGTTTTGCATATGGCGAGTTAAATTTGGCATGAATAGTTGGAAAGAAGAAAAACTGAAAAGACAGAAAAAATAGAAAATACAAGCTAAAAAATACAGAAAAGTAGAAAAGAACAGAAAAGCCAGGACAAAAAAGACTGAAAAAGTAAATTTTGTGGGCATTCTAATTTGCTGTATTTATACCACTATATGCAGGGTAGATGTAGTTATCAGCTGCTAGCGAGTAGGTACCATCGCAACATGTATTTGTACTTTGTTGTCTTCTCATCAGAATTAAAGTTTTGAGCATGTATTTTCATTGTACATTAGATTTTTGCATCGTATGTCACTCATTCCGGAGACTAATTCAATTTAGTTTTGAGCTTGACAATCATCAGCTGAATTCGATAATTTTTTTTCTGTGCTGGAATGTGGACATCGTCTGTAACATTATTGTAGGTTTTGAAATGGGTTTGCTGTTGGAATTTAAAAATAAAATAAAATAAAATATGATTCATATTTCAAATTTGTAAAAAAAAAAATATTTTCCAGTAAAGTAAGTATTTGTGGCAGGGCTTTGAATTTTGCTATCAACTTTGTGATGAGGATATAAAATCATGCTTATGTGTATTATTTCATCCTTATTCCTAGATCTATACCTGAGAAGACTGGGAATCATAGTATAAGTATTAAAATTGATTTTTTTGACCAAAAAATATGTTTTGAATTGTTGCTGGTAAATTCTAAATTCTTCAATATTTACAAATTAACAAATCCGTTTCGGTAAATTTGGGATCGTTAAAGAAATATATTTGGCAGAGATGTTTATTTTAACCGCAGCTAAAGCGGTGGCGGTGGTTTCCTGACATGTACCAGGAGATGAAGCGTGGTAACACTGTTATTACTTCGGGAACGAATCCAACGATTCATATCACATTTGGTACTCATTTGGTACTTTGAATACAGATTCAACATGGCACTCAGTGTCGGACGATGGGAAAGGGGTTTATGGGTTTTCAAAAGCGGACAAGTCCCACAGAAAAGGACCCACCGTTTTTTTTAATTATTTTTTGACAACTTTTTATCACAACCATATAAATAAATCTACCTTAAAAATTCAAAAAATATTATTTTGAATCATTAATGTTTTCGCAACTGTTTGCAAAGAAAATCCCATATTATTCTTGAGGTAAATCAACGAAACTTATTTATTGATTTAAAGAATAATTTTGTATTTTAGAACGGTTTGTTTCACAAAGTAAGAATTTAGTATACAGTTTTTTTTTTTTTTTTTTTTTTTTTTTTTTAAGTTTTAATTAAGGAAAAATAACCAATTTTTATATAAAAAAATGGGGGAAGTATAAAACCTTTACCTTAAATTTCACAAAACGTACAAAATGTAACAAAATTTATTTCAGTGTTTTTTTTTTATTTTTATTTAAAATATAACGATATAAAAATTAGGTTAGTCACGGCCGTACCGCTTCTCCGGGACCAGTTTGGACATCAGACCCATTGTTGAGCTGGCCCTGAAACGCTCAGAGGCAGGAATATTTGTATTAAAATCGTTCTATCTCACTTATAAAATTTTCATAGTTTTAACATGGTTGGATTTTACATTAAGGTTCTAAGAAATAAATAACAACACCAATTTTGCTACCTTTTGTACATTTTATGCAATTTAAGGTGAAAAATTTTAAACAGCCGCAATTTCAAAAATATTGTAAAAAATAGATTATTTTTCTTCAATTAGACCCTTGCCTCAACAAGCTGTATACCAAGTTTCAACTTATTATAACTAATCGTTCTTAAATTAAAATGATACTTTAAAAATTCAATATGGCGGCTATATAGTTAACCATGGAGTTTTGTAAATTTTGAATATGATATCTTGGGTTGTCTTTATGTCAGGATTAATGCCTTAAATGATTGGTAGAGAGTTAAGGGACATCATATATACCTTCACTACATAAGTTGTAACTCAGAATTGTTTATAACACCCCCATTATGTTTGCGCGGAAAATAAAAAATAGCAAAATCTTGAAACAGTGTGTCATGTACCTTTACTAGGTAAGGATTAACCTACACTTTCTTAAAAATACTCCATTGGGCAACAAATCTACAAACTCAGTCCCATGGTGTTTTATGGGGAAAATACTACATATTTTATTGGAAGTTAGCTTATTGCGCAGGTATGCTGCGACCGATGGAAATATTTTAAAATTAAATCAATATTCACCTTATAAGGTTATCCTTTTATTTATTTTGGTTATATACAACAATTTCTTTAAAATACATTCATAACATCGAACAAACCCAAAAAATTTACAATTACATTTTAAACTACAGAACTTTCTTAATACAGTAAACTGTATCAGATTTGTCAATTATTTCGGTAGTAAAACATATTTCTAAATCGTCTACACTTATTATTATCCAACTTTTGCCGGCTCCATTGATCACCCCCTCAGAATCCCTCCCATTTCCTGCCACATTTATCAAAAACTGGGATGACAAATGGTTCTGCTTGAGTTCAATCTTTTGCTCATTTCTATTAGTGTTTGTCTTATACCTCTAAATAATTATATGTTTCGTGCGTGGCTCCACATAAAAAATAATTGTGTAAAAACTACATCTTTTTGTACCGTATTAAAATGCTATGAAGTGTGCACGATTTTATTAGGTAGTGTATTCATGAACATCAACAGCTCCTTATTAAGAGCGTAGAATTTTCTATTCCGTCAATAATTAATTTGCTCATGATGAATGCCCCTAAACTGGTGGAACTATAATATGGTTTTAGATAACCTTTTCCGTCTCCAGTTCAATGTGGGCTGGGTGGTACGGTTACAACCCGGGTTTTGGCGCTCAGTGCGCCATTTTCAAGTAGGTTGAAGAAGCTTCAGTCACATTTTTCAGTCGAGTAGACGTCGTCATTTTTCGTCGCCCCGCATGTCCTGGTACCGGTAACCGCGGTGGAGAGTCGCGTCTGTGTCCGTGTTTATGTGTCTTTTAACTCCTTAATGACGACGTCTACTCGACTGAACAATGTGACTGAAGCTTCTTCAACCTACTTACCTACTTGAAAATGGCGCAATGAGCACCAAAACCCGGGTTGTAACCATACCTAGCCTACATTGAACAAGAGACGGAAAAGGTTATTTAATGCCATATATATACGACAATAATTGTCAGAATGATAAAAAGGTAGGTTAACAGAGGAATTAATAATAGTTATTCGTGTATTAAGAGAGTGACGAGCATCTCCCCCCCCACCCTCAAGCCTTTAACATCCGAGCCAAGAGCGACAGGCATATCCAATACTATCCAATACATGCGAAAATGTTTTTGACTCCCAAATTTTGCTCTCCTAGTAATAAATTGGGATATTTCGATATGAAGCCCAGTTAGACAAGAAATCTTCGATCCTGGCGAAAGGGTGAACCCAGGTAAACATATTGTTTATAACTCTGACCCTAGCTCGGAGACAAGCCCCAGCGTGAGTTTTAATGATGAGTTAACACCATGGGTTTTAAGGTTTAATTGTGCATACATGATCAACACGATGGAAAAACCCAAGGTCACGTGACCTTGTAGATCGTAGGTCATAGCTCAAAGATAGTAGAATTAGTGCCTTCTAAACCTTAGTTTTTGGTCAGAATCAGAATCAGAATCATTTATTACTAAATAACAAATACAATAATTTGCATAGCAACGTCACAATACAATTTTCAGCCAAAACAGCAGTAATAAACAACTTAGTAATTAATCACAGCATAAATCACAATGCAAATCACAACATACTTTGGTTAGGCCTAATGGTATTTATCAATTTCAAATATTCAAAAAACTCTCTAGTGTCATATACACATAAATCAACTAACATATGCCTAATAACACATTTAAATCTTCTTACATCTAAATTTTTAACATAACTAGGTAACATATTAAACAGTCTCATACCGAGTTCACAGAAATTGTTTACAGTAGTTTTAAAATTGCACTTATTCATATGTAAAAATCTGCTTTGTCTAGTAAAATGGTTATGAACAGTGTTATTCAAAGGAAAATTATCTATATTAGTTTTAATGTACAACAAAATATCTAGGATATACAACGAGGTAACAGTTAAAATCTTGAGTTCTCTAAACAACGGTTTACAATGAGTTCTACTGTTGACATTAAACATCGTTCTTACAGCTCTTTTTTTAAATATTAAGATCTTCTTTACAGCACCAACATGTCCCCATACAACAATACCATAGCCTAAATGACTTTGAATATGAGCAAAATAGACAGTTTTCAATACATCTATACTAACATAGGCCCTAAGCATTCTAAGCATAAAGATTCCCTTAGACACCTTTTTACTAACAGCATCTATATGAACATTCCATTTAACATTTGACTGTATCATTACACCTAAAAACTTAACGCTACTGATTTCATTGGTGTTGCCAAAACTAAAATCGATATTCTGTGTTTTGCTAGTATTTAAACATAGTGAGTTAGCAGCAGTCCAATTTTCAATTATAGAATTTGTATTATTTACTAAATGGTTCACCAAGACAGAAAGTTTACAATGAATCTGTATCGCCAAATCATCTGCATACATATACGACTTAATGTGATTACGTTTGACAGCTGCAGTCAAGTCATTAATATAAATTACAAACATTGTTGGCCCTAAAATTGATCCTTGTGGTATTCCTGAGCTTACATGTAGATATGAAGAAACAACCATTGAAAAAGACTTTCTGGTATCTTTCTGTAAGATAAGATTTGAAAAAAATTAAAGAACATTGATCAAAACCATAATATTTAATTTTTTCCATCAAGACATCATGTGAAATAGTATCAAAAGCTTTAGACATGTCGTACCAACTACCTAGTACCTTACATTTTCCATCTAGTCCAGAAATACAGCTTTTCATGAAACTAACTATAGCATCACATGTACCTCTATTAGGCCTGAAACCATATTGATCTTCAAAAAACAGAACGTTCCTTTCAAAATGACTGATAACTCTCTTATTTAACAGAACTTCAAAAACCTTGCCGATAACAGGTATAATTGACACTAGGCGATAGTTACTATAATCTACTTTCACACCCTTTTCAAACAGAGGCACAACTTTAGATAACTTAAGGCAAATAGGAAATATACATTCATTAATACATTGGTTAAACAGGTATGCCAAAATTTCGACAATATACGGTGCTGCAAGCTTCAGAACCACAGAATTAATATGATATACATCCAGGCTAAGACTATTACTAAGAGACAAGATGGCGCTATAAACTTCTTCAACACTTACACTACCTATAGTAAAAATAGGCAAAATATCAGTAGACTGAGTACAATTTAACTTATTTAAATATTATAACATATCATGTCTAGACTTTGAAATACTCTCTTTGATTGATTTTACATTACTTAAGAAAAAATCATTAAATTTTTCGCTTGTCAAATTTACAACCTGTTGTTTTCTTGCTCCTTTGTTATTAGTATTCATGTTTTCCTTAATAACAGACCAAATTGCTTTGGTCCAAATTGTTGGTCAGATGCAACTTTGGCCTGTTGGACAGTTGCTCAGTTTGTGGCCACCAGACTAGCGTCACAGTTTTTATGGCGACTCATACAATACAAGACGGGTAAGGAAAACAAAAGAAAATTACATGCTTAAGATTTCTGCTAATGATTTTTTATATCGTTTATTTTTAAATTCCTCACTTATAATCTTTACATTAGTAGTTGGGGAATGGATTACTAGAATATTTAACAAAATTGAAGCTAACATATTTCGGACTTTTACAAAGTATAAGTTTTCTCTATAAACATAGACACGTTAATTTGGGTTCATTTGCATAGAAAAGCACATCTTTATTTCTGCTATGCGGTGAACTTGGTTATTTGTTGTCATAAGGTTACAATTTAACCACTGTTGTTCCAAAGCGTAACTTTGTTAGCTTTGTGAAATGTAAACATTCGAAATTAATAACTGTTCTTCATGGTAATAAATGTTACATAGTAAATTTAAAAGAATAATCAAACAGTAAAGTCTTTTTTTTATTTTGCTAGTAAATATGAGTAAGTAAAATATACGTTATAACATGGAATTAAAATTTGATGTTTATCGAACCCTTTATTTACGTGGTTTCGTGTTCTTTTGAATAAAATGTAAGAAGAAGTAAAATAATAACTAAATCAAATTGTATAACATATTAATACGCATTGTGTTAAATTATTATACCTACCATTGAATTCTTGTCTTGAAGATTAATTGTTGAAGCAGTGCAGAGGACTGAAAATACAGAGGAAGAGCGGAATACAGTACCATGTTTTGCTGTAAAATGAAATTGTTTATCTTTATTGTTAGTATAAATGTATGCTAAGTATAAGAAGAACTGTTTTAGTGAATTTAACTCATAGCTTAAACTGTACCTGTACGATAGCATGAAATAAACATAAAAATATGTTTAACTTAATTGTTAATCCTTTTTCATCTAAATTTAATACATGTAAAATAAATTGACTTTATTAATGAAATCTGATGTCACAAGAGCCCAATAAATCGTTTTTGCAACATCAACATTTGAACTCATAAATAAAATACAAAAATACTATTGAAGCAATCAAAAACACTTATTTGAGTACTCAAATAATTAAAGAACTATATACTATTTTCTCCAATTTTAGGCTGAAGAGGGCAACGCCCTAAAACAGCCACAGTGGGCTCTTCCAGCTCACTGGAACCTCACGCCAAAGCGAGCAAGCCAATTTTAAAAAAGTAAAAAATAATAATTATACCTACAAATTACCATTGAAAATTCAAATTCGGCCGCTGACCGCAAACCTGTGTACTGACTGGCCTGACAAAAATTGTTCACTGCTAACTTTCAAATTAAAATTTGAATTTATTTATTCCATGAATAAATATGAAGTTCCGTTCAAAGAGAATTAATTCCCACATGGACTTCTCTTCTGTGTATGAGAATGAGTCCAGTCCTCCTCAATGCTTACTATAGACAAATGTAATAACTTGAATATACACTTAAGTACAAAAACTAATTACCTAAAGAATATCTAATAGGCGTAAAAGGAGCTATTACACATATGTACATAAAAAAGTATGTATTTACTCGATCAAAAAGGAGAAAAACATTTAAAGATGGTTTATTATCACAGATATTAACATTTAATATCTGTGATATATTATAAAGCTTGAACGATGTAAAAAAATTAGGAAGTGAACAAAAAATATTTTACCAAGTTACAGTAATTTAGTTTATTAAGGAAGTTATTGTAGAATAAATTAAAACATGCATAAAAACCGAAAAAGGAAACTTAAGTGATAATGAGTTAGTCCTGTGACTGTATCAACATAAAGGACTAAACCCCAATCTTGCTGTCAATAGTCGAACTAAGATCGCGTTGCATTAATACAACAGTGAGTTTTAGTGGTTATGATGTGCTTTTCCTAGAGAAATATGACCAGAAACGTTTTTGTTGCGAAAACGCTACGTTGGGCTCTAAAGGGATAATGGTGGGTAAACATCACAATGTTTCAGCACCTTCTCTTGTGTTGTGAATCAAAATAAAAGAAGATTTAATTGTTTACATTTAACCCATGGGTTTTAATATTTTACCGTAGTTGACTTATAAAACAAAGAGGTAGCTTTATCAACTATGACAAAGGGCAATCCTTTTTAATTCTTGGCGAAACATACGTAATGTTTCATATATAGTTTCACAAACCTATTGACCCTAAATTTACCATGTCACTCCTTAGGTTGGAACAAAAAAATTAATTTTTTTATGTATAGTCTTTTATTGCTTAGTGTTTCGTCTGCCTGTTGTACGTGTTTTCCAATTAATGATCTTAATCTTTGTCATAGTTAAGGGTTTAAATTGTGATCTGGCATGAAAGTGTACGCTTGTCAGTTACATTTTAAATGGAAATTTCAAAATCATATCACTTCTGATTTTAAAATAGCGGTCATGAAATTTTTCCAAAATAAAATATTTCAAAGACTGTAAATTTTACGAAACTTCAATCCAATTACTGAAAATTTAGAAAAATACAATATACTGAGTAGTGTGTTTTGGTTACTTCTGCGCCGGAAGTCGTGCCATCTGCCCGAGCAGCTGCTCGAGCAGCTGGCGCCAGCTGCTATGTCACATAGCTTCCGGTGGGGGTTAGAGGGTATATATGAGATGCTGTAGTTATATTTTATGCCATATAGGTTGGGGTGGAGATGGCGATAGTGTTGGCGTTAGGGTGAAGTGAATTTGCGTATAAAATTAAAAGTTAGTTCAAAATTGAAATTCGTCGGTGTTAACGAAACTCTAACAGTTGAACAAAAATTAAGAGTTAGTTCAAAATTGAAATTCAAACTTATAATTGGGATCTGGAAAATATGTCAAGGTCATCCAGAGTAAGTTTTAAAAAATTCTATCCAACTATCACTAGAAATAGTTTTAAGTTGAAGTAGTTGGTGATAGCGGGATAATTGATTCGTGCCATGGGAGAGGTGTTTATCGTATGAAAGTTGGCGATCGAATGAGAAACGCCGCCTAGGGAGAGGGCTTATAAAATGGCAACCTCCCCCCACCACCCCTTCCCCCACTCCTTTAGACCAATAACCGGTTGCCGACACTATGTGGTAAAACTGAACTAGACATGGCGGCCGCCATGGATAATTCTAACCTCAAATCTTAGCTCAGCTGAAGAGAATAGAGGAGCATGAAGTAGGAATTGTGGTGACAGCGCTTATATGAGGAATAGTAGGGGTAAAATAAAAAAACTTGTTGAACACAGTCGATAGGTGTAACAAGTTCAAAGTTGTTGAATTGTAACATAGAATGCAAAATGTTGTAAATAACACTATCATCAACATTAACCTGCGAAGTCTTTGAAGAGTATAATGGGTTAAAACTGTACTTCTTCCTAACTCTATTTAAATTAGTTCTACACTTTGAAATTGAAGGTTTAGAAGTACTTTGTAATATGTGTTGTGTTCGCAAAAGCTTTAATTTTAAACATTGTGCAGTCATCATAACCGATGTGTTAAGTTCAGAGGTTAAAAGAAGACTGAGATATAAAATGAAGTGTAAAAGAAATTGAAACAGAACGCCAGAGTAGTAATTTTATAGGTTAGAATTTACGAAGGCTATTCCATGGATAATTCTAACCTCAAACCTAGTAAGTGAAGTAGTCATAACATAAAACTAACGAGAGATGATGACCGAGCGGATGCGAGGCAATGAATGTTTGTAGCGCGATAAACTACCCACCTTTATAGAGGCAATAACTCCAGCCAGATGGCGGCAGATGGCAAGCAAATGACTGGTTGACCGACTTTCACCTGAGTAGTAAGAGAAGTAGGGTTCTGTGTCTATCCCTACTCCTTGGGGTCAATGACCGACCGGAAAGGTCAATGACCTCCCCCCCCCTCCCCCCCCCGAAAAAATGGAGCCCCCCCCCTTCCCCCACTCCTTTCCCCACTCCTTCCCCCACTCCTCCAGGTCAATGGCCGGTCACCACCGGTTGTTGACTTTATGTGGTGAAACCAGACTAAATATGGCAGCTGCCATGGATAATTCTAACCTCAAACCTGCTGCGCATGCAACAAGTTCTCCGGATCGGAATGAGTCTATGCTATGCGCATGCGCCTAGTCCTGTATTACTCACTTTAGCGCTACTGCACATGGATAATTCTAACCTCAAATCTTGGTTTTGTGTTGTTGCGCATGCGCCGCTCCCCACTCCTTCGCCTTTCTTTTATACTGCTGCGAATTGGACTGGATTGAACACTGTACTGTAGTGAAACAACTTCCCCCACTACTCGAGAATCCGAGGAGCGATACGAGCCTGATCTTAGCGTCAGTCGTCAACAAACTTTCATAGCGAAAGGTTGTTGGCGACTCAGCAAGAGGTTTCAAATATATAGTAGGCCTATATATATTTGAACTTCTTCTACTATGTTGCGTTTTTTAATGCAATGTGGTATGTGTGTGTGTGTGTGTTTAGTTTTAAGGTGTATTTAATTTAAGAAATAATTTGCGCATTGCGATGTTAGTTATAAGTTGGGTTTAGCATTAAGGTGTATTAATTTTTAAGAGGTATTTAGCATTAAGGTGTATTAATTTTAAGAATAATGATGGTATTTGGTTGTGTTGAATTATTTGGTTTTTAATAATGATGTGTTGTTAGTTTTAAGTGTTGATATTAATAATTTATGTTGTTGTTTTGCCTTTCAGCTAGATGTTAGGGGGTAGATTAACTGTAAATTCAGAAGTTCAGTTGAACTTCACTTAGAAGGGGTGGGACATCCGCAAATTGCGGACTAGGTTTTTTGCATTTTGTTTAGGAATATGATGGGTGGGATTAGTTTGGGTGGGTGTTAGAGTTGCGTTTCTGCATTAGCTGTTCCAGTTTCCCTGAAATTAATGGTTACGCTTTGATGCGGACGGGACGTTACGCTTTGATGCGAACGGACCAGGGCCTCCCTGCTGTTCCAGTTTCCCTGAAATTAATGGTTACGCTTTGATGCGGACGGGACGTTACGCTTTGATGCGGACGGCCCAGGGACCTCCCTTGCAGAACGTAACTAGTGGGTTGGGAGTGGGAACCGCTAGGCAAACAGGGTGGTGGGAACAGTATTACTGTTCCCATCACCTTGGATCATTATAAATCTTGAATGACCTTGACCCACTTTCGGAAGGGTCAATGACCCCCCCCCTCCCCCCCCGAAAAAATGGAGTCGATTCCCCCCCCCTCCCCCCCCCTCCCCCCCCCCTCCCCCCCGAAAAAATGGAGTCGATTCCCCCCCCCCTTCCCCCACTCCTACCCCCACTCCTTCCCCCACTACGGGTGAACGACCGGTCATGACCTGAAAAATTAAAATGGCTATAACTTGATAACGGATTGACGGATTTGGACAAGCGATACATCATTGAAATGGTCTATGTAAGACAAACATTTTGGTAAAAGAAGAATTTGGTTATCTTATTTTAGTCAAAAGTTATGCGAATTATTTTAAATAAATACCTTCTCTTTCCCCTTTTCCCCCACCTCCCAGGTCAATAATCAGTCTCGGCCAGCTGCTACCCCTCTCATTTGCATATTGTTATAAAAGACGCACCGACTGCGGCTAACATTTCATTCTGATTCCAGACGTTACGCTGCGAACTTGGAGCCACAACCATGTTATCTCTGCCAACTACAACTTCTACTTTAACTTCTACTTCGACTTCTATTTCTACTACGGCTGTTCCTGCACCTAAGAAAACTCTTCGCCTCAAAAACCTTCCTGATTGCTACAAGAATCGACTTGCATCTCAACCTTCAACTTCTGGAGCTATTCTTCCGCCAACTAACACTTCTAGACTTCGTAGTATTTTTTCACCGCCTTCGCCTTCAAAGGACTCCGCACCACCATCAACTACTATGCCGCCACCGCAGAAGCCAGTTCACCACCATCCTAATACCCCTTCCGTTGAAACCATTGTTCATCGTCTAAGCACACCCATTATCCCACTATCACCATTGCCTCCTACCCCACCACTTAGTACACCTGAAGATCATACCTATCACAAAACTGAATCCTCTCAACCTGCTACTAAATCATCTCCTAAATCAGCTCCTAAACCAGCTTCTAAACCAGCTCCTAAACTTACTCCTAAACCTACTCCTAAACCCGCTCCTTCAGAGCAATTTCAATTATTACAAGAACAGCGTCGTAGGGCATTTAGCCGTCCCACTACTTGCCCTGAAATGCTTACTAGGGGAATTAAGAAAGGATCACCTTGTGGGAGGAAATGTGTAAAAAACGAAAGTTTTTGCCGTGTACATGTCGTAAAACACATTTCTGAACTACAAGTGACAGAAACCCCCACTGTTGAATACCAATCCAAAATTATTGGTGTGAAAGGAAATAGGCTTAAGAGAGGTTGTGTCTATTTTTTTGAAAGTGTTATTGACAACGAACACATTTTGGCAACTTGTAACGGCGTAAGATATAATATTAAAGTGATTGAATCCTTGCGCAAAGAGAAATCCGTTTATGAGTTAGACTCTAAAGACTATCTCCTCAGACACAAACTGGATGGTATTACAAGGTGGGGGCGTAGCAAGTAAATTCACATAGCTTTTTCCAAATTATTGCTTAAAAAAATACTGGGGGAGAAACACAACGCGTTATAGCGTTGTGTTTCTCCCCCATTATTTTTTAACACTCTAAGTCTCGTGACCTACTAACCTACTTCCATCCAAGTAGTAAGAAAAGTACTTCCCCCACTCCTTTGGGTCGATGACTGGTCATGGTCAGCACCTACCCCTCATTTGCATACTATTATAAAAGCGGAGCGAGCGTTGGTCACCCCTTCATTTTTCTTCTACACGCCGCTCTTGTCGTTTCGTCTCTGCTGTTTATAATATTTCTTGCTTCAAAATGCCTCCTCATCTGAATGAAAATTTTAATTTTTCTGAAATTTCTGATGTTTTTGAACAATCTGAAGACACTTTAAGTAACGACAGTGAAAGTGAAGATGATGAGGACGATGATGATTATACTGTTGAACTTAGTGAAGAACGTAAAGTCATAGCAATTGATCCACAATTTCCATTTGATACAATAGAAAAGTTTATGGCTGAAGCTAATAAATGGTTGGACTCAGGATGTTATGTACGAATTGACTCTTTTATATTGTATGGTGATAGTCATTCTTTACTTGTCACACCAAATGACAGAGACCGCATGTTGCAGTGGGCACAATCTATGATGGAGTGCTACGAACAAGGTGTGGACACTGGCGGCTATTTTCTTGCACAACTAGTGTAATAACAAATTACCCTTCCCCCACGTAGTGAAGAAGGAAAAGAAATATTAGGAATCTAATTATAATACTTCCTTCCACATATAAAGAAGAGGGGGAAAGGAGTGGGGATTATAAAGTGGTGGGGGAATGTGTATAAATGCAGGTTGTTTCAAGAGACTTTTATTATTATTGTGGCTTTAGCAGAAACAACATGGAGTTTAAATCTTCAGCAAAAATAAGGAATAATATAATAAAGAAAGAAATTCGCAAGAAAGAAAAGATTGAACTTATAAAATTACAACTTATAATACCTTCCATTAAAATTGGATGTAGCAAACTAAAGACTTTGGTGAAAACTAACGAATATTTGTTACAATTGCTAAAACAATCGAAGTGTTGAAGAGAAAGAATGGACATTCTACATAGTAAAATTGAAACATTTTAATATAAATAAGTAAACTGAAAAAAGTAGATGTAGAATAGAGAGCGAGGAATAGATCACTTTGTGGTAATGGACTAACATGCCACTTAGTGCTCTATTCCTCGTTCTCGCGTTAAATTGGATTACCTTGACCTATTTGTTTGACTGTTAGAATTTGGTTAACACTGTTGAATTTCAGTTTTGAACTAATGTTTATTTTTATTCAACTGTTAGAGTTTTTTAACACTGTCGAATTTTAGTTTTGAACTAACTTTTAATTTATGCGAATTTTTAGTTCAACTCTAGTTAATTTATGCGCAAATTTAGTTCAACCAAGTGCCTGTGGCTCTAGCCATTTCCACTCCAACATTTGTTCTTTTAACATCTGTCCCATAACATCTGTCCTAACAGATGTTAAAAGAAAGTTTGTTAAAGTTTAAATATAAAGAAGTATATACTAAAACTCCAATGGGAATAAAGAACACGAATGAACAATTAGTTTGTAGAAGGTTAATATTTTGTTGAAAATGTTTGATTTCCTAGGATAGTGAAGAGGATGAAATAGTGGTGGGGGAACCATTATAATAGGAGGAACGTGAGAGCCCACTTCATTTCTTGGTGAAATTTCGAAGAGTAAAACATCTCAACATGTATCGTTGCGATAAATGTTCGGAATCGTTTCACGATGAAATTCTATTAGACTGTCATAAAGAACTAATTCACAACAACCCAGAAGAAAAACAAGAACAACAAGAACAACAAGAAGAACAAGAACAACAAGAAGAACAAGAAGAACAAGAAGAACAATATGAAATAACAGCAACATCTTCAACTACTTTACCAATCTACAAGTATTTGCATTACCTGGTAAAGTAGTAATGCATCATAAGATTCAAAATGAGAAACTTGAAGCTAGAAGAATTTAATTAGAGAAGCAAAACCAATTGTAAGTAAAACTTTAAAAGAAGAATCTAAAAAGATTGAACTTTCTTAAATTTGGTTTACTACTAGAAGCTATGTTTATAAATGTACAAGAAGAATTATCACCAAGAGGATTCATAACAAAAAACCGAACCATTATGGAAAGTTCAAACATTGATTCAATAGTAGAGAACTGTATAGAAGAAATATTAACAAAATTCAGGAACACGAAGGAAGAGGATCCGGATGGAGTCTTACAAGTATTGAAGTATTAGATATAAGAGTTCACAAACATGGATATGGACTAATGGGATCAAGTTATAATTCTCTCTCTGCCAAAAAGAATTGAAGATACAAAATCTTGTATTAATGTTAAAAATGAAGACAATGAATGTTTTCGTTATGCAATGACAACTAAATTTGTACCACATCATGTGAATAGACCTGACCAAGAATATGAAAATCAAAGATTTAGATACAATTTTCAAGGAATCACTTATCCTGTATCACTGAAAGATATATCAAAATTTGAGAAGAAAAATCCCGGTACGTCTATCAATGTTTTTGCATTAGATAGTTCAAACAAAGTGTATCCTTTACGTATTGCAAAAGAAAAGCTACCAGATCATACGGATTTACTACTACGAACGCGAGGAGATGTGTCTCACTATGTGTACATAAAGCAATTTGATCGTCTTGTTAACAAGCAACCTTCAAAAAATAGAAACAAAAAGATAATTTGCAAGAGATGTTTTAATTTTCAACGGAAGAGAAGGAAGAGAATGGTTACAAGAGCACAAAAGACTATGTAACAATAATTATGAAGCAAAGATTAATTTACCTGCGGAAAACAGAGCATTCGTTAAATTTGAAAAGGTTCATCATCAATACCGTATCCCTATAGTTGTATATGCGGACTTTGAATCAACACTAATTCCTATAGAAGATGAAAATTGTGAAGCTAGAAAAAGTGTCAAATATCAAATGCACAAACCAAATAGTTTTTGTTTAATGGTTAAATCAACATTATCAGAAGAACATTTAAACAGATATGGATTAACTTCAGAACCTCTAGTATATCGTGGTAAAAATGTAGAAAAAATATTTCTTGATCACTTATATTCAATAGCTGGAAATGCACAAAGATTATATACAAATATTGTACCAATGAAACCGATGGAGGAAGAAGAAGAAATTCAACATGAAAATGCAACTCTATGTTTCTTATGCAAAAATGATTTTACTATTGAGAATTATAAAGTTAAAGATCACGATCACCTCACAGGTTATTACAGGGGTGCTGCTTGTAATAAATGCAACTTGAGCTATCGTTTACCACTATATATTCCTGTGGTTCTGCATAACCTCAGTGGGTACGATGCTCATTTTATAATACCTGAACTAGGAAGAGACGATGGTAAAATCGATGTGTTAGCTGAAACTTCAGAGAAGTTTATAAGTTTTTCCAAAGAAGTTGGAAACATAAAACTAAGATTCTTGGACTCCTACAGATTTATGCCATCGAGTTTGTCCAAACTTTCAGAAAATTTAAGGAAACAAGATTTCATCGAAACAAAGAAGATTGTAAATAACGACAAACTGGATTTGGTACTTCGGAAAGGTGTGTTTCCATATGATTACATAGACAGTTTAGAAAGATTTAATGAAACATCACTTCCGGCTAAAGAAGAATTCAAAAGTAAACTTTATGACATGGACATATCTCAAGAGGACTATGATCATGCATGTAAAGTATGGAACGATTTAGGATTTAGAACATTGGGAGAATATTCAGATTTTTATGTTAAATTGGATGTAACTTTACTATGTGATATAATGGAAGAATTTAGAAATACATGTTTTGCGGCATATGGATTGGACCCTCTTCATTCGTACACTTCACCTGGATTAGCATGGCAAGCTATGTTGAAAGAAACAAATTGTAAAATACAACTTCTTACTGATATAGATATGGTTATGATGTTAGAGTCAGGAGTTCGAGGGGGATTGACGCAAAGCGTTACACGACATTTCAAGGCGAACAACAAGTATCTGGCCGATTATGATGTATCAAAACCAACAACATTCCTGGGTTATTTTGATGCAAATAACTTATACGGATGGGCAATGTCGAATCCCCTTCCATATGATAATTTTAAATGGATAGATCCAGAATCGATTGGAAACATAATGGATATACCGAAGCATGGTGAAACTGGTTACATTTTTGATGTTAATTTTGAATATCCTGAACATCTTCATGATCAACATTATGATTTACCACTTCTTCCGAAGACTGAAATTTCCCCTACTGGAAGATTGCCAAAATTAATGATGACTTTAACCGACAAGTCTCGATATGTTGGACACTACTGGATGATACAACAAGCTTTAGACTTAGGATTGAGAATTACAAAAATTAATCGAGTACTACAATTTTCTCAATCTTGTTGGTTAAAACCTTACATCGACAACAACACAAGAAGAAGAGCCACCGCTACATCAAGTTTTCAAAAAGATTTTTTCAAATTAATGAATAACGCAATATTTGGCAAGACTTTGGAAAACAAAAGGAAACATAAGGATATCAAATTGGTAACTGATCCAGTAAAATTACAGAAATTGGTGCAACAACCAAACTTTGGTTCATCTATAATTATTAATGAAAATCTAGTTGTTATTTCCATGAACAAGAAGTCAGTTACAATGGATCGTCCTTTGTATCTTGGAATGTCAATCTTGGATATTTCAAAAACACATATGTACGAGTTTCATTATAAGAAGATGGTTAACTATTATGGAAGAGAGAACATTGGTATTGCATATATGGACACGGATGCACTAATTTACTGGATTAAAACAAATGATATGTATGAAGATCTACGCACCTTTATATATAAAGATGATTTCGACTTTTCCGATTATCCTAAGGATCATCCAAATTACGACTATGACAGAAATAAGAAAGTATTGGGAAAATTTAAAGATGAAACAAATGGTGTGCCGATGATGGAAATTGTAGCATTAATGTCCAAACTGTATTCATTTCAACTGTACATAAACGAGAGGAACGAACATCAAGTCACGAAGAAGGCCAAAGGAATAAAAACTTCTTTCCTGAAGAAGAACGTACAGTTTGAACATTATAAAAGATGTTTGTTTGAAAATGTTGAAACAACTGCAACGTTCAACACTATTAGAAGTTATAATCATCAACTTTTTAGTGTCAAACAAACAAAGTGGGCATTAAGCTACAAAGATGACAAGCGTCATATTTTAGAAGATAAAATTAATACTTTACCATTCGGCCACTACTCTCTAAACCCTATCGACCAGTAAACCTATTCTTCGTCCTCTACCTTCTTCCTTTTTCCTTTCCGTAAAGAAGAGGGGACATGGCAAGCCCAATGCCATGTTCCCTCTTTTTTACACTAATATGAAATGGCCTTGACCTATATTCAAACTATATAAATGAGAATAAACTATTCTATGGATCAGTATTTTTACATGCAGTGTACAAGCAACATCTGAAGATGGAAAGTGTGAAGGACAAGATTGTAAATGAACTACATAAACCAGCAAGAAGAAGATTTCCAAGAAGAAGTACAATCATTAAAGGAATGAATGATCTTTATCAAGCTGATCTCATTGAAATGATACCGCACAGTAAATTAAATAAAGGATTTAAATATATTTTAACAATTATAGACTGTTTTACTAAAATAGCTGACGCTTTACCAATGAAGGATAAGACTGGTAAAAGTGTTACAAAAGCTATGGAAACCACAATACAAAGAAATAAATTTAAAATTAAACATCTACAGACCGATGATGGAAAAGAATATTTTAATAAAGACTTTGGAGCTTTGATGAAGAAATATCAAATAAATCATTATTCTACAAATTCTGAAGTTAAAGCTTCAATAATTGAAAGATTCAATAGAACATTAAAAGGTGCGATGTATAAACAATTTTCAAAAAGAGGATCATACGTGTGGTATGACATATTACCACAACTTATAAAAGAGTATAACAACAAATATCATCGTACCATTGGAATGAAACCTAACCAGGTAAACAGTGCTAATGCGAAAATTGTATTACAACACATTAAAAATAATACAACACCGAAATTAGAAAAATTGCAACCAAAGAAGTTCAAGGTCAACGATAAAGTTCGTATAAGCAAATACAAAGGTGTATTTAGTAAAAGATATCTACCAAATTGGACTAATGAAGTATTTACAATTTATAAAGTGCAACCAACTATACCTGAAACCTATTTATTAAAGGATAACAAGGGTGAATTACTTCAAGGTGGATTCTACGGACACGAATTGTTGAAATCAACAGTTGGTGATGTATATCTTGTCGAGAAGATTTTACAAAGGAAAAAGGATATGGTTAAAGTCCGGTGGTTAGGGTTTGATAAAAGTGAAGACTCTTGGATTCCTTCAAAAGACTTAGTATAGTTGTTTAATAGCTCATTGTGTGTTTAACCTTTATACAAGATGGAGATTGTACAACAAAAAGATCGATTTAATATCAATAACATTGATGAATTGACAGTTGACAATGATAAGTTAAATCATGAAAAACATGGTGAATTACTACCAAATACGATAAGATGTCTAATAACTGGTCCTTCAAATTGTGGAAAAACTAATGTTGTTTTTAACCTTATAACTAATCCTAAAGGATTGCGTTTTAACAATATATATATTTTTTCAAAATCATTGCAACAACCAAAATATCAATTATTGGATAAAGTACTTGCAAGTGTACCTGAAGTAAATTTTTACAAGTTTAATGCCAGTGAAACAATTATGCAACCAAATGAAGCAAAACCATTTTCTATTTTTATATTTGACGATGTTTCTTGTGAAAATCATGACACAATAAGGAATTATTTTGCTATGGGAAGACATCATAATATTGATAGCATTTACATTGGTCAAACATACAGTAAAATTCCAAAACAACTTATAAGAGACAATGCGAATATGTTGATCATCTTCAAGCAAGATGAAACAAATTTAAAGCATATATATAATGATCATGTAAATGCAGATATGCCATTTGAAAAATTTAAAGAGATGTGTGGCAAAGCATGGAATGAGAAATATAGCTTTCTCGTTATTATGAAGGAAGAAGATATTAAAAATGGTAGATATCGTATAGGGTTGGATAAATTTGTATTTATGCGTTGAACTACCGATGCTACATCTAGTTACATGTTGAACTTCACAGTGTAAACATGGTGAATCAAGAAAAACTATTGAAAGAAATAAAATCACTGAGTGATTCTATTAGGATGAAGAATCGTGCATTGAGGATGGGTTTAAGTGAAAGAGAAGAATTTTTAGAGACTACATTTAAACCTATTACGGAACCTTTAAAACAGATATCAGAAACTATTGGTAAACCTCGTTATGAAGGAGATGTTTTACTACCAGTTTCTAAACAAGAAGTACAAGCATTAAAAAAAGAAGATGATGATTCATATACAAGTGCTAGTGAGCAAGAAGAAACAAAAGAAGAAGAAGAACCAATTGTTGAAAAGGAAGAAGAACAGCCAATACCTGAAGCTGAACAATCTATTCCAAATTTAACTCAATTGAGTAGCGATATATTACAACATGGACCTCTTGGAAGAAAATATATAATGAAAATGCTACATGATATGAAATCAAACCCGAATTTGAGTAGATCACACGTATACGGAGCAAGAATTGATGGGAATGAATTGAAGATTGGCGATTCAAAGCTTGAAATAACACAAGACGATTACATCATTATTGGTGAGCATAGATATAAAGGAACAAAAGGATTATATGAATTAATTTTTAAAAACATACCACTAAGATATTCATCCAAAGATTTAAGTGTTTTTAAGGAGATTCTCCAAAATACTAACGCTCATAAAAGAAACTATGTAAAGGATGCAATGATTAATCGTTCACGTGCAACAAAATATAACATCGTTATAAAAAAGTTGTTTCCTCCACGAAAATTGCCAACATTACGTACTGCACCAGCGGTGAGACAACCACTGAAAAGAAAATCTTTATCACTTATGGATTTATCACTTCTTGAACAACATGGTAAAAAGAGTAAAGGAGATACTTCAACATCTGGTAAAGGATTGATGAAAAATCTATACAATACGAATGTGATTTACTACAACGATATCAATAAATTGGTTGATAGAATGAGACTATTGCATGAAGCCATGGAAGCCGGTCATACAGGTTTGAATAATGAATGGGTGGCTCTAGTTGATGAACTTAGGAATCGCGGTATAGTCGTATAATTGTCCGTGGATATAAAAGAGGTGCAAGCATAAGACGTATCAGTTCTAACATGAGCGTCGACAAGTTCGGACGGTACTCTGCTTTAGGAGTGCAAGTTGGAGAAGACAGAAAAAGAAGTGGATTACCGCAAACACCTGAAGGTGACTATAGCATAAGTAATAAACGTTTAAAACTAGTTAAAGATCCAGAAGAAGATACTGATGGAGCAAATTTGAAGACAGTAAAAGAAGCTACTTCAACATCATTAAAATTACATAAGAATACTTACGATGTTAAATCACATAGATTAATTAATGTTGGTAAACCAACTGAAGGTTCTGATGCAATTACTAAAGAGTACTTATCATCTGAACTTTTAAATACTTTAAAATTGCAATGGGGTAATAACTTAAAAGATGGACAAACGTATAATGCTGGAAATTATAGAATAACCAACGTGGGAAATCCCAAAAATGATAAAGATTCAGTTAATAAAGAATATTTACATTCTATAATACCGGAAAAAACTGAACATGGATTTTCTTTTTATAAATTTATTATAAATGACATTGGATACCCAAAGGAAGACGGTGATGCTGTAAACCTAAAATACATCAAGGACAACTGTATTTTACAAGATGTTAATGGAATCGATTGTCATGGTAAAATATTGACAAATGTAAAGTTTGGTTCTCAACCAAAAGATGCTGTTACTATGGAACAATTATCTAAAGAGTTAAAAAAGGAAACATCAAATTTTGTAAAACATGAAGATGCCGTGTTAAAGCGGGGAGATAAATTTATACATGGAAATAAAAAGTTTGATTTAATGCAAGGAAAAAATGATGAATGGGATGCAGGAAATAAAACAATAACAAATGGAAGATTTGGTATAAAAGATACAGATGTACCTCTAATGGTGCAAACATTAATTGCGAGTGGTGTTACATTAGGTACATACAATGGTCGTAATAGAAGAATAAAAGATATTTATCCTGGTTATGAAGATGATGATTGTGTTACATTGAGACAAACAATAACTTGGGATAAACACTTTGGGACCAAATATGATGCAAAGATGAAGAAAATAATTAATATTTTACCAGGAGAAGATTCAAATGATGCTGCTACTATTGGACAAGTCATAACAACATCGAAAAGTGATTCGACTGCTTACACGTGTAATGATAAACGTATTATGCAGTTACACGATCCCCAACATCCAAAAGATGCTGTAACTTTAGACTGTTTAATAAGAATAGTGGGCAATTTACTTATTGATACCCATAATCATATAGCTAGTACAACGAATCATGTGGTGATTCAACCCGATGAACGAGAAGCTTGGATTAAAAATAGAATCATAAATCAGTATATAATTAATTTGAATAACTAAGTCTTTAAATATAAAAGATTTTGCACAAGTTATTCATTTATGTAAAGTATCTCGTGGAGTAAACACACCAGTTATATAAGACAACATAATGAAGACCGTATCGCTCAGTCATCGTGAAGACAGCGGCAAGAGAGGACGTGGTATAACATCAGCTGCATTATCCCTGCTCAGACGGATTCCAGTTGGTGCTGTTGTAAATCGAACGATAGACGCTTTACCATACGAATTACATCTGCCCGGAGGTTATCAATATTGTGGACCTGGAACTAAGTTGGCAAAACGTTTAGCAAGAGGAGATCCTGGAATTAATAAATTAGATCAAGCTTACAAAGAACACGATATAGCATATTCAAAGTATAAAGATTCAACAAATAGATCAATAGCAGATAAAATTCTAGCGGAAAAAGCTTGGCAAAGAGTAAAATCAAGTGACGCAAATATTGCAGAAAAAGCAGCAGCTTGGGCAGTAACTACAGCCATGAAGACAAAAGCAAAGTTAGGTGGTGGAAGACGTCGCAGAGGAAGACCTGCAAAGAGAGGCGCTCCCAAAAGAGGTGGAAACATTAAAAAAGGACGTCGTAGAACTCATAAGGCAAGTGTAAAGAAGACTTCTGTTTGGCAAATGGTAAAAAACGGAACAGGTTTATACCTAAGACCATACCGTGTGTACTAAATAAGAAGAATCAATTGATAATTCCAAATAAAGCCTTAACAAATCATCAGTTAAATGATTATGTAAATGTTTGAAAATACCATTCTTTCGAGGAGTTTTTATGAAAGATGCATTACCAACTAAAATATGGAAAAATGAAACTGGAATAGTAAATTTGGATTCCACCTATGGTCCAGGCACTCATTGGGTATGCTATAAAAAACTCGGACAAACCATTTACTACTTTGACAGTTTTGGCAATCTACCACCGCCAAAAGAACTGCAACATTATTTTCGAAACTCCTAACAATACTGAAATATGTGGGCATTTATGTTTGGAGTTTCTAGCGAAGAGTGTCAGTCAGCTTTAAGATGTCATCGTATACAGTGTCACTGAGTGGAAATTCATCCACATTGAAAAGTACGCTGTTCCCAGCGTTGCGTCTATCCAAGGAAAGATTATGGGAAGCGGCATTACTTGATTTGACTACCTACAATTCAATTCCTAATGTTACAGAAGGAAAAAACAATTTACTACATTATTATGAAACTAAGGATGCTGCAGGAAAATACTCAGAATTGAAAATAATTACATTTCCTACTGGAGCATATGAAATTGATGACATAAACCAATTATTACA
The DNA here is from genome assembly GCA_030545055.2 of Neoaliturus tenellus. Lineage (NCBI taxonomy): Eukaryota > Metazoa > Arthropoda > Insecta > Hemiptera > Cicadellidae > Neoaliturus > Neoaliturus tenellus. Next base: position 29,313,396 of record CM061535.1, read on the forward strand.
GAAACAACTCGGAGAAGACAATATCACCGTTAAAGGAAACAATAATACTTTAAAAGCAGAAATAACTTCGAAATATTATATTGATGTCAGCTTGGAACAGTCGATTGGCAGTTTACTTGGATTTACAGATACAAAAAAGAAAATCTTAACTCCTGGAACTACTCATTCAGGTGATTCAACTGTAACAATATTGAAAGTAAATAGTATTGATGTCACGTGCAACATTATACACGGATCGTATAGAGATGGAGTTAATCAACATATTTTACATACATTTTATCCAACAGTGGCTCCCGGTTTTAAAATTGTTGAGAAGCCACAAAACTTGATATACCTACCGTTAAACACCAGTTTCATTTCAGACATCGTACTGAACATATTGGATCAAGACGGTCATAGTGTTGACTTTAGAGGAGAAACAATTACTATACGGATACACATCAGAGCAGCAACATAAAAGTCAACATGGGATTATCATTTAAACCGCAACGGAAGAGTCGGGAGCTCAGTAGCTCCTCGACATTGGAAGAGTTAACATCGGAAAACATTCGTTTTCTACAGAAGATTGGATTGAAACTTAACAGCGATGGATATCCTGGATATATCTCAAGGACCAACGTTCGACGAAACACTATGGGAGAAGGAATATCACACGCACAACCCTTACACTTCATCAAAATTAAACAATAACGATGAAATAAGGATCCCCATTCAACAACAAGATATTTACACTTTACCGTGTGAAAGTTACTTGTACATCGAAGGACGGGTATTAAAATTGGATGGAAAAACTGCTTCAACAGTTCCTTTTATAAATAACCCGATGGCATATCTTTTTGATGAAATAAGATATGAAATATCAGGGGTGACGGTTGATTCAACAAAAAAGGTTGGTTTAACAACGACATTGAAAGGATTAACATCATTAACACCGCATGAAAAGAATTCAATAGTCACTGCCGGATGGGTTGCCCCCGATAAAGACACTATAACACCAGCTTCCAACGGTCACTTTGATTTTCATGTACCTTTACGATTGCTTTTGGGATTCGCTGAAGATTACAAACGGGTAATAATAAATGTCAAACAAGAATTAGTATTACTCAGATCTTCAACTAATAAGGACTTAATACTTGCAGACCCTGCAAGTACGGAAGATAAACTGGAATGGCAACTACAGTTGGATAAAGTTGTTTGGAGAGTACCTCATGTAAGATTGGCCGATGAACATAGAATCCTATTATTGAGAAAGTTAAAATCTGACCGTGATATTGTGATGCCATTCCGAAGTTGGGAATTTCATGAATACCCTACACTACCTCAGACAGAAAGACAAACATGGACCGTCAAGACATCAACTTACTTGGAACGAGCAAGGTACATAATACTCGGTTTTCAAACTAAGCGAAAAGATGTTATCACTGCAAATGCTGGTCAATTTGATCACTGTAAAATAAAGAATTGTAAAGTTTTCCTAAACTCTCAATTCTTTCCCTATGACAATTTGAATGTCATGTTCAGCAAAAAACGTTTTTCCATTTTATACGATATGTATGCAAGATTTCAATCGTCATATTATGGAAAGACTAATACACCACTATTATCGCCTGACCAGTATTATTCCAAGGCTCCAATAATTGTAATCGATTGTTCAAAACAAAATGAATCGGTAAAATCATCAAGTGTGGATATAAAAATTGAAATGGAATTTGAAGAACCAGTAGCGGATGGAACTTCGGCATACTGTCTAATTCTACATGATAAAATAGTTACTTACACACCACTGACCGGAATTGTGAAGAATGTACTTTAAGAAGAATTGTATAACAACTGCAAATTTTTGAGGTTAGAATTATCTGCTTTAATTTTTGAGGTTAGAATTTCATTTGTGAAAGACAAGTTGAAAACAAACAATTATGTAATTGTATAAATTTCAAGGATTTTACGAAAAATATAAAAGCGAGAAAATAATTAGTAGAAACTTCATTCTATCTTCAACCGTCGTATGGGAAACATCATTCGCAAGATGAATTCTACTAACGGAGAAGAAAATACACCTCTAATGGATGATAATAGTTCAGATATAGAAAAACAAGTTGAACGAGAAATGGACGAGTTCCTAAAATTCAACAAACATAAGAAGAGAGAAGAAGAAAAAGCTGAAAAAGAAGTAAAAAGGAAGAAGGTTGAAGTTAACATTACAACCAATATTTTAACAGAAGTATTTCTTCGGATTATCTACCCAATTTCTTCATGCATGACAAAAAGTATATCAGTTGGAATTTTAAAATCAATGGATTATTCACCAATTGTTATTTTAAATCATGGAAACAAAATGGTTACTTTCAGTGAAACTACTTGGGAATCTCTCATGAAACATTTACATCTTTTGGAGTGCTATTTAAGTAACAACACATTTGGAAGAAGAACAAGATTAAGTTTATTGGAATCAAATATTGAAGTTGATATAGTAAAACATCGTGGAGGACAAATTGTTCGCTTCAGAGATTTAACTACACATAATGTTAAATTATATTTCACTAAAGAAGAATTTTACACTTTAAGTTGTACTACCGGTCCCGTCACCAGATATTTGAAACAACTAATATTTTCAAGTGCAATAATTAAAGACTATCTAATTGATACATTGGACAAAAAACCTTTTGTTCCAATTTTATACGGTCCCGTGGATACTTCAATCTTTAATAGAATACCTCAAGAAGTTGAAATGTGGAGACAATTAAACAACTATCACACCAATTTTAATATTGATGAAGTGGCACAAGAAGTGAAAGAAGAAGAACAATCCTGTCTGTTATAAACATCGGCTCATTCAATTTTTAAGTCAGTTGTTAGTAAGACTTCATCATGAATAAACGGGTTTCGTTTTCTAATGCGCCACATATAATGGAAGTTAAAAGAGGTATAATTGAATTTCAAGCTTTCCGAGGAAATGATGGTAATTTTATTATTAAAGAATTAGTAATCTTGGACATGAACACATCAGTAGTTTATCATTATTTGTTCAAACCTCCAGTACCATTTAATAGACTAACAACTAAAGCGAAAGTTACAAACAAATGGTTGAACAAACATTTTCACAACTTAAGATGGGATGAAGGTTTCATTAATTATAACATGATGCCGCACATTATGAATCATTATTGCAAAGAGTTTAAAATTATCTACACAAGGGGATTGGAAAAAGCAAATTGGATACAATCATTTACAAGCAACGAAGTGATTAATGCAATAATTGATAAAGATTTCCAATGCTACTTCAACGAACTTTGTATTTCATCAAAAAGTTTTAAACATCGAAGGTCGCAGTGCGCTTTAAAGAATGCCTACCGCTTGAACAATTTCCTTCAACAAAGTGGTGGGTGTAGTGTCAGTAGTGGGGGTAGTGTCGATTATAAAAGCGAGAGCGCTACCATGACGCAGCATGAGTATTACTCTAACCTCCGAAGAGACAACATCTCCGACGGACATTCTTATTAACAAGAAGATTAACAACAACATCAAGATGGCATCACAGAACTTACTTCAAAGTTTAGTTGATCAGTTCAACGCTCATTCTAAATCATCAATTCTACCTACAAAGAAATGTTCTGAACTAAAAGAAGAAAAACACTACATCATTCATACGATTAAGAAAATGGAAACTTCAGTAGGTGATGCTATTAATTGCACATTGAGCGAGGCTCCATATACAGTTGGTGATGAACCAAAATTTCAGATCTTCCTACCAAGACGCTTTGTACAACTTCTTCAAAATGAAGATCTTCGTGTAGTTCAACCCGGCGCACTCTATTTGGTTTCGCACGGACCAAGTGGAAACAACTCAACTGAACTAACTATTCATGTAACACCTACTACTGATTAGTTTGTACATAACATTGTAACTATTTGTTTGTAATTGTTTTTCAATAAATATGATATAAAGAAAAAACAAAAAAAATTAAAAGAAGCAACATATTGTGATGTCTTTGTACATTACAATATGTTGCTTTTTTTTAAAAATTCCACTGGATGACCTTGACCCACTTTTGTGTGATTATAAAAGCGAAAATCTACTTGTAAAATTCATCAGTCTACGACTACCTTTCGTACCGTACACATCTCGCTCACTCTATCGCTTAATATAAAAACTAAAAGATGTCTCTCAAAGTCAAGTGTGCATCTTATGATACCAACACCATTACAACTTTTGAACAACTCGAAGATTTAACCAACGAAATGCGAGTTTTACTTACCGGTGGTTATCACTTAACTGTTGATGTTAGTGCTACTAATACAAGGATGTTCACTAAAACAAAATATTGCGATGATGAAATATTTATTTCTACACAACCTACAACTTCTTCATCGCCAACTGGTCAACATAACATCAAGTTCCAAAAGTATTACCAATGTTGAATAACTTTTGACAGACAAAACTACAACTAAAGAATCACATGATCAATATGAGTTAATATAAAGGATGTGATACTTGTATAAATAATCATTTGCTTCTCAGCTCTCACCACGACAAGACCTATTTAAGAAAATGTTGTACAGAATGATGATTCAACTTGATGGAAAAATCTATGGAAAAGACTACAACACCGTTGAACAAATGACCCAAGATTTAGATGTATTAACTAAAGAAGGATATCAAGCTAAATTAATTTTAAAATTTCCTGAAGTACATCCATTATCAACAGAAGAACTTGTTGCTATGGCTAAGGCGGAGAGAGAGAAAAAGTCTGAAGAAAACAAAGAGAAACAAACTTCCTAAATTTTAATAATCCTTACACTTATAAGGTATAATTTTTTAAAACTCCATTTGGATGACCTTGAAATTACCCCCACCACTTTTCACAGTACATAAAACTCACTATTCAACACTATACACTCTTATTCTTTCACTGGACTCCGCAGCGTCAACATGGAAGAGCAAAAATACAAGTACAAACCTCGTTACTGTTGTGAACAACAGTGTACAGATTTAGGACCAATGATGGTGGATGGGTTAGCTTGTACTAAATGTGAATTCTTCGGATCTTGTTATTGCAAATGCAAAACAAAACAACTACCACCACCGGAATTGCGAACTTTCAAATTTTACAAATCAAGATATTTTCATACATGTTGTCCTCAAAGATGTTTCAAATTTCACCCTCTAGATCTTGCTCATTGTCAACGCACCAATTCTCATCAAGATGATTTTTGTACACATATGATAAAAAGATGTAAATACAGATCAGATTGGTATTCCGATCCTGTAGAACCATCAAATGTGTAATTTCAGTTTTACACTCTTTTTTAAAACTTCATTTGGATGACCTTGAGATTTCCCCCACCACTAGTTCTAATTTTTATATAATATTAAATCATCCCACTTCCAACACTCTAACTAACAACATGGAAAACAAATTTATCAAGTTTGAACATATAATAACTGACAGGGAGGAGATGGAAGAATTGTTTCAAAACTTACTTTCTATCATTGACGAATATCCTATAAGATGGTTCAGAATTGTAGTTCAATATTTAAATCCTGGTGAATTGTTTTCTTCATCGAGTGAAGAGGATGAAACAACTACTTCGGTTCAAATAATTGAATTAAAAGACAAAGAAGAAGAACTAAACATTTTATTCAATCATAAGCTCAAGGTTCCCCATATAAAAGCCCCCTCCCTAGACAGCCCCCCTCCCTAGACGCCTGCTCAAGGTCGCCATTATATAAGCCCCCTCCCTATGTGCCGATCCTCATTCCATCCCCGACTCTTCAACGATGAACAACTCTCCTTTGGCCCGAATGAATTCTAGTTTTGAAATAAACTCTAAAGAAGAGTTACAAGACATTTTTAATATTTTACAAGAACTTATAGATAATTTTACAACCATCAAAATGAATTTGGAAATAACATACGATTGTCCTATTTGTGATAAAGTTGAAAGTTCGGACGAAGACAGTTTACTAAATCTAACTCCTGCACCATCTAACACTACTGATGGTAATAACAAAGAGCAAAATATTTCCCCCACCACTTCTTTATAATTCTTCGCTCCCCCCACCACTTCTTTATTTAACTAACATTTCTCGCTTTCACTTCTCATTCCGTCTTCGACTTTTGAACTATCAACATCACTTGTTTTAAAATTTCAAACACTAACACAATCATGATGGATATAATGGATGAAGTTCCCTTCATAACTAGAATGGAAGAGGATAAATTGAAATTGGAAATTAAACGATTGGAAATGGAACGGGAAAACCAACTCGAAATGTTACGTTTGTTCAAGCTTTTCAAATACATCATCTGGGGACTCTGCGTTTACCTTCTCATCGTCGTTGGTGTTTGCATTTACAACTCTGTAGTTCATCACAAAAGTTCAACTTGTTTAAACTCTGCTGTTGCACATTAATTGTATGTTCACAAATAAAATTCAAAAGTTACTTCAACCTATCCCACTATCACCAACTAGTTCAACTTTCAACTATTTCTGGTGGTAGTTGGATAGGCTTTTTTAAAACTTACTCTGGATGACCTTGACATACTTTCCAAGCCCCAGTTATAACTGTTAAATTTCAGTTTTAAATTAACTCTTAATTCATGCCCAATTCTACTTCAAATACAAGGCATATGCTCTCGCCATCTGCACCCCAGCATCTGACGCCATCTGCTCGAGCAGCTGCTCGGGCAGATGGCACGACTTCCGGCGCAGAAGTAACCAAAACACACTACTATACTGCATTATTTGTTGTCCAATGATCAACAATCTTTATTTTGTTGTTTAATTCATTCAACTTTTTAACCTGTTGTATTTTTTGAGATTTCTAATTTTGAGTATCAATCGATCAATAACACCCAATTTGGAAGAAGAAATGATATAATGATAAAAAATAAATAAATCAGTTGAAATGTAACTAACCAACGTACACCACTCCTCCAATTTTCAATTTTATATCTTTATAAGTGATAAATATAATGAATATTTATAAAACTCGTAAAGTAGTATTTATGAAAAATATTTAATCATTGTATGAGGGTCTTTATTATTTTTGAGAAACGGGAATAATGTGGTGACGTCCATTTTCTTCTTGAAAACTTTAAAATAAGGTTAGGTACTGCACGACGAGGTATATATTTTTTTATTGGCTGAGTTTTATTTTTAAAACAGAAAGATTATTTTACTTTTTCCATTACTTTTGAAACTTGAATAAAGCTAAAAAAGTGAGAGAAACGATTTAGTTCAAGGGAACCAAAATTGTTTACAGTATGTTTCACGGAGCAGACGACAGGGTAGCGTGTTCAGGATCATAAAGGCAGATAGCCGTAAGAGCGGTAAATACTCTCTCTCCCATTCTCATGCTACTTAACTAATATCTCAAGGTCTTCTTGGCTAAATAGTTGCCTTTGGTTCAGTCGCACTTCATTAAGAAATTATAGAATACAGAAAAATATTTGTTTGAACTAAAAAAATTAGAGAAATTTTACCAGAAACTTTTGTTGCGAAAACACTACGTTGGGCTCTAAGGAGGTAAAATGGATAGTGGTGTATAAAAATCACAAATGTTTCAGCAACTTTTTATGTGTTGTGAATCAAGTGTAAGAAGATTTATTTGTTTATTTTTAATACATGAATTTTAAGTTGACTGATAAAACAAAAAGGTAGTTTTATCAACTATGATAAAGTTATTACTTTTTCATGCTTGGTTTAACAGACGTAATGTTTCATACAGAGTGTCCCAAAAGTATTGACCCCAACTTAACCATGTTATTTCTTAGGATGAAACAAACTAAATTCATTGCTCAATGTATAGTCTTATCTTGCTCAGTTTGCTGTCTGTCTGTTGTATGTGTTTTTCAATAAATGTTCTTAATACTTATCATACTTAAAGGTTTAAAATTGTGATCGGGCATGAAAGTGTACGCTATTCATTTACATTTGAAATGAAAATTTCAAAATTCATATCACCTTTGGTTTAAAAATAACGGCTTCTATTTGATATTTAAATGTTATAACCACCCCACCTTAGAACCATCGGTGTAGAACCTCTGGTTAAAGTTTAATTCGGAGCAGTATTTAATTAATTTGTTATTTCTTTTGTTGTGTTCTAATGTCATACTTTCTTCTTTGTTTATACTGTGTTATGTATGAGCATTTAAATCTAATATTAGTGTTAACAAATTTAAATAAAATGTGGCTGGTAAATGAAAAAAAATTTGGACAGCCAATTTTTCCTGAAATGAGTTCTAGCATGACATCCCCTGATATCCCTCAGAGAAGTCCCTTCTCCCCAGAGGGCAACATGCCTATAAATGATTGGATGGCCCACGTGGAGTCAGAAATAAATCTTTTGTCGACCAATAGTTTTATGCATATCAAATTAAAGCTCTTAAATAGTAGAATTGAATGCCGCAAACCACATATTAAAACGTTGTCTGAGTCGAAAATGGCAGCCTATCATACTTTGAATAAAATCTAATTTTAACCTAAAGGCTTAAAACTGTAATAACATTTTAATACTTGTCCTTTTGAGATGCAGTTTGCGGCAAACCTTTAAAAATGTGGATAACTTGTCATATGCCTATCATAAAATGGATAGTGATCAAATGGATAGTGATAAAATGGATAGTGGCCTTGAACCACCCTTAATACCACCCTTTGGGACCTCTTTGGGACAAGGACGTCCCAAAGAGAAAGTTCTGAAAAAAATCTTGTTATACATAATTTTTTAAGGGTCTTAGTAAGGAGAGTACATAGAAGATAGCCAGAAATAAAAAGGTAAAATGTGTCAGAAGTTATTGCATTTCAAAGTTTTGATAATATTATTTAATTTAAAATTTTGAACGTCTGCCATTTTTCTCCCGACCGTTATATTGAGGTCAAGTTTATTTTATTGTATTTTAATTTTTAATTAATAATTAATAAAGTAATAATAATTCGAATAACATTTTTAATGTATTTTTAAAAATATAATTGTATTTTATATTTTAATACCTTTAATTTGATATGTATCAACCTTTTGGAAAGTATTTAAATTTAGTATGCTTAATATCAAGTTTTATTGGAATTCCTTATGGGCCAACCCCTCATTTTTGGGCATCAAACTCACATGGGATTTAAGGGGACTTTTCTGAGGAAGGCCCAAAGTTTTCAAAAGAAATAGGCGGTCAAAAAATTATTTCATTTTTTCCGACTAATTTTACTACACTTTCCAGCTTACTTTAAAAAGCTGTGTACCGAATTCCAGCTTATAAGTCGTTCTTAAATAAAAAATCATTCTTAAAAAATGCGAAATGGTGGCTGTACGGTTAACTATGATGTTATGGAAATTTTAAATATGATATTTTGGCTTGCCTTTGGTCCAAAAATGATACATGAAAAGGAGAGTAGAGAGTTCAGGGACACTCTCTATGTATAGTATAGTTTAACGTTTTTAGAAAGCCCACCGACTAGAAGTTATCTGCCAGAAGGCCTACCGTTATTTCTACTAAAAGAACGCCATTTTCATAATCTAAGCTAGAAACGTTTATATAATACACGGGAATTTAAATGTCTATATATAAAAGTTTCATGCGATTTTTTTTGTTATATATTAACCAAAATAAGGTTATTTTTATTTAATATACTGCTCATATCGAAATTAGTCAGGTAAATGAAATACGGATTTTTTTACTAAACAATATGTACCTTTCAAACTTTTAACTTTGTAACTTAAAAAAGATTTTGTAATAATCAAATGGGTTCCTACAAAAATAAAGTTAAAAAAATAATAACCTTACAGTTTTAGTATTCAAACCTAGATTGGACTGAAACAAAATAGATTTCACCTTTCATATTTGAACTTCGGAACTCAACTGATGTAAGTTTTTATTAAACACACATATTCCTTTGAGTGCTAATGTCGATTGAGGGATTTACGACGTTTAATTTTTGTATAATGCCGATGCAAGTATGAAGGAAACTTTGCAAAAAATAAGAGTCTATTGAGAAAACAATAATGATCCAGCAAATCCTTAGTGTACACCCGGTCCCAATATCAGTTGAGGCACTTGACGGTGCAGACAAAAGCCAGCGTAGTTGCTTTGTTGTTCAAGGGTCCACGCTGAGGCCTACGCCACTACGCCACATATACTCCAGCCTTTTCTTTGGTTCGGATTGTCAACATTTCAAATATGACCAAACTTTAATAATACATTATTACTGTTAAAGCTTATTATTTACGAGCTTGAATTTAAAGTTATAGACATATCAATTATGAAAAATACACTAAAATAAAAGTTCTGGTTTAATAAAACGCTTTTATACAAAGTCAATGATTATTTATTTTTAATTTATCATGGTTTCTTTTTTAAGCCTATTAAGTTTATATGGAAATTAAGTACTAATGATAATCACCACCACGCAGGAATAGGTTAACGTTAATTTCCATCACCAACATAGGTTTTCTGTGGTATAACTGACAATTCGGTTAACGGAGAAACTAATACATTTTGTGGAGCAGGAAGATTGTAATGCTGGTTATGACAGAACTGTCAGATGCAACCATGTGGGTAATGAATCATGTAAGCGGGGAAATATACATGGACTGAGGTTTCCTGTTCGATACTAGTTGCCCTAGTATACTACACTATTTAACTGTCAATTTACATGACGAAATATTACGTTCACAGAAATGCTGTAATTTATTATGTTAATTTTTTCAAAGAAGAATTTTACTCAATTATTTTATTCATCCCACCTTGCAATATTTTATTTTTCTATAATACTCTTTTTTACCTAGGCAAATTTCACCTAATTCCTTTGGGTTCATCAACATTTTTCTCAATTGGTGAGTTTATTCCATTTAATCGAATTCGTCATCATGTAAACTTACTGTAAAGTTAAATTAACCTCTAGGTGGATTCTACCTGTCCATCTGCTAAGTTGTATTTGTTGAAAACTGGTGTATACTTTTAATAAATAAATAAATTACGCGAATTCAAGCCCCTAGAAAGAGTAATCACCCTTTACCATAGGGCTCATGTATCTTCGTAGTTTCTGCTGTAGGCACTCTTAATTTAAGATGGCTATAGTCTTCGGACAGGTGAATTATATCCCACAAGAGCATTAAAGCCATTATCTTTTTACTACAGGGATATTCTCGATGTACAAATTTTCATTTTACCTTTGTTACGTCTGCAAGTGCTACATTAAACAATGGATGTTTTTGTTTGCATAAGTGAATGTTTAATTTATCCACTGCATTGGTTTGTAAATAATGGTTTAATATTTACCTTGGTTATTAATTGATTATTTGATTACTGCCCAATGTTTGATTATCAACTAATATTCATAATGTATAATACGGCTATGTGGTACTTTTATAATACATATTGCATTACAGAACTAGCACATTGATTCTCGCACTCATCTACTGAACCGTCCAAAGTAAATTATAACCACAATTACGAGTGGACTTCCGTTATAACTCGTTGTTTTAATAACTAAATGGAACCAAATAAATCTTTAGAAAGCAGTCAATTTGAAGTACTACTCATATCTTGCTTGTCCCACCACTCTTTGCCCGACATTCACCATTCCTCTGATTAATTCCACACCCACGCAATGGTCTTCCTTTAAGTGTAGTTTGTTTTAAGTGAAAACCCTGATATTTTAATATTTTATACAGTCCGTGATACGTAACACAAAAATTACAATAGCTGCTTTTTGAACTAAAATTACCATACTACAAATGCAGTTACATTGCATATTTTATAAACTCCGCTTTTATATGCATTTTTGTATTTAATCCATAAACTTAAGACCTACTTAATCTCTGACATTTTTCTTTTTAACTAATAGTTATTGTAATAGAGAAATCGAACTTCATTTTTAGTATCATACGAATAAAATAAGTGAACCTTTAACTGCCTTTATCTCCAAAACCATTACGTAAAGTAAAAGTTACATATATGAAGATACCCACAAATATAAAAAGATAACTCAATTTGTTTCTGTACATATAACTAACCAAAATTAATAATCTCCAAAAGAAAATACTTATTAAGTTTCTTTAATATATAAATTAAAATAGATAAAAACTAGCGCACAAAAACTTAGCGAACGATTGCTTCGAATTGCCTCAATTGTGCGAAGCCTTCAAAGGTTCACCGAAAAGTTTCATTGGTTGTTTGAAGCTTCAGCCACGGGCCCATTTCATAATAATTTACTAGTTACAAGTTACTAGTTGTAACTTGTAATTTCCATTAGATTTGCCTTTGGCGATCAGCTGATTTACTAATAATATTAGTTTTTAGTTTATTATGAAACGGGCCCCAGGTATACGAAAGTTGTCGGAGGAAGGCATTTCTTAGTTTTCTCGTCAGTTCACCATTTCGCATGCCAGAATAGTCAAACTCCTGACCTTTTAACTGGTATTCCTACTATTTTATAGACTACCCAAACCAACCCCACCTCCAAGATGTTATTTTTTGTGATTATTTTGGTCGTTTTCTGTATAGGTTTCAAAATGATCGTAAATTTATCATATTCTGTTTTGTTTTGTTGGTGTTTATTTAATTATTTTTGCTGTAGTGTAGATATTTAGTTGTTTTTGCTTCGGGAAGTGCTTATATTTTTTTACTTAAATAGTGTAATCATTTTGTACTTATATTTTTCTTATGGAGAAATTTATTGGTGAAATAGGACAAAATATAATAACTAAAGGCCATTTCGAGCAATAAAGGCACGTCTCTGGTCATCCCTTGGAGTGTTTCGGGCAGTTAAGACAACCCTGGCTGTATGGTCATTCGTGCCATATTCGTGCAGTTTATGCCCGCCCATTAAACATCAATTGGGGTTTTAAAAAAAATTCATCATTCATAGACCATATTAATAAAACACAGTTTTCAATAAACATAGTTTGATTTTGTTATTATTGTCAAATCACCCTGATTTTATTTGGAATTATATATTAATTTCTTGTTATTTATTAATTTGTAAATAATACTAAAATATTTTTTGAAGTTTTTTTACATAAATTGGTTTTATAAATGTTTTTAAACAGACAATATACATTTCACGATGTATATTTTACAGTATAAAGGTAAGTGATTGAGTAAGAGTTGTTACAGATACTACATGCACTTTTGTTTTGAGTAAGAACACCATGATATTTAGTTTGAAGGTTTGCTGCCTAGCGGATTATAAGCACCTTTCATTTACTCCCCATTCAGTGTAAGTGTATAAAATATCTTATATATGTTTTTATAAATAAACTGGATAGGCCCTATAAAGTTTTGTTGGTTTTCCACCTTTAAGATGACTAGAAAAATATTTCTATTTTTTCTGTTAAGAGTTGGTTTGAGTTCAGATAGAAACAAAATCCTATTTTGTTCATTATTTCCTTTTAAATGGCTATCGTTAAAATTGTTAGTAGAACAATCATTCCTTTATATAATCATACTGGTTCGTCAAGTCATGAAAATATACCGTGTCTTATAAACAACTTACTTTATACCAAATTCATGAAAATCTTATTTTAATGGCAAAATGTGTCGTTTTCTTTAAAATTTATAAATCTGTAGCAAAAAGCATTTTCTTCGGTCAAGGTTTAGAGACAGTACAAGACCCGACCGCAGCAGAGTTATACGTAACTGGGTTTGGGCCATAATCGCATCACCCCCCGGCATTTCTATCACTTTAGTTGTAAAGTAAAAGGAAAGTCAAGTAACAGAGTGGAAATTGGCAAGTGATGGTAAACTTGGTGTATGAAACATGTGAATCCTATCTGAGATATTTCACAAAAATACATTCTATCAGACGATTAAAATATCTTTAAAATCTTAAAAAAATATTTCAAACTTAAATTAAGATTACTTCCTTTTTCTATTTTATTATTGTTGCAGTTGATATAGGTATAGCTGATCTAATAGCTTGATCAAATGTAATTAAATAACTTATACATGATTTATTAGTCTTATACAAGTTAATTAGTATATGAACAGGGCCGCCGAGAGGGGGGGCAGAGGGGGCAGTTTGCCCCGGGCCTCAAGAGACAGAGGGCCTCATCTTCAGGTTTTTTTTTACGGTATAACAAGATTTTACTGCTTCATAGCTTTTTAGTAACACCATATATGTATTTTTGAAGACCTATCAAAATCATCAAACAATAACAATGTATAACCTATGACCTGAGTAGTGATCAGCCTTTATGTGTCTCCGCGGTTTGAAGCTCTGTGTCGGTGAAGAGACGTCGCGCCGCCCCTAGCCGCCATTGGAGACCTACACCAACATCACCGTGCCAGCCCCACCAGTCCAACTGTAGACGCGATGTTGTGGTGCGCCCTTATTAGTGCACGAAGTCCATCATCCATCCAAAAACAAGATTTTACAATTCATGAATATTTATGAGTTTGATTGAAATGAGCGCGGTTTCTTCAGATTATTTCATTAGACAATATCATTATTCAGTTTTAAACAAAATAAAGGTAATTAATAAACCATTTTAAAATAAATTGTATTTAAAATTTTCCCTATAACCTTATCCATTTCAAAATACTTACTCCTAAAACCACGTGTTAGCTCTCCAATAAGGTCTCTCGGACCCAGCCAAAGTGCAGGTTTGATACAATATTGCATATAGGGTCTACTGTGGTACGTAAATACATTTATTACCTGTACTTTACAATAATTCTAATAAAATATTATTATGAATCACTAAAGAGAAGAAATCATATTGTATGGGTTAATACTAAATAAATGTCCAAAGAAATGTGTATATTGTATCTGGTTTGACCATGGGCGGTGGGTAGGGATATGGGCCAAGCGGGGGGAGGGGAGGGGCCTCACACCGGAACTCTGCCCCGGGCCCCAAAAATTCTCTCGGCGGCCCTGTATATGAATATGTTAAGCTCAGTTTTACACTGCATAAGTTATTTTCAATGAAATCATAACAATTTCAGTGGAAAAATATTGATAGTTTTTAATGAGAATTTAAGCAAATTTTTTAAAGTCAAATATAGATGTATCAAAATTAAAAAGAGAACATCCTATTTATTACATTGTGTTGATTACTTCTTTGTTAAAACCAAAACATATTTTTTGTAATAAAACTTTTGTTGGACTAGTTATTGAGGTTTCATCAACTGCCACCAACCAGCCGCAATGAATAAATTTTAATACGTTTACTATTAAAAATATGTACCTTTTCTGTCTCCACAGGTATAACATTCGGGCTGCGAATTACAATGTGTGGTTAGTCCTAAACCATTATTAACATAAAGATATATTTTT
This sequence comes from Neoaliturus tenellus, assembly GCA_030545055.2. Lineage (NCBI taxonomy): Eukaryota > Metazoa > Arthropoda > Insecta > Hemiptera > Cicadellidae > Neoaliturus > Neoaliturus tenellus. The sequence continues at coordinate 29,328,669 of CM061535.1, forward strand.
AAGGAATTTGTCCGTATTAAGAGAATAATAATGTCTGATACACATATTATTTAGTAAGTAGAAGCTAATATAACAAATAGAGCATCATTTTAAAATCAGAGACACCAATCAAGTGTATAAAAATGTATTCAAACTGTTAAAATCCAAGGTAACATAATGTTTCTTATGTTCACATTGAGTATCACATTTAACTGTAGAAAGTAATAAATCTGTTTCAAGATGTTAATTATAAATTAATAACTTAACATTTTTTAGTTTAATTAAAATAGGAAAAAATGCTGTTAAGGTTGATTATGAAAGTGGTTAGAAAACTTAACAGATCGTATATACAACTTTATGTTTATTTAGACTATCTAATATTAATGATTTAATAAACAATGTGTTTGGATGATAGATAAAACCAACAGCCCCATTTAAACTATATGAGAGTAAAATAATTTGAAACCTTGAATTTATTTATTTTTAATACTAATGCTTTCTATGAAATACCATATAAAAAGTTTGTGAATTCTAAAAACTAATGTTAAAAAAATGTATAAAAAATAAAATTTCGTTTTTTGTGGCTCAGTCTTTGGAACTTTAAATATTTATTCTGTGGATTAATTTACCTTTAACAAAACCTGTATCTTTTGACCTACCAGAGAGTTATCAAATGATTGTAATTTATTTATCATTTCAAAGAGAAAATATAATGAAGACAAGCTAGTTCAACAAAAGTAACCTTCACCATTAATTTGGAATTTGTGAGAGCTTTCATCCTATTGTACTAACATTTGATAAGTACAATTTAACATAGATAAAGTATTATTGAAATGTTATGTTTTATGTTTTCAAACACATCCACAAAAGCATTCGGAAAGAAGAAAATACTTCTGTTGTTATTTTTAAATGGTTGGTTTAAAAACAAATACAGCCTATTTTAAGAAAAACATCATAACCCTTAGTATTTAAGAGGTTCATATAATTTTCAACTTGAACGGAACCATTATACTTCTGATTGTATTTACTATATCGTCAGTATCATTAATAGAGTAATAAAAATAATAATATTCTAAATAATAAACAAAAAACTTGAAGACTAACCAAAATATAAGAATTAATAGTGTAAGATACAGATAGACTTACCTAAGGTATGCGTTTAAGAAAATATATTGGACATTTATCATCCTTAATATAGAAAAATAAACAATATAAAATAGATAAGTTGCAATACTAATGCCAAATCCAAACGTAAGATAACTTGTAATGGTGTGTAGCCCTAGTGTCGGTATTGCTATAACTGTAGCACGTTCTTAAGAAATAATAATAATATTTAATTACACTAACAATAACAACTATAAATACCTGCAAAATTAAGATTAGTATTGGTGAAAATACTCATTATATTATAAGGATAATTACTAAAGAACTCTTTGTAAGAGTGTAATGTCTTTTATGATACTTAAGAGTATCTTGTGGCGTATAGGGTTGATACAGGTGGTGCTCAAAAAAGTCCTACTATATATAGTATATGTCTCTAAGATCCTTATTTAACGTAAGAGTTATGAGGGATCACGTATTTGTGGCAAATAACTATTACTCTCTTAAAATTTAATCTACATTTTTAAATTAATGGGCTTTTTGTTTACACAACCTACCATAAGTCATAGTATACATTCAATTCAAATTAGTCAACACTGATTAAAACTATGGTTTTGGTAAACATAAAAAAAATATTCTACGTAATTTTTAAATTAATAAATCTTTTTCAAATGCCAAATACTTTAAGCTTTTAATGTAAAGATCTTACAAGACTAATGACCGTACTTTCTCAATACGTCAATTAGTACATCAATTTGATCAATTAGTATCTTTCAAACAATGAATACTGTATACACTGTAAAGACAAATAATTGAGTAAATCAAGAAGATTAATAATAATGTTTACTGTCATCTTTACATTTAACCCACAAAACTTATTGGAAATAAAAATAAACATATGTGACTGTGCAAACAGAAAAAAATAAGATACAGAGATTTGAGTTTGCTCAAAACGTTGAATAAATCCGATATGTAAGGATCCCAAATGAAGCAACCCAAAACTCTCTGAATAAAAATTGCTTTATTTTGCGACCGACGTGAAATAAATGGAGGATGCTCTTGGTCAGACGACAAAACCCAATGCAATGACAGATAGCCCAAAGCCATTTCTTCTACTTCAATTTAATTTATAGTAGGCACGTTCTAATAAATATTTGTCGAAAAGTTTCGTATATATTTTTCGATTGATTTTGTTTTAAATGTTATCATTACAAATTGGCATTGTCTGAAAACAAACTTTGCTTATATAACGTTGCATTTTTTTAACATGTCAATATCACGTGTAGTTGAAAAGCATTGACTGCGGGAACAAAATACGTTTTAACTTTTGAAGGATAAACTTTGTAAAAAAAATGTACAATAATTAGATATTGAAGTAGTATGGATTTTAATTTCTTAAAATTAACTTTTTCAGAAAAATTGCATAGCATTAGAAACACTGTCTCAATTTAAGTGTGAATTTATGATTTAGTATTTTTATGTAAATTTAGTAGATATTAGTAGGGATTTCATTGGACATAAAAAAAAATTGAAAATAAGAATAATCAGTTTGTATGTAAAGAAGTTATGTATGTAGTGGGTAAGGGGGCTTCTGCGCATCCAAATATGGCCCTGTCGCAAATAATGTCACAACCTGCAATTATTTATGTAGAAAATATAGTCTAAACTTGGATTTAAATTATTGTGACGTAGCGATATGAACTGGAATGAAACTCCTGTAAACGAAGATGATCGGTTACATGATACATTTACTACCAAACAACAATTTAAAACTCACAACTCATGCCAATATCCAAAGATTTGCTTCATCTTCATCTTTTTCATATACAAAATTTAATGGGCTTCACATATCATTTTCAGCTTAGGAATCTTCATTGGATACCAATGTTAAGATAGGATCACTCTTACGTTACAGCTGATATTCCACACAGAATTCCACATACAACTTGCATATTTGGATTCCATAAACAAAACCCGAAAAATGTGTATCATCTAAATCATTTTATTTTATGGACATTGTTATGTGAATAAAAAAAAAAAAAAAAATACAGAAAATGAAGATGGGCAAAACTGTATACACTTCGTTAGTAAATAGTTGTAAAATAATTTTGATAAAAAAAAAGTTACATTGTTATCCCTTGTTCTTGTTTGTTGAGTGGCGACCCTAAATGTTCTGAGAAAACATTGGGCTTAATTATTTTATAACAGCTATATTAAAAATTTTATGGTATCTCCTTATATTCGCAACTTTAGATGATCCAATTAAAATAATAATGACAAATAAAAACATTTCAATTTAAATGACCTTCCGATATATTTTAAGGACAAAAACTTAACATGACACATAAAGATGGCATTAAATTTGATTATTCTTGAATATTTTTTTACTTGGCAAAATACACAACTGTCTTATAACCATATATAATATCCAAAAGATAATAAGATAGAATTTTTATATCCCATGAGAGGTGTTCTGAATTTGATTTTCAGCAGATAGTTCGGTGAAAATAGCGTTTCCATGCTTTTGTCCAAACTCATCAATTATGTGAGCAAATTTTAACAATAAAATGCAAAAATTAAAATACATTAGTCATGTGTGATAAAAATCTATTCTTTACTAATTAAAACACGTCATTTTTATTAAATTTAAAGAAAGGTACAAATATTCGAAGATAGTATTTATTAATTGACGAGAGTTTACTACTTACTTATTGATTTATTACTTTTTCGTATTTCTTTCTTTTTAAAACCCAATTAGTGAACTTGACTTCTTTGACATCTAGCATTTCACTTAATAATTAGTTATTTATATCAACCAATTCACAGACTCCACATTATTGTTTCCATGTAGCATATTTAAGCTTCTTAATCTGTGCTAAATTCTTGAAATATAAATATTAAGATCACACAGTTTTATGTTCCCCAGTTCTTCTTGCAGCATAGCGAAGGGTCTACATAACGGTAAAAGCAAAATGCACCAAACATTTTCAACACCAGTGCCCCCACTCTTTATGATTAAAAGCTAGTGTTCACTTTATTCTACTGAAGTTTAGAAAATTTGTTGTTAGATTTCTCTTGGCAATACTTATTTGAACGCGAAAAGTGATTAAGGTGTCATACAAATGATATTACTCTTTTTTCTTTATTAATTGTATACAACATTTTTAATTTTCTGCAAAAATATTCGTACAACCAGAGATTTTTTTTGGATCCAGTCCTTTATTTAAAAGTTAAATTATATTCTTTTAGCGAATTTATTCACAGAAAATACGCTGTTACGGTAAAGGTCACGGTAAGACATAATTAATGGACATATACAGGTTGATCAACTCAAGTGATGCCACCGGCATCTCTTAAAGAAGAATAATTATAGAAAACTTTGGGACTTCACCTCCTATTTAGAGATAATTAAAAATACAAATTAAGATTTTTAAGAATTGAACTATATTTTTCAACATGGCGACCAAATTTGAAATTTCTTAAGGAACACCGTGTTTTTCATAACAGATTCGGATTAAGCAATCAAATTTAAAACTTTTCGAACATTGCGAGTTTTCTCTAAACTTAACGGTTAGGGAGCTAGAGGCAATAAAAGTTCATTTTTAGTTCCATCAGATTAACATGGGGCAAACTTCATGGGCCCATATCTCCAAAACCATTCATAAAATAAATATATTCAAGAATAAAAATGTCACTTTAAACTTTAAATATTTTTTAAAGTTTGATTTTAATAATAACATAGATTTATTCGAATTTTCGGGTCTGCCATATTGGAAGTAATTTGTTTCATGCGCAAATAATAATTTTAATTAGTTAAATTTTCTTAAAACATAACTTTAAAACATTTTTATTCATGAGTATTTTTTATTTTATTTTGTTGTTATAGGCACTTAAAATTTGCAGAATGTTATTCTTATAGAACTAAAGAGGAAATTTATTTGCCTCTAGCTCCCTAATCGTTAAATTTACAGAAAAATGGCAAAGAATAAAGAAAGTCTTAAATTTGACTGCTTAATCTGAATCTGGGTTCCCCATAAAAAATTTCAAAGCTGGTAACAAAATTTTCAAATTCTGAATTTTTTTTTAATGATCTTTAAATTAGAGATTCATACATATTTATAGAAGTGTAATTGCTATGCTTTTGTGTTTTCACTATCTTGTATATATCCTGTTGTATTTTTTCTTGTAACTTAAGACTTAAATGGTAAATGAAGTATTATTTCTGTTTTGTTTTTCTAAGGGACAGCTTTTGTTTTGATTATCATGTGTGGAGTTGATGTGTTTGTTTAAGTGAAGAGGAGGACTTATTTCTTACGAGAAATGGTGAATTTGAAATACTACTGTAATGTAACTGGTTTTTGTAAACTGTATTACAGCAATTAAATCAAATAAATGAAATACTATCGGAGATAATCCAAAATTCGTTTCTAATGTTATTCTTATTGGAAATCAATAAACCTCTTTATCTTGCTTATATACTGACTAAAAGTTTTGAATGAAACAATATTGTATGTAAACATTTTTTATTTAAGACGGAAGGATAAGTTTATATTTGCAGATTACATTCATATAGTGGCAAACCTAAAATTCAACTATGTTTATTGTTACAAATTATAAACAATACCAGATCTTGATACAATTTTGTATTCACCTACACTAGATAAGAATTTAATTTTATTGAACGTGACTGTTCAACTATCCACAATTTTTGAATGTTAAATATAATTGACAATAATAATAACATTTTTATTAAAAAATACATAATTATTCTTCAGTTTTGTCATGGTTTATGTTATTACAATGTATTTTAATGAAACTAATAAAACTACTCTGTATTTTATGTTTCACGAACGATGATGAGGAAATAAAAAATATGTTTGAATATTTAGAGATAATTTCCAGAAGCCAAGATGTCACTTCTCATTACGTTTAACACAGGCCACATAATGAGATATGTTTATGAAGGCATCGGTACCTTGATGAGGCATTCATAACGCCCCACTTTAAATTTAAATATTTTATTGAACGCTATTTTATTTCGATTGTAGAGTAGACTGATTTGCATTGTTGTAGTTACCAATCGAGTAGAGCTTAGTTACTAAATTGAAATTTTGAGCAATGATTTTGTTTCAACATAAGATAACTGTTTTTTTAATAAATATAATTCATTATAACTAATTTATGGTTGCAGATTAAGTTGGGTCTTTTTCACCTATGTATTACAATTGTATCCTAACAAGTTAACTTCACTTCTAAAAATAATGTAAAGTTTTATATTTTAATTTAGAAATATGATAGATGAGTGAGATAAAAGTAACAAAGACTTTACTCAATAATGCAATCAGTGCCTGTTCATTTACTGTTAACAGAGCTTCCCTATGTAAACATTCTAGATATTTCACATTAAAATGTTAGGGCCTGCTTAAACATTTATTAGTTGTAACCTTGGTAGCAAGCTACCAAAATATATTTATATGAACTATCAAAAGTAACAAACATGACAATCGAGGATAGGGTAAATTAAAATATTAACTTGATAGTGTTTGGACCACAACAATTATTTTTGTTCTTAGTTACTAAATAAGCAAGAAATGTTCCATCAAACCAAACTAAGGGCGAGTAAAACAGTGAAAAAGTTGTTTGAATGGTTTTTGTAAATTATTCCAGTGAGATTGGACAGATTTGTCATGTATTTTAAATAGACATGCGAATGTCTATTTAACTGCGAAATAGTAGTTAACGATTCTATACCAGTAAATAGCAATTTCCATATTATATTTTAAGGCCTTTTTGAGATGCAAGTTACAACACAAGAGAAGCGAGTACTTTACTAAAAATTTAGCAAAGCATTTTAAAAATAAAGTAAAAACATGTCGAGCATTTATAGGTTAGGATAAATGCACCTGTCGAAAACGTACCCACTCGTAAATGTAATTTGAAAAAAAATGGCAGTTTAAATTACATTAGATCTCACTCTTTAGAAGTTGAGCACAAACACCATCCAAACCGAGGATCAGCTGATGTGCGTGTTGTGAGATTTCTAACATTTGCCAAATGTCGAGCTCTCATTGGTCTAGAACCTGTTTCATAATGTAACCCAACTAACTTGCAGAAGGTACTAGGTTCCTTTCCCCACTCTCTATTACAACACTCAACTGAACTTCCAGTTGAAGTTCAGCCAAGCGTCATGTTTTATGACATTATTAAAATATTAATATTAATTCGTAGAACTTTACACGATACAGTTGGCTGGTGTACATTGGCTTATACTGATATTAGTGGGCATACAAATTCTATTCGCAAGATCTTTTCATCGGTCTATGTGGAACTTTAATAAACCTGAGTGGGAGGCTGTCACTTCCAGGCTTGACGGCCGCATCAGATTCATTCCTCCTAAAATCAAAATGCTCTAACTGATTCTCCAACAATTACTACAATTAGTACGTCAGTATCAACACAATCGTCTATGAAAACTTTTCATTTATCATAAATTTAAGTAAATGTTAATCACGCATATGATAAATATATTTATTTTCTACATGATTATATTAATGTTAACAAATAATATTATAATTATAAAAATACAAGGTTTAAATAAAAATGCAACCGTTTAAAAATCTTTTTTCTTTTGGTGTCGATATTTCTTTTCCATTTAATTTTTAAGGTATTATACATTTCTTCGGATTAAGATAGTATAAAAGATCGTCTTATATTTATATTGCAGTCCGAATCTAAAAGGATTTGCCACTAATTAAATCTGTTATTTATTACTGCGAAATTCTAACAAAAGATTTAAATTTGAATCGCTTAAAACGATTTCTCATTTCAAATCCAAGGCACCCACGCATTGTTAAAAATTGGCTGAAACCTAACAATTCGTCCCGTAACTGTTGAGGCAAGGTATTTAATTGCTTTTATAACTGAATGTTAAAATGAATATACTTATTATTTCGTTCTATTAAGTCAAAAGTCTCACAACTTTTCTTTTGATGATATCATTTGAAAATAAACCCATAAAACAAAATAGAGTTTATGATTACATTGTTCGACAATTATTTTTACTGTTTGTGTGGACAGCATAGGTTTTATATTGTAAAATTCAACATCACAGACATTTCAAACAGTTTTATTACATTGTTATATTGTTATACATTGTAATGAACACCAATATTTTGGCTGTTAAATATATTTAAGACTAAAATACTATCCCAAGTCTTCCCCTTTTTTAACTTTTAAGTACTAGCCTTTTACAAGCTTGTTTTAGTTTACGCAAGATAATATAAAGAATAAATTAGCAATGTAGGTTGCTAGTATTTATAGCCTTCGATTAAGTCTTCTTAATGAGTCAATCTTAGTCTTTAAATTAGGCAATTTTAGACTCATTGCGTGGTTTAAAAACTCATTGGTGATAACAATTAATTAGTAAAAGTAGAACTTAGCGGGATTTTAAGTTACTGACTTCCAAGGAACGTAAACAAGAGATTGTTCAAATTTACAATTAAGTTTTGGTACATGTTATCCACAATATAAATGAGGTTGAAATTTATAAAATCTATTTGGATTTTTTCTAATATTTCGGATTGACTACAGAAAACGATAACATATCCTCAAAACACATAGTGCAGTGGTTAGATAATCAAACAATGAAATTTATGACAATAGAAACACATTTTTATGTGAAAATCTCCAATAATTTTTAAGGAACAAATGAAGCTGTTTTACGACGAGGGTGTAGTAATGATGACTTCCTGCATAGCCAGCTAATGGCGCTGAAACGGCAAATAATGGTCTGTGTAATCTCAACATGGGTATACTAGGTACCCAATGCAGTTGTCTGCTTGCAATATTGAGCGGAGCGACTATTTTTAAATCAATAATAGAAAATATTTTAAAGGTAATTCAAGTGAGCTCGTTCGCTATGCTCACTCGCCGTCATGATTTAGGTCGTTCGCTGCACTCACTTACCTTTTGGGCCAGCTCATTCGCTGATTATTAATTATATAATTAATTATTAATTATATAATCACAAGTTTCTTTGTTAATAAGACAAGAATAACTATTAGAAATTCGCTGAGTACGCAGGTTTGCTGCGATGGGGTATTATATATTTAAAAGATATTAAATGGTGCGTCGTCCAAGATTTGCACCTCCTCTCCGTAAACGTGGCATTTCATTCTCGTACCAAGGTAAACAAACCACTAAAATAAACAAAACAACAATTTTACATAAAACTATTGTATCTATAAAAATCTGATAGTAACAGTCTGCAGTTAAATTTGATAATTATAACAGCTGTATAATCAACACACAGTAAACAGACCAAATAAAATATTTTTCTCTTATTAAAATAACATGGTAACTTTAAAGGGCTGTAGGGCAGAACCCTTATGTCTGATTTGGACCATTTCAGATATATACCTTCCCATAGATGGTTACTGTGACCGAGCAAAATTTCGTGAGGATCACTCCAGCCGTTAAGGAGGAGAACGTGTAAATAAAAAGCCAGAGTGTAGTATAGGAGCTCCGCTCGCTTCGCTCTCTCCGCTCAAAAAATGACAATTTTTCTTAATCGGTCAAAACCCATGTCAAGTTGTGAGAATGACCTGCATAAACGTAGAAAATACCTTTAAATACCATACCGGTATAAAAATTCGTTAAATAAAATTTAGGCCCTCTTAAACCAACTTTATTTAAGTGGTGTCTTGGACTATCATACCTATAAACCTATTACATATAATTTTGCATGTGAAAAAATAAGACATTTAGGGTTTGTAATAAGAGAGAAAAAACACTGTTTTGTATATTTGTTTTCCAAATATTTCCTTATATTATATGACATAAGGAAGTATAAATGTTAAACCATTATTGGTATGTTTCATTAAGGGGGGTATTGTAACTTAATTTCTTATAATTGTCCCTTCAGATTATAAAAATCTCTCAGACTTAAAGTCAGCTAATTGCTAACTTTCATATAATATATGATATACATAACAGAAGCGTTCCTAAAAAGTATTGTTTTGTAATAAAAGATTTGAAAACGCCGTATATTAGGTTGTAAACATAATCTCAAAAACACAACTTATAGTTAAAAAAATTAGGAATAAAATTCCAATTTCAGTAGGTGATAAAAAACGTTGTTCATCACTCAGAGCAAAAGTATCTTATTGTTTTAAAAAACTCCGCTACGTCTTTCTTTAAAACACGATTGCGCACCAAAAAGCGCCACTTTTTCTCTTAGTGTTGAAATGTACGGTTAGATAACAGTTAAATAACAGTTAGTTAAATAGCAATTAGATAAATCTTTTGCTATGGGTTGGGACTTGTAGACAATCTTTGTAAAATATTCGAAAAAAATTGTTTCAGGACATTTACACTACTTAATAAATGAACGAACTAGAGATTTGTTTAACGATCTAATCTTTGTCGTGGGCCCTTTACATTATAATGGAAGTAGAGCAGAATATTATTTTATACTACTTTCCTTCTTTTTACTTTCTATGACTTAAGACATTGAAGGAATACCTGTTTTAAATACAAGAATATCTTCCTGTTCAACGATGTCAAGTCAATTTCACCCTCAGCAGCGTATTCATCAGTTGAATCACGAAGATGTTAAAGATGCGATGGTTTTTACTTGTTGGAGTCACTATAACTAATAACTAAAACTAATTTTTTAGGAGAGTTAGAATTAAAAATGGAAAATGGTATGTATAGTTCCGTAAAGCATAAATTAATACAATTCATTGTTTTTAATTAACGAGAGAATTAGAGGAATAAGATTTTGGTCTATAAGACCTTGTTGAATAATTAGATACCACGTCATAGCAAGATACATCATGGACTAGAGTAAACAATTTTATTTAATATTTTTGATGTTACTATTTCTGTATTCAAATCAGATTACAAGAACTCACTATCTAGTTTCATTTGAAACTCCTTACACTATGAAATACGCCGTTAGGTAATATCGTTCATATTCTTTGAGCTCTTAGTTTGAGATTGACAAGCATCAATATCTCTGTCCCAAATCTCCCGGTCCTTTGTTCCGCATATTCAATTATTCTTTCTAGTATTCCGAAGCTCTGTAACTCTTTTATACCTTAGTTGCAGTTTTTAATTGTAATACAGAAATAAAGTATCTAATTTTACTTTCTCTCCCTACCACTTGCATCTCCGAGAAAGTTTGTATAAAAAAAAATATGCAATTTAAAGTGTTTAAGAAATCTTTTTTCGGATTGTTGAAAAACATATTTCAAATTAAAATAAAATTGTCTTTTCACAAATAAATTAAGTTTAAAAAAATAAACATTTAAGTACTTTAAATTATTAAGTTACGAAAGACTGGTGCAAAGAAAATTGAATGCCGAATGTTTAGCCCTAAACGCAAGACTTTGCAAAAAGTCACACCCGCGATGGTGAAGTCGAACTAGTCCTGCTACAGCACGTCGGGCGGTGGACTCGTACAATACACAATGAGCGATCAAGATATCATTGATGATGTGGAATATCAAATTTACTTGCATCGCTGGGAGAAAGTTTGTCGATTATCTGATACCGTTTATTCCAAATCCCCATCGAGTATTTAAATAAAGGAAATTATTGTCAATTTTTAAATTCTCAGTAACATATGGCACAAAACATGACACAAACAATTTCTTCTGTGCCGTTGGGGGTTTGGTCCCCGTCTGTCGTTATTGTCATTTGTTAATCTGTGCTTAAAATAGAGGAAAACATATTAATTTAGCAGAATTCAATGACGTCTTAGTTATATAAGCAATGCAGAGATCTGACATTAAATTTGTGATTGAAATTGCTAATGGAACATTGGATGTTCACTTTTAAAATGGCAAACAGTTATTGGTCAGTAATTGTCGACGAATGACTTCCTCAAAGGGCGGTTGAACGGTCCGATATAGTGTGATACTGCTGCCTGGCGTTCCATTGAAGACATTACGAATAAATCTCTTCCCTAAAAGTAACCTTTGAGAGCTTTCAACTCTATAAAATGAGATTTTATTTGCACATAGCTTGGAACAAACAGAATCAATAATGTAAGCAAACATTAAATGTAACTTGCTGTTTTATACTGTTTACTTGGACAAATAGACACTTACCTATAATGAGTAATTGTTTATCTAGTTGTAGAGAAGATACAGAGAAATTAAAGGATGAAAATAGACAGTAATATTATTTACAAAATATCTTATCATAGATGAAATGTCGGTGCTCTCTTGCATGTCTTACGTACTTACTTAACATAAATAATTAAGTACTTTTTAATATTTTACGTGATGAATTGAAATATTTTCTTTTAATACGAGTATCTGACATTGATGACTCATACAAAGGATGATTTACATATAAATGTTGGGTCCTTAGTTATAATTTATAATGAAAATTTGAAGGCTCATTAATTTTGCTTGATTTGTATATAAGTACCTAGAGGCCAAACATTTCCTCTCCAAACTATGTAAAGTATTGTCTTCCTTTTCTATCATAGTAATATCGTTTACAGACTGTGGGTCAGTAAGGCCGGGCTGTTAATGAAGACCGGAAGAGAGGAAGAAGGGCTCCGGTAAATGCACAACAACTGACATGACGTGCCGGCCCACCCGAAGGCCACGTCACCGTCTTCTTCCTCTCTTCCGGTCTTCATTAACGGTTTGCAGGATTTTTTTATTAACTGCCCAAACCAACTCCAAATAAATATTCTCGCTGGCGACATAAACTGTGACATTCTTTGTCCCCAACTGAATTCGCAAGAAGAGCGCTATATTGATTTATTGGGCGAATTTGGACTTTTTTCGTGTGTTGACAAAATAACGCGAACTGCTAGCAGAACTTGTATCGACCACTATTTTGTAAAACTTCCTCGAAATTTCTGTGTAAATTCCTCAATTTTACACACTGAAATCACTGACCACTTTGTAATTTGTTTGGAGATAAAAAGTCCTTTATTTAAAAAAGATTATTCTAGTAAAATAACTACTAATAAAGTTAATTGGATTAAAATCAGCGAGGATTTAAAATTTCAAAATTGGGATGCAGTATTAAATTCTTTGGATGTAGATACAGCCGCGAATATTTTTAGTAATATTATACAATCAACTTTGGTTCAGAATACAACTGAAATTAAAATTACTTCCAAAACTTAAAATTAAAACTCTGGATAACGAACGGTCTTATCAAATCAATCTGCCATCGTGATAAGCTTAATCGGCAGATGAAACAAAACCAGTTTAATATTCGACTACGCGCAAAGTACATCAAATACCGGAATACATGAAAGACAATAATTAAACAGGCAAAATACAGTTTCTACAAAAATAAAATAGATGAGTCACAAGGAAACCCAAGGAAATTTTGGAACCTAGTGAACGAAGTGTGTCAAGGTGCTAAATACTAATATAAACTTCAGGTATTAGTAATGAGACGAACGTACGGTAAGCCATGATTTAATGAAGAAGGAGGAAACATAACCATCGACATACAAAAGTAATTACATAGAGCAAGGATGACAATATCTCAATCAGGCTATATACTATATGACATCTCCCCGTTAATAAACAAAAATAGTTTTGACTTAACAAATAAAAATATAACCACTTTATTAAAAATATAATAATTCTTTTTTACATGACTTAGCGTAATTTTAATCAAATTTTCTGTGAACAAGTTATAGGCCTACTAAAATAAAACAATTTTCTTTAATAATGAAAAATCACAAACATATTCCATTTTCTTATGAATTTGATAGATCAAACAATTACCTCAAAGTCTAACTTAACTTAATACAAAGGTTACAAATCTAACTTTGCTGGCCTATTCACAGTTCTGCCAAACCTTGTGGTGTAGGGCCTATTCTGAGTAGGCCTATCAACAATTAGGTCAGGCGACTTATGTAAAGCTACTTGAGAACCAGGAGATTTATTGACATTTTTGTTAGGTGATTTACAAGGACTTTTAGGTTTGAATTCACAATCATCATAATGAAAATCATCACCTTGATAAGAATTATGTTTTTCTTGAGTGTCACTCAGTTTCCTGAAGGGTTTCATGTGATACCTATTCCGTACATACACATTTCCTTCCTGTGTTTCAACAAAGTAAGATCTGGGTGTTACATTAGATTGTTTTACTTTACCTTTTACCCAACGAGAGCCATCAGGTTTCTGAATAAACACATTCTCGTTATTATCAAGATGACGCATAGGTCGAGTTCTCTTATCAAAATAAAATTTTTGTTTCACTTGCCTATCTCTAAGGTTTTGTTTAACATTTTTTGCAACTCTAGGCCTTAACTGAACGTTCCTGTAGGGTAAGCAACCTCTAATTTTCCGACTAAACAAAATCTCAGCTGGGGATGGGAGCACTGAGCTGATAGGAGTGTTCCTGTACTCGAGTAAAACTAAATAGGGGTCGGTACCCTCTAGAAATGATTTTTTGAGCAAATTCTTTATTGTTTGTATGGCGCGCTCGACCATACCATTCGATTGTGAAAGATATGGGCTGGTTCTGACATGTTTAAAATTCCAACAATTAGCAAAGTCCTTAAATGAATGAGAAATGAAC